>CM022299.1:643635469-644235469 GCA_011799875.1 Thinopyrum elongatum | reverse complement strand
CGCATCAACCTTTCGGAAGTGCGTCTTCACGCTGGCATATGTCCCCAGCGCTCCTTCAAAGCACGCGGACCTCCTCAAGCGGTTCACGCAGGGCACTACATCGTGGAGATGGGCCGTCAGGCCGAAGGGGCTGTTAGGCATGGCTTCGGCAGGCCACAGCGCGATGCAGAGGTCCTGGAGCGCCGGTCTCATCGTGCGAAACAACTCCACCAGCTGCGTCATTCGATGATTTAGCAGCCGCACTGACGGCGACCCCGGGAACTTCCCCCGAAAGGCCTTCTCCACCTCGTGGCCCGCCAGCTGGCCAAAGTACGCAACCGCATCCACCTCTCTCTGCGGAAGATCCATGAAGACCTCTGCGGAACGCCATAATTGGGTGAGCTTGATACACCCTTTGCTACCAAACGAACACTGCAGCAGAAATAGCTTACCCGAGGCGATTTGCTCCACTTGCTGGAGCGCCTCGTGGTCAGCCCGGGCCGTGGTCTTGAGCTCGGAGTGGGCAAGTTGGAGTTTCTCGAGCTCCTCCTTCGTTTGCTTCCCATCCGCTTTAAGCTTGTCGCGCTCCTCAAACAAGCCTTTCAGCGTCTCCTTCACCTCCATGACCCGTGCCCGGTGCTTCTCCACGGCTACCTTCTGAGCGGCTCAGGATTTCTCCGCTTCTTCGGCCGCAGCTGCATGCTGCTTCACCTCCTCCCGAGCCTTTTTGAGCTCGGCCTTGAGCGTCTCCAGCTCCACTAGCGTGGCTGCTGTCAAAGCAGTTTGGCCTTAGTTGTTTTCTTTAACAAAACATATCATACCTCCTTCATCCACAGTACAAAGATTGCTCGAGTTTCTGGTTTGCCAAGACGAGCTCTTCCTGGGACCTCTTGAGTTTCGGGTTCATCTCCGCAATCTCCTCGGAGACGGAGTCTGGAACCGAGGTCAAAACCTGGCACAAAAAAATCCTTGTTACAAAGGTAACAGTTAAATCACTAAAAGTTTCCAGGACGGCTGCCTCAAGCAGCACCCTGAGGGCTACTTAACGGGCTCCTCCTTCATCAAACGACCCAATGCCAGTTTCTTGCAACCGACTTCGAGCTCGGGGGCTACTCACTCACTAAGCCATTGAGCTGGCTATAATCTTATGTCTTTAGACAAATACGTAACTCAAAAAAAGAGAAGCTCAAATAAACAAGCTAAAACTTGGTGCACGGATAGAAGCGTACCTCGAAACCCATCATGAGGTTCTTGAAAACCTCATGCAGGCCGGCCTCTATGGACCGGAAGCCCTGCAGTGCCGTGCCTATCAAGGCATGATGCTCTTCTTTAATGGAGGAGCCCTTCAGGGCATGCTCCATCTCCTCAGACCACCCCGCGCCAACCCATCCTTGGGCAGTTGGCAGGGGTGGAGGGATGACCTCGGATATTTTGATCCGGGTAGCTCCCACCTGTGGTGACGGAGCCGAGGTAGATGTCGGCTGGACCGATGGCTGGCCCAGCCCCTCTTTGATGACCTCGGGGTGTTTCTTCCCCAGGTCTTCTTGGGCCGAAGTGTCGACCTCGTCCATGATGGCCATCTCATCGGCCCCCGTCATGTTGACGTCAAGGGCCAGCGTGGATGTCGCCTCCCCTAGCCCATCGTGCACCGGGGGAGGAGCGGCTGGCTCCGGGGTCCCGCTGGTGGATGGCAACCCACTTGAGGAACCACTGGGGATTACCCTCAGTGGACTGCATGAGAGAAAGACGTTCTGAGAGTCTTTCCTTGCTAAAAAGAACTCATCAAATTAAAAGACAAGATATAAAGACAACGGCTTACCCTCGCGGCACCGATTTCTTCCTACCTATCACAAGGAGGTCTTCTTCTGAGTCACTGGAGAGCTCGGCTCTCCCCGACGGCTTGCTCATGGCCCTGGATGAGGTTCTCCTCGGCCTCATCGGGCCCTTCGGCGGCATGCCCACATCGGCGTCTTCTAACGCCGAGCTCTTCCCCTTTGGGGGTTGGACCTCGTCCTCCTCACCCTCCTCTGCATCGCTATCTTGGGCGGCGGAGGTGTGGGTCTCTTCGGACCGGGTGAACGAACTCCCCCAAGTCGGAGCACTTGACCTACCCTTCTGGGACTTCGTTCCCTTGGGGGCCACAATGTGCGGCTCCTTGGTCAGGAGCGCTGAGAGCAGAGGAGTCGGAGGCTTCTCTGGCAGTGGAGCTGGGCATCGCACTTTTTGTCCCCAGGCCAGCCACTTCTGCAAAGCATCAAACACAACAATTCAAGCAAAACTTTAATCCTCGATACGACGGACAAAGAATAATGATTGACGGGCAGAACCACTCACTGGCGGGGCCTCGTAGCCGTGTTCGAGGCTGCGGTCCTCCCCTTCCTTGGGGATCTTGTCCTTGGCCAGCTTCATGAGTCTCATCCACATGACGGCCAAGGTGGAGCGGAAGAAGGTGGTGATGGTGTCCATGTCCTCGGGCTTTTGTGCCCATATCAGGGTAGCCCAAAGTTGGAGAGGGAGTATGTGGCGGTTGGGCATGACGTTGATGACGTCGGCAAGCATGACCTTCCCCATGGTGGACCACCACAAGATCCTATCGATCAGGGTCTCCACCTCTTCTGGGTTTCCCCAGGCGACGCCCTTCTCCTTCCAGGATTTGAGCTTCTTGGGAGGCCCGGCTGAGAAGGCCGGGACCTCGGTCTGACCAGGGGCGAGCGGTTCAGTGATGTAAAACCACTCTTTCTGCCACTCCTTCACCGTTCTGATGAACGTGCCCTTGAACCATACGGCCCCTGGTTCTTGCTGATCATAGCCCCACCGCACTCCGTGAGGATGGAGCCACTAGACTTCGGCTTGATCCTGAAGAGCTTCAGCCTTAGGCCAAAGTGCGGCTCATAGTGGAGGAAGGCCTCGCAGACCGTGATGAAGGAGGCAAGGTGAAGAATGGAGTTGGGGGCCATGTGATGAAAGTCCAGCCCATAGTAGTACGTTACCCCACGCACGAAGGGGTGCAGCGGGAACCCCAGGCCTTGGATGAGGTGGGGGACGAAGACTACCCGCTCCCCGGCGTTGGGAGCAGGCACCTGCTAGCCAGCAGCTGGAGCACGAGTGGCAATGGCGGGAGTTAGATACCCCGCATTGTGCAGTTCTTGAATGGTGCCATCTGTCATGATGGAACCACCCCAGTGTCCCTTGAGGGTGTCGGCCATGGCTGGTGGTGGAGGTTGGACTCACAGAAGGAAAGGGGAGCAGGATCGGATCTGGGCACTGGAGCTAGACGAAGCAGTAGGCAGGGGAGAATGGGAGCGGGGTCAATTGCGCTTTCCACCCCTTCGCTCTTATAAGGCTATGAAAGGCTAAGAGTCCCTCTCACTGCGCCGATAAGCTCGCTATTCCCATCAGAAATGCCATTGAGCATAGGGGGGGAACAAAATCTTGATGATATCTCTAAGAAAACGGGCATGATCTCTGCCTCGAGGAGACGTGCCCGTAAAAGGCTGCCTCGAACCGCAATTTATGGGGGAGGCAGTAACTGCTCGACCTATCATGGGGCAAGCCTCTTTGATAAAGTTGTCAGACCAGATTGGACCGTTCATACCTATACAACAGGTCTTCGAGGCTAAGATATAAGTCCTCTTCGGGCAGGGTACAAGCTCGGTTGGGCCTCGGATGACGTCACTCCACTAAAAAGAGTAAATCATAAAGGGGAATTCGTCTGTCAAGCCAAGGACTGCGGATCCGAAGTAGCGTCTATTGGGAAAATTGTCCTCGGCATAAAAGACCAGTTCGGGGGCTACTAACGGTGTCCTGGATTAGGGGGTGCTAACCTAGCCGGCCTGTCTCTTCGGTTGGGGCGATGGGCCTTCATGGGTGATCGAGGTGGACTCCAGAGGCCAGGAAACAAGTGGCGTGATCAAGACTGCTTCCCCCGAAGACTTGACGTATACTCCAAGATCTCTCCTGCTGCCTTGCTCATAGATACCGACCTTGTAACCCTAGATACCCTCCCTGGCGTATATATAAGCCATAGGGTTTAGCCCGTAGGGGAGAGACACATCAACACAATATCATTCACCTAGCCCTAGAGTTAGACACACATTACGATCTCGAGGTACATCAACTCTGCACTTGATACATCTCCATTACTATAAACAGAAGCAGGACGTAGGGTTTTACCTCCATCAAGAGGGCCCAAACCTGGGTAAAACACCGTCTCCCTTGTCCTTGTTACCACCGATCCAAGATCCATAGCTCGGGACTCCCTACCTCAAGGTCTGCTGGTTTTTACACTGACACTCAAGGTTCTGGGAAAGTTTCCAAGAAGCTATGGGAACTCATCTATCCTTTAGCTCCGCTTTTCACCCCCAGTCCCAGGGTCAAGTTGAATGAGTCAACCAAGTGCTAGAAGATATGCTTCGTGCATGTGCCATCTCCTTTGGCAAGAAATGGGAGGAATCTCTCCCGTATGCTGAATTCTCTTACAATAATAGCTATCAGGCTAGTCTGAAGATGGCACCACTTGAAGTTCTTTATGGACATAAGTGCCAAACTCCTCTGAATTGGTCAGAAAATGGGGAACGTCCACTCTTCGGTCCGGACATTATCCAACACTCTGAAGAGCAAGTCCGTATCGTTCGTGAACATCTGAAGAACTCTCAGTCTCGTCAGAAGAGCAATTATGACCATAAACACAAGGTAATGGTCTATCAACCTGGCGAACAAGCATACCTTCGTGTCACTCCGATGAAGGGCACTCGTCATTTTGGAATCAAGGGCAAGCTAGCTCCTCGCTACATTGGCCTGTTTCGTATTCTTGCTAGACATGGAGAAGTGGCATATCAATTGGAATTGCCATCGAACCTTCCTCAGGTTCATGATGTCTTCCATGTGTCGCAACTTCGTCGTTGCTTCAAGGATCCGCACCGTGCAGTGGATCATGAGATGCTTGAATTGTAGGATGATCTCTCTTATAAGGAGTATCCGATCCTCATTCTTGATCAAGCTGAACGTCGAACACATCAGAAGGCAATCAAGTTCCTTTAAGTGCAGTGGTCGAATCATACTGAACATGAAGCCACTTGGGAACGCGAGGATCGTCTCCGTGAAGAATACCCCGATCTTTTCCCTTCTACCTCCTGAATTCTCGGGACGAGAATTTCTTTTAGAGGAAAATTGTAACACCCCCTTGTGTTAAGCCACAGTAATCCCTCAGATTAATGCCAAGTCATTTTTGTTAAGCAATGCTTGATCATGTCAAATACATATCTCATTTCAAATTCCATCACTAGCTTCAAGTCAAATTAAAAGTGAAATTAAAAGTTGCTCAAAACTAAGATCTAAATAGTTCATGTTTTAGGAAATAATCGATAACAAAATATTTTCAGGAAGATAACATCACTAAAATTCATGAAAGGCCCTTGGACATAGAAGTAGCACCAAAACAGCCCCAAATAACCCCTTTTTCAATTAAATAAAATTCAAATGAAATCAAAGGACCCTCAAACTTTTTGAGGCAGTGAGGCCTATTGCATATTAAATATTGAGACAAGTTGTAAATTTTACAAAACTATTTTGGTGTAAAAAGAAAATGTAAAATAGAAACTAATGAAAACAGAAAACAAAAATGGGAAAAGAAAAGAAAAAGCCTTACTGTCCTACCGGCCCAAGTGCCACAGTGGCGAAGCCCAGCCCAGCACATCGTCGTCCACCTGCTCCCCTCGCGTGTCGCCATGGCCGTGGGCGAGCTCACCTCGCCGGCCGGCTCTGCGACGCGTGCAGGCACAAGGACAATGGGGCGAGATAAGATCGACCCAAACCACTCCTTGGCACCCCTCCTCCTCACTTCCCCCGCCTCCATCGCTCTCCACATCGACCGGGAGTAGCTCCTGACGCAGCCGTCGCAGCACCGCGCTCGACTCGCGGCCACCGTCGTCCCTGGGCCACCGCTCCTTGTCCGAGAGGACCGTCATCGTTCGCTACATCTCCCCCAAGTCTGTGTTCATCGAGGGCTGCCCGGCATCAAGCGGATCGAGGACGACTTCTCCGCCGGCCGTCGCGCACCCCCAACTCGATCTTGTCACGGCCTCAACTACTCGGACCTCCTCGAGCTACTCCTCTTCATCGCGGTGAGCCACCGCTTCGGTTGCATTTTCCCCCTTCCCGTTTAGCCACCCCTAGCGTCAAGTTCGTCACCGCAGTGCTCCGGCCGCCGCCTAGACCTATCGCCGTCACCGCTGCAACCCGCCTGAGCACCTACTGCTGCTGCTGCTTGATGCGCTGCATCGCGGGCAACTCGTAGCACCTCCTCGCGAACCAAACGGCCCACGGGAGGCCTAACCCGAGCCTCCGCCGTGCGTCTGGATGCCGGCGAGCTCCAGCGCACACGCGCGCGCGCGTTTAGACCAGTGGCTTGGCACACTACCATGTGGGGCCCGGCCTCTTTAATTTGGTGTTAGGTTAATTAGTGTCTAATTAGATTAGTTAGACCTAATGACCTAGTTAACACTAACCCCTAATACTAAACAGACACTGACAGGTGGGCCAGCCCCTCCTAACTATTCAGTTAACTCAATTTAGATTAGTAGCACTCAATGACATGCGGGCCCCATCCTCCACTGTTCATCTTTGACTGGTCCACGGTCAACTCCTGACTGTGCAGTTGACCCGGACCCACATGTCAGCTTAATGGGCAGAACTCTGGGTACACGAACTGGGTACCCATGGCATTTAACAATAAATGATTTTCGAATTAAAATTAATCAGTAAATTTTAGAAAATGAATAAAACTTCAAAATTTCATAGAAAATAAACTGTAGCTCAGATGAAAAAGTTTTCTATATGAAAAATGATCAAAAAAATCTAACGAATCCGAATATGTCATTTGCATTCATGTTAGAATCCTCTAAGTAGCTGAACCTATAACTTTAGACCCGTTTCTGGCAGATGAATAGTGTCTGACTACCGTTAAATAATTCCAGATAAATTCCTAAATCATCTAAAATATTTAGAGATGCATTATATCACCTCTGCATATCGTTTAGTCCTGCCATGCATAGTGATTGCATTTGTATGCTTGTATTTATTTGTTTCTTCCCCCTTTTCTTCTCCGGTAGACCCTGAGACCGACGCTGCCCCTGAGGACAACTACACCCCCGACGACCCCTCTTTCACCATAGAGCTTCCAGGCAAGCAAAACCCGCTTGATCATTCCTATATCGCCCATTCTTCCTCTCCTGTGCTTCCATTAGATTTTGCTATTGTAATTGATTGCTCCTATTCTGATCCATAGCCTAATTTTGTAACCTGCTATTGATACTTTACCTGTTGTCCTATATGCTTAGTATAGGCTGGTTAGTGATCCATCAGTGGCCCCGCACCCTTGTCCGTGTTGCCCTGCTTTGCTACCGGATGACTCGGTCAATGTGATCGATGTGCCGAGACCGACACAGCACCGCACACCCCCTTAGTTGTACGACTCTGCAGAACTACTATCAAGTGCCGAGGGAGATACCTCCTACCTCACTCCTAATAATATCTCTGTGGCGTAGCTAGTCGTTTGTGGGTTACCGAGGGTGATTCCTCTTTTACCACCTCCGATGATGCCTCTTTTGTGTAGCCCCTCAAGTGTGAACCCATCAAGGGTGATTCCTCCAAGTTCACCTTGACGGATGCATCGGGTAAGCATCCAACGAGGGTGATTACTCATATTCCCCTTGATGTTATGGACACACAGGCACCTTGACCTTCACCACAGTCCTTTGTGAAGTCGGGTCGGCCCAAGGGGTAACCATGAGAGATGTGAAGTCGGGTTGGCTCGGAGAGCACCCGCGAGAGAGTCCTGTGGCGGCTGGCCATTAGCGGTACCACCCCGGATGTGGTGGTAGCTCGGGACTTGTCCCGACAGCCGACACGGAACTTACACTATAGTCGGAGCGACAAGGCAAGCGAAGACTACCTACGAGAGAGGTGGGCCTAGTCCCTGGTCGTGGTCCGCGAGATACCTAGTCTGAATGGCCGAAGCACTGGTCGTCTCCGCGAGCTCCTAATAATAACATGCTTAACGGATTTGGGTATTTGATCTGAGTTGGCCACTGGCCTATACGCACTACCACCATGCGGGATAATTGTTTATGGGGCCCTCTGTGTCGTATAATTCTGCTGAAAGTTCTGTCAGACGTCCAGTTCAGCATGGTGGCCGGGCCGGATCGCGCCATCCAGGCAGAGGTGGCGCTGGACCCCCTGCGCACAATGACCCAGAGTGCAAAGGGCGATGGGCCCAATACCCCTGAGCGCTTAGGATGTAGACCAACGGGGACCTCTCTGCGGAGCCTAGGTAGGACTACGTCGTGTCAATTATCCAAGGCCGGGCATTACCCAGAAAAGTATGTCTGGCCAGAGATAATCGAGCATGCTGGGTAACAGTAGTGCACCCCTACAGGGAAGTTATCTATTCGAATAGCCGTGTCCACGGTAATAGGACGCGCAGTTTTATATCCCGATCTACTATAACTTGAACTGGATACTTGTGTTAATAAACTGATATTGTGCCTCCGGGATCGCTTCCTTGCGGGGTAGTCGAGGAAGGATCTCTGGGCCATGCTATTATATAACTATTACTTTAATATATGCTAATCTGCACTCTTCTAATGTTGCAAGATGCTAGTCTTCGATAGGCTAGGCCTTCTCTCTATTCTGGCATTTCTGCTGTCTAGTCCACAGATACAACGCCTTCATTTGATACCGATGCATAAATAGAACAGTGCTGATGTAAGTCTTGCGAGTACTTTGGATGAGTACTCATGATTGCTTTGCTACCTTTTTCCCCCTACCCGTTTGCTGCAATCAGATGACGGAGCCCCGGAGCCAGCTGATCCCGTCGACGACTACTACTACCCCGACGGAGCCTACTACTACATGGAGACCAACGACAAGGAGTAGTTTAGGAGGCTCCCAGGCAGGAGGCCGTGCCTTTTCAATCTAGATGTCGTTGTTTTGCTCAGCCTTCTTAAGGCAATCTTGTCTAACTATGTCTGTTCTCAGATACTGATGCTTTCACAGACTCTTGTGTAACTCAAGCTTATGTATTCGAGCCCTCAAGGCCAATGGCTTGTAATATAAAGCTTGTATTATTTTATTTTGTGTCTAGAGTTGTGTTGTGATATCTTCCCGTGAGTCCCTAGGCTTGATTGTGCGCATTTGCGTGTATGATTAGTGCACGGTCGGGCCGGGGGCGCCACAAAGATATAAGGAGGCTTATGTGAGATAGAGCGTATCATATCACGGGGTTTGGATGCACCCGCGAAGTTTGCACCAACTCTCGATGTGAGAAAGGGCAATGCACGATACCGGAGAGGCTAGCAAATTGTGGAAAGGTGAGAGTGCGTATAATCCATGGACAAACATTAGTCATAAAGAACTCACATACTTATTGCGAAAGTTTATTAGCCCTTGAAGCAAAGTACTACTATGCATGCTCCTAGGGGGGAGGTTGGTAAGAGTTAACCATCGCACGCCCCCGACCGCCACACAAAGGAAGTCAATCAATAATAAATCATGCTCCAACTTCTTAGCATAACGACAGATCATACATGCTTGCTTCGGGAATCAAAAACCTTAACACCAATATTCTTACTAAACCACAATTATCTACTAGTACCTCCCACATATTACCATCTTAATATCACAAAACTATTGCAAGGAATCAAACTTATCATATTCAGTGATCTACATGAAAGTTTTTCTTATATCCCTCATGAATACATATCATATTAGGACCAAATTCATAACCCATGCATATTACCATTGTCGGTGTCAAAACCGGCGGATCTCGGGTAGGGGGTCCCGAACTGTGCGTCTAAGATCGATGGTAACAGGAGACGGGGGACACGATGTTTACCCAGGTTCGGGCCCTCTCTATGGAGGTAATACCCTACTTCCTGCTTGATTGATCTTGATGAATATGAGTATTACAAGAGTTGATCTACCACGAGATCGTAATGACTAAAACCCTCCGGTTTATATAGACACCGGAGGGGACTAGGGTTGTACAAATTCGGTTACAGAGAAAGGAATCTTCATATCGAACACCAAGCTTGCCATCCACGCCAAGGAGAGTCCCATCTGGACACGGGAGAGAGTCTTCTGTGGTATCTTCATGGCCCATCAGTCCGGCCCACGTCACGTAGCCCGGACGCCCGAGGACCCCTTAATCTAGGACTCCCTCAGTAGCCCCCGAACCAGGCTTTCAATGACGATGTGTCCGGAGCGCAGATTGTCTTCGGCATTGCAAGGCGGGTTCCTCCTCCGATTTACTTCGAAGTACCTGACTTAAGGAGCTGTATTCGGCCTTCCATTTAATGTCGTGTTCATCGGCTTCCACGCCTTCATGACTTCAGTTTCCACGTGTCGAGCAAATATGAGAGGTCGGGGTATCTTTGCACATAACTCCCTGACCATGTAAGAAAGGCATCTATTCAAAGAGATTGGATCTTCAGATCCATTCCACGCCAAGCGGGAAATCCTCAAAGCTTGCTAGGAGAAACCATTCCAACATGGCTAGTGCTCCCAGTTCTTCCACCCGCCCCCACGGCTCCAAAAAAGGCAATTGGGAAAGATGTTCTATATCCCATGATCAGCTGGTGAAGCTCCAAACACAGGGATTTCTACCCCCCGTGGATCTGGTCCCTGTTCGAGCAGGTTTGACCTCCTTCTCAGGCGAAGCTTTGGCGGAAAATTTCCCCAACCCAACCAGGGGGGAACGGGTGTGCTTCATTTCTTATTTGCCAAGAGGCGTCGGGTTTCCAATCCACCCTTTCCTCCGAGGACTCCTGGAGTATTATGGCCTCCAACTGCACAACCTCACGCCGGCCTCTATCTTGCACATCGCGGGTTTTGTTGCCCTTTGCGAGCTTTTCCTAGGCTGTGAAGCCCACTTTGATTTATGGAGAAAACTATTCTGTCTCGTCCCTCGTACCCAAGAGGGATCCATATTCGAGGTGGGCGGCGTCGAAGTATGGCGCATAGCCGGGACCGGATACCTATCCGGCACACCGAAGAAGGCATCCGAGGAGTGGCCCTTAGAGTGGTTTTATATTGAGGACGTCGCTCTCCCTGACCCAATCAGAATGGGTCTCCCTGAATTTTCCAGTGCTCCTTTGAAGAAACGCCACAGCTGGCGCCCTGGGAGCCTCGAGGAGGAAGATAGTGCGGAAATCCATCAATTAATGAGTAAGATAAAGATGCTCGCCCTGTCCGGATTATCAATAATCGAGGTAATGGCGACCTCCATAGTGCGGGGTGTCCAGCCACTCCAATTTAGAGGGCTCCCTATGTGGCACTACAATGGGGAAGATGAAGCCTCACGCTGTGGCCAGAAAGGTCCGGACACCCCCGCCACTCTGGCCAAAATATTGGTCGATCTGTACAAAGGGGAGAAAGAGGAATTTATTCGTCTTAAACACTGAGAGGGATTTTCCATGTACAATCCTCCCAGCTGGGTGAGTTTAATTCCCACCACCATACTCAATCCTTTCCATGAGTCACTTTTGACTGATACTAACCCGTCCATTTGTAACAGGAATGGCGAAAGGTCGTCACGGGGATCTACAGCCCCGCTCCACAGCCGGAGGACCATAACCGGGATCTTGACACCAGATTCGAGGAGGATCTAGACATATTTGTGGAGCTAGAGGAGGGAGTATTTTACCAGGCGAGCTACGATGGCACAGAAGTGGCCATTATAGCAGACTATCCCGGCCTCCTTCCTGCCTCACACGTAAGTAATCAGGAGACCTCTCCTCCGAAAGAGCTTCCTCATTCTGCCTCACCCACCGCACTGTCTCGTGTTCCAAAGGGGAGGCGCTCGGCGCGCCGTGTTACACCAGAGGCGGCTCAAAAGAGAGCAGCGCCTACATCGGGCAAGCCTTCGAAGAGGAAGGCAAACGAAGTCACGACCGAGCCGTCGGCAAAAAGGTATGGCTTCGTAAATATGCCCCTTGGCAGTCACATCCAACTGTGACATTGTCTGTTTGTGTCTCATCAGGAAGAGCGTTCGCCGGACTATGTCCGGGGGTCCTGCAGGTCACGCTCCCAACAGCCAGGCTCCAGAACCTGCCATAAAGACGAGGGCCGGTACGGGAGTGACGTCGGATTGTCCTTCGGCAGAGGATTCGGATGATGTATCCGTCACAAACTCAGAAGTGGAGACCGCAATGAATCATCGGCGCCGGAGGGCCGCTCTTCGTGACCCCGGCTTTACAAAAGAGGCACTCAATGCCTTCAGCTCGGCTAATGCATACATCCGAGCTGCTCGAGACGGGCTTACCAGAGCCACAGACCAGCATTTGAAAGATATGCGGGTAAGTTCACATCGTACAAACCTGATAATTATATACCAGTAGCCCTCGAGACTTGAAGCAGTTGATACAACTGATTTAAGGATCATTGTATAACCAGGTGCTTACAGAGAAGAACAACCTGCTGTCTCAAGAACTGGAAAAGTGTCAGACTCAGCTAACTGCTGCCACCGCCGAATTGGAGAAATCCAAGAAGGCGTCGCCTGGTAATGTTCCCCTCCATCGAGAAAACATAATCATATACCAGCAATGCTAACAGTGTTTCATATCTCATGGCAGGATCGTCAGATCAGCTGAAGGAGGCACTAGAAATCACGCAAGCGGATAAACAAGAAGCCAAAAGGCTACTGACACGGGTCAGGGAGGATAAAAACAAGCTGCAGGATTCCAACACCCTGTTGGGCGAAGAACTGAAAGATGTGCGAGCCCAGCTAGCTGACTCCGTGAAGGAAAATAAGAGGCTACGAGGAGGCATATTCAGTATGATTTCGAAGTTACCTCGGTGTAATTCGGCGAGGAAAGGAACTGACAGATTTATGTCTGCAGGTATGCTGACCGGCCGTCTCGAAGAGGAAATGTCTGGATCTTCAGGCGATCTGATACAAGAGCTGTCGCAAATGCACGGGCAAGCTCGGCAGGCAATGCGGAGTGTTGCCAAGGCCTTGTGGCCATCCGCCTCCCCTCCAGGAAGTATGGAGGAACTTGTGCAGCTATTCAAAGGAGCGCGGAGGCGTTTCCGATTATGGAAGATATCGTCCTGCCGAGAAGGTGCGCGAGAGGCCTGGGCCATGGTGAAAACACGGTATACCAAGCTTGATCCGAATCATATGGCTCGGGTCGGACCTCGAGGATCAGACGGAAAAGAAGTTCCAGTTAGTTTAGTATATGACCAAGTAAAGGTAGCCGCAGAATTGTCCCAGCAGGATTGTAGGCTAGACAGCCTGTTGGACGGCATAGAGGAAGATGTTTTTGAGTCTAAGTGACTATGTGCTTCGATTGACAAATTTGTCCCTAGCCGGATTGTAAAACGATTGTCATGGCGGACCTTGTCGCTTCGACCTCTGGACCCGAAGGTGCGGAGTGTTTCCGAATACCCGCACGGTAATATAAACCGGGGTATGCGTGGAAACCAGGCGTAGGGGTCATAGTTGCTTGAACAGACAAGTTGTATCCGGCTAGCTATGTTATATTACGTGTAATTGTAAGAAACATCTTCCAGAGAGAATAGTTCCGTTAAGGGTTCCTTTCCCTGGGTGAACATGCGTTAATATTCATGTCCGAACTGTGATTAAAAAATCACAGTAAACATAGCATCTGGGGGTTCATAGTGTAATGAGTGAAAAAACATCTTTAGTTCGCCGACCGAATATTCCCTTAAGAACGCTAGCTTTCGGCTTCACCCAGTCTGAGGTACACATCCGGATGACCCGGCAGTAACAATCGCATAGGTGCTCCCTTTATGCCCTAGCCGAACTAACGGGAACGTAGGGCATAAGCACAGGAGCCAGGCAACCCAGCTTGGCCAAAACTTAAGTCATAACGATGCATATAATGGCGAAGAAAAGGTACATATGAGGAAAAGACACATATATGGTGAGCTTGATGCTCGGAAAATAATAATAACAAGCTTCTGTACAAGAAGCCCCCAGGTATTATGGACGTACATATTTAAGGATGTGTACGTCATAAGTGCGCGGTATAGCCGCTCAAGAGCTTAAAGCTAGGAAAAAAATGAAAGAGAGAAAAAAAGGTAATGGACAAAAAGGGAGAAGAAGACGAACAAAGAGTCCGGCTCAAGGCGTAGAATCTTCGGAGTCTGGCGGCGTTCCATGGGTTCGGCTCCAAGCGATTGTCTGATGCATCACGCAGTCGGTACGCTCCTCCAGTGAGAACTTCGTCAATGATGAAGGGACCCTCCCATTTGGGCTTGAGTTTGTCCTTTTTCTTCTCTGGCAAGCGTAGAACGAGTTTGCCAACATTATAAGTCTTGGCCCGCACTTCTCTGCTTTGATATCTGCGAGCCTGTTGTTGATACAATGCGGAACGGGCCTTTGCAACATCGCGCTCCTCCTCCAGGGCGTCTAAGCTGTCCTGCCGATCAAGCTCGGCCTCTCTCTCTTCATACATGCGCACTCGTGGTAAGTCATGCATAATGTTGCAGGGTAACATGGCCTCTGCGCCGTACACCATGAAGAACGGTGTGTATCCGGTAGTGTGGTTGGGCGTGGTCCGCAGCCCCCAGAGTACGGAGTCGAGCTCCTCAACCCAGTGCTTGTCTGACTCTTTCAAAGACCGCACTTGTCTGGGCTTAATGCCGCTCATAATAAGACCATTGGCTCTTTCGACTTGACCATTTGTTTGCGGGTGATAGACGGAGGCATAATCGAGCTTGATGCCCAGGTTAGCGCACCAGGTTTTCACCTCGTCGGCTGTAAAGTTGGAGCTGTTGTCTGTGATAATGCTGTGTGGAAAACCATAACGGTGTACGACACCGGATATAAAGTCTATCACTGGTCCGGCTTTGGCCGTTTTAACCAGTTTGGCCTCAATCCACTTAGTGAATTTATCTACCATGACCAGCAGATATTTTTTCTTGTGGCTTCCCCCTTTAAGGGGTCCGACCATATCAAGCCCCCAGACCGCGAAAGGCCATGTAATGGGGATTGTTTGTAGCGCAGTAGGCGGCATATGGCTTTGATTAGCGAAAAGCTGGCATCCGACACAACGTTGGACAAGGTCCTGTGCATCTGCTCGGGCCGTAGGCCAAAAGAAACCTGTACGGAAGGCTTTACTCACAAGGGCCCGAGCTGCGGCGTGGTGACCGCCAAGGCCAGCATGGATTTCGGCCAGGAGCTGCCGCCCCTCTTCTTCGGAGATACATCTTTGAAGGACTCCGGTAGCGCTTTTCTTGTAGAGCTCACCGTCATGGACCTTGTAGGCTTTCGAGCGCCGGACAATGCAGCGAGCCTCGTTAGGATCCACAGGGAGCTCTCGCCTATTAAGGTAGGCCAAGAAGGGTTTGGTCCATGGGGCAATTACTGCCATTATGAGATGGGCCGATGGTGTTGCTTCGGTGGCTGAGCCCCCGATGATATCGGTATTGTGCTCGGACTCAGGGGGTATGATCGGGTCCGGGCTAGTGTTGCCGCTTTCATCCTGCCACACCATGGATGGCTTGAAGAGCCGTTCCAGAAAGATGTTAGGCGGGACGGGGTCACGCTTGGCTCCCATGCGAGCAAGGACATCCGCCGCTTGATTACTTTCTCGAGCCACATGATGAAACTCGAGTCCCTCGAACCGGGCTGATATTTTGAGTACGGCGTTACGATAGGCCGCCATTTTCGGATCTTTTGCATCAAAGTCTCCGTTTATTTGGGATATTGCGAGATTTGAATCCCCACGCACCTCCAGACGTTGTATGCCCATGGAGACGGCCATCCGAAGACCATGCAGTAAGGCCTCGTATTCGGCTGCATTATTGGAGTCTGTATATAAGATTTGGAGTACGTACTAGACTGTGTCTCCCGTTGGGGATGTTAAGACGACGCCCGCTCCCAAACCGGCCAGCATCTTAGAGCCATCGAAGTACATGACCCAGTTGGAATATGTGCCGTACTCTTTAGGGAGTTCGGCCTCTGTCCATTCGGTGATGAAGTCAGCCAACACTTGGGATTTAATGGCTTGGTGTGGTTTATACGTTATGTCGAATGGCAGGAGCTCAATGGCCCATTTGGCAATCCGGCCCGTAGCGTCGCGGTTGTTTATTATGTCATTGAGTGGTACTTCGGAAGCCACCGTGATCGAGCATTCTTGGAAGTAATGTCGTAGTTTCCAGGATGCCATGAAGACTGCGTATGCTATCTTTTGGTAATGAGGGTACCGGGATTTGCATGGTGTGAGGACGGTGGATACATAGTATACCGGCTTCTGAAGCGGGAATTTGTGCCCGTCCTCCTCTCGTTCAACGACGAGCACTGCGCTCACCACCTGGTGAGTCGCAGAGATGTATAACAACATTGGTTCGCCGACGTTTGGCGCGGCCAGGATTGGGTTGCTTGCTAAAAGAGCCTTTACTTCTTCCAGTCCGGCCGTTGCTGCATCCGTCCACTCGAAGTGGTCGGTGCGTCGGAGAAGGCGGTAGAGTGGCAATGTTTTTTCTCCAAGTCTGGAGATAAAGCGGCTTAAAGCTGCCACGCATCCGGCTAGTTTTTGGACCTGTTTAAGGTCAGTTGGTGTAGCCAATTGTGACAAATCTCGAATTTTGGCTGGATTTGCCTCAATTCCTCTACTGGAAACAATGAAGCCCAGCAGCTTTCCAGCGGAAACGCCGAAAATGTACTTTTCTGGATTGAGCTTGACGTCATATGCACGGAGGTTGTCGAATGTGAGACGTAAGTCGTCTATTAATGACTCAACGTGTCTGGTCTTGATGACGACATCATCCACGTATGCTTCAACTATCTTGTCGATTTGCTTCTCCAGGCATGTTTGAATCATGCGTTGGTAGGTAGCGCCGGTATTTTTAAGCCCAAAGGGCATAGTGTTGAAGCAGAAAGGCCCATATGGGGTAATGAATGCCGTTGCGGCTTGATCGGACTCCATCATTTTGATTTGATGGTATCCGGAGTATGCGTCGAGGAAACACAGTGAGTCGTGTCCTGAAGTAGCATCAATGATCTGATCGATGCGGGGGAGGGGGAAGGGATCCTTGGGGCAGGCTTTGTTGAGGTCTTTGAAATCGATGCATAGGCGCCAGGATTTATCCTTCTTTGGTACCATCACCAGGTTTACTAGCCAGTCCGTATGTTTTATTTCTCTGATGAATCCGGCCTCGATTAACTTGGCCAGCTCCTCCCCCATAGCTTGTCGTTTGGGCTCGGAAAAGCGCCGCAGTGTTTGTTTGACTGGCTTGTATCCCTTCAATATATTGAGGCTGTTTTCGGCCAACCTGCGTGGGATTCCTGGCATATCAGAAGGGTGCCAGGAAAATATGTCCCAATTTTCACGTAGGAACGCTCGTAATGCGGCGTCAACCGTTGGGTCCAGCTGTGCCCTGATAGAGGCTGTCTTCTTGGGGTCCGTTAGGTGGACCTGGAATTTGACGATTTTGTCTGTTGGTTTGAAGGAGGTGGATTTGGGTCGCTTGTCCAGGATTACGTCGTCCCTATCCACCGTGGAGCTTCGGACCGCGAGGGCTTCGGACAATGCCTCGAGGGCCAGGGATGCCGGTTTTTTTCCGGCGCGGAGTGCTATGTCCGGATCACTGGAAAGAGTGATAATACCATTGGGCCCGGGCATCTTGAGCTTCATGTACCCATAATGAGGTATAGCTTGGAAGCGTGTAAATGCATCTCGCCCGAATAGGTCGTGATATCCACTGTTGAAAGGGGCCACTTGGAAGGTCATCTCTTCGGACCGATAATTCTCCGGCGTGCCGAATACCACATCGAATGTGATTTTTCCCGCGCACCGCGCCTCTCGACTGGGAATGATTCCTCGGAAGGTCATGCTACTTTGCTCGATGCGGCTCCTGTCTATTTCCATTTTGTTGAGCGTGTCCTCATAGATGAGGTTTAGTCCGCTGCCGCCGTCCATGAGTACTTTGGTGAGCCGAAAGCCGTCCACGATTGGACTGAGGACCAAGGCAGCTGGTGCCCGGACTGTCCTGGATTTTGGTTCGTCACTGGCATTGAAAGTTATGGACGTGTCGTTCCAGGGGTTTATTGCTGCGACTTGGCAGACTTCGGCGAGGTCGCAGAGTGCCCTTTTGCGCCTATTGTTTGAAGCGAAGGTCTCGAAGACCGTCAATACTCTGAGGTCATCGTCTTCCGGGGGGTGTTGTTCTGAGGTGTTTTTGGTGAGGATATCCTTGTCGCTCTTGGCCACTTGCCGGAGTATCCAACATGTTCTAAGGCTGTGAGTTGGTACGGTATCTGGTGTTGTGTGTATTTTGCATGGCCTATCGAGCCATCCCTCCAGAACGGTTCCGCACCCCGTAATCGGCTTAGATTTCTTTACTATTGGGTCGGGCACCCCATGGGGGTGCATCCTTTTTGCTCGGACTAGGGGTTGAGTGGAAACTAGTGGTTCCCGACGAGCTGCCTGAGTTTTACAGGCACTTTCCATTGCGCAGTACTTCTTTACTATGGTTGCCAAGTCAGCGAAGTGTGATACGCGACGGCGGTCGATGGCGTTGAGGATTCCTTTGTCCGTGCAATTGTTGCAGAATGCTGAGATCGCGTCTTCGTCGCGGCAATCTTCAATCTTGTCATTGACAAGGAGGAATCTGGCCCAAAAGTGATGGACTGTGTTCCTGAGACTGCTATCGTACGTACATGAGATCGCGTATATCTGGGTGGGTGGGTGGCTTTAAATACGAACCCTGACCCAGTTTAGGATCCGGAGTTTGAGAAACTTTCGAGCATAATAATTCGGGCTCCGGGATATCGACTGACTTTTCAGGCCCATCGTCCGCTTCTAGGTTCGGAGGACAAGGCGTGCCGTTCCGCAGACAGGTATCCGGCTCTACGAGCTCGTAAATCCGAACATAGTACGTCCTCAACACAGGGGAAGAGTTGTTGTTTTGCTCTTCTACCACCGCTATCAGATGGGTGATCGGTGGAGATTTGATTTCTCTCTGATCGGGTTTAAGCCCAATCCGATCGTAGTCTGTAACGACCCCCAAGGCGGCGATGCGATTCAGGAGTTCATTTAAAGATGACAACTCCGTCGGATCCATCCGTTTGGAGTATTCGGAGTCAACGCGGAGGCGATTTTCGATGACCCGAGAAGTCATCGCCGGCTTAACGGCCGGACGGGCGGTCATGATAAAGCCGCCCAGCCGGAGGGTTTGGCCTGAGGCCAGGGCTCCTCCGGAGGTAATATTGTCCTTGATAACAAGGCGAGCCATCAACCCTGTCTTCGATGTCACAGCGGAACTCTCAATGAAAGCACCAATGTCGGTGTCAAAACCGGCGGATCTCGGGTAGGGGGTCCCGAACTGTGCGTCTAAGATCGATGGTAACAGGAGACGGGGGACACGATGTTTACCCAGGTTCGGGCCCTCTCTATGGAGGTAATACCCTACTTCCTGCTTGATTGATCTTGATGAATATGAGTATTACAAGAGTTGATCTACCACGAGATCGTAATGGCTAAAACCCTAGAAGTCTAGCCTGTCTGATTATGATTCGCCCTACGGACTAAAACCCTCCGATTTATATAGACACCGGAGGGGACTAGGCTTGTACAAAGTCGGTTACAAAGAAAGGAATGTTCATATCGAACGCCAAGCTTGCCATCCACGCCAAGGAGAGTCCCATCTGGACACGGGAGAGAGTCTTCTGTCTTGTATCTTCATGGCCCATCAGTCCGGCCCACGTCACGTAGCCCGGACGCCCGAGGACCCCTTAATCCAGGACTCCCTCAACCATTGCTATTCATTAGACTCTCAAAAATATATAGGTGAAGCATGAAAGCGCAACTATTTCTTTAAAATAAAACCACCGCCGTGCTCTAAAAGATATAAGTGAAGCACTAGAGCAACTGCCTAGCTCAAAAGATATAAGTGAAGCACATAGAGTATTCTAACAAATCTCGAATAATGTGTGTCCCTCTCAAAAAGGTGTGTTCAGCAAAGATGATTATGACAAACTAAAAATCAAACAAAAGCAAACAAACTATAGCACAAGACACTCCAAGTAAAACACATATTATGTGATGAATAAAAATATAGCTCCAAGTGAGTTACCGATAGATTGTAGACGAAAGAGGGGTTGCCATCCGTGACATCCCCAAGCTTAGACGCTTGAGTCTTCCTTGAATATTACCTTGGGGTGCCTTGGGCATCCCCAAGCTTAGGCTCTTGCCGCTCCTTATTCCTTTATCCATCATAGTCACTCCCAAAACATGAAAACTTCAGCACACAAAACTCAACAGAAACCTCGTGAGATCTGTTAGTATAACAAACAAATATTAAACTTTAGGTACTGTTGTAAATTGATTCATATTTAATATTATCATCATGCTACTGTACTCCAAATTCTCCATGACTCATACCCCCCGATACGATCCATAGATTCATCAAAATAAGCAAACTATGCAACAAAAACAGAATCTGGCTAAAACAGAATAGTCTGTAAAGATGTGAATTAACGTCATACTTATGTAACTCCAAAACTTCTGAAAAATAGGAAAACGTGGGAAATTCATATATCAATATTGTGTAAAAAATTCAGAAGATTCTGATGCTCCAGAAAAAAATCAAAATTCTAGCACTGGACGCAAAAGTTTCTGTTTTCAAACAGCATCAATCATACTATCTTCCAAATCATCCCAATGGCATTACTTGGCACAAACACTAATTAAAACATAAAAACACAATCATCACAGAGGTTATAATTGTGTAAACACACAAAAACAGAAGGTAAAACAAAAAATTTATTTTATTCATTGGGTTGCCTCCCAACAAGCGCTATTGTTTTATGCCCCTAGCTAGGCATAATGCATAGTTTCAAGTGTTGTCATCCTTCAAATTAATTTCATAGGTGGACCTCATAATAGATTCATAAGGTGGTTTAATTCTCTTTCTAGGGAAGTGTTCTATCCCTTTCTTTAATGGAAATTGAAATCTTATATTACCTTCTTTCATATCAATAATAGCACCTATGGTTCGTAGGAAAGGCCTACCAAGTATTATAGGACAAGACGGATTGCACTCAATATCAAGAACAATAAAATCCACGGGGCACATAATATCTATTGGTAATAATAAGCACATCATTTATTCTACCCAAAGGTTTTTTAATAGTGGAATCTGCTAGATGCAAATTAAGGGAACAAGGATCCATATCGGTGAGAAATAGCACATCACACAAAGATTTTGGCATAGTGGAGACGCTAGCACCTAGATCACATAAAGCATTGCATTCATAATCTTTAATTTCAACCTTAATAGTGGGTTCCCATTCATCATGTAATTTTCTAGGAATTGAAACTTCCAACTCAAGTTTTTCTTCATGAGCTTTTATCATAGCTTCTACAATATGTTTAGTAAAAGCTTTATTTTGTTCATAGGCATTAGGTGAATTAATCATGCATTGCAACAAGGAAATACATTCAAATAAAGTACAATAATCATAATTAAAGTCCTTGTAATCCAAAGTAGTGGGTGCATCACTATTTAAAGTTTTGACCGCTCCAAACCCACTTTTGTCATTTTTATCATTAAGATCATCAACCTCCAAATAATTGGGATGCCATCTAGCTAAAGTTGACTCATCTTTAGTCCATTTTTCATCAAGTTTTATATTACTAAATAGGGATTCAATAGGCGAGACACCAATCATTTTAATATCTTTATCATTACTACGATAGAAACCGGGTGGAATAGCTTTTTCTAGAAATTCTCACTTAGCTCTCAACCTAGCGGTCCTTTCTTTACTTTCATTAATGGAGACAAAGATAGCTTGAATAGACTCATTTATCTCATGCTTGGGTGGCAAAATTTTAATTTTGATATTTTCCACGTCATGAGCAATTCTATTCATGTTCCTAGACAATTCATCAGCTCTATTCAATTTTTCTTCCATCATAACATTAAAATTCTTTTGAGAATTAATAAATTCTTCAATATTACTTTCAAGATTAGAGGGTATCCTATTATTATAATTATTATATGGATTACCATAGGAATTACCAAAATTATTAGAGGAATTTCCAGGAAACGGTCTAGGATTGAAATTACCCCTATAAGCATTGTTGTTGAAATTTTCTCTAGAGACAAAATTCACATCAATGGCATCCTTATTTTACTCAATCAAAGTAGACAGTGGCACATCATTAGGATCAATATGAGCATTTTTACTAGTAATCAATTTCATAAGAGCATCCATCTTGTCACTCAAAGTATTAATTTCTTCAATAGAATTTACCTCTTACCAGTTGGAGTTCTTTCAGTATGCCATTGAGAATAATTTGTCATAATATTATCAAGAAGTTTTGTAGCTTCTCCCAATGTAATTTCCATAAAAGTACCACCTATAGCAGAGTCTAGCAAATTTCTAGAAACAAAGTTTAGTTCCTCATAAAAAATTTGTATGATCATCCATAAGCTTAAACCATGTGTTGGGCAATTTCTTATCATTAATTTCATTCTCTCCCAAGATTGTGCAACATGCTCATGTTCAAGTTGCTTAAAATTCATAATTTGATTTCTTAAAGAAATAATCTTAGCGGGAGGAAAATACTTGGTAATAAAAGCATCCTTATACTTATCCCATGAATCAATACTATTTCTAGGCAAGGATGAAAACCAAGTTTTAGCATGATCTCATAGTGAGAACGGAAATAATTTCAATTTGACAATATCATTATCCGCATCTTTTTTCTTTTGCATATCACAAAATTCAACGAAAGTATTTAGATGGGATGCAGCATCTTCACTAGGACTACCAGAAAATTGTTCTTTCATAACAAGATTAAGCAAAGCAGCATTAATGTCACATGACTCCGCATTAGTGGCAGGAGGAGCAATAGGAGTACTAATAAAATCATTATTATTAGTATTGGAAAAGTCACACAATTTTGTATTTTCTTGAGACATCACGACGAAGCAAGCAAACTAGCAAACAAGCAAACGAAAATATTTTTGTGTCTTTGTAAAATTGTTTTAGAAGTGGGGGAGATAAAAATGAGAGGCAAATGCAAATAAAAAGGCAAATAAAGTAAATGTATTTGGATGATAGTTTATGCGAAGGTACTTGATAGATTTTGGTGATGTCTCCCCGGCAATGGCGCCAGAAATTCTTCCTCCTACATGTAGACTTCGTTGGTATTACCCCGAAGAGGAGAGGATGATGCAGTATAGTAGAGATAAGTATTTCCCTCGGTTAATAACCAAGGTTATCAATCCAGTAGGAGAATCACAAAAAAAAAACCTTTAGCAGCACCTACACACACGAAAGCAAACACTTGCACCCAACGCAAATAAGAGGGTTGTAAATCCTCTTCGAGGTTATTTGCAAGGATTAATTCTGATAGTGATAGATAAAAATTAAATTGTAAAATAAAATAAAAGTAAATAAATTGCAGCAAAGTATTTTTGGATTTAAATATATGATAAAGATAGACCCGGGGGCCATAGTTTTCACTAGAGGCTTCTCTTTGGAGCGCAGAACATACGGTGGGTAAACAAATTACTGTTGGGCAATTGATAGAAAAGCAAATAATTATGACGGATTCATGGCAATGATCATGTATATAGGCATTACGTCCAAGACAAGTAGACCGACTCCTGCCTGCATCTACTACTATTACTCCACCTGTCGACCGCTATCCAGCATGCATCTAGCGTATTAAGTATAAAACAGAGTAACGCCTTAAGCAAGATGACATGATGTAGACAAAGTAAACTCAAGCAATATGATTAAACCCCATCTTTCTATCCTTAATGGCAACAATACAAATACGTGTCATGTCTCTTTCTGTCACTAGGATTGAGCACCGCAAGATTGAACCCATCACAAAGCACCTCTCCCATTGCAAGATAAACCAATATAGTTGGCCAAACCAAATTGATAGATCGGAGAGAAATACAAATCTATAACAATCATGCATAAAAGAGTTCAGAGAAGACTCAAATATTTCTCATGAATAATCTAATCATAAACTCACAATTCATCGGATCCCAACAAACACACCACAAAAGAAGATTACATCGGATAGAACTCCAAGAACATCGAGGAGAACATGGTATTGAAGATCAAAGAGAGAGAAAAAGACATCTAGCTGCTAGCTATTTACCCGTAGGTCTGTGGTAAACTACTCACACATCATCGAAATGGCAGCAAGGTTGATGAAGAAGCCCTCCGTGATCGATTCCCCCTCAAGCAGAGTACCGGAAAAGGCCTCCAGATGGGATCACGGAAGAATAGAGGCTTGTGGCAGTGCAAAAGTTATTCAGGGTGGCTCTCTGATGGTTTCTGAATATTTGAGAATTTATAGAAGTGGAATTAGGACAAAAGGAGCCACGAGGGGCCCACAATGCATCAGGGCGCGCCCCCCTGGTGCTGCGCCTTGTTGCCTTGTGGCCTCCTCGTGAGGCTTCTGGCATTCTCCCGAAGCTTCCAGGGTCTCTTTTGTCTAGAAAAAATCATCAAAAAGTTTCGTGGCATTTGGACTTCATTTGGTACTGATTTCCTGAAAAACCAAAAACAAGCAGAAAACAGCAACTGGCACTGGGCACTAGGTTAATAGGTTAGTCCCAAAAAATGATATATAATTGCATATAAAAACATCCAAGATTGATACTATAATAGCATGGAACAACCAAAAATTATAGATACGTTGGAGACGTATCACCCCCTCATGGCGGCTTATAGGCACGCTGTCACTAATATTGCTGGACACTTCAAGGGATACCAGGTTGATCATATTGATCGCTGGCTTAATGAGGCAGCAGATGCACTGTCTCGCTTGGGGTCTCAGCGCAAGCCTATTCCACCCAATGTTTTCCTGGATGTTCTGCACAACCCGTCGGTCAAGTTGCCAATAGAGGAGGACATTGCTATTCCTGACCCAGAAGCAGCATTTGTGGCTGCTATTCATGCTACCCCAGATTGGACAGTACCTTATCTAGCATATCTTACCTGTGGCAAGCTCCTGGCAGAGGAAATCATCGCTCGGTAGATCATCCGGAGGTCTAAGTCCATGACCATAGTTAATGGCGAGTTGCACAGACGAAGTGTTAAAGGCATTTTTTAACATTGTGTTTCTCCTGAGGAGGGCCGAGAGATCCTTAATGAGATACATTCAGGCGATTGTGGACATCATGCCGGCTCAAGGTCTCTGGTTGTTAAGGCTTTTCGACAAGGTTTTTACTGGCTTACAGCTCACGCAGATGCAGAGGAAATTGTTCGCAAGTGTGATGGTTGCCAGAAATTTGCTTGTTAAGTGCACATGCCAGTGCAAGAGTTGCGGATGATCCCAAATACTTGGCCTTTTGTAGTCTGGGGCTTGGATATGGTTGGACCTTTCAAACGATCCAAGAATAAACATACTCACTTGTTGGTTGCAGTTGACAAGTTTAGCAAGTGGGTTGAAGCTGAGACGGTTAGTCATTGTGATGTTGCTACAGCTGTCAAGTTCCTGAAAAAGTTGATTTACCATTATGGTTATCCACGTAGCATCATCACTAATAATGGTGCCAATCTGTCCAAGGGTGCTATGAAGCAGTTTTGTTAGCGAGAACATATCCGGCTTGATTTAGCGTCAGTAGCACATCCTCAGTCTAATGGACAAGTAGAGCGAGCTAATCAAGAGTTGTTACGCGGGATTAAGCCAAGACTCATGGTACCTCTTCAGCGAACCCTAGGATGCTGGGAAGAGGAATTGCCTGCGGTGCTTTGGAGCATACAGACTAGTCCCAACAGGTCAACAGGCTATACGCCGTTCTTCTTGGTCTATGGTGCAGAAGCAGTGTTTCCAAGCGATATTCGTCATGATTCCCCCCGAGTAACAACTTATGTGGAGGCTGATAGTGAACAAGCTCGCCAAGATGCTCTTGATGCTCTGGAAGAAGAACACGATCAGGTAGCATCCTGATCTGCAATATATCAACAAGACCTGCGTTGCTACCATAGCGTAGGGTTCGAAGCCGTACCTTTCAGGAAGGTGACTTAGTGCTCCGTTTGATACAAGACCCGACAGGCATGCATAAGCTTTCACCTCCTTGGGAAGGACCCTTCGTCATAAGCAAGAATCTCAACAATGGGTCATATTACCTTGTTGATATACGTGAAGCAAATAAATCACGTACCTCAAAGGAGGAGGGTAGCCGACCTAGGAATATTGCACATCTTCCGCCATATTATACTTAAGTCGCAGACTTGACAGTACCTTCTATACATACCTTCATGTGTGTGTGTGTGTGTGTGTGTATATATATATATTGCTCAATGCAATAAAGCCGGCATCTCTGGATAAGAGAGTTTGTCATTTCGCCTCAAAAATTATGTGTTGAGTCTTTATTCTTTGATCATTGGTTATTTGGGGGCTTCCAACTCATCGAGTTTAGCTATTGACATCCCTCTTAACCCGACATAGGCCATTATATACTTGGTTATACCTGCCTGTTAGCAAGATGCTACTCACAAAAGGTGACCCGGTTGAACGCATGATGCGTCAATCACAGAGGTGACCCTAAACTCATCAAAATTTCCTATATATCCTATGCTGAGCTTTTCCATGATCATATGGTCACTTGGGGGCTTCCAACTCACCGAGTTTAGCCTTCTCACCCTCTTGACCCGGCATACACCAAATATTATTCCTGGTTATACCTGCCTGTTAGCAAGATGCTACTCCGAAAAGGTGACCCGGTGAATGCCTGATGAGTCAATCACAGAGGTGGCCCTGAACTCATAAAAGTTAAAACACTGGTTAAGTCACGTGAGAGCCGGCTTTCAGAGAGATAGGATAAACCAAAAGAGGCTACAAACAACCTGCTTCCACTGGACAGCAAAATCAGACTCGAGCCTCGAAAGCCGGTCTATATGTCGTGCCTCGAAAGCTGGCTTTTTTCTTTATAGTTTGCATTATATATGCTTCCTATGTTATAAATTTTGTATTTATATTACAAGTATTTGTGCATATTACATATCTTTGTAGAAACCAGTTTTATTATTCTCACTTTATTTGTGATATTATTATAACGGCAGCATGATTTGCCGGGTTGCACTGCAACCAAAGCTTATGCTAAGTCATCAAACACCAACAGTGTTTGCGGAAATACAGCGACTCGCCAGGCTTGTTGGTTCTCAGGACTCGGGAAAAGCTATATGTTACTCTTACAAAGATGAGGGGTTGCATTTCAGATTGCAGGTGCCGGGTTGAAACAACATCCAGGTTTGCCTCGCTATAATTTCAAAACAAGTTAATACTTGGATTTTCAGCACCAAAAGGGCTTCTTGTCATCCATTGAAGCAGCTAAGTTTTACATTCAGAGTAATAAAGTGCTCAATGGAACTGACGGCAGAGCAAAGGTTTTTCCTAAGTTATTACAAGCCATCAGGCTACTTTCACATAAAAAGCTATGTCAGAAAGTTCAGACTTATGGTGCCGAGGATGGCTGTGAGCCGACAGTTTGCTCTTCCGGGTTGATGTTAACTTCTCCTTCGGCGCTGATAGAGGCCGGGTCAACATGTGCCGGCTCTTCAGGGGCTTCAGGATTTCCCTTGCTTCTTGGGCATGGGGGTCATCTGCCAGCCACTGGATCAAAGACAAAGCTTCAAAAACCATGTCTTCCTTGATCAAAGTTGATGTGCTGACGTCGGAAGCGAAGGATTGCTTACGTGGAGGAACCAGCTCGAAAGCCTTTGTAGTGGGAGCATTCATGCGTTTTCCATCCTCAAAATAGTTGACTTGAAACTTTAACAAGTCCAGTTCTTCAGCAATCATCGTGGCCGCAACCTGGGTTTCTTTTGCACAGCACATGTAATCCTTTTCAGTAAAAGGCATGTTGTCAACATTAAACTCTGGAAACCCTTCTGCGAGGAGAGCTGGCTCCATCTCTGGATGATATGCTTTGGCACGCATCAAGGAGTACAAGGCTCCTTGCCTTCCTGCTGACCTTTTCCACTCTTGGATCCATTCCGGGAAAGTGGAAAATTCCTTAATCATGTCCATAATGTAATATGGAGGGGCTTTGCTGTTCTTTACTGCCATTATACAGTGAGCTCTGCCTACATATAGTTGTTCGAGGAACTTGTAGATGGCTTTCAGCTTCACCAGTGGCTCCCCCATTACATTGTGACCTCTCCTGCCTGTTAACACAAAATGCATATACATCAGTCAACCCGGGATTATTTGGCAGTTGATAAAAATGAGAACTAGATGCTTACCAAAGATGGCTACACACATATCATGAATGTGCCCTTTAAGTGCTTGCAGATCGCGGGTCACCGGCTCAAGCTTTGACTCGGCTTCTTCAGCACGTTTCAGTAAGCCGGCCTTTTCATCTGCAAACTCAGCCTTGGCTTTCTCCAAGTTGTCGGTGCAGGTAATTAGAGATTTTTCAAATTCTGAAGATAGATTTTCAGGTTCTTCTCATAATTTCTTCTCTGTTGCTACTTTTTCTTTCAAGCCGGCAACTTGAGATTCGGATTGTTTTAACATGTCCTACAAAAGGATAACCAACAATTAACGTAAATCCCCAAGTCGCCGTGAGTGGTTGATATGGTGCTTGGGGGCTACGGGATATTTTGCTTTTATCTGTCAGATTCACAAACTATTGAAGTCCCGAGTCACCGTAGGCGCACGACCCGGCACTTAGGGGCTACATTGTGCAAATTCAAGTTATAACAGTTTAAAGTCCCATGTCGCTGCCAGCATGCAACACGACACTTGGGGGGCTAATGCATAAGTCATTTTTTACAGTTCAAGACCCGGCTTATCACATGGTGATGAGCCGGCCCTTGGAGGCTACCAATTGCTCCAGTTCAAACTTTCATATCCTAACAAGCCCCATTCTCACTATTACATCGTGACCCGACGCTTGTGGGCTATGGACTACTATAGTTATGTCTATAACAAAGGCGGGTTAAGATTGTCAAAATACTTTGAATGGTTCAGCTCAGGGTTGATCATTACTTCATATTCAAGATTTGGAGACTACATATATGCAAGTCAATGAGGAAGGAGTAGTATTTACCTCATACTTCCTCTTCAAGCTATTGATTATAGCCATCTCAGAATCCTGGCTCTCAGATAGCCGGGTCAGGAAAGTTTGACGCAAAGATTCGACATCTTGATCTTCAATAGACTAGAAATCAAGACTCGCCTTTCCTTTATTCTTCATCGGTGACTCACCCTTGGCTATGATGTTAGCCAAGGTAGTTGAAGTTCCTGGTGGGGTGTTCTGGGTTTCACCAGGGACAACCACCTCATCTTGGGCCTTTTGAAGAGGTTGTTCTGCTATAGCAACTTCTTTCTCCCTCTCAACAGGGGGGAGAGTAGAAGTGTGAATAGGACTTGGCAGGTTGTCTTGAAGAGGCGGCTCATTTTGACCAGCCGAGTCATTCCGAATTTCAGGATTGTCCATCACTACATCGTGAGATGGGTTCCCCTCAATACCTCAGTAGTGGGAGCACAAGACTCTCCAGCTTTCTTCTTTGAGATGGCTTTGGCACTATCAAGCAAAGAAACAATAATCAGTAGATGCAATAAGACATGGTTAAAGATAAAGCAACTGTTGTGTCTTACCCCTTATTGATGTGATAAGCCGGCAATTGAGTGGCGCTGGACTCATCAGATGAAGGGGAGGTCAGATAAGCTGAGTCGTCCCAAGGCACAGCGGCTGCTTAAAAAGGCCGGCTTGCGGGAGACTGGACGTGGCACTAGTTGGAACTTCACGACGAGCTCAACAAGATGATCTTTCATGAGACAGACCATCTGACAACTCGCCCGAGCTGCTCCGGGTCTTTCGCTTCATACTTGCAGCATGCTGCATTTTCTTCAAAGATAAATGATGGTCCAAGTGAGCAGATGGATGGGAAAATGGAACTTTATGGACCGCAACCCGGAATTTCTTTTGACCAAATATTTCCTAGTCTGAATCTGAGGAAATCAAGGTTACCTCTGCAGCGCTGGCTCTGCTTGTTTTGGTCTGATCCTAAGACAAGTCGGCATCAGCAAGTTCGATAAAAAAGCGGCCAAGAGAGTCAAGTTCTACCTCATGCTCTTCGTCATCGTCTTCTTCTTCCTTGTTCTGATCTTCGGGAGGAGTGGCGGTTTCTGGTCCAGTTTGCCACCATTCAGAGCCCTCTTGGAATAAAGAGCCGACTTGTCAGATGAAGCAAGAACAAGTATTGCGCAAGTAAAGCTGAAGTATGGAAGTGAAAGAAGGTGACTTACAGCTGCAGTTGGGTTGCCAGCATAGAAAGGGGTGAGGCCAACAAGGGCGATCTTCTCTTTTTTCTCACCAAGAAGTTTCTTGGTGGCCTTAATTAATTCTGTATGCGGCAAATTTTGTGTGCTAAACTGCAGCTCGTCATTTGTTTCACCCGTATAGGTGTGCATGAGCCGGTTCCTCAAGCTGAGAGGCTGGATTCTCCATTCCATCCATGTCCGGGTTAAGTCAACTCCGGACAGCCCATGAGCAATGAGGGCGCTGATCTTGGGATAAATGGGTTGGAATGCCTCTCTTTCTTCGTGCAGAGCATATGCGTCAAAATGTAAAGAAGCCGGCAGACGGTCTTGCCTGTAACCTATCAGCTGATGCTCGTCGTTTGGGGAGGTATCTTTACAATAGAACCAAGTCCTATGCCATTTCTTCGGGTGACTTGCCAGCGCAATTTCAGGGAAATATAAGTTCCTTCTCCGCTGGATAGTGACCCGGCCACATTCCAGACTGGAGCCACTCTTACATTCAGTCTGGCGATTACAATAGAAAAATTCTTGAAACAGGCTGACTGTGGGTTCAACCTGGAGGTATACTTCATAGAAGGTTTGGAAGTTGCTAAGATTGAGGACCGAATTGGGTCCAAGTTCTTCAGGCCTGATGCTAAAATGATGCAGAATATCACGGAAAAATTTGGGACTCGACGGCCAAAAGCCCCTGTCCAAATGATCTCCAAAGATCACAATCTCGTTTGGACCAGGAGCGGGCCGGGTCTCTTCCTCAGGAGCACGCCAGTTGATCTGATTTTTCGCGGGGAGTAACCCGTTGGTCACTAGATCGTTGAGTATCAATTCAGACATGCTTGACTTGGACCAGTTGGCAGCTTTGCTCATTTTGGGAGCCATGATGCAGACAAGCAAGGAATTCAACTACAGAAATTAGAGGAAGTAAGTTGCAAGCCGGTTTAGCATGTGGGTTATGAAATGCAGACTTAATATTTACAAAGCACGACTGAGAGTCGGTAAAAGATTGTTGAAGGCATGAGCCGGCTAAGCAATCAAGGTGATGTTGCCGAGTCAAAGTAATTACAACAGTGGCGACTATGGATTAAGATGACCCGGTTAAAGGATTAAAGATATAGTTTGCTTGGGCTACAAGGGCCGAGCTGCCGGGTTTGGGAGTTCACAAAAGTGATTTGCAACCTAAAGAGCCGGCAATTTGGCGTGGATATGACTTAATTTGATTACAATGGGGACCCATGTAGAGCTATGAAGCAGAATCCGAATCAAGGTATCATAAACAACTATGGTACAGATCACATATCAATATGGATTTACAAAATAGCTGCAAAAGAAAAATAAAAAGACCTAGTTATGGCAATGTATACAGAGGTTTTGATGAATGGGATCTATTTCAGCCACAGAAGGGATCTGACAAATATTTGGTGTATTGCGGAAACATATCGCATCTACAGATAAAAATTCCTGGGAGAACTGGATCTACCGTGGCATTTTTCCTAAGAATGACGAAGAACTCGCAAAGAACAACGGCAATGGAAAGAGGGCCAAAGAGAATGAGATACTGACAGATCTGCGGATTAGGGTTCTTCAGAGCCTTAGGCTTCGCGGATGCAGTCACGGTGTTCGTGATGACACTGGTGCAGAGACGTCCTATACAAACGGTTTTTACCCCCTTTCCGTGATGGAGTTTTAAACCCCCTTTCCGTGATGGAGTTTTAAACCGTCACCTTCCCTGTGTGTGCGATAGGGGGGTCCAACCCACACGACCCAGAAACCGTCGACGATGGAGGCTCCGGTCACACACGTGGGGCAAAAAGAGCTCGTGTGCGGTCGGGCGAGCCATCGCAGACAATTATATAGGCCCAATCATTTCCGTTCGTATGTACATCCCACACGGTGAATCCCAGACAAACATTTCCGTTCGTATGTACATCACACACAATTTTTATGTCGAAACATTTGTGTAAGGTAGCCTAACGCAAACATTTGCCGGGCAGAAGTCGTGTGTGATTGTTCATTGATCCAACACGCCTACTTTCTAGAAACTGTGTGGGTTGTTTGAGTTCATCGCCCATGGTGTTGTCTGAGAAACCGTCTGCCATAGAAAAACCCAATAAGCAGGCTAATTGGCCAATTATTGATACTCCATTTAGTAATCAAATTGACATTTCATATCAAACACACCATATATTTCATATCCGTATTACGGCAACCAGGATTTCATAATTGAATTACATCAGATAGTTTTAGCACTCAGTTACACCATATAGGCATGTAGCTACCTACGGCTTTACACAACAGTGCCAAGTTTCACATGCAACATCTAAAACCTTTCGAAAGTAGCATCATACATGGTAAATAGATAGATGAATCTCATCTACAGAACTGCTAAAGTAGAAGGCGAGTATTGAGCCTTCAGTGATGTTGAATGTCCTTGCAACTTTAGGCCAGTGGCTGTGGATAATTGCCCGCCCAATCTTCGTCCTCTTGAGGAAGACTTCAATATCATACCGTGGGTGTTGAATGAATACCTTCCTCGCCTCTTGACCATGCAGGTGGTCTGAGAGATAATCATCGGTGAAGTTCTTTGGAAAGGACTGAAAACAAAGATATGCATAAATATTTGTTCTGAATTTTGAAATGGCGCAAAGGAAACAAACAAGGTAAAAGAGTTAGTACCATCCTATAGTTGACTGATGTATTTTTCATTGTGCAAACAAAGATCTTACTGTTATTCGTTGCTAGTTTCTTTATCCTAATAATCTTTCTGAGTTTCTTGACTTGACTGATATTCATGGACATCTCATTTCCCGATATGCAAAATGGGTTGAACAGTGGGTCTAAACCTCGGACAACAGGACCTACATGTGCAAGACCAAATTATGAAAAACCTAAATATTAGAATGGTTCCTGCAATTGCACAATAATGTGTTATTAGACAAAGGACCATGCATGTGCGAACCTCGATGGCAAACCTCAGTGCCTCCCATTGTTTCCCTGCAACACATATAAGACAGTTATTGATCAGGTTAAGTGAGAGTTGGCATACTATCAGTAGAATATCTTGATGAAAAATAAATAAATTCCAGATCCAGCAGATTAATTCTACCCGCATGGAAAAGCTAGTTAACCAAACCAAGCATGCTTAAGGACTACAAAATATGGCAAATGTATATGTTTCTCATGTACTACGTATTTTGTACAACCAAATTTGATGTATTTCTCACATGCATAACAATACAAAATTGTACTCACAACAAATGAACATCATATTACAGAATTGAACCAAATAGTTAACTGGACAGCACAACAAATGAACGAAACAGTTAACTGAGCACCGTATTGCAGAATAGAACGTATACTAGAAGTCAGACATTTAACCAAACCAAGCATGCTTAAGAACTACTTGGAAATATAGCAATTGTTGAACAAAACTGTTAGCTGAACATCACATTTCAGTAGATCAGATTGCATATTAACATTACAAAGGATAATTCACTAGAAGGCACCGGCGGTGGCCTCGAAAGAACACCATGAACTGTCGTTTAAAGCAGCCAACCGCGTGGCGGCGTCCACGTGCGAGGCGGCGCCGGTGGCCTCGACGGCGAGGTGCTCCTGCAAGATCTGGCGGTCGGCACGCATGGCAGCCATCGCGACCTCATCTGCGTGTGCGGCCGCGATTTGCTTCTCCACTGCCAGATGCTCCTTGAGCTCCTAGCTATACTGCGTACAAAATGGCTATGGCCGGCGCTTATTTGGAGGATGGGGCAGTGATTTGGGTGGAAGGTGCCGCGCCGGCGTTCGGGGCATGAAGGATGGAGAAGGAGGAGGAGGGTGGGGGTGGGGTGTGGATTACCTGACTATATCGACGAGGCCGCGCAGCAGGAAGGAGCGTTGCCGGTGAGCAGGCGGCGCTGCAAGCAAGAAGTGAAGGTTTGAACTTGGAAATGAAGAAGGAAACAGTGGAAATGTGGGGGGGAGGCGGGGAGCTAGATATTTCCGCAGTTGCCAAATTTTCGCTCGGTGCAGCGAAAAACTGGTGCCCAAGTGTGGTTGCCGCACTGGCAGTGGACTGTAGTCGATGAAACTTCCGGCGTAAGCCATACATGAGGGTGCCCCTAGATATTTTATACTACATCGCATACGATTCTTGCTAATAAACTGTTTGTGGTGTACTTGATTTTTTTATTTTGATTTGAAAGACAAAATGGGTTACGGCAGAAAAGGTTGGTGTTTGAATTGCTAGAACATTTATTTGCAGTGAACATGCAACTATAGGAGTGTCGTGCTAAAATTTGGAATTATTCCGGGTTCGTTTGGCCTTTTTTATACATTATTGAGTTTCTAGGCATTTAATGTGCATAATTCAAATTTGAAATACAGGCACATGCTCCGATGCACCAAAATGTGTTGAAAAATCATATATGTGTCCTTGGGTGAATATTTAGGTCCCATGCAAGAAGTGGGAATGAATCTCCAACATCTGGGCATCGTGGCTCATCCAGAAATATTGAGAAACTTGGTTTTAAAATTCCTGTAAATCCAAAACTCTCCTAAAAATCATGAAACTTGGCATGGTGTCATGACATGGCACCAACATGCTGTGGTACAAAAATTGGCCGATTTGGGACAACTTTTGGTATAAGCTTCTTACAAACCGTAGCTTCTCTCGAGAAGCCTCATGGTTCCAAGAGGGGACATGTCACCTCTGTGTGCGAAACGGCATGCGCTGCCTCTTCCCGCGTTGATTTATTTTACAGAGGCAACATGCAACTATAGTAGTTTCATGTTACAACTTGGAAGTATTCGGGTTCGTTTGGCCTTTTTTATACATTAATTGAGTTTCTAGGCATTTAATGTGCATAATTCAAATTTAAACTGCATGCACATGCTCGAGTCCACCAAAATGGGTTGAAAAATCATATATGTGTCCTTGGGTGAATGTTTAGGTGCCATGCAACAAATGAGGATGAATTTCAAACATCTGGGCATCGTGGCTTGGCCAAAAACATTGAGAAGCTTGGTTGTAAAATTCCTGTAAATCCAAAACTCCCCTGAAAATCACGAAACTTGGCATGGTGTCATGACATGGCACCAACATGTTGTGGTAATTTTTTTCTCCAATTTGGGGACACGTTTTGGTGTAAGCTTATTACAAACCGTAGCTTCCCTCAAGAAGCTGTCTCACGGTTCCGAGAGGGAACGTGTCACCTCTGTGTCCGAAATGACATACGCTGACTCTTCCCACCTTGATTTATTTTACAGAGGCAGCATGCAACTACAGGAGTGCCGTGCTAAAATATGAAATTATTCAGCGTTCGTTTTGCCTTCCTTTTACATTATTTGAGTTTTCTAGGCATTTTGGCACAAATAGCTACCACATTATTATCGCAAATGGTTGTATTCTTCAAACCGTGGGCGTTCCACTAACCATTTACTACGGTGGGCAGCTGTTTGATTAGACGGGGCGCGTGCGAGCTATCCGCCATGCAGGCTTGAAGGGACGTGTGCGAGCAGTTCGCCACACAGGCTCACCGGGAAGCGAGCCCTTTGACCTGCCAGCGAGCAAAATTTATTGATGGCCTTGGTTTTGGCCGCCTCGGGAAGGTACTTAGAATAGTTTCCAGTGCTCCTCCTACTCCTCCGTTCTTATCTATAAGCGCCGCCGCCGAGGATCGCCGCCTGCTGCGATGGAGGACGAGCCGACTAACTAGCGGGGGCGGGTTGAGCCGAAACAACAAGAGCCTCCGCCGAGCGTGGACTTCATCAGCAGCCTCCCCGAAGAGATGTTGGTAACCATCATATCCCTCCTCCCCATCAAATCTGGCATGTGGACCACTGTCCTCTCCCGGCGGTGGCGCCCCCTCTGGCTCTCCACCCCCCTGGACCTCATCGAGGACGACGAGCTCTGCAAAGGGGAGCGCAAACACTTGGACGCATTGTCCCACATCCTCGCCACGCACCCTGGGCCGGTCAGACGGCTTGTCATCGGCAAGTTCCATTCCAACTGCAAGGCCGAACGCAAGTTTCACGAGCGGTTCCTATCCCCCACCCTAGATTGGCTCGAGGAGCTCAGCTTTCATGCTGGACATCCACGTTCGCTGCCGCCGTCCGCTCTCCGCCTCGCGCCCATGATGCGCCGGGCTATGTTCAGGCAGTGCCTTTTCCCCCAGATTGATGTCGCGCCCGCTCTTCATCTCCCTAAACTGAAGCACCTCAAGCTCATGGGCGTCCGCATCTCGAGGGAGGATTTGGAGCACCTGCTCGGCGGCTGTACAGCGCTTGAGTACCTTCGTCTTCAGGTGATGGATGGGTTCAGTAGCCTCTGCATCACCTTGACGAATGTCCATATAATTTATGTGCATTGCTGGTGCCGCAACAGGCTGTCATTTCAGGTGTTTCACGAAATGGTCATTGAGAATGCGCCTTTCCTTTAGAGATTGATTGTATTTGATAAAGAAGGTCCAACAAGAATCAGGGTCAACGACGCACCGAAATTGATAGTGTTGGGCTATTCGTGTGCTGAATTCTCCAGACTTGTTGCTGGATCATTACCCACTCAGGCACAATAGTCTTATTCTTCTCATTCTTCTAATTGGACATCACATTTTATCTAAGTTTTGTTGATCTATGTTCGGCTGTCATCTAGAAAATGATTCCCACAAGCTTGACCCCGTCTCCGCGCACAGTGAAGATCTTGGCACTACAATCTGTCGGCCCCGATCTGGATGAAGTTGTTAGATTCCTTAGATGCTTTCCGTGCACGGAGAAGCTATACAACGAGGTGATGCTCCTTTCCTATTAATTGTTAACCACAACGGAGTTCAATTTGTTGTTACTTTACCCATGATTACAATGACAAATGTAGTATGATTTCTAAAGGAAATTTGGAGGATTTCAATACATATATTTTTTGAGATGTTAATCATGAACGATTGAAGATGTCATGTCACTCTATTCAAGTATTTTAGAAATCCTGCAAATCAAAGAGGCCCGAAGTTTTCAAAACTGCAGCTAGGCACTAATATGTTGTCTTCGTTTGCAGATAGAAGCAGGCCTGAAAGTGGAAAATGTGGCGCAATATAACAATCCCATTGAATGCCTTGATCTTCATCTCACAGAAATTACTTTGAACCACTACCGAGGCACCACACCAGAGATTAAATTCATCAGGTTCTTTGTTCAGAGAGCAAGTGTGCTCAAGGTAATGAGGTTTGCACTATATTTAGTGCACAGAAGTGAATGGTTTGCTGATCAGTGCAGGCATCTACAACTGAATGGAAAAGTCTCTGCAGAAGCTAAATTTCAGTTTGGACCTACAAATGACAGATTATTGGGAAGTCACACTATCAAACCGATATATGACTTCTCGGTGACTGATCCATTCGCACAAATACTTTATGGCTCAGATTCTGAAGAAGATGAATCTAATTTGTAAGAACAGTTTGAACCTTGTAATCTTTGAATTTTGGCCTTGTAATGCTGGAATTTGAACCTTGCAATTTTTCTGGTATCTACGATATAACTTCATTGGATGTTAAATTTGGTTATCCAATCATGTCCTTATAAGTATATATGTTGTTCTTCTATAGACAGAGCATAGATGTTGTGCAGACAGAGCAAATGACATCATACATGGACTAAACTACAGAACCCGTTGGTGATGATTTCATCAATCGCTGACAATTGTTTACCAGCAAGCGTTTTCCCACAACACACACGGGTTATTAGCAGGAATCATCCGTGTTGTTATCCATCTTCCCACACATTTCAGATTACTGACCTGTTTGCCGCGTATCACACACATCTAGTTAAGTTGAACCGTTTGTGTTGTGTTGGGTAATCGCAAACAATACATCCGAGTGAACTGCATGCCGCCTATAGCATGCACCCTGATCTGCCTGACTATTTCTATTGTGTTGTGTAATCACAAATAGTTCATTCGAGTGAACTGTATGTCGTGTATCGCACACACCTCGAACTGGCTGCATGTTTCTGTTGTGTTGGGTAATCACAAAAGTTTATACCAGTGAACTATATGCCGTGTATCGCACACACCACGAATTGGTGACCGTGTTTGTTGTTCTGGCTTATCGCAAACAATTCGTATGGATCAACTGTATGCCATGTATCGCACACGCGTCTCTAATCTGAATCATTTTTTATGTCTTCGCCATCGCAAACAGTTCGTCTTATTGGCGACGTTCTTTAAGACACCGTTTGTGATTCATGCATCGCACACAGTTTGGTCGCGGGGTCTCTGATTCATGTGTCGTGTTAGCGGTCGCCTGCAGTTGTGAGTTCCAACGGAGGTGGCGGTGCTGCAGCTGATGGAATCTTCGGCGATGGTGAGTGTGACAACCTAATTTTGGCAGCGTTTTCTTTTCAAAATTCTTTTTGTTTTAGTCGCCTCTCTCAAGCTAGTTTATTGATTTTGGACTTGAGGGTTAGTTGAATTCTTCTCAAAAGTGATCCAACAGCCTCATGAGCTTGCCAAAATCTTGCCCCACACCCTCTGACCCAAACCCTAATTCTTATTCTTCCCAAATAATTCACTTCCTTTCTTGGAAATAGCTGTTCTTACTATGGGTTGTGAAGCAACCTATAGTTCCGTTGATCAAAAAATATCCAAATTAATACCACATCTTCTTCGGATCATCTACTCCCACAATCTCCGAAAATATTCCATTGTCCAATAACAAATTTTTTCCAGAATATTCCTTTTACCTTCTGGACAGAACTGACCCATTGTGAAGCGACCCATATGTGCATGGCTCACAAAATTCCCAAATTAATCTCAGAGATACTAGGGGCCATATCTTTCCACAATATCCAAAAATATCCCCTAGTCCAGTGCAAATTTTCAGCAAAAATATTCTGCCAAGTTTCTGCTCATTTCATCTCTCTGTGAAGGAACTACCAGTTAGATGTACCCATTTGAGCTGAAATTTTTATGGCATCTTAGCACCACCAAATAACCCTCACACACCAAATTTCAACTTCAGGAGAGCACCCATGTGAGTGCATCTTCCTCACCAAGTTTCTGGACCGGATTATGGGTTACACATGAACCATGTTCAAATCTTCGCAAAAGTTTCTCAAATCACTGCAGTCTATAGTCCTTCCAACCTAGAACATCCTAGACAGCTCATTTGGCTTCGAGCACGACTCATCTCTTCTCTAGATCTCTCCCAAGTTCCTGACCAGGAACTGTTCTTGATGCTATCACTCAATTTAGGTTGTATCTAGCCGAACTAGTGGTACAGAGGGACTACGCGACCTAGGGTTGATGCACTGGACAAAGTTTGCCAGGCGTGTGTGGCCTCCAGGTGCCAGCACTCATGGTGAGCACGACGCTGGCATGCCTGTGCACGTGCTCCGCGCGCCGACCGCGTCGGACGTGACCGCTCCGGCCGTCCCGCATAGACATACCCTATCTGGTTGTGCCGACGACCTCTCCACCCTCCACTTAGCCACTCTGGAGTCTTCCCCTCGCCAGAATCGCCCTCGCCGGCCGCCACCGCAGTGCCGCACTATTGCGCCCGTGCTGCTCCTGTGGCCGCGCTGGCCGTCTTCTTCCTCGCGCGCCGCCACCGCACGCATTAAGTGTTCTGCTCGCTCCTGTCACCTCGCCCTACGCCGCGACAGGAACCTCATCGTCCTTGCTCCGGCAACGTGGTCGTGGCTTTGCCCGACTCCAGAACCTCCCACCCTGCCTATAAATAGCCTCGCCCGGCCTCTCCCAGCTCCTCATCGCACTCCACCACCGCCCAATTGATCCCAGCTCGCCACGCCAAGGCCGGGAGGCTCTCTGGCCTCGCAACTCGCCAGAGTTCCACCGCCGAACCCCACCTTGCTCCAGCTCGCTGCACTCCACCCCAGCCTCGCGCTGACCCCATCTTGGAACTCAGTGCACTCCACCAGCCCTCCCTGACCTCTTCCCTGGCCGAACCACTGCCGGAATTGCCATTTCCGATGACCATCGAGACCAGCCGCCACCGGAGAGGAAGGGGGCGACGCTGTTAGGCCATCCCCAGAGACGCTGCAGGTACAGGGAGAATCACCGTCGTCCGCCCGACCCATCCCCACTGTTTTCCATGCTCGCCGCTGTCTCCATCACCGGTGATCGCTGTCGGTAAGCCGCCCGCCTCTGTTCCTCTCTCCATCTCTCTGTTTAAACCCAGCCTGACCCCACCTGTCAGCCTCTCACCCCGCGCGCCGTAGCAGTACAAGTGGAGGCGTACTCCAGGTTTACGCCTTTGACGTGGCCCTCTCTGGAAATTCCAGAATCTCTGTTTAAATTCATTTTTAATCCAGTTTGACAGGAAACTTTGACCATCTCTAACTTTTAAACAACAAGTCTAAATCAATTGAATCTTTTTGTAATAGTTTTGTATTGAGCCCCTCTATTCTATGGCAAAAAATGGTATTTTTCTCATGTGTACAGAATTTTTGGCAAACAAAAAGACTTTATGTGACATTTTTTTTGCTATTTAAAAATATTTTTAGAAGGATATTACTGTGGTTTTGAAGACCAGCAGTTTGAGGACAACTCACTTGAGCAAGGCAAGCCACATCATCCATTGCCTAAGGCATTACAATAGTGTTGGCTTTATATTGAATTATCTTGCATTAATTTACTTCATGTTAAAAATGCCATAATTTATATTGCTTGATATGTTGCATAGACCAATGCCATGTTAGTTCATTTGTGATAAACAACTCCACTTGTCATGTTATTCACTAAAACTAAGCTTGATGGTTGATCAAGTGCCACCGACCCGAACTCACCCGTGCAGCCACATCTGCCGTAATGGGACGGCCTTGACTTGGTCTGACCGCATGCTCTTTTACCGGTACCACCAAAGAGGGGAGGTTACGCGTGCGTGCTGCCCTGATCAGGTAGACGATGATAACCTTGTGAGCCAGTTGAGTTATTTGCCGATGTCCCCGTTTGGGACAGTTAAGTTGGCCACAACGGTGGCAGGTGTCAGGAGTGACACAGGGCCACCCAGGGCATGACCAGAGAGGGGAATGATTGTCGGTGGTACAGTGGAAGGGTCACGAGTTGGGCAAGTTTTGTTGGAGCAGCACCGGTCCACCCGGAAGGGAAGTGTACCGAGGTACGGGACAAGGAGCTCCATGGTGTGGGTAAAGTGCGCAACCTCTGCAGAGTGTAAGAATCTAATCGAATAGCCGAGTCCATGGTATTGGACACAGTCCGCACTAGGTCACACTGTAGGGTCAACCGTAATAATGATGGAAGAACTTGTCTTAAGCTCATATATGATCTGTGAATCACGTGTGTTCCGGAGGGGTGGTCATGATGTGAACTCGAAAGAGGGTTGTAGGATCGAAAGTATGTCTAGAGGGGGGGGTGATTAGACTACTTGACCAAATAAAAATCTATCCTTTTCCCAATTTTAAGTCTTGGCAGATTTTAGCAACCTAACACTAGTCAGGCAATCAACCTACACATGCAATTCTAAGAGTATAGCAGCGGAATGTAAATCATTGCATATGAAGGTAAAGGGGAGGAGTTTGGAGGGAGCAAACATAATGTAGACACGGAGATTTTTGGCATGGTTCCGATAGGTGGTGCTATCGTACATCCACGTTGATGGAGACTTCAACCCACGAAGGGTAACAGTTACGCGAGTCCACGGAGGGCTCAACCCACGAAGGGTCCATGAAGAAGCAACCTTGTCTATCCCACCATGGCCATCGCCCATGAAGGACTTGCCTCACTTGGGTAGATCTTCATGAAGTAGGCGATCTCCTTGCCCTTACAAACTCCTTGGTTCAACTCCACAATCTTGACAGAGGCTCCCAAGTGACACCTAACCAATCTAGGAGACACCACTCTCCAAAAGGTAATAGATGGTGTGTTGATGATGAACTCCTTGCTCTTGTGCTTCAAATGATAGTCTCCCCAACACTCAACTCTCTCTCATAGATTTGGATATGGTGGAAAGATGATTTGAGTGTAAAGCAACTTGGGGAAGGCTAGAGATCAAGATTCTTGTGGTTGGATTGGAATGTCTTGGTCTCAACACATGAGTTGGTGGTTCTCTCTCAGAAAATGAGTAGTGGAAGTGTAGGCACGTTCTGATGGCTCTCTCTCGAATGGAGAAGGGGGTGGAGGGGTATATATAGCCTCCACACAAAATCTAACTATTATACACAATTTACCAAACTCGGTGGGACCGAATAGTGAAACTCGGTGAGACTGATGCGCTAAGGTTAGGGCAAAACCTCATCTCGGTGAGACTAATCTCATGAACTCAGTGAGACCGATTTCAGTAATAAGCAAACAGAGACTTGGTCAGGCAAACTCAGTGGGACCGATCGCTCATTTCGGTGAGACCGAAATGTTATGAAAAGGAAACAGAGAGTTTGCACTATGAACTCGGTGGGACCGATCGCTCATCTCGGTTAGACCAAAATGTTACGAAGGGAAACAGAGAGTTTGCAATCCCATCTCGGTGAGACCGAGATCCCTATCGGTGAGGCCGAACTGGTTAGGGTTTCTGGATATGGCTATGTCAAGTGAACTCGATGGCGCCGGATAGATCAAGTTGGTGGGTCCGAGTTTGACTTTAGGTTTAGGACATATGTGGAAATGAGAAAGTGGTTGAGGGCTTTTGGAGCATATCACTAAGCATTTTGAGCAAGCAAGCCATTAAGCAACACCTCATCCCCTTTTAATAGTATTGGCTTTTCCTATGGACTCAATGTGATCTTGGATCACTAAAATGAAAATGTAGAGTCTTGAGCTTTTGCCAATTTGTGTCCTTAGCATTTTGAGGGGTCCACATCTCTAGTCCATGTCATACCAATCATTGAACTTTCTGAAACATTGATATTGAAAGAATATTAGTTCAATGAGCTATATGTTGTTAGGAATTACCAAAACCACCCAGGGATTAGTTGCACTTTCAATCTCCCCCTTTTTGGTAATTGATGACAACATATAGATCAAAGCTTCCACAAATGATAATATAAATGAAGTACATCATCGCTTTGAGAAGTATGTGATAAGCAAGAGCTCCCCCTAAATTTGTGCATTATTTAAAATTTTCTTTTGAATGCAAATGCACAATCGATTAGGATCATGGGTCACTCTTCCATGTCACATACATCTTGGTGGAGCGCTCAAAATGATAGAATATGGAATATGCACTCATCACCAAGGCAAGATATGAATGATCATACATGAGAGATAGAATATCATCATTCACGCACAAATATTAAAGTATGATATGATCAAACACATGATAATAGGAGTATCTCACACACAAGCATTAATAATGTATCACCCAAACAAGCAAGGAAATAAAGTAGCAAGAGAGGCAAAAGAAAACCAAAGCACTCTCTCTCTCTCGAAGCCTATGATCTATACACTTTCTCCCCCTTTGGCAACAAGTTACCAAAACTTGAAAATGCATAGTGCTATGCGGCTCTCTAAGCATGATCTCCAGGAGCTCCGGAGTGCGAAGGTGGCATGGAGAGGAGTCCTGCAATGAATGCATTCGAAGAGGTCTGAGGAGCTGGTGGAGTTGCAACTGGAGGAGCAACTGAAGTTGTAGCTGCAGATGCTGACACTGTAGGTCCGGGATCAGTAGCAACTGGCACAGCTGAGGACCTTGGTCCCCTTGGGACTCGCTGAAAAGCATCTGTTGTAGGTCCCTCATCCCTGTCTTCAAGCTCTTCTTGAATCTTCTCCACAGTTGACTGTATTTCTGTGACCTTCACATCTAAGTCATGAATTTTTGTTTCAATTATCCTTTCAAGACTCTCTTGATTTTGAGTCAGGGTGGCCAACCTTTCTCAATCCTCAAAGTAGACTGAATGAGATAACCAAGTTGATCTTGCTTGGACTTCAGAAATATCTGGGATGCCTCTTCAGCACTTGGTGTCTTGGCTGCCTTCTCTGCTTTTGCTTTTTCTTTCTTCTCATGAGCCTCTACTGATGTGGGATGTGATGGATCCATGACAACCACATTGTCTTCAAATTCAGGCAGCAGGAGAAGATGCTCCTTGTTCAAAAGACACATGCCTTCGCCCATCTTGGAGTTGACAAGCATCTGAATGTGTGGAGCATAGCCACATGATCTCTTTTGGTCTGCAGCAGTCCTTTTGATAGTCTAAACTATCAAGGACATCACCTTGAATTTCTCTGGCACATCAAACATATGCAGCAAATTTATTGAATGCCCTCTAATCATCCTGTCATCTCTAGACTTGGGCAACAATGTGTGCCTGAGGATAGTGTTGATTGTTGGCAGCCCTAATAGCAGATAGTATACTGAGCCAAACTTGTGAGTGTTCAAGGCAGCATCAGGAATCTCCTTGTACATGTGTGCCATGGAGTCATGTCCTTTTCTGGGCTTGGCATACACATCAGTGTCATCCTCATGTTCTTCTAGGGCATTGATCAGCTGGGCCCACTCAGCAACAGAAGATTGGTACCTAGTAACCTCAGTCATCCAAACAATTTTACCATCAGGGTAAAAGTGTGTTGTAGAGTAGAACTGCATGATCAACTCATCATTCCATTTAGTCAATTTCTGACCAACAAATGTGTCAACTCCTGTTGATCTGAAACTCTCATGAACTCCTGGGAAATAATCAGCATTGCTATCAATGAACTTCCAGTCAACCCATCTCATATCACTGACTATGGGCTTCTTGTCCAGGAGCACAGTCTCATAGAAGTCCTGCTGCTCCTTTGTGTGGAACCTGTAGTCCACAGCAGTCCTCCTTCTTATGGCATATGGGTCTGTCTGCCCCCATAGCCTGAGACCTGCATCCTTCCTTAGCTTCATGTTCTCAGACACAGGATGTGTGCCATCATGATCAGGGATCTTGGGCTTCAATTTCCTAAGCACTTGGGCTTCTTCTTCTTCCACTTCAGGCACCGGGGCCTTGTTCTTCTCAGCAGCTGGTGTGTTCCTAGTGGATCTTTTGGGTACTGCAAGCTTAGAAGCTTGAGCAGCAGCAGCCTTGGGGGCAGTCTTGGGCTTTGATGGAGCAGCCCCTAACTTGAAGGCATCCCCCATCAACTTCTAAGTTTTGGAAGGAGGTGCATCTTGCTCTTCCTCCTCCTCATCTGAGTCTCTGGCCATAGATGGTCTGCCAATTACTCTGGCCATGGTCTTCTTCACACTTTCCTTCCTATTCTTGCCCTCACCAGCCTCTTTTTCACTTGGTTCAGTTGTGGTTTGAGTTGAGGCTCTGGCTTTGGACATAGGAATCCTTCTGGCTGGAGCTTTCTTCTTCATCCCTGGCTTGGTGGTTGCAGCAGTGCCAAACTCTTTCTTGACAACTTTCTTTTTTGAAGTGACTTCCTCATCAACCATGAAATCCTCATCTTCAGAATCAGATGTCCTCTTCTTCCTCTGCCTAGTTGCAGCCTTAGGCAGGTTGCTAGGAGTACTTCTGCTCCCATCATCATAGCTGTCAGAGGGACTAGTGCCCTCACTCAATTGAACTTATTCCTCAGACTTGTTTTGGCTGTCCCTGTTGTCAGACATGGCTGAAAGCTGAAGGCTGAAAGCTGACCCTGTGAATAGATGTAGATGAGACAGAGTGGATGAGCATCACAAAGTGCAGAGATTTTGCAAAAACAAATGAGCCAAAAACTTAGTTTTATTTTCTACAGAAGTCATTTCGGAGCTACCGATTTGTTGAACTCGGTGACACCGAAGCAATATTAGAGTCTAAACTGGTGAAATCGGTCAGACCGAGACACAGTTCGGTGACTCCGAGATTGCTAGGGTTTCACAGAGATCTGTACTCGGTCACACCGATTTGTAAGTTTCGGTCAGACCAAAAATCACAAGTGCAACGGCCTGGGCCAAATCGGTGAGACCGATTTCTACAACTCGGTCGGTCCGAGATGAATTCGGCGGAAACCTAACCCTAAGTTTTCGAATCAAAACTAATCTAAAGAAGTTTTTGATTGGATAGAAGTGTTTCAAACTTGGTAAGATTCATGGCATTGACCTAAGTGCAGGAATCAGATGCAAAGATTAGACATAGGGTTCGAGCTCGTACCCTAACTCGGCGGTGAGCTCGCTACGGCGACAACGGCGGCGAAGAATCCGTTGATGGCGGTGGAGACCAGCGACAGGAGGTCACTGGCGATGGAGGAGATGATCCGGAGACCTCGAGTCGGCAGAGCTGGACAGCGCGGGCGAAGGGTTTCAAAGAAATTTCCAAAATTCGACCCGTGGGTATTTATATCCAGAACCTGTCGGTGTGACCGAGTTGAGCAACTCGGTGGCACCGAGATGCAGAATCGCAAGTGGTTACTGCAACTCGGTGAGACCAAAGTGTTCAAATCGGTTGCGCCGAGATTGAGACCAAGATCAACTCAATGAACTCGGTATGACCGAAAGGAATGAATCGGTCAGACCGAAATACATCAAGAGGTTTTGGAAGTTTAAGTCTATGATGAATCGGTGGCTCCGAGTGCTCCTCACCCAGAGGGTTCGAATCTGACTTGATCAAACTTTGTGATGTAGCATGAATAGAGTTTGAGACGAGAATAGCATAGATAGCTAGAGGGAGTACTTAGGCATTCTTGTCCATCCATTTGGCAAAAGAAAAGACCAAACAATCAAAGCAACAAATGGATGTCCTCGAATGAAGAAAATTATGCAACCATCATGCTCACACAATAAGATAGCAAATGAAATATGTGGCAAAGCATGCAGAAACACTCTAGCATCTATCAAGCAATTGGCGATGACTAGGTCATCTATATATGAGTATATTAACTTAGGAGTCAAATGAGAACATTTGATCATAGGTCATACTCATCATTTAAGCACAAGTGGGGTTACCACTTTTACATAAAGCATTGTTGTGTTCACACCATTAGAGTTGCTTTAGCTCAATTCTTAGAGCAAAGCTCCCCCTAGATGTAATATCCCCTTTTAGAGGGATGAACTAACCTTGGGTTTTGTCGATGATGACTTCATGTAGATGTTTAAGATGTGGATGCTCAATGTTGATGTAGATCATTTGGAGCAATCCATTGGAGTGAGTTGCACTTTCAATACCTACATGGGCTAGTCCCACAAGGAACAAACAAGGATATCCATAGACATAGAGTGAAGTACACACAAGATGATGTCCATGAATGCATTAGGTTACCTTGTCCCTTGACTTACTAACAAGAGGGTTTGTGACTCCTTGAACTAGTGCAAGATGTGGAAGTTGATTGCACTTGTTCTTGCCAATATGAATATGAGTGAAGTATGTTGGCGGAGTCACCCTCAAGAACTCTCTAGTTCTTCTTCTTCAGGATCCACATCATCTTGATGGGAATCCTTGGGGTTGTAGATGTACTTGATGAAGTAGAACTTGAGGTAGACTTGGGAACCCACTTGACCAAGGCCTTTGGAGCTTCTTCAAATGCATCAATCTCCTCTTGAAGCTTGTCCTTGCCTTTTAGCTTGTGGTCTTGTGGTGGAAGATCATCTTGAGCTTGTGTCCCCTTGAAGGAAGTAGGATCATACTTCTCTTGTTGAGGAACAAACTTCGTCTTGGGGTATTGATCTTCTTCCCACTCAACTCCATTGGCATTGAACTTTCGTTCAAAACCAACACCTTGATTCTTTCGGTGCCTTCCTTGCTTGCATACAATTTCCTCAAATTGCTTACTTCCGGCAAGGCTCTTGTAAACACCTTTCTCTATAATTCCCTTCAATAAGCTATTTTCTTGCACAAGTGTAACTTGGCTAAGAAAATCATTAGTGGAATCAAGAGAACTACTAGAAGCAACAATATTGGATTTAGCATGATTATTGTTACTACTAGAAGAAGAATCTTTCTTACTCTTGTTGCTAGATTTAACTTGTGGCATGTAAGTAGACAAGAATAAACGCTTGGCAATGTAAGAAGAACTTTTCTTCCAAAGATCATCATTGATGGCTTTTAAGAACCCATGCTCTTGCTCTAGGTTGAGCTTCTCGAAGCGTAGCTTCTCATGATTTTTTAAAAGTTCTCGATGATCTTCTAAAGTAGTTTCATGAGCTAACTTAAGAGTGTTTAGTTCTTTAGTTAGATGCTCAATCTCCTTCTTATCATTGTCATTCGTTTCATCTTGATTAGCATGATTAATAACAGTTTCATCATAGTTTTAATCACTAGCATTGTCAACAAGTAACTCATCATCACCTAGCAAATCATCTTCATCACTATTGAAATCAATATACTCGGGGTGTGATACCTTGGGGCCTTTAGCCATGAAGCATCTTCCAATTCCTTCATTTGGTGAGTCAAATATGTCATAGGAGTTGGTTGACACAAGTGCAAGACCGGCAACACCTTCATCTTGAGTATATTCGGAGTCGGAGTGATAACTTCTCTCGGAGTGGTGGTCAGAGTTAGAACCGGATACCCATTCACCAACATGAGCTTGATGTCTTCGTTTTGTGTAGCTCCTTGATGACTTGTCCTTCCTTTCCGAATCCTTGATTCTGTGAGAGGTTCTTCGTTCATAATGATCATCTCTACTCCTCTCTCTTGGAGGTGATTCTTCTCTTCTACTTCTTCTTTTAGGTGAGTCTTCTCTTCTTTTATAGGGAGCCGTACACTCATTGGAGTAGTGTCCAGGTCTTCCACAATTGTAGCAATTATGTTCACGATTAGAAGATCTTTTGTCATGGTAGGATCTTGACTTGGAGCTTCTCTCTTTGCTTCTACTCTTGTAGAATTAGTTAAAGTTCTTCACCATTAAGCTCAATTCCTCATTGAAGACTTGTTTTTCACTTGATGTGGCAGGAGAATCACATGAGGCTTTATAAGCACCACTAGACTTGTTGTGAAGCTCTTCTTTATCCTTGAGTGACATCTCATGAGCAACAATTCTTCCAATGACTTCCGTTGGCTTGAGATCTTTGTAATTGGGCATCTTTTGGATCAATGTGCACACGGTATCATATTTTCCATCCAAGGCTCTTAGGATCTTCTTGATGATGAATCTGTCAGTCATCTCTTCACTTCCTAAACCGGCAATCTCATTTGTGATGAGAGCAAGCCTAGAGTACATTTCAGCGACACCTTCACCATCCTCCATTTTGAACTTGTCAAGTTGACTTTAAAGCACATCCAACTTGGATTCCTTAACTGACTCAGTACCTTCGTGCATATCAATCAAAGTATCCCAAATTTCCTTTGCATTCTCAAGACGGCTAATTTTGTTGAATTCTTCGGGGCACAATCCATTGAAGAGGATATCGCAAGCTTGAGCGTTGTATTGCAGCATCTTCAACTCTTCCGTAGTTGCTTCACGATTTAGTTCTCTCCCATCGATGAATGCACCTTGCAAACCAATACACAAAATAGCCCACACGGCGGGGTTATGTCCAAGAATATGCATTTTCATCTTATGCTTCCAACTAGCAAAATTAGTACCATCAACGTAAGGACCTCTACGGTGGTAATTTCCCTCGCTAGACGCCATACTCTCCTAGGTTGTGAAACCAAGGCTATGATCACCAAAGCTATGGAAATCAAGGCAAATGGAGACCAAAGCTCTGATACCACTTGTAGGATCAAAAGTATGTCTAGAGGGGGTGATTAGACTACTTGACCAAATAAATATCTAGCCTTTTCCCAATTTTAAGTCTTGGCAAATTTTAGCAACTTAACACTAGTCAAGCAATCAACCTACACATGCAATTCTAAGAGTATAGCAGCGGAATGTAATCATTGCATATGAAGTTAAAGGGGAGGAGTTTGGAGGGAGCAAACGCAATGTAGACACGGAGATTTTTGGCGTGGTTCTGATAGGTGGTGCTATCGTACATCCACGTTGATGGAGACTTCAACCCACAAAGGGTAACGGTTGCGCGAGTCCACGGAGGGCTCCACCCACGAAGGGTCCACGAAGAAGCAACCTTGTCTATCCCACCATGGCCATCGCCCATGAAGGACTTGCCTCACTTGGGTAGATCTTCATGAAGTAGGCGATCTCCTTGCCCTTACAAATTCCTTGGTTCAACTCCACAATCTTGACGGAGGCTCCCAAGTGACACCTAACCAATCTAGGAGACACCACTCTCCAAAAGGTAATAGATGGTGTGTTGATGATGAACTCCTTGCTCTTGTGCTTCAAATGATAGTCTCCCCAACACTCAACTCTCTCTCATAGATTTGGATATGGTGGAAAGATGATTTGAGTGTAAAGCAACTTGGGGAAGGCTAGAGATCAAGATTCTTGTGGTTGGATTGGAATGTCTTGGTCTCAACACATGAGTAGGTGGTTCTCTCTCAGAAAATGAGTAGTGGAAGTGTAGGCACGTTCTGATGGCTCTCTCTCGAATGGAGAAGGGGGTGGAGGGGTATATATAGCCTCCACACAAAATCTAACCGTTACACACAATTTACCAAACTCGGTGGGACCGAATAGTGAAACTCGGTGAGACCGACCTGGTTCAAAATGTGAACGTTATTCTTTTCGGTGGGACCGACAATACCAACTCGGTGAGACCGATGCGCTAAGGTTAGGGCAAAACCTCATCTCGGTGAGACTGATCTCATGAACTCGGTGAGACTGATTTCAGTAATAAGCAAACAGAGACTTGGTCAGGCAAACTCAGTGGGACCAATCGCTCATTTCGGTGAGACCGAAATGTTACGAAAAGGAAACAGAGAGTTTGCACTGTGAACTCGGTGGGACCGATCGCTCATCTCGGTTAGACCAAAATGTTACGAAGGGAAACAGAGAGTTTGCAATCCCATCTCGGTGAGACCGAGATCCCTATTGGTGAGACCGAACTGATTAGGGTTTCTAGATATGGCTATGTCAAGTGAACTCGGTGGCACCGGATAGATCAAGTCGGTGGGGCCGAGTTTGAATTTAGGTTTAGGACATATGTGGAAATGAGAAAGTGGTTGAGGGCTTTTGGAGCATATCACTAAGCATTTTGAGCAAGTAAGCCATTAAGCAACACCTCATCCCCTTTTAATAGTATTGGCTTTTCCTATGGACTCAATGTGATCTTGGATCAATAAATGAAAATGTAGAGTCTTGAGCTTTTGCCAATATGTGTCCTTAGCATTTTGAGGGGTCCACATCTCTAGTCCATGCCATACCAATCATTGAACTTTCTGAAACATTGATCTTGAAAGAATATTAGTTCAATGAGCTATATGTTTTATGAATTACCAAAACCACCCAGGGATTAGTTGTACTTTCAAGGGTAAGTTGGTAACCAGTAACAGTAAGTGAGTATCTTAAAGCATTTAACTTATTCATTGCCATGCTGTTGTTTGCTGCATTGTCTTGGTTGCTGTGAGCTTGCGAGTACATTCAAAGTACTCACCTGGTGTATCATGCCAGATGCAGGAGAAGCCGAGGACGGAGGTTGTGACGGTTCATGCTACGCTAACTAGGTTGTGTCCCAGCAGTGTCCCTATGGGATGGAGTGTCCCACTCGATGTTCCGCTACACTGTATAATCACCCAGTAGTACTGAGGCCCTTGTTATGTTTCTTAAATAATGTAGATATTGTCATAGCACGAGTAGTGCTCCTGGCCTCACAATCCTATGTAATATCCGATCTTGTACTTGTACCATATTAATAAAGATCAGTTCTGTTCTGCTTCGAGTTGTTGTGTGTTTCCAGAAGACATGATCTCTAGGTTGGGAACACAGTGTAAACCGGTTCTCTGAGCTGGGGTGCCACAACGCTTGGTATCAGAGCCGCGCTGACTGTAGGACACCCTAGTTAACCCCGCGCTAGAGCTCGATTAGTTTAGAGTCTCGATGTGTGCTTTGCTTGCTGCATTTGGTTGATTGCATAGCATGCATATAGATTCATTTGTTTTACTAACCGCTGGTCTTATGAGTGCAGATGGCACCTGTTCCGTACCACTACAACCATGAGCCGGCACCGTTCACTTTTCCGGTATTACTTCACAGTGTCTAGCTTCGACTTTACCCCGATGGCGAGGACCCAGTGTATCAGGAGTTCCGTGAGCAGCTAGCAGACTCGGTGTACGAGTATCACGCTGAGGCTTTTCTTACCACAAGTTCAGAGATCGACAACTACTCCAACTCCTCCAAAGGCAGAACTACTTCCACTCCTGATCTGGCGATTTAGTTTGCTGCTATGGAGGCTCTCACTAACTTGTGCTTCAATGAGGTCGATATGCAGACACATCCAGGTTTCTTTCACTACCCCACCCTGTCACCTACGACAGGGCAAGTTCCCTTTGCACCTGTTGATCCGGCGAGTGATCATGTGACTGGAGTTTTATCTTGTTACCTGAAGGCCAGTTATCGTATGATCACCTACCTGGCTGAGGAGCTATCTAGTGCCCGAGAGGGACTTGCAGCTGCTACTACAGCACAGTCTCCTCCACCTCCCATGTTTTCACCTATGCATACGCCACCTGTTCCACCTTCGCACGTGCCTGCGACTCCTTCTAGCTGGTATCCGACATGAGTCCCTAGCTGAGTGGGCCTCACTGCTAGCCACTCCAGCTGCTCCGATGCTGAGGCATCGTCCTTCTTCTTCTTCCGAGGGAGAACCTTCCCAACAGCGTCGTCGTGTCTCCTTTGTTTCGGAGGACGTGATCCACATCATTAGTTCCGATTCCGAGGCTGAGTCAGATGATGTGGAGTCTTCAGTCTGCCAGTGTATGTGCCACCCGCGCTACTAGAGTGGCTGCTTGAGTTTCAGTATGAGTATGCATCGTAGCATCTTTGCATATGTCAACTGCCGTATGAGCAGTGCCAGCCATGATACCCTCTACTAGTTTGTCATGTATGATGTTGGGTTGCCTTGTATAATTATGCTCGTTTTGCTTTTCTTTAATTTGGTTTTTCCTGGTGTCACATTGTTATATTTCCCTTATGGATGTTGCTCATCGATTTGGTGTTTTGCAATGGGAACAGATATAGGATGAAGAGGTATAGTAACCAAGGCGGTGATGGAACCCCGGTTCATCGATCTGCCAGACAAGCAGGTTAACCACGAGAAGATCTGCCACCTCCACCAGCACAACCACCTACCACTGATCAGATCATGAGAATGTTTGAAGAGAAAAGAAATCAGGAATTCATGGAATTCTTGAGGAGTATGCAGACAATGGTGGGCCAGAATCATAACAATGGAACGCACTCCAAGCCGTCTGATTTTCAGCGTACCAAGCTGCCTAGTTTTGGTCAAGCTGTTGATCTGATGGAAGCTGATGACTCATTGAGAACCATGGAAAAGAAGCTGGAAATAGCCCGTTGTGATGAATCAGACAAGGTTCTTTTTGTTACTCACTATCTCGAAGGACCGGCAGCCATCTGGTGGGATAATACAAAAATGGTGTGGCCTCCTGGGGAAGACATTTCCTGGGAGAAATTCAAGGAGGTTTTTCGAAGGTATCATATTCCCACCGGCATAATGAAGGTGAAGCAAAGGGAATTTCTTGCTCTTACTCAAGGAAATATGTCTGTTGGTGAGTACCTGAATAAATTCAACAACCTTGCATGATACACCGTCCATGACGTGTCTACGGAAGAGAGAAAGATAGATTGATTCCTAGGAGGACTCAATCATGCCCTCCGTTGTCAGCTCTGTATCCTGGATTTTCCTGACTTCTAGACCCTGGTAAACAAAGCTTTTATAGCTGAACGGGAGCATAAGTCGGGATATGACGACCATAAGCGTAAGTTTGAACCCAAGAAGGACAACCGCGAGCAGTTTGTGCAGAAGCCACGTATCTGGCAACCAGGTCCGTCTGAGTACAAGCCTACCTGGAACAATGGCAACAATAGCAACAAGCCAAATAACCAGGACAAGATTTATGGTAAACAGCCAGTACAGGAAGATTGCCGCCGCAACAATACTTGCTTCACTTGTGGTCAAGGCGGGCATTATTCCAAGCAGTGCCCTACAAGGACCGGGAAGCCACCATCCGACTCCAAGCCACAAGTCAACCATGTTGGTCGCCGCCCCACTTAGAACTTCTTTCATGGCCAAGTCCATCATATCTCCGTCGAGGAAGCCCGCGAAGCACCAGATGTGGTCCTCGGTATGTTCTCTATTAACGACATACCTGCAATAATTTTGTTTGATTCTAGGGCATCCCATTCATTTATTTTGCGGAGTTTTGCCACCATACACAAGTTTTCTCCTTCTCTTTTGGACAAAATCATGGTGCTACAATCCCTTGGCTGCATGCTCAGAACAAATGTCATATATAAGGATCTAGAAATCTTGATACATGGGGTTAAGTTTCCAGCCACACTTGTCGCTATTGAATCCCCTGGATTGGACATAATACTGGGGATGGACTAGATGACACCGCATCAGGTTTGTATCAACTGCGCCACCTGAACAGTGACATTCGTCAATCTGGCAGGCCAAACCATTCAGTTTACTCCTAGCAGGATGCTATCAAAGAGAGGACTGGCATTCAAGACCACTACTATGGATATGGACTTGATTCCGGTAGTCAGTGAATTTCCGGACATATTCCATGAGGAGCTACCAGGAATGCCACCTGACCGGGAATTGGAATTTGCTATTGACGTTAGTCCCAGAACTGCTCCAATATACAAGAAGTATTACCGCATGTCGTCCACAGAGTTGGTGGAACTAAAGAAACAATTGGGTGAATTATTGCAGAAGGGATATATTCGCCCAAGTACCGCGCCGTGGGGATCATCTGTGTTGTTTGTTAAGAAAAAGGATGGCAGCCTACGAATGTGCGTGGACTATCGCCCGCTGAATGAGGTCACCATTAAAAATAAATATCCGCTTCCCCGCATTGATGACTTGTTCGACCAGTTGAATGGGGCCCGGGTATTTTCCAAGATTGACGACCAAACGGGGTATCACCAGCTGAAAATCAAAAAAGAGGATATCCCCAAGACAGCCTTCACTACATGATATGGTCTGTACGAGTTCACAGTCATGTCATTTGGGCTGACTAATGCTCCATCTTATTTCATGAGCATGATGAACAAGATCTTCATGGACTTTCTGGACAAGTTTCTGGTGGTGTTCATCGATGATATCCTCATATACTCCAAGAATGAAGAGGAGCACAAACAACATATTTGTGTTGTCCTGGAAAGATTAAGGACCCATCGCTTGTATGCCAAGTTCAGCAAGTGTGAATTTTGTCTAAGAGAGATTGGATTTCTGGGGCATGTTCTGTCAGAACAAGGTGTGGCCGTCGACCCCAGCAAAGTGACTGTTGTACTAAACTGGAAGACACCAGCTACGGTAACTGAAGTCTGCAGTTTCCTCGGATTGGGAGGCTACTACCACCGTTTTATTGAAGGCTTCTCATAGATAGCCAAGCCACTGACAGAACTGTTAAAGAAGAATCACAAGTTTGACTGGATAGAAGAATGTGATAGCAGCTTTATGGAGCTAAAGACGAGGCTAACTACGGCCCCTGTCTTAATTCTTTCGGATATCCACAAGAGCTTTGATATATACTGTGATGCTTCCAGGCGTGGAATTGGCTGCGTGTTAATGTAAGAAGGAAAGGTTGTAGCATATGCATCCAGACAAGTACGACCCCATGAATAGAACTACCCCACTCATGATTTGGAATTGGCAGCAGTGGTGCATGCCTTAAAGATCTGGAGGCATTATCTCATTGGGCAGTGATGTGAAATATACACAGACCACAAGAGTCTCAAATATATCTTCACCCAACCTGAACTCAACCTCAGGCAAAGAAGATGGCTTGAGTTAGTCAAGGACTATGACCTCGGGATTAATTATCACCCAGGAAAAGCAAATGTGGTCGCTGATGCCCTCACTTATGGATGAAATTAAAGAGGCTTAGAAAGCAGACAAGAACATACAGGAGATCAAGGAAAATATACAACAAGGAAATGCCAAATCCTTCTATATTGATGATCAGGGCACACTATGGTTTGATAACCGGATATGCGTGCCTGACCAGGAAAACTGGAGACAGCAAATATTACGAGAGGCACATGAATCTGCCTATTACATTCACCCGGGAGGGACAAAAATGTACCAAGACCTAAAGGAAACTTTTTGGTGGACAAGAATGCGAAGGGACATTGCGTACTATGTCACCTATTGTGATGTATGCAATAAGGTTAAGGCTGAACACCAAAAGCCAGCTGGGCTACTGCAACCTTTATAGGTTCCCCAATGGAAATGGGATGACATATGCATGGATTTCATTGTTGGGCTACCCAAGTCAACGAGGGGCCATGCCATCTGGGTTATCATGGATATACTCACCAAAGTGGCTCACTTTATTCCAGTAAAGACCACTAATAGGGCTGACCAGCTCGCACAACTCTATATGTCCTGGGTTGTCAACCTTCATGGAGTACCTAACACTACTAGGGAAAACCTTATACACAGAATCTTAGCAGCAGCGCGGGTCAGGAAGAGGCGCTGCTGATAATTAGCAGTAGCGCGGGCCCCAAACAGGCGCTACTGCTACCAACTTAGCAGTAGCAAGGCTCAACAGAACCACGCTGCTACTAAAATTGACCGACCGTTTTTGCCACCCTTGGTTTAGCAGTAGCGTACCCGCGCTAACCGCGCTGCTGCTAAAGTAATAGTAGTAGCACGCTTTTTTGCTTGTCGTTAGTGCTAATTTTGAAACTGGGCACATGGCGGGCCCCGCTTAGCAGTAGCGTGTGTGCCAAAAGAGCGCTACTGCTATTTTATTAGCAGCAGCGCGTTTTACGCCCAGCGCTACTGCTAAGTCGCAGCCATACCACCTTTTTCCTCCCTCTCCCCCTCCCCCACCCTCTCTTCCTCACTTTCCCCTAGCTCCCACCTCATCTCTCCCTCACTTTGCTTCTTCCTCACTACTTCTCCCCCCCCCCATTACTCTCCTTCTTCTACCTACCTTTCTCTCTCTTTATTACTCCTAGCTAACTACACCACCTCCATTAATGCATCTCCTTTCTCTTTTTCCTTCTCCCTCCACTAGTTGAACTTGTCTCCTCCCAAACTAGCTAGCTAGGTAGATGTAGCATTTAGTGAAGTGACCTATGTACCCCCTAACTAGATCTAGCCTTGTCAAGAAGAGCTTTGTCCACTTTTGATCTCCCTACTACATCATCATCTCCATCGTGTGTGCTCGACCTCGAGATAGGTGATTAAAAATTTATGCTTTTGCAAGAATGGAAATATGTGTATGTGTGTGCGATATGACATAATCGGGCGATATGATGGAAATTGTGTGTGTGGCATGAGTTGACGCCAAATTGTGCTTGTGAGTTGCCTATGTTTTGCCGAAATGTCGATTTATTTCCGTTTCGGCGAATTCCGGGCAAACTCTATATGTCCTATTTTTAGGGAAGGTCATGCCGAATTTTTGTATGACTTTGATGCATGCACGCATTTTTATAATCAATTTGTTTATTATTACTGTGCAGGCGTTCATGATGGTCAGTGGAACGATGGTGGACAGGTGGTTGTGGTCGGCGGTGCAGGACATGAAAGAAAATAACCTAACCGAGGTTTTATGTCCGTGTCGAAGATGCAAAGGACGAGTTTGGCTCGACCCCTATGACGATGGTCGTGTCGAAGCGCACCTGCTCATGACTGGTTTCATGGATGGCTATACTCGGTGGATAATTGAAGATGAGGATGATGATGTTGAGGACGTCGACGGGGCAGGCAATGACGACACGGGGCAAGACGAAGAGATGATCGATAATGGCGGCGGAGAAGGGGCCAGACATGGCGGCGGAGAAGGGGCCGGACATGGCGGCAGAGAGAACGTGGACTCCATGCCGCAGAGTTCGTCGGTACTAAGTTCAATCGTGCAGGACCCTCATGTTCAAGCACTGCTTCGCAAGGAGACAAGTACTAAGAGAGCTGCTTCTAGAGAGGAGGCCAAGCTGCAGCAACTGGTGGTAGACTCGAACACTCCATTGTATCATGGTTGCAATCCTGAGGTGACCCGCTTGAGTTTCACGCTCCAACTCCTGAAGACGAAGGCCAAAAACAAATGGACCGACACTAGCCTCGATGAGCATCTCAAGTACCTAAAGGATGTTCTTCCCGCGGGGAATCTTTGTCCTACTAGTGTGGATGAGGCCAAGAAGATCGTGTGCCCTCTTGATCTGCCGCACGTTAGATACCATGCATGCATCAACGATTGCATAATTTATCGGAAGGAGCACGCGGAAAAAACAAGCTGTCCGGTGTGCAATGCTTCTCGATACAAGAAGGCCGGGAAGAAATCTCCCCAGAAAGTTGTATGGTACTTACCGATCACTCCCCGTCTCCAGCGGTATTTCATAGATCCCAAGGAAGCAAAGCTCATGCGCTGGCACGCGGAGAGGAAGAAGCCCGACGATGGAGATGATCCGAAGCTGAGACACGTCAAGGATGGAAGCCAGTGGAGAGCGTTGAATGGCGAATATCGGTATTTCGAATGTGATGCAAGGAACATCGTGCTCGGCGCGTGTACCGATGGCATGAATCCGTTTGGCAACCAGAACACCAACCATAGCACATGGCCCATGTTTGTATGGATGTACAACCTCCCCCCCTGGTGGTGCATGAAGTCGAAGTACATTCACATGAGCATGCTGATTCAAGGGCCGAAACAACCGGGAAATAATATTAATCTGTATCTGGGGCTACTTCAAGAGGAGTTAGACACGTTATGGAAAACTCTGACCAAGACATGGGACGCCAGCAAAGGCGAGTATTTCTATATGAGAGCCGCGCTGATCACGACGGTGCACCACTATCTCGGTTACGGCTATGTCACAGGAAAAGAAAAGAAAAGAAAAGGGAGAGAAAATAAAAGGAAAAGAAAATAGAAGAAACAAACAGGAAAACTGCTATAGGTACTGGTTATAGCAGTAGCGCTTTTCTGAAAAAGAGCTATAGCTAGTCAAGTTAGCAGTAGCGCTGTCCGGATAAACACGCTATAGCTACCAATGATAGCAGTAGCGCTTTATGGATAAACACGCTATAGCTAACTTAGCTATAGCGCGTTCTTCCGGAACGCGCTACTGCTACCTCGACTTAACCCCCCAAATCCCCACTCTCTGCTTCTTCCCGCCTCTGCTTTTTCGCCCAAATCCCTACTCTCTCTTCCCCCGTCGTCGCCACCGGAGCCCTACCCTCGCCGCGCCCCTGCGCTCGCCCCTGATCCCGGAGCTCGCCCCCGACCCCGGGGCTCGGCCCCGTCCCGGCGCTCGCCCCCGTCTCCCCCGACCCCGGCGACCCTCGGTGCCGTGCTGTCTCCCCCGACCCCGCCTCGCCTCGGTGCCGCGTCGTCTCCCCCGACCCCATCTCTCTCTCTCTCTGCCCTCTGTAAGCCCTCTCCCCACCCCTCTTCTCTGCTATTTAGTGCTAGTTAGTATGAAATAGTATGAACCCTAGGCTATTTTTTAGTGTAAGAAAAAACAGAATTGATTATATAGGTTTCTTGCATTTTTTAGTTAAAGCAATTGTTGCTATTTTTTAGTTGCAAATTTGAAGTGGACATGTGATATGTGGACATGTGATTTGGACATGTCATATTTGGAATATGGACATGTCATTTGGACATGTGATGTTTTGGACATGTGATATTTAGAAAATGATGATTATGTGCAGGGTGAATGATCCGAGTGGCCTATGTTTCGCCGGAATGTTGATTCATTTTTGTTCCGGTGAATTTCAGGTGCTCGATATGTCCATTTTTTAGCAAAGGTCATGCCGAAATTTTCCGTGAATTTTGGCATGACTTGTGCTAGAAACTAGGCATATCGAGTGCCGGGAGTTGCTGGGAAAAGGCATTCCGGCAAACATAGATCTTTTTATATGTCATTTCTCAATTTTTTTTAGTTTTAGAATTAAATGAGGAGACTTAATCATAGGAAACATGTCGAACAACGAAGAAACCGGGCCTTCTGACCAAGATGCAGATGACATGGATTATGAGGGTGAACAACAGTACCTAGACTTTTTGTCTACTAAGCACAGTCAAGGTTTGCAGGTCGGCCTCGATGATGGTACTGACGCCGACATCGACACCGATGGCGCCGGCACCGATGGCGACGCCGAGACCGGCGGGGAAGGTACCGGCGGGGAAGATACTGGCGGGGAAGATACCGGCGGGGAAGGTACCGGCGCCGATGCCGCTACCGAAAAGAAGAAGCAGAAGAAGCAGAGGATACGAAAACCTAACAAACTCGGCATTGGACGACTGGTGATCACAAAGATGGCACGTGGCAAGTTTGAGCCAGAAGAACCTCGCAAGTGCTATGGGAACCAAGTAGGATGCATCCTACGGGAATGCGCGAGCATCAACGACGATGACTTAAGGAGTAAAGAACATTTGAGGCAGTTGCTCCTGACGAAGTTGCACAAGAGATTCAAGTTCCCCGACCGGGATGATAGCATAGAACAACTGTGGGATGATCCCCAGATGAAAAAGATTAACAATCACGCCATGGGCATGTTCAGCAATGATTTGGCCTCCTGGAAAGGGAGGGTGAAACGCGCTATTTGAAGGAAATATGCCCTAGAGGCAATAATAAAGTTGTTATTTTATATTTCCTTATATCATGATAAATGTTTATTATTCATGCTAGAATTGTATTAACCGGAAACTTGATACATGTGTGGATACATAGACAAAACACCATGTCCCTAGTAAGCCTCTACTAGACTAGCTCGTTAATCAAAGATGGTTAAGTTTCCTAACCATAGACATGTGTTGTCATTAGATGAACGGGATCACATCATTAGGAGAATGATGTGATGGACAAGACCCATCCGTTACCATAGCATATTGATCGTTCAGTTTTATTGCTATTGCTTTCTTCATGTCAAATACATATTCCTTCGACTATGAGATTATGCAACTCCCGGATACCGGAGGAATGCCTTGTGTGCTATCAAATGTCACAACGTAACTGGGTGATTATAAAGATGCTCTACAGGTATCTCCGAAGGTGTCTGTTGGGTTGGCATAGATCGAGATTAGGATTTGTCACTCCGAGTATCGGAGAGGTATCTCTGGGCCCTCTCTGTAATGCACATCATAAGAAGCCTTGCAAGCAAAGTGACTTAGTCACAGGATGATGTATTACGGAACGAGTAAAGAGACTTGCCGGTAACGATATTGAACTACGTATGTGGATACCGACGATCGAATCTCGGGCAAGTAATATACCGATTGACAAAGGGAATAACGTATGTTGTCATAACGGTTCGACCGACAAAGATCTTCGTAGAATATGTGGGAGCCAATATGAGCATCCAGGTTCCGCTATTGGTTATTGACCGGAGAAGTGTCTCGGTCATGTCTACATAGTTCTCGAACCCATAGGGTCCGCACGCTTAACGTTCGATGATGATTTAGTATTATATGAGTTAAGTGATTTGGTGCCCGAATGTTGTTCGGAGTCCCGGATGAGATCACGGACATGACGAGGAGTCTCGAAATGGTCGAGAGGTAAAGATTTATATATAGGACAATGGTATTCGGACACCGGAAGTGTTCCGGAGGGTACCGGGTACATATAGGGTCACCGGAAGGGGTTCCGGGCACCCCCCCCCCCCCCCCCCCCCCCCCCCCCCCCCCCCCGGCAAACATATGGGCTTAATGGGCCAATGGAGAGACAGACCAGCCCATAAGGGGCTGGTGCGCCCCTCCACCCGGTCGGCCAGCCCTAGGGAAAGGAAAGGTGGGAGGGCAAGTCCCTCCTTCCTTCCCCTCCTCAAGGGAGAAAGGAAAGGGGGGCGCCACCTCTCCCTTCCTTCCCCTGGCGCCTATACAAGGAAGGGGGAGGCCGAACCAGGGCAGGAGCCCAATTGGGATTCGGCCCCACGTGGGGTGCCCCTTGGCCTCTCCCCTCTACCTCCCACCTATATATATGAGGAGGGGGGCGCCTAGAACACACAACAACAATTGTTAGCCGTGTGAGGCACCCCTCTCCACAGTTTACGCCTCCAGTCGTATCTTCGTAGTGCTTAGGCGAAGCCCTGCGCAGATCACTTCACCATCACCGTCACCATGCCGTTGTGCTGATGGAACTCATCTACTTCCTTGACACTTTGCTGGATCAAGAGTTCGAGGGACGTCATCGAGCTGAACGTGTGCAGAACTCAGAGGTGCCGTACGTTCGGTGCTTGATCGGTCGAAACGAGAAGAAGTTCGACTACATCAACCGTGTTGTCAAACGCTTCCGCTTTCGGTCTACGAGGGTACGTAGACACACTCTCCCCCTCATGTTGCTATGCATCTCCTAGATAGATCTTGCGTGAGCATAGGAATTTTTTTTGAAATTGCATGCTACGTTTCCCAACTGTGGCATCCGAGCCAGGTCTATGCGTAGATGATATGCACGAGTAGAACACAAAGAAGTTGTGGGCGGTGATGTTCATACTACTTACCACCAACGTCTTATTTTGATTCGGCGGCATTGTGGGATGAATCGACCCGGACCAACCTTACGTGTCCACGTACATGAGACCGGTTCCACCGACTGACATGCAACTAGTTTTGCATAAAGGTGGCTGGCGGGTGTCTGTTTCAACTACTTTAGTTGAATCGAATTTGACTGTGGCCGGTCCTTGAAGAAGGTTAAAACAGCAAACTTGATAAATCACCGTTGTTGTTTTTGCCGTAGGTAAGAACGGTTCTTGCTAGAAGCCCGTAGCAGCCACGTAAAACTTGCAACAACAAAGTAGAGGACGTCTAACTTGTTTTTGCAGGGTATGTTGTGATGTGATATGGTCAAGACATGATGTGATATACGTTATTGTATGAGATGATCATGTTTTGTAATTTATCGGCAACCGGCAGGAGCCTTATGGTTGTCTCTTTATTGTATGAAATGCAAGCGCCATGTAATTGCTTTACTTTATCGCTATGCGTTAGCAATAGTTGTAGAAGCAATAGTTGGCGAGACGACCACGACGCAACGATGGAGATCAACGTGTCGAGCCGGTGATGATGGAGATCATGACGATGCTTTGGAGATGGAGATCAAAAGCACAAGATGATGATGGCCATATCATGTCACATATTTTGATTGCATGTGATGTTTATCTTTTATGCATTTTATTTTGCTTAGTACGGCGGTAGCATTATAAGATGATCCCTTCACTAAATTTCAAGGTATAAGTGTTCTCCCTGAGTATGCACCGTTGCGACAGTTCGTCATGTTGAGACACCACGTGATGATCGGGTGTGATAGACTCTACGTTCAAATACAACGGGTGCAAGACAGTTTTTGCACATGCGGAAAACTTGGGTTAAACTTGACGAGCCTGGCATGTACAGACATGGCCTCGGAACACTGGAGACTGAAAGGTCGAATGTGAATCATATAGTAGATATGATCAGCATAGAGATGTTCACAATTGATGACTACTCCATCTCATGTGATGATCGGACATGGTTTAGTTGATTTGGATCACGTATCATTTAGATGACTTGAGGGATGTCTATCTAAGTGGGAGTTCTTAAGTAATTTGATTAATTGAACTTAATTTATCATGAACTTAGTCCTGATAGTATTTGCAAATTATGTTGTAGATCAATAGCTCGCGTTGTAGCTCCCCTATGTTTTTGATATGTTCCTAGAGAAAAATAAGTTGAAAGATGATAGTAGCAATGATGCGGACTGGGTCTGTGATCTGAGGATTATCCTCAATGCTGCACAAAAGAATTATGTCCTTGATGCACCGCTAGGTGAAAGACCTATTGCAGGATCAGATGCAGACGTTATGAACATTTGGCAAGCTCGACATGATGACTACTTGATAGTTTAGTGCGCCATGCTTTACGGCTTAGAACCGGGACTTCAAAAATGTTTTGAACGCCACGGAGCATATGAGATTTCCAAAGAGATGAAATTGGTATTTCAGACTCATGCCCGTGTCGAGAGGTATGAGACCTCTGACAAGTACTTTGCCTACAAGATGGAGGAGAATAGCTCAGCTAGTGAGCATGTGCTTAGAATGTCTGGGTACTACAATCGCTTGAATCAAGTGAGAGTTAATCTTCCGGATAAGATAGTGATTGACAAAGTTCTCTAGTCACTATCACCAAGCTACTAGAACTTCGTGATGAACTATAATATGCAAGGGATGACAAAAACGATTCCGAGCTCTTTGCGATACTGAAATCGGCGAAGCTAGAAATCAAGAAAGAGCATCAAGTGTTGATGGTTGACAAGACCACTAGTTTCAAGAAAAGGGTGAGGGAAAGTAAGGGAACTTCAAGAAGAATGGCAAGCAAGTTAACGCTCCCATGAAGAAGCCCAAAGATGGACCCAAGCCTGAAACTGAGTGCTACTACTGCAAAGGAAATGGTCACTGGAAGCGGAACTGCCCCAAATACTTGGCAGATAAGAAGGATGGCAAAGTGAACAAAGGTATATTTGATATACATGTTATTGATGTGTATTTTACTAGTGTTCATAGTATCCCCTGGGTATTTGATACCGGTTCAGTTGCTAAGATTAGTAACTCGAAACAGGAGTTGCAAAATGAACAGAGACTAGTTAATGACGAGGTGACGATGTGTGTTGGAAATGATTCCAAGGTTGATAAGATAATCATCGCACACTCCCTCTACCTTCGGGATTAGTGTTGGACCTAAATAAATAAATGTTATTTGGTGTTTGCGTTGAGCATGAATATGATTGGATCATGTTTATTGCGATACGGTTATTCATTTAAGTCAGAGAATAATTGTTGTTCTGTTTACATGAATAAAACCTTCTATGGTCATACACTCAATGTAAATTGTTTATTGAATCTCGATCGTAGTGATACACATATTCATAATATTGATGCCAAAAGATGCAAAGTTAATAATGATAGTGCAACATACTTGTGGCACTGCCATTTAGGTCATATTGGTGTAAAGCGCATGAAGAAACTCCATGCAGATGGACTTTTGGAATCACTTGATTATGAATCATTTGATACTTGTGAACCATGCCTCATGGGTAAGATGACTAAAACTCCGTTCTCCAGAACAATGGAGCGAGCCAATGACTTATTCGAAATAATACATACCGATCTATGCGGTCCGATGAGTGTTGAGGCACGCGGCGGGTATCGTTATTTTCTGACCTTCACAGATGATTTGAGCAGATATGGGTATATCTACTTAATGAAACACAAGTCTAAAACATTTGAAAATTTCAAGTAATTTTCAGAGTGAAGTGGAGAATCATCGTAACAAGAAAATAAAGTTTCTATGATCTGATGACGGAGGTGAATATTTGAGTTACGAGTTTGGCCTTCATTTAAAACAATGTGGAATAGTTTCACAACTCACGCCACCTGGAACACCACAGCGTAATGGTGTGTTCGAACATCGTAACTGTACTTTATTAGATATGGTGCGATCTATGTTGTCTCTTACCAATTTACCACTATCGTTTTGGGGTTATGCATTAGAGACAGCTGCATTCACGTTAAAAAGGGTACCATCTAAATCCGTTGAGATGACACCGTATGAACTGTGGTTTGGCAAGAAACCTAAGCTGTCGTTTCTTAAAGTTTGGGGTTGCGATACTTATGTCAAAAGGCTTCAGCCTGATAAGCTCGAACCCAAATCGGAGAAGTGCGTCTTCATAGGATACCCTAAGGAAATAATTGGGTACACCTTCTACCACAGATCCAAAGGCAAGATCTTTGTTGCCAAGAATGGAACCTTTCTAGAGAAGGAGTTTCTCTCGAAAGAAGTGAGTGGGAGGAAAGCAGAACTTGATGAGGTAATTGTACCTTCTCTCGAATTGGAAAGTAGCTCATCACAGAAAACCGTTCCCGTGATGCCTACACCAACTAGAGAGGAAGCTAATGATGATGATCATGAAACTTCAGATCAAGTTACTACAGAACTTCGTAGGTTAACCAGAACACGATCCGCACCAGAGTGGTACGGGAATCATGTATTGTGTGGCGCCCCCGGCTCGATCGTACACTAATCATGCACGCAAACGTGTACGATCAAGATCAGGGACTCACGGGAAGATATCACAACACAACTCTAAAACATAAATAAGTCATACAAGCATCATAATACAAGCCAGGGGCCACGAGGGCTCGAATACAAATGCTCGATCATAGACGAGTCAGCGGAAGCAACAATATCTGAGTACAGACATAGGTTAAACAAGGTGCCATAAGATGGCTAGCACAAACAGGGATACAACAGATCGAACAGGCGCAGGGCCTCCTGCCTGGGATCCTCCTATCTACTCCTGGTCGTCGGCGTCCTGGATGTAGTAGTAGGCTCCGTCCTGGTGGTAGTAGTCGTTGTAGGTGGCGTCTGGCTCCTGGGCTCCAACATCTGGTTGCGACAACCAGCAAGAAGGGAAAGGGGGAAAGGAGGGGGAAAGCAACCGTGAGTACTCATCCAAAGTACTCGCAAGCAAGGATCTATACTACATATGCATGGTATATGTGTAAAGAGGCAATATCGGTGGACTGAACTGCAGAATGCCAGAATAAAAGGGGGATAGCTAGTCCTGTCGAAGACTACGCTTCTGGCAGCCTTCGTCTTGAAGCAATAGAAGAGATTAGTTGGAAGTTAACCAAACAACAACGTAAATCATAATCCTACCCGTCGATCCTCTCGTCGCCACCATGCGAGAGAGCGACCACCGGGTTATATCTGTCACTTGTAAGGGTGTGTTTTATTAAGTATCCATTTCTAGTTGTCATGAGGTCGGGATACAACTCCGGGTCGTCCTTTTACCGAGGGACACGGCTATTCGAATAGATAAACTTCCCTGCAGGGGTGCACCACATATTCCCCAACACGCTCGATCCCCTTTGGCCGGACACACTTTCCTGGGTCATGCCCGGCCTCGGAAGATCCACACGTCGCAGCCCCACCTAGGCTCAACAGAGAGGTCAGCACGCCGGACTAATCCTAGGCACTCTGGGGTCTGGGCCCATCGCCCAGTGCGCTCCTGCATGTTGCGTACGCGGCCGCGAGCAGACCTAGCAACCCACACGATCACGGCGGTTACGTTAGCGCGGTCCAACACGGCGCGCGCCGCTTAGTCGCTGACGTCAAGAAGGCTTCAGCTGATACCACGACGCCGGGATACCCATAACTACTCCCGCGTAGCTGGTTAGTGCGTATAGGCCAGTGGCCAGACTCAGATCAAATATCCAATCTCGTTAAACGTGTTATTATGAAGTAAACGCGAACGCCGACCAGGGCCTGGCCCACCTGTCTCCTAGGTGGTCTCAACCTGCCCTGTCGCTCCGCCACAAAGATCCACTCAAAGGGCCGTTGGGACAAAGGTCCTTTCAGCCCCCAATTCGTGAATCACTCGCGGGTACTCTTCGAGCCGACCCGACTTTAGTCACCATTTGTATAGTATGTATATATGTATAGTATACACCCGTGATCACCTCCCGAGTGATCACGGCCCGATAGTATAGCAAGGCAGACTGACAAGAATGCAGGGCCAATGCTGATAAACTAGCATCCTACACTAGGCATTTAGGATTGCAGGTAAGGTATCAACAAATGTAGCAACAGTGTCAGGCTATGCAGCAGAATAGGATTAACCGAAAGCAGTAACATGCTACACTACTCTAATGCAAGCAGTATAGAGGAGAATAGGCGATATCTGGTGATCAAGGGGGGGGGCTTGCCTGGTTGCTCTGGCAAGTAGGGGTCGTCAACAACGTAGTCGGTCGAGGCACCAGCAGCTGCGTCGGTCTCGTAGTCTACCGAAGAGAAGAGGGGGAAGAAACAGTAAACACACGGCAATAATGCAACAGGGATGCATGACACGTCTAAATGATATGCCAGGGTGATATACAGCCTAACTAAGCGATTTAGTTAATTTAGGAATTTATTCGGATTTATTTAATTAAAGTTGGACACTATTCATTTATCGAAATCGGTCTAATTGTTCAACGTTCTCATAGCTGCGGGCGTCTGACGGAGATACCGAGGGCGTATCCGGGTTCGTATCGTCGCTCTGAGCAAGTTTCATGTATAAAATATTTTCATCGGAGTTACGGTTTAAAAGATATGATTTTCTAAAGTTTTTATTAATTTCTGAAATTTTAATTAATTATTTAATTCAACATTATCCGAAACAGTAATTGATGACGTCAGCATGACATCATGCTGACGTCAGCAGTCACCTGACAGGGTGGGTCCCACCTGTCATAGGCTGTTAGGTTAATTAGGTTTAATTAATTTAATTACTGATTACTGTTTAATTAACACTAATTAGTTAATTAGGTTAACCTAATCAGGATTAATTAACTAATTAATTAATTAATTAATTAATTATTTTAATTATTTTAATTATTTATTTTTATTTCTATTTTCTTAAAACTGTTTCTGGGCCGTGGGCCCCATTCGTCAGCGTCACAGGGGTTCGGGCCCCACTGGGCAGTGGCCCAGGGGCGGACACGTCCGGGGCGTGCCCCTTTCGGGACCGGACATGTCCGGTGCCCAAAAGGGGACGCACGGGCGGTCGGCGGGCGCGGGCGCCGGCGAGGCCACGGCAGGGCCGGAGGCGGGACGGCGGCGCGGTGGCTGGAGCGGCCGCGGGCGGCAGCGCGGTGGCTGGAGCGGCAGCGGGCGGCGGTCGCGCGGAGGCGAAGCGGGGGGGGCCGGAGCGGGCGGTTGGCGGCGAGGAGCGACGCGGGCGCGCGAGCGAGGGCAGTGGGCGGCGCGCTCGCGTTCTGCAGAGCGCGGCGAGGCTGCGGTGCGCGCGGGCGCGTGCGCGAGCAGAGAGGAGGGGGGGGAGAGGCCCGAGGCCTCACCGGGATCCGTAGGGACGGGGCAGCGGGGTCGGGTGGTCGACGGGGACACGGCGACGGGGAGGCAGGCCGGCGGGGACAGGCGCGACGTAGACGAGCAGACCGGCGAGGGAGAGCTCCGGCGGTGGCGTCGTGCGGCGAGGGCGAGCGGCGCGGTCGGGGCGCGTCGGGGCAAGCGGCTCGAGGGAGCCGGCCGGCGAGGGGAGCGGGATCCGGCGGCGGCGTCCAACGGCGACGGCGAGGCGGCGCGGTCTCGCCGCGACCGAGGGACGGGGTCGTTCCCGCGATCCCGATCCCGATCTGGATCGGGAGGTGGGGGCTGACGAGGGGGAGGGCGGCGACGGGCGGGCGTCGGCGAGCGCGTCGACGACGAGGCGGACGGGATCGGGCCTGCGCCCGATCCAGATGGGGGGAGGAGGAGAGAACGAGGGGGAGGGGGGATCGGGGGTAGGGTTAGGGTTTGGCCGGGGGGTGGCCGCTAAGTAGGCGCCGGCTGGGCCGGCCTGGCGCCCGTGGCTTGCTGGGCCGAGGCCCAGTTGGGGGGGGGGGTGTTGCTCTTTTTTTTTCCTTTTCTGTTTCTTTTTTCTTTTCTTATTCTCTTTTCTCTACTGTTAAATGTTAGGCCCCAAATGGTTTTTGTAAAAAGTGTGACCTATTTCATAAATCCAGGCATTATTCCTTAACACCTAAAATTAGTTTGGACAAAACATAATTCCATATTTATTTCAGATTTAATAAATGGTTACTAAATATTATCTTTATCCACTGTTTGAGGTTGTTCGAGTCACTTATCCAATTCCAATGATGTTGGTTTCAATTTTAGAATAGCCTCTGGAATATTTGTTATTTATCTGACATTTTAGTTTCTATGTTGGACAACTTTTATATTCCACTTTCATTTAAATTTGAATTTGGCTTAGGAGTTGAAATGCAATATGATGCTAATGATGATTATGCACTATTAATCATGATGACATGGCCTCATCAAAAGGGTGATCTCTGTAGCTTAATACAGGGGGTGTTACAAATCTCCTCCACTACAAGAAATTTCGTCCCGAGATTTAGGAGGTAGAAAGAAACAAAGCGGGGTATTCATCGCGAAGACGATCCTCGCGTTCCCAAGTGGCTTCATCCTCAGAATGGTTTGACCACTGAACCTTGAGGAACTTGATAACCTTCTGGCATGTGCGACGCTCGGCTTGATCGAGAATGCGGACCGGATGCTCTTTATAAGAGAGGTCTTGTTGCAGTTCAAGCAATTCGTGATCTACTCCGCGGATAGGGTCTTTGAAGCAGCGGCGGAGTTGCGATACGTGGAACACATCGTGAACCTGAGAAAGGTTCGGTGGAAGTTCCAACTGATATGCCACTCTACCACGCCTTTCAAGAACAGTGAAAGGACCAATATAGCGAGGAGCTAGCTTGCCCTTGATCCCGAATCGGTGTGTACCTTTCATCGGTGTGACTCGAAGATAAGCCTTTTCGCCAGGTTGATAGACCATATCTTTGTGTTTGCGGTCATACTGACTCTTTTGACGTGACTGAGCAGTCTTCAAATGCTCGCGGACAACGCGAACTTGATCTTCGGCAAGTTGGATAATATCCGGACCGAAGAGTGGACGTTCCCCAGTTTCTGACCAATTTAGAGGGGTTCGGCACTTTCTTCCGTACAACACTTCGAAGGGGGCCATCTTCAGACTGGCTTGATAGCTGTTATTGTAAGAGAATTCGGCATATGGGAGAGATTCTTCCCATTTCCTTCCGAAGGATATGACACAAGCTTGAAGCATGTCTTCGAGAACTTGGTTGACTCGTTCAACTTGTCCTTGAGACTGAGGGTGAAAAGCGGTGCTGAAGGACAGATGAGTTCCCATAGCTTCTTGGAAGCTTGCCCAGAATCTTGAAGTGAATAAGCTGCCACGGTCTGAACTGATAACCAGTGGAATACCGTGAAGTGAAACAATTCTGGACATGTAGAGAGTTGCGAGCTGACTAGCAGTGATCGTCTCTTTGACGGCTAGAAAATGTGCAACTTTGGAAAGTCGGTCAATGACGACAAGAATAGCATCATTACCTTTCTGTGATTTGGGAAATCCAGTGATAAAGTCCATTTCAACATGGTCCCATTTCCATTCAGGAACAGCAATTGGTTGCAGAGTTCCGGCGGGCCTTTGATGTTCTGCTTTGACGCGACGGCAAACATCACATTCAGCAACATAGCGAGCAATGTCTTGCTTCATGTTTGACCACCAGAATCTTTGACGGATGTCTTGGTACTGCCGGGATGAATAGACAACGGAGTGTCGTGAGCTTCTTGCATGACCTCCTGAGTCATACCCAGGTTACCTTTAGAGGGGACCACTAGACGACTTTTAAAGAACAATGTGCCAGTATCATCAATAGTGAAGAACGAAGGCCTTCCTTCAGCGAGATAGCGCTTAATCTTGTGGGCTTGAGAGTCATAACCCTGCAGCGTCTTGATGCTGTCCACGAGATCTGGTTTAGCAACCAGGGTATTAAGAGAACCCTGGGAAACAACGTGGAGGTTCATTTTGTAGGAACCTTCAGGAGGGGGAGCGAGTGCTCCAGGAGGAACAATGTGGAGATTCAGCTTTCTGAATTCTTCAATAAGCGAAGGTTGAACTTCGTGAAACTGGAGGTGACTGCAATAAGACTTACGGCTCAAGGCATCGGACATTACATTAGCCTTGCCAGGGGTATAAGAAATACCCAAGTTAAAATCCGCTACGGTCTCCATCCATCTCTGTTGACGGAGGTTCAGGTCTGGCTGAGTGAACAGATACTTCAGACTTTGATGATCGGTGTAGATCTCGCAACGATTACCGAGAAGGTAATGTCGCCACTGTTTTAGTGCATGGATGACGGCAGCAAGCTCGAGGTCATGTACTGGGTAATTCTCTTCGTGCGGACGCAATTGACGCGAAGCATAAGCAATTACTCTGCGGTCTTGCATTAGGACACCGCCTAATCCTTGACGGGATGCATCACAATAGATGACAAAATCCTTCTGGGAATCAGGAGGGGCAAGCACTGGGGCAGAAGTTAGCTTGTCTTTGAGCGTCTGGAAACTTTCCTGACACTTTTCCGTCCAATCGAACTTGACGCCTTTATGAAGCAGGTTAGTCAGGGGCTTGGCGATCTTGGAGAAGTTCTCGACAAATCGACGGCAATAGCTGGCGAGTCCGAGAAAACTTCGAACTTGCTTGACGTTCTTTGGAGGAGCCCAATCAAGAATAGCCTGAACTCGCTCGGGGTTGACGGCAATACCATCCTTGGAGATGACATGCCCAAGGTATGTTACTTCGGGAAGCCAGAATTCACACTTGGAAAACTTAGCATATAGTTGATGCTCTCGAAGTTTCTCCAGAACAAGTCGAAGATGTTCAGCATGTTCCTCTTTGTTCTTGGAGTATACTAGGATATCATCCAAGTAAACCACGACGAACTTGTCAAGGTATTCCATGAATATATAATTCATCAGGCGGGAGAATGTGGCGGGAGCATTGGTTAAGCCGAATGACATGACAGTGTACTCGTATGAGCCATATCGAGTAACGAAGGCGGTCTTTGGGATATCCTCTTCACGAACACGGATCTGGTGGTAACCCAACCTTAAGTCGAGTTTAGAGAACACTGATGAACCCGCCAGTTGATCATACAGATCGTTTATCCGAGGAAGGGGATATTTGTTCTGGATAGTTGCTTGGTTAATAGGACGGTAATCTTGGACCAATCGGTTTGACCCATCCTTCTTCCTGACAAAGCGAGAAGGTGCTCCCCAAGCAGAGGAACTTGGGCGAATGAAACCCTTACGAAGTGAAGCGTCGATTTCCTCCTTAAGTTCAAGGAGTTCATGCGGCGGCATCTTGTAGGGTCGCTTGGCGATAGGAGTGGTGCCTGGTTTCAAGTCGATGACAAATTCGATAGCTCGAGCAGGGGGTATCCCTGGGAGTTCTTCTGGGAAAACACCTTGGAATTCGCGAACAACTGGAATGTTCTCGATGCCTTCAAGTGGTGATGCGTTTAACGCATTCAAGGCATAAAGTCTCGCCTCGGCATTTTGGATGATTTGAGCCTGGTAGCTTATTATTTCATCAGAAGGGTGTAGAAGATGGACGATCTTCGTGGCGCAAACTATAGAAGCAGTATGCGCTTTCAACCAATCCATTCCGAGAATGAGGTCGATACTACAAGACTTTAGTATGAAAGGGGAGGCGTGAAACTCCAGCCCTTCAATTTCAACGGTGACGTCGTTGCTACCCATGGAGGTTTGACATTGACCCGCGGGGGTGTGTATTACTATTGCAGTGTTCATGACCTCACATTTAATGTCGTGTTTGTATGCAAATTCTTCGGACATGAATGAATGCGATGCTCCCGAATCAAATAAAACAGAAGCTGGTACTGAATTAACAAGGAGAGTACCCATCACGGTGGCAGGCTGGTCCTGAGCTTCTTTGAAATCGGTGTGGTTGGCCTGAATACGCCCATAAGTCTTGGCATTGTTGTTGCGAGGCTGATTGTTCCTGCGGCCAGTTGCAGGAAGTGCCAGTTGGTTCTGGTTCTGAATGCAGTTCCTGGAAAAATGACCTGGCTGCCCACACTTGTAGCACAGACTATCATTGGGATTAGGAGCAGGAGCTCGGGGTGGTGGAGCTGGAAGTCCTGGCTGCCTAGGTGGTGGAGGCAGGCGTGGTGCAGTATAGGACCGTCTTGGAGCAGGTGCAGCTGGACGGTACACGCTGTTTGGAATCCAGATCCGACGCTTCTGTGCAGGCTGGCTCGAAGATGAACCAGTGTCACGGTTGCGCCTAAGAGATCCCTGGTGTGCCTGCAGACCAGTCTCGACCTGGATAGCCTTGTTCACCAAGATGGAGAAATTATCAAATTCATGCACAAGGAGCGCTAGCTTGATGTCAGCTTGAAGTCCTTCGCGAAACCTTTCCTGACGGCGAGCATCAGTGGGAATGTCTTCTTCAGCATAGCGGGATAATTCCAGAAACTCCCGCTGATAAGCTTCCACTGTCTTGTTGCCCTGGGTGAGGTTGCAGAACTCTTGCTTCTTCCGGTCCATGATTCCCTGGGGAATGAAACGGGCACGGAAGGCAGCTTGGAAATCCGGCCAAGTGATGACTGTGCCAGCTGGTTGAGTGCGCCTGTGGCTGTCCCACCATTGAGCAGCGGGGCCCTTGAGAAAGAAGGAGGCGAAGGTGACATAGTTTGCAGGGGCAACGCCACCAGATTCCAACTCATAGGTGATGTCGCGAAGCCAGTCATCCGCATCCAGGGGCTGAGTTGAGCCGCGGTAGACGGTTGGGTTGAGGCGCATAAAGTCCTGCAAGGTCCCTGGGCCCGGATACTGGTTCATATTGGGACGAGGAAACTGATCCATGATCCCTTGCACGAACTGACGTTGCAGTTCAAATTGCTGCATCATTCCAGCCATATAGTTCGGCGGTGGTGGATCGTTGGCACCACGTCCACGACCACGACCAGCGGGTCTAACCATCCTGCTAATTTTCAACAGGGGGGGTAGTTTAGTAAAAGCAAGCACGAGTGCTTAGCGACAAGCATGATGTAACTCGACAATAGTTTAAGCAGTGCATCAAATACATAAAAGTAGTCGATTAAGACATACAGATCCATACACAACGTCGGGTACAAGCGGACAGCATAACGGCGCAAATCAAAAGCTAGACATACTAGGCGGCGCGCAGGCACGCGGTAAGGAAGTACACAACGAGAGATAGCAAAGGCTACATCAACGTCGGAGAGAACCACTGTATCGGGGTAGCTGCGAGTGCGGACGACGAATGTTCATCGCGGAAAGATCCTGTGCTCCATGTGCACTCTGATGCAGAACCCAGTCTCGAGCTGTAAGAAGAGGTCCACGTGTCGGTGTGTGACCCCCAACAATAGGCCAGTCAATACCAGCATACATCTGAGTCCTGCGCGGATAAAGGATGTGCTCCGGATGTATCCCTGCACGAACAGCGGGCAGCAACTGCGTCATAGCATCGTAGAGACGTGCTCGAGTGGCAACCAACTCGACGGCAAGAGCCCGAACAGTGCGATCCAGAGCCTGAGTGCACTGAATCAGAACGCGCGGGTCGTAGCGACGAGGCTCGTACGGGGCACAGATAGCTGTGTAGTATCCGGTAGCATCTCCAGCAGGGGCATACGGAATGTATCGGAACTCGGAGTCATCCAAGATAGCATTGTGCTCCCCTCGTAGACGTACGACAGCGGAGTAGGCGGCATCATGGACTGCCATCTCAATCGTCACGCCTAATCCGTGAAAAAGGTGTAGCTCGGTGTCTGAGTTGTTCTGCTGATCATAAATCCGAACTTCAGCATAGTACTGTTCCTGGTTGAACTCGCGGTAAACCTCATAAACCAAGTACTCAGGGTACCAACGGTAGCCAAGTCTGGTCATGAGAGCGATCAGGACAGCTGGAAACCCAGGGGTATTGCGAGCCCAAGTGCGAAGCACAAGCTGTGTCGTAGGACGCGGTGGAAACAAACGGTCCATCTGAAAATAGAGGAAATTCAGGTTTGTCAAACGACAATAAGAGGTTTAACACAACTCGGAGAGAAAGGTTAAACAAAACAATGGAAAGGAAAATGATTATCAGACTAATCAGATCAACGACAGGGAAATCGCACAGATATCCAGCTCTCCGGGTAGACAGAATTTACGAGATCCTAAGTGTCGGCGTTAGTAAACTTCATTTAACCCGAGTAGAAGAGAGATCAGAGTCCCAGAGTATAGACGAGGAATAAAAGATCCTAATACCACCCAGTTGGCAATGTGGGCCCATAAGCCACACAGCCAAGTTAGTAAAACGGTTTTCTTTGTCTAGACTCAACTTCGGCCAAGGAGTTGGAAAGGGGGATTCCTACAGGCAGTCGGCTCTGATACCAACTTGTGGCTCCCCCGGCTCGATCGTACACTAATCATGCACGCAAACGTGTACGATCAAGATCAGGGACTCACGGGAAGATATCACAACACAACTCTAAAACATAAATAAGTCATACAAGCATCATAATACAAGCCAGGGGCCACGAGGGCTCGAATACAAATGCTCGATCATAGACGAGTCAGCGGAAGCAACAATATCTGAGTACAGACATAGGTTAAACAAGGTGCCATAAGATGGCTAGCACAAACAGGGATACAACAGATCGAACAGGCGCAGGGCCTCCTGCCTGGGATCCTCCTATCTACTCCTGGTCGTCGGCGTCCTGGACGTAGTAGTAGGCTCCGTCCTGGTGGTAGTAGTCGTTGTAGGTGGCGTCTGGCTCCTGGGCTCCAACATCTGGTTGCGACAACCAGCAAGAAGGGAAAGGGGGAAAGGAGGGGGAAAGCAACCGTGAGTACTCATCCAAAGTACTCGCAAGCAAGGATCTATACTACATATGCATGGTATATGTGTAAAGAGGCAATATCGGTGGACTGAACTGCAGAATGCCAGAATAAAAGGGGGATAGCTAGTCCTGTCGAAGACTACGCTTCTGGCAGCCTTCGTCTTGAAGCAATAGAAGAGATTAGTTGGAAGTTAACCAAACAACAACATAAAGCATAATCCTACCCGTCGATCCTCTCGTCGCCACCATGCGAGAGAGCGACCACCGGGTTATATCTGTCACTTGTAAGGGTGTGTTTTATTAAGTATCCATTTCTAGTTGTCATGAGGTCGGGATACAACTCCGGGTCGTCCTTTTACCGAGGGACACGGCTATTCGAATAGATAAACTTCCCTGCAGGGGTGCACCACATATTCCCCAACACGCTCGATCCCCTTTGGCCGGACACACTTTCCTGGGTCATGCCCGGCCTCGGAAGATCCACACGTCTCAGCCCCACCTAGGCTCAACAGAGAGGTCAGCACGCCGGACTAATCCTAGGCACTCTGGGGTCTGGGCCCATCGCCCAGTGCGCTCCTGCATGTTGCGTACGCGGCCGCGAGCAGACCTAGCAACCCACACGATCACGGCGGTTACGTTAGCGCGGTCCAACACGGCGCGCGCCGCTCAGTCGCTGACGTCAAGAAGGCTTCAGCTGATACCACGACGCCGGGATACCCATAACTACTCCCGCGTAGCTGGTTAGTGCGTATAGGCCAGTGGCCAGACTCAGATCAAATATCCAATCTCGTTAAACGTGTTATTATGAAGTAAACGCGAACGCCGACCAGGGCCTGGCCCACCTGTCTCCTAGGTGGTCTCAACCTGCCCTGTCGCTCCGCCACAAAGATCCACTCAAAGGGCCGTTGGGACAAAGGTCCTTTCAGCCCCCAATCCGTGAATCACTCGCGGGTACTCTTCGAGCCGACCCGACTTTAGTCACCATTTGTATAGTATGTATATATGTATAGTATACACCCGTGATCACCTCCCGAGTGATCACGGCCCGATAGTATAGCAAGGCAGACTGACAAGAATGCAGGGCCAATGATGATAAACTAGCATCCTACACTAGGCATTTAGGATTGCAGGTAAGGTATCAACAAATGTAGCAACAGTGTCAGGCTATGCAGCAGAATAGGATTAACCGAAAGCAGTAACATGCTACACTACTCTAATGCAAGCAGTATAGAGGAGAATAGGCGATATCTGGTGATCAAGGGGGGGGGCTTGCCTGGTTGCTCTGGCAAGTAGGGGTCGTCAACAACGTAGTCGGTCGAGGCACCAGCAGCTGCGTCGGTCTCGTAGTCTACCGAAGAGAAGAGGGGGAAGAAACAGTAAACACACGGCAATAATGCAACAGGGATGCATGACACGTCTAAATGATATGCCGGGGTGATATACAGCCTAACTAAGCGATTTAGTTAATTTAGGAATTTATTCGGATTTATTTAATTAAAGTTGGACACTATTCATTTATCGAAATCGGTCTAATTGTTCAACGTTCTCATAGCTGCGGGCGTCTGACGGAGATACCGAGGGCGTATCCGGGTTCGTATCGTCGCTCTGAGCAAGTTTCATGTATAAAATATTTTCATCGGAGTTACGGTTTAAAAGATATGATTTTCTAAAGTTTTTATTAATTTCTGAAATTTTAATTAATTATTTAATTCAACATTATCCGAAACAGTAATTGATGACGTCAGCATGACATCATGCTGACGTCAGCAGTCACCTGACAGGGTGGGTCCCACCTGTCATAGGCTGTTAGGTTAATTAGGTTTAATTAATTTAATTACTGATTACTGTTTAATTAACACTAATTAGTTAATTAGATTAACCTAATCAGGATTAATTAACTAATTAATTAATTAATTAATTAATTATTTTAATTATTTTAATTATTTATTTTTATTTCTATTTTCTTAAAACTGTTTCTGGGCCGTGGGCCCCATTCGTCAGCGTCACAGGGGTTCGGGCCCCACTGGGCAGTGGCCCAGGGGCGGACACGTCCGGGGCGTGCCCCTTTCGGGACCGGACATGTCCGGTGCCCAAAAGGGGACGCACGGGCGGTCGGCGGGCGCCGGCGCCGGCGAGGCCACGGCAGGGCCGGAGGCGGGACGGCGGCGCGGTGGCTGGAGCGGCCGCGGGCGGCAGCGCGGTGGCTGGAGCGGCAGCGGGCGGCGGTCGCGCGGAGGCGAAGCGGGGGGGGCCGGAGGGGGGAGGGTGGAGGAGAGGAGACGAGGGGGAGAGCGAGAGACGAGGGCAGTGAGGCGAGCGCCGCGCGTGCGGCAGAGCGCGGGCGAGGCTGCAGTGGCGCGCGGGCGCGGCGCGAGCAGAGAGGGGGGGAGAGGCCCGAGGCCTCACCGGATCCGTAGGGACGGGGCAGCGGGGGTCGGGGTGGTCGACGGGGACGACGGCGACGGGGAGGCAGGCCGGCGGGGACAAGGCGGCGACGTAGACGAGGAGAGGGAGGGAGAGCCCCGGCGAGGCGGTGGCGGGGGGGGTCGGGGAGGCGGCGGGGGTCGGGCGCGTGGGGCGAGGGCCGTCGAGGGAGCCGGCCGGCGAGGGAGAGCGGGATCCGGGGGCGGCGTCCAACGGCGACGGCGAGGCGGCGCGGTCGTCGCCGCGACCGAGGGACGGGGTCGTTCCCGCGATCCCGATCCCGATCTGGATCGGGAGGTGGGGGCTGACGAGGGGAGGCGGCGACGGGGCGGCGTCGGCGAGCGCGTCGACGACGAGGCGGACGGGATCGGGCCTGCGCCCGATCCAGATGGGGGGGGAGGAGGAGAGAACGAGGGGGAGGGGGGATCGGGGTAGGGTTGGGTTTGGCGGGGGGGTGGCCGGCTAAGTAGGCGCCGGCTGGGCGGCCTGGCGCCCGGTGGCTTGCTGGGCCGAGGCCCAGTCGGGGGGGGGGGTGTGTTGCTTTTTTTCCTTTCGTTTCTTTTTTTTTTTTTATTCTCTTTTCTCTACGTTAAATGTTTAGGCCCCAATGGTTTTTGTAAAAGTGTGACCTATTTCATAAATACCAGTGCAGTATTCCTTAACACCTAAAATTAGTTTGGACAAAACATAATTCCATATTTATTTCAGATTTAATAAATGGTTACTAAATATTATCTTTATCCACTGTTTGAGGTTGTTCGAGTCACTTATCCAATTCCAATGATGTTGGTTTCAATTTTAGAATAGCCTCTGGAATATTTGTTATTTATCTGACATTTTAGTTTCTATGTTGGACAACTTTTATATTCCACTTTCATTTAAATTTGAATTTGGCTTAGGAGTTGAAATGCAATATGATGCTAATGATGATTATGCACTATTAATCATGATGACATGGCCTCATCAAAAGGGTGATCTCTGTAGCTTAATACAGGGGGTGTTACATATTGGAAGTCATGTTACTCGACCAAGGCGAACCTACGAACTATGAAGAAGCTATGATGAGCCCAGATTCCGACAGATGGCTTGAGGCCATGAAATCTAAGATAGGATCCATGTATGAGAACAAGTATGGAATTTGGTGGATTTGCCCGATGATCGGCAAGCCATTGAGAATAAATGGATCTTCAAGAGTAAGACGGACGCTAATGGTAGTGTTACTATCTACAAAGCTCGACTTGTCGCAAAAGGTTTTCGACAAGTTCAAGGTGTTGACTATGATGAGATTTTCTCACTCGTAGCGATGCTTAAGTCTGTCCGAATCATGTTAGCAATTGCCGCATTTTATGAAATCTGGCAAATGGATGTCAAAACTGCATTCCTTAATAGATTTCTTAAAGAAGAGTTGTATATGATGCAACCAAAAGGTTTTGTCAATCCTAAAGGTGCTAACAAAGTGTGCAAACTCCAGCGATCCATATATGGACTGGTGCAAGCATCTCAGAGTTGGAATATACGCTTTGATAAGGTGATCATAGCATATGGTTTTATACAGACTTATGGTGAAGCCTGTATTTACAAGAAAGTGAGTGGGAGCTCTGTAGCATTTCTGATATTATATGTGGATGACATATTGCTGATTGGAAATGATATAGAATTTCTGGATAGCATAAAAGGATACTTGAATAAGAACTTTTCAATGAAAGACCTCGGTGAAGCTGCTTACATATTGGGCATCAAAATCTATAGAGATAGATCAAGACGCTTGATAAGATTTTCAATGAGTACATACCTTGACAAGATTTTGAAGGATTTCAAAATGGACCAGTCAAAGAAGGAGTTCTATCTTGTATTGTAAGGTGTGAAGTTGAGTAAGACTCAAAGCTCGACCACGGCAGAAGATAGAGAGAGAATGAAAGTCATTCCCTATGCCTCAGCCATAGGTTCTATAAAGTATGCCATGTTGTGTACCAAACCTGTTGTGTACCTTGCCATGAGTTTGTCAAGGGGGTACAATAGTGATCCAGGATTAGATCACTAGACAGCGGTCAAAATTATCCTTAGAGGAATAAGGAAATGTTTCTTGGTTATGGAGGTGATAAAGAGTTCGTCGTGAAGAGTTGCGTCGATGCAAGCTTTGACACTGATCTAGATGATTCTAAGTCTCAAATCTAGATACATATTGAATGTGGGTGCAATTAGCTAGAGTAGCTCCATGCAGAGCACTGTAGACATAGAAAATTGCAAAATACATACGGATCTGAATGTTGCAGACCCATTGACTAAACTTCTCTCACAAGCAAAACATGATCACACCTTAGTACTATTTGGGTGTTAATCACATAGCGATGTGAACTAGATTATTGACTCTAGTAAACCCTTTGGGTGTTGGTCACATGGCAATGTGAACTATGGGTGTTAATCACGTAAAGATGTGAACTATTGGTGTTAAATCACATGGCGATGTGAACTAGATTATTGACTCTAGTGCAAGTGGGAGACTGAAGGAAATATGCCCTAGAGGCAATAATAAAGTTGTTATTTTATATTTCCGTATATCATGATAAATGTTTATTATTCATGCTAGAATTGTATTAACCGGAAACTTGATACATGTGTGGATACATAGACAAAACACCATGTCCCTAGTAAGCCTCTACTAGACTAGCTCGTTAATCAAAGATGGTTAAGTTTCCTAACCATAGACATGTGTTGTCATTTGATGAACGGGATCACATCATTAGGAGAATGATGTGATGGACAAGACCCATCCGTTAGCATAGCATATTGATCGTTCAGTTTTATTGCTGTTGCTTTCTTCATGTCAAATACATATTCCTTCGACTATGAGATTATGCAACTCCCGGATACCGGAGGAATGCCTTGTGTGCTATCAAATGTCACAACGTAACTGGGTGATTATAAAGATGCTCTACAGGTATCTCCGAAGGTGTCTGTTGGTTTGGCATAGATCGAGATTAGGACTTGTCACTCCGAGTATCGGAGAGGTATCTCTGGGCCCTCTCGATAATGCACATCATAAGAAGCCTTGCAAGCAAAGTGACTTAGTCACAGGATGATGTATTATGGAACGAGTAAAGAGACTTGCCGGTAACGAGATTGAACTAGGTATGTGGATACCGACGATCGAATCTCGGGCAAGTAATATACCGATTGACAAAGGGAATAACGTATGTTGTCATAACGGTTCGACCGACAAAGATCTTAGTAGAATATGTGGGAGCCAATATGAGCATCCAGGTTCCGCTATTGGTTATTGACCGGAGAAGTGTCTCGGTCATGTCTACATAGTTCTCGAACCCGTAGGGTCCGCACGCTTAACGTTCGATGACGATTTAGTATTATATGAGTTATGTGATTTGGTGACCGAATATTGTTTGGAGTCCCGGATGAGATCACGGACATGACGAGGAGTCTCGAAATGGTCGAGAGGTAAAGATTGATATATAGGACAATGGTATTCGGACACCGGAAGTGTTCCGGAGGGTACCGGGTACATATAGGGTCACCAGAAGGGGTTCCGGGCACACCCCCCCCCCCCCCCCCCGGCAAAGATATGGGCTTAATGGGCCAAGGGAGGGACAGACCAGCCCATAAGGGGTTGGTGCGCCCTTCCACCAGGCCGGCCAGCCCTAGGGAAAGGAAAGGTGGGAGGGCAAGTCCCTCCTTCCTTCCCATCCTCAAGGGAGAAAGGAAAGGGGGGCGCCACCTCTCCCTTCCTTCCCCTGGCGCCTATACAAGGAAGGGGGAGGCCGAACCAGGGCAGGAGCCCAAGTGGGATTCGGCCCCACTTGGGGCACCCCTTGGCCTCTCCCCTCTCCCTCCCACCTATATATATGAGGAGGGGGGCGCCTAGAACACACAACAACAATTGTTAGCCGTGTGCGGCGCCCCCCTCCACAGTTTACGCCTCTGGTCATATCTTCGTAGTGCTTAGGCGAAGCCCTGCGCGGATCACTTCACCATCACCGTCACCATGCCGTTGTGCTGACGGAACTCATCTACTTCCTCGACACTTTGCTGGATCAAGAGTTCGAGGGACATCATCGAGCTAAACGTGTGTAGAACTCAGAGGTGCCGTACGTTCGGTGCTTGATCGGTCGGAACGAGAAGAAGTTCGACTACATCAACCGCGTTGTCAAACGTTTCCGCTTTCAGTCTACGAGCATACGTAGACACACTCTCCCCCTCACGTTGCTATGCATCTCCTAGATAGATCTTGCATGAGCGTAGGAATTTTTTTTGAAATTGCATGCTACGTTTCCCAACTCTATTGAGGCTGAGGAACTCCTATCCAAGATTCTGGAGGAAAATCCGACACTTACGGAAGAGGAGTTTGAAAAGTTCAAGGACACTTGCGCTACCGAGGCAGCCAAGGCTAAGGCTGTGAAATTCAAGAGCCTTCAGCAAAGGAACACGGGGAAGCATCACCTCGGAAGCCCTGGCTACCTTGGCAAAAGGCCCATATGGGATAAGGAGGACGCGGAACGTGAAGCCGCGGGTCTCCCAGACCCCTTTGCGAAGTTCACCAACCCCTTGGAGCGTGACTTCATCAGGGCCCGCTACAAGTGGGACAAGGAAAAGAAGGTTTTTTACACGGACCAGATCACGAGGAGATTGATTACAATACTGGTAATTATTCTTTTACCACCTTACATTTAGCTCCTGATCAAGTCGACTACACATTCGTAAATGGTTCATGTTCCTTCTGCAGGAGAAGCAACACCAGCTTGCAGCCGAAACCCCTACTTCGCCGATGAGGCCCAAGTGGGACACCCCTCTCAACCGGGCCTTGAACGAACTTAAGGGACTCCCTTTGGGCCAGCGGCCGCAATATGGACGTGTGCACGGCGCCGGAGACGGCGCCACGTGGAAGGTGTTTTACAACGAGGGCCCGGAGGCCAAGAAGCAGAAAAAGAAGTTTAGTCAGGCGGACATCGATGAGAAGGTGAAGGTTGCGTTCAAGAAAAAAGCAGCTGAGGACGCGAAAAAAGCAGCCGAGGAGAAAAATGAGTTGCTACAGCAGGTAGTCGATGCAGCTGTAAATGCCTGCAGAAATGATTTCGCTACTAACTTGGTCCCGGCTATCATCAACTAGACGAAGGAATATCCAGACAAGACGGTACATGATTTCCCCATGCCCAGTTTCATCGGGAGCAACTCGGTGAACAACACCACCGCACCATCACCTGCTCACGCAACCGGGCCTGCTCTCGCACCCGCACCCGCTCATAGCAGCCCGTCCTCAGTCTCTGGCGCGCTAGGCGGGCCTTCGTCTTTGGCTGAGCTCGACGCCCTCACAGTAATTACATGTCGCACCAACATATATATCTAGAATATTCCATTTTCGTTGCCTTTCGGATGTTTTACGCCGCAGACATGTGTTTGCAGGCCGACGAAACCCCGTGCACCATACACTACTTGATCAAAGGCCAGAAGGTGGACGAAAGGGGGTGATAACGAAGCCCTTGGAACTCACGTTCCACAACCAGCCGATGACCGGTGAGCACTTCAGGGTTACCTTGTCGAGTGTGAAATCGGGGCACGAGGATTTGCCTCCTCCAGTACGGCTAGGGGGAGAGGACGACGAGACCCCGCTGCGGATTGGAAGCTGCAAGGGTTGGGTGCTGCTATGGCCGAAGAATCTTCTTCGTCTGGAGCCGGCCGAGAGCACACCAATAACCACACATCAACAAGCATGTATGGAGACCACCACCCCGCCTACGCAATTACCAGCTCCTGTAGTGCCGGGTGAGAGCGGCGGACGACATGATGAAGGGGGTCCAATAGTGGCTGATGTAATCGCCCCCGTAGAACAAAGAATGGATGATGAGATGGAGGTGGAGGACCCAATGAGTTTCCTCAATACAGGCGCCTATGAAGGTGACTTAGATATGATGAGTCAGCCATATGACGAATCGGGCTATCAGCATGCTGATGAGGATATGGATGATCTGCCCGGGCAGGAACGTCCTAGCAGGGATTGCAAGAAGTCTCTCTTCATGAAATCCTCACAGAACACGCCTGAAGATGCCGCCTCAACACAGGCTCAACTAGCCGGGAGTCGTACAGAGCTTAGCCCGGCAACACTGGGGCAGGGGTTAAGGAAGGGTCTGGAAGGTCAACCCAAGAAAAAGGAGAGGAAGAGACCGGGGAAGATAGGCTCAGCTGCCTACAAACAAGCCAGAGCACATAGCAGCCAAACGGAGGATTTTGAAGAGCGTGTACCCGTCAAAGGTGCGGCCATGTTCCATCTCATGGGCGAGCCGATGCTACCGCCGAAACCGCTGGAGGCACTATCAGGGGATCTCAGGAGACTGCACGACCATGTGCTGTCGATTGAGAAAAGCCTACTAGCCTCGAAGGATCCAGGATATCCGACATATGCGGCTCATGTGCTTGAGGGGAAGTGCTACGTCGACACATGGCCCGCAGAGGTGTTCTTCCTGCGGTTTGACCATATCTTCGAGATGTTTCTGACAAGGCGGCTCGATTTTACAATCGTTCGCCTTTTTACGGTACATATGAGCTCCGTCATGAAGAGAGAAGAAGTCTCACAAATCTGTGTGGCGGATCCATACTACATGCACGAGTCCTTCTTGAGTCTCGGCGACTTTGAGCGTGAAATTGCTAGGGAGTACCTCCAAAACTTCATGGTACAGAATAAGGACCAGGAAATTGTCCTCCTGCCTTATCATCCAAAGTAAGTCAGTGCCGGACAACCCTTTTGTACATTTCAATCATTCCTTCTCGCTCATATGAAGAATAATTTGAGGTGTTTTTTCCCCGCAGCAACGGGCGCGCCGTCCTTATCGTTCTTTACCCGCGAGTCTCCCACGCCGTGTATTTCGACCCTACCAGAAACTACGAGAAGAAGGACTACACCCACATAATGAATATTCTAGATGATGCTCTCCTAGGCTTCAGCATGAGGGGTGGCCACCTGCAGATCACGAAACAAAGGAACAAGAAGTTGGGTTTCTCGCATAAAACTAACTTCTGCTGCATCCATGTCCCAAAACCAAGCAAGAACGATGGATTCTACCACCTCCATCTCATGATGGAGTTCAGAACGGATCACCAAAAGCTTCGCATGACAAGCAGAAACGATGATCATATCCGCAAGTGGGTAGAATCTCATGGAGAAGCGGATTATAAACTTAGAGATGACTTCTTTCGCATCGAGAGGGACATTGCGACGATCATCATGAAAGAAGTCGTCAATGAGAAGGGGATGTTCCACCACGGCCCTATATCACGAGCTGACATCCGAACTCACATAGGCATGCAACGTCAGGACCTCACGCCGTTCAAGAAGCTAGGGTCCATCCTTAATGATATGGAAGGATGGAACTTCTAGTGATTTACGATGCCGATGATGATGATATGTGTCGGTTGAACTTGTATACTTTCTGTAGCGATGAAACTTTGTGATGTCCACGGTCCCTGCCGAACTTGCATAACGCTACTTTGTTAGTTTGGGTACGATGACCTGCGTACCTCTAGTTAATTAGTTTGCGTACTATATGTTGCATCTAGTTGCTAACCCTTTCTTTTTCGTGTTGCTCTAGTATATTTTGTTGCATATGATTGTACATTCTCTTGATGAAGATGCATCTCTAACAGGTACCTAGATTCTTGATGGCAAAGAAGCAGTGCTATGTAGTGTATAAAGGGAAGGTTCTGGGAGTGTACGCCGAGTGGCCTGAGTGCCAGGCGCAAGTGGATGGGGTCTCGAGCGCCAGCCATAAAGGCTTCAATAGCAGAAGCTAGTTACTTGAGGTTCATGCTAGCACGAGAGAGGACTCGTAACCGCCGCCTCATGTACTGCATAGTTCCGCTCTCACTCATAGTGATAGCTCTTCTCGCGTATATCATTGTTTAGATGGATGACGATGTAGTTGCAAGTATTCGAGACTTGTATCGCTATTTTCGAGATGATGACGAGAGACCACTTTTGTGTTGGATGATGATTATGATGATGACATGATTTGATGAGACTATTTGTATGTATATGCTATGATTACATTTGTATGTGTATGATATGCTAGAGATTATTGTATAAAGCCCTAAACAAAATTCAGTAGCACAAAATATGGAGCAGAAAAGAAAATTAAGAAACTAATAACAGTAGCGCGGGATATGGCTTTAGCAGCAGCGAGTTCTTAGCAGTAGCGCTCTTTGTTCAAGGGCGCTACAGCTATTAGCAGCAGCGCATGTTGGAGACAGACGCTGCTGCTATCCCTCGATAGCAGTAGCGCGGGTAAAACCGCGCTACTAATAAGAGTTAGTTGTGGCGCCGTATCAGTAGCGCGGCCACCCGCACTACTGCTAAGCATTTAACCCGCGCTACTGCTAGGCTTTTCCCTAGTAGTGTAAGTCCATCACATCAGACAGAGGGTCCTTGTTTACTTTGGCATTATGGCTACATTTGCGCCAAGCTCTGGGAACCGTGTTGAAGCATAGCACGGCGTATCATCCACAGACAGACGGGCAGACCGTACAAGTAAATTAGATATTGGAAGATATGCTTCGGTCTTGTGCCCTCACCTATGGACCCAAATGGGAGGATAGCTTACCCTACGCGGAATTTTCCTACAACAACAGTTATCAGGCGAGTCTCAAAATGTCACCATTTGAAGCGTTGTATGGGCGTAAGTGCCGCACACCTTTAAATTGGTCACAGACAGGAGACAACCATATCTTTGGCACGGATTTGATGCTCGAGGCTGAGAAGCAAGTCAAGGAAATTCAAGAACATCTTCGAGCAGCTAAGTCACGTCAAAAGAGCTACTATGACCCTAAGCATCGGGAAGTGACTTTTGAACCCGAAGATTATGCCTTCCTCTGAGTAACTCCTATGAAAGGAATCAAAAGGTTTCATACTCGAGGAAAACTTGCACCCAGGTACATCGGTCCCTTTCCAGTGATTGCAAGAAGAGGCAGGGTGGCATATCAGCTAGAGCTACCGCCAGAATTGTCCGAGGTTCCTGATGTCTTTCACATATCACAGCTAAGAAAATGCATTGCACCTCCGATCAAGCAGGCGGATATGAGTGAACTAGAGTTAACAAAAGATCTAACCTATGAGGAAAAGCCTGTCAGAATTTTGGATGAGATGGAAAGAACTACCATGAGTAAAGTGATCTGATGTTATAAGGTACTGTGGGAGCACCATACCGAAGAAAGGCTATCTGGGAAAGAGAGGATTTTCTGAGATCCACATATCTATATTTGTTCCCTGAGCAAACAAATCTCGAGGACGAGATTCATCCTAAGGGGGGTAGGTTTGTGACACCTTGGTTTTGGCAACTTTTTCTTTTCAAAATTCTTGTGGTTTTAGTTGCCTTTTACAAGCTGGTTTATTGATTTTGGACTTGAGGGTTATTTGAATTCATCTCAAAAGTGATCCAACACCCTCATGAGCTTGCCAAAATCTTGCCCCACACCCTCTGACCCAAACCCTAATTCTTATTCTTCCCAAATAATTCATTTCCTTTCTTGGAAATATTTGTTCTTACTATGGGTTGTGAAGCAACCTATAGTTCTGTTGATCAAAAAAATTCCAAATTAATACCACATCTTTTGGGGATCATCAACTCCCAGAATCTCCAAAAATATGCCATTGTCCAGTACAAAATTTTGTCCAGAATATTCCTTTTACCTTCTGGACAGAATTGACCCCTTGTGAAGCAACCCATATGTCCATGGCTCACAAACTTCCCAAATTAATCTCAGAGATACTAGGGGCCATATCTTTCCACAATATCCAAATATATCCCCTAGTCCAGTGCAAATTTTTAGCAAAAATATTCTGCCAAGTTTCTGCTCATTTAAACTCTCTGTGAAGGAAGTACCAGCTAGAAGTACCCATTTGAGCTGAAATTTTTATGGCATCTTAGCACCACCAAATAACCCTCACACACACCAAATTTTAGCTTCAGGAGAGCACCCATGTGAGTGCATCTTCCTCACCAAGTTTCTCGACCAGATTATGGGTTACACATGAACCATGTTCAAATCTTCGCAAAAGTTTCTCAAATCACTCCAGTCTATAGTCCTTCCAACCTAGAACATCCCAGACAGCTCATTTGGCTTGGAGCACCACTCATCTCTTCTCTAGATCTGTCCCAAGTTCCTGACCAGGAACTGTTCTTGATGCTACCACTCGATTCAGGTTGTTTCTAGCCGAACCAGTGGTACAGAGGGACCACGCGACCTAGGGTCGACGCACTGGAAAAAGTTTGCCAGGCGTGCGTGGCCACCAGGTGCCAGCACTCGTGGTGAGCACGACGCTGGCAAGCCTGTGCACGCGCTCTGCGTGCCGACCGCGTCGGACGTGACCGCTCCGGCCGTCCCGCGTAGCCGTACCCTGTCTGGTTGTGCCGACGACCTCTCCACCCTCCACCTAGCCGCTCTGGAGTCTTCCCCTTGCCGGAATCACCCTCGCCGGCCACCACCGCAGCGCCGCACTATTGCGCCTGTGCTGCTACTTCGGCTGCGCTGGCCGTCTTCTCCCTCGCGTGCCGGCACCACGCGCATTAAGTGCTCTGCTCGCTCCCGTCAACTCGCCCTACGCCGCAACAGCCACCTCACCGTCCTTGCTCCGGCGACATGGCCGTGGTGTCGCCCGACTCCAGAACCTCCCACCCCAGCCTATAAATAGCCTCGTTCGGCCTCTCCCAGCTCCTCATCGCACTCCACCACCGCCCAATCGAGCCTAGCTCACCGCGCCAAGGCCGGGAGGCCCTTTGGCCTCGCAACTCGCCGGAGTTCCACCGCCGAACCCCACCTTGATCCACTCCACCCCAGCCTTGCCTGACCCCATCTTCGATCTTAGTCCACTCCACTAGCCCTCCCTGACCTCTTCCCTGGCCGAACCGCTGCCGTAGTTGCCGTTTGCGATGACCACCGAGACTAGCCATCGCCGGAGAGGAAGGGGGCGACGCTGTTAGGCCATCCCCAGAGACGCTGCGGGTACAGGGAGAATCGCCGTCGTCCGCCCAACCCATCCCTGTCGTTTTCCGTGCTCGCCGCCGTCTCCATCGCCGGTGATCACCGTCGGTGAGCCGCCCGCCTCTATTCCTCTCTCCCTCTCTCTGTTTAAACCCAGCCCGACCCCGCCTGTCAGCCTCTCACCCCGCGCGCCGAAGCGGTATAAGTGGAGGCGTACTCCAGGTTTACACCTTCGACGTGGCCCTCTCTGGAAATTCCAGAATCTCTGTTTAAATTCATTTTTAATCCAGTTTGACCAGAAACTTTGAACAGCTCTAACTTTTAAACCACAAGTCTAAATAAATTGATTCTTTTTGCAATAGTTTTATATTGAGCCCCTCTATTTTCTGGCAAAAAATGATATTTTTCTCATGTGTACAGAATTTTTGGCAAACAAAAAGACTTTATGTGACATTTTCTTTTGCTATTTAAAAATATTTTCAGAAGGAGATTACTGTGGTTTTGAACACCAGCAGTTTGAGGACAACTCACTTGAACAAGGCAAGCCACATCATCCATTGCCTAAGGCATTACAATAGTGTTGGCTTTATATTGAATTATCTTGCATTAATTTACTTCATGTTAAAAATGCCATAATTTATATTGCTTGATATGTTGCATAGACCAATGCCATGTTAGTTCATTTCTGATAAAAAACTCCACTTGTCATGTTATTCACTAAAACTAAGCTTGATGGTTGATCAAGTGCCACCGACCCGGACTCACCCGTGCAGCCACATCTTCCGGAATGGGATGGCCTTGAGTTGGTCTGACCGCATGCTCTTTTACCGGTACCACCAAAGAGGGGAGGTTATGCGTGCGTGCTGCCCTGATCAGGTAGACGACGATAACCTTGTGAGCCAGTTGAGTTATTTGCCGGTGTCCCCGTTTGGGACAATTTAGTTGGCCACGATGGTGGCAGGTGTCAGGAGTGACACAGGGCCACCCAGGGCATGACCCGAGAGGGGAATGATTGTCGGTGGTACAGTGGAAGAGTCACGGGTTGGGCAAGTTTCGTTGGAGCAGCATCGGTCCACCCGGAAGGGAAGTGTACCGAGGTACGGGACAAGGAGCTCCATGGTGTGGGTAAAGTGCGCAACCTCTGCAGAGTGTAAGAATCTATTCGAATAGCCGCGCCCACGGTATTGGACACAGTCCGCACTAGGTCACACTGTGGGGTCAACCGTAATAATGATGGAAGAACTTGTCTTAAGCTCAGATATGATCTCTGAATCACGTGTGTTCTGGGGGGGGGGGGGTCATGATGTGAACCCGGAAGAGGGTAAGTTGGTAACCAGTAACAGCAAGTGAGTATCTTAAAGCATTTAACTTATTCATTTGCATGCCGTTGTTTGCTGCACTGTCTTCGTTGCTGTGAGCTTGCGAGTACATTCAAAGTACTCACCTGGCGTATCATGCCAGATGCAGGAGAAGCCGAGGACGAAGGTCCCGACGGTTCGTGGTACGCTAACTAGGTTGTGTCCCAGCAGTGTCCCTATGGGATGGAGTGTCCCACCTGATGTTCCGCTACGCCGTAGAATCACCCAGTAGTACTGAGGCCCTCGTTATGTTTCATAAATAATGTAGATACTATCATAGCATGAGTAGTTCTCCTGGCCTCACAATCCTATGTAATATCCGAGGTTGCACTTGTACCATATTAATAAAGATCAGTTATATTCTGCTCCAAGTTGTTGTGTGTTTCCAGAAGACATTATCTCTGGGTTGGGAACACAGGGTAAATCGGTTCTCTGAGCCGGGGTGCCACAGTGAGCTCGATGGGGCGCGACGGCGTCAAGAGCGAGAGGAAGAAGAAGAGTCGGAGGAAGTAAAAGTGAGCCCTAGGGGGTGCCAACCCATTTATAAGGAAGGGGGAACCCGAAACGGCAGGAGCGAAACCCCCGGCGGCGCAGTAAATTTAGGCTCAAAAGTTGCCTCGATTCCCGCGTTGACAAGATTGGATATATCCGTCTAAAGATTCGTTATAATGACGTATGCACATGTCAAGGCAGAGGAGATGATGTCATGACAAGAAGAGGCAAAAATGGTCAAGTGTTAAGAAGAACCATGAGAGCTGGTAAATATGTTGATCCGGCTACGAGGATGAGAAAACAAATAGTAACAAGGACATGGAGGATTAAGAAATGGCCGGCTCAAGGAAGATCCGGGTCAGAGTACATCCTTTCATGATTTCCTTTGTTCTTATTTTCAGGATGGAGTTTAGCATGGATAAATCCAAAATAAACTAGGGGCTAATGTTGGGGATATTCCCCGTGATTGAGACCTGGCTTTCATATGACCCGTCCCAGAACCTAAAGGTGCAGCGGGTCATCTCATTGGCGGGTCAACACAAAGACAACAGAAGGGCTTGAAGCCCAGAATGAGACCCGGCAAGAGGCCGGCTCTTGAAGACCTTGTGGGCCGATTCACAGAAGAAGCTCAGGAGGAATAATTGAACCAATTTGGAGAGTAAGGGAATAGGAGTTAAAGTGGGTTACGTGTCACGAGTATGACCCGGACTCTTCTGTAAACATAGGGGCTCGACCTATTATATAAAGGGGAGTTCGTAGGACCGAAAGACTAAGTTGCAATCCCTCGAGAGCTAGGTTAGCGAATCCGCACCCTTGTAATCGAGATCTAGAGCAATATCAATCAAGCAGGAGTAGGCTTTTACCTCCACCGTGAGGGGCCGAATCTGGGTAAACATGTGTCTCTCTTTTCCGTTCAACCCCGTTCAAGCTTCTATGCAACTGCGATGGCCTCACGACTAAGTCCTTTCACAAGGATATCTGCCGTGACAAAACCACGATATCTTGCTTGCTTATGAGTGCATGCATAAGATAAAAAAATTCCAACGAGTGGCTACTGTGTAGTTAAGTTGGACATGCATAAGGCCTATGACCGAGTCGAGTGGAGTTTTCTTGAAAGTATGATGAGAAGACTTGGTTTTTATGATAACTTTCTTGCACTAATTATGGCTTGTGTTCGATTTGTTAAATAAAGAGTAAGGTACAATGATCACGAGACAGAGGGATTCGTGCCTTCCAGGGGCCTCCGGCAAGGAAACCCCTTATTACCATATTTATTCTTGATTTGTGCAGAGGGTTTGTCGAGTTTGTTGGCTTACCAGGAGAAGGTTCATGGCATAGAAGGAGTAAAGGTGTGCAGGGGTGTACCATCAGTTTCACATCTATTATTTGCTGATGACTCTTTGATACTTATGAATGTAGATTTAATTAATGCAACCTCGGTGAGACATGTGCTTGACCAATACTATGCATGTTCCGGACAACTGGTGAGTGAAGGGAATTGCACTATCTATTCAGCCATTGTGTGGATGTGGAAATAAAAGCAAGTATGTGTGCACAATTAAATATTATGACAGAAGCTTTGTCAGACAAATATCTGGTTTGCCAGTTATGATTGGAGTGGACAAAAGTGATAGTTTTGCTTTTTTGGTGGAGAGGGAGAAGTGTCTATCTTTGGGTGTTAAAGAGATTTTACTTAAAGCTATTATTCAGTCCCTTCCAGTTTTTGCTATGGGAGTTTCTAAAATACCAAAAAGGTTATGTAAGGAAATTACGGATGCCATGACAAGCTTTTGGTGGGGTGATGAGGAGGAACAAAAGAGCATGCACTAGTGGGCATGGTGGCACATGTGCATACAAAAAATGAGGGTGGAATGGGCTTTCGTGATCTTCACGCTTTTAATCTTGCGCTGTTTGCAAAGCAATGTTGGAGATTGATCGCTAAACCGGATACTTTATGTGCAAGAGTGCTCCGTGCAAAATACTACCCAGATGGCAAGATTTTGAAGGCAGGAAATAAGAAAGGATAGTCATTCACATGGCAATCTATTGTCTCTGGCCTTCAAACCTTCATGAAAGGTCACATCTAGTGCATTGGGACAGGTTCAAATATCAATATATGGAATGACTGCTGGCTGCTAAACAGTCCAAATAGGAAGATTCTTACACCGAAAGGAACTTGTTTGCTATCTAGTGTGGAGGAACTAATCGATATGTACTCAGGGGAGTGGGACGAAGCCCTCATCAGAACCATCTTCTTGCCTATAGATGCTGATAGGATCTTCAGAACCGTTGAATGTTTAGTGGATGGATGACTTTGTGGCATGGAATTTCACCAAGTCATATACTTTCACGGTTCGATCAACCTACCATGTAGAGTGGCACCATCAACATTACACTTAGATCAGACGGATGAATGGGTAGGCAGTTCAACAAATGCTGATGGGATCTTGAGAATTCCATTGAATGTTCAATTGATGGAGGACTTTGTGGCATGGAATTTCACCAAGTCATATCCTTTCACGGTTCGATCAGCCTACCATGTAGAGTGGCACCATCAGCACAACTCTCAGATCAATATATGGATGGGCAAGGCAGTTCGACGATTAATCCAGTGCGGGAGAGTATTTGGAAATTAAGAGTGCCAAGTAAGATTAATTTTTTTGCTCGGAAAGCTTTGCAGCTGCTCGGTCCGCATTGGCAAACAGACACATAAAGGTGTCCCACAGTGCCCGTTGTTATGCTCAGAGGGGCCAGAGGATATTAGACACTTGTTCTTCACTTGTGGCGTGCAAAAGAAGTATGGTGAGGAATGAGACAATCAGAGATTATAGATGAAGCTTTGAGGGTAGACCGGTCGGGTGGTGTAGTTCTGGAGGAAATTAGACGTAGTAATGCGAAAGAAAGACCAGTTCTATCAAATCTCGGTGTTACGGAGTCGGTGACGGTGGGTACATGGTACATATGGTGGCAGAGGAGAGAATTTGTAAAAGGAAATTCAGTTGCACCACCTACTAGAACTGCGTTTGCTATCAATGCAATTACATCAAATTATGAAGCAGTGGTGGGTGTTGTACAACCACATAAAATACCATGGCAAAAACCACCAGTAGGCAGCTGTAAGATGAATGTGGACGCCTCCTTCTTTCAAGATGGATCGGGAGCAGCAACAACAGTTCTTCGTAATTGCAAAGGGGAGCCAGTTGCAAGTGGTTCATGGCTTCTAAGCAATGTTTATGATGCTAGCACATCGGAAGCTTTAACAATGCAGAAGGGCCTGATGATGATTGAAGATCTAGGGTGTAACAGAGTACTCATGGAGTCTGATTCATTGGAACTGATCCAAGTCTGCAACGATGTTACTGAAGTTTGGAGTCACTCGACGGATATACTTGCAGATTATTTGCAACGAGCAACAAGACTGAGTGGAGTGAGCTTTCAACACTCTCCTAGAGATGCTAATAGGGCCGCTCATAATTTGGCTAGGCATGTCTATGATTCAAAGCTTGTAATTAATTGGGACCGTGATCCGCCTTGTTTTATTCTCCCGGACATCATCTTTGATGTAACGGTGGTTTGATGTAACATGGATATTTCAGCAAGGAATTTAGGGACTTGGCAGCCTCCTTCTTCTGAGGTCATTAAGATAATCATAGATGCCAACTTTGTGGAGAGCATTAGCGCTGTCAACGTGGGGGTTATTGCCAGAGATCATACGGGTCAAGTCATTATTTCCTCTTGGGATTTTATTGGGTCGCGCACTTGTGTTGATGAAGCGGTGTTTCATGCATGCCTTGCCGGTCTCTATATCGGTATCAGCCTTAATAAGCCTATTACTTTAGAATCTGATAGCTCCTTTGTGGTTTCCTATCTTGCAAATGATATTCTTGACAGGTCCCCATTTGTTGACCATAAGTTAGAAGCACTTATCATTATGAAGCTCACAAGAAATCTCAAGATCTTGAAGATCAATCGGCAGGCAAATACGGCGGCTCATGAGATTGCTAAGTTTAGTTTCAACAATAGGTCGGACGGTCTTCTTTTTTATAGTGCTTCGCCCCGCGTGAGGTATGCTGTAATAAACGATTGTACGAACATTATAAGTTGATTAATATATGGGGGTGTTTCTTTTTTTTTTTAAGTGCGCCCTAGGGCTTTTCCCCTAAAGAAAAATGATGCAGCACGGCGGCCGATCCGCCCCGCTCGGTAGTTAAAATAGATCGGGTTAGTTGTAAATATTTGTTAGCAATTGAGTTCGGTTGAAAGGGATTGATGCCTTTCCACCCACCCAGGTTCAAGACATGTTACTTGCAATTTGGATTAATGCCTACTTTTGCTGGCTTATGCGGGACCCGTCGTGCATCCCTACGGAAAAAGCAATCTTCTCATAAGGATCAAGGTCCTCTCTTCCCGTAGTTCTAAAAATAAGTTCCTCTCTTCCCAACAATTTTCACATTTTTTAAGGAATTTGCGCACGTGTTTCAGCTTCCAAGGAGCAGATTCCGTTCACTAAGGAACACAGCGCGCTCGCAAGCAGAACACACTGTATCTGTATGTACTTGCAAGGTGAGCAAAATCATTTCGTTTACAACTTGTAGAAGTAGAACAGAGCACACTCGAAAGACAACAAATACCGGCAAATTTTATTAGGGTATACGGAATAATAAGCATGGCTGATGACTCTCATACTGGAGTTGACTCTACTAGCAACGCTCACGTGACTCGGATGTGTGACAATACACGACAGCTTGGAACAATCTATTTCCCTTTTGTTTTCGAAGGTGAGTGGAAGCTGGAATGATCTTAGTATCATATGTTGTCTGGGTTCCGGTCCCTGCCTGGGTGCCTCCTCACCACCTCAGCTTCTCCGGGAAGTACTGGGAAAATTCAGACAGGAAACATCGCGTCAGATATCTTTATTGCAGGACTCTCAAGAGAGATGTCAGTGAGTGCACTTGAAACAAAATCATTGGCTGATCTACTAAGGACATGATTTTTCAGCTTTAGACAGCAGATTCTCGTAGGGAAGAAGTTGAAACGTACAACTATTTAGATTCTTTTTTTTTACCCGAAAAAAAACAGCTATTTGGAATCAGTTTTGTCAGTGAAGTTGAATCTAGATTCGGACAATTTTCAGTGCGATTGTCTGAAGCATGTCCACATATACTTCGGTGGCAAAGCTGATTCTTTGCCAGTGAAGCGAATCCATGGGTGATTCGAAGCCGAAGCTCAAACAAACAGGGCCTAAGGAGAACACTGGCATATACCTTCTCGATGAGCGACATGTAGTAGGGCTTCACTTTCTCGACGTCGATCCTGACGCTGCTCTTGCTGTACAGGTCGTACTTGCTGCAAGAACAATGCACAAAGAGCGTGTTCAGCTTTTGCATTTCTCCTATCCTTTACATCTATTTCATTTCCGGTATGTATATCGGCTTACTTGAACACGTGCAACCATTTGAGGTTCTCCTTGTCCTCCTCGTTCATCAGGTGCATGTAGGCTCCATGCTTGTGCAGGGCTGATCGCACATACCAAAAAAATTGTGAGGTTTTTAACTACTTGAATGTCAAAACTTCTATCTCGGCAGGTAGTAGTAGAAAGAAAGTAATCGAAGCCATTGCGGCGCGCGCTTACGGTAGAAGGAGTGGTATCTGATGATGAACAGCCCTGCAGAAGGAAGGGTGGTCTTGTTCTCCTTGGCAACCTGAAGACGAGCATCGCAAACACATTTCAGAGAACACGGCATGCACAAGAACTTCATCGTTGGCGATGAGCGAGGGTGCCGCGGCAAAGGCGGCGAGCGAGGGAGGGCGTACCAGGTACATGTAGTCGTCATGGCCCCAGGACATGAGCACGTTGTCCAGCCCGCACCCCTCGGAGTAGGCCCCGAACTTGGTGTTGAACTCCGGGTTGTGGTAGTCAGGGTTCTCCTTGAAGTACTGCACGCATCGCAGCGACGGAGACAGAGTCAGAGAGCAAGCAAAGCTTCAGTCTTCGATCGGCTCATAGGCATTGAAGTGCTTACCTTGAAGTGGACGTTGCATTCGTCGAACGCGCAGCCGACAGGGAAGGTGTCACCTGGAGAAAGATGCTACGAAACTCGTCAGAGATTCAGAGCTGAAATTGGCACAGGCTCGGGAGAAGTTTGATCTGCAGGGGTGTCTTTGACTGATTACCTACGACTGCCCACTGAGGAAGCTCTCCGAAGCTGGGATGCAGCATCACCTTTCCCAGATCTGCACAACGTGCAACTCACATGAGAAAAAAAAGAACCGTATGCGGGCCGGTCTGTCGGTCGGTGGCTGTTCGAGGTGAGCCAAAAGAGGGCTACACTTTATTGGGTATCCGTGGAGGCAAAAAAAAATAGATACAATTATGCCGGGAGAATAATGACCATGTCTAATACGGGACTATGGAACCTTATAACACACTATTCTCATTTTTTTGCTTATTGTAGTCCTAGCTAGTTAGACCGAGAATCCGGGGAGGAGTCTGATTCTCAAGATTCTGGGAGAATCGGCCAAAAGAACTTAGTCTTAATGGATGAGGTAAATATTTTGGCTCTGTTTTGAAAAAAAAAAGGGGGCAGCATGTGTAAAAGTTAGTTACCGTGGATGAGGCCGGTGAGGTGGAGCCAGTCCTCTTCAGGGTAGTCCTTGCGGATGGCCTCGGCGGTCTGGAGGAGGTGCTCGATCTGCGGCATGTCCAGGTCGGGGTCGCTGTCGTCGATGAACTCGTTGAGCACCTCGATGCACTCCCAGATGCTCATCTCCGTCCTGTCCAGCCGCGCGTACGCGTCCCGCATCCGCCGGACGAACTCGTACGTCTGGCTGATGTGGTTCACGCGGTAGAACTCCTCCACCGTCTTCTTCCGCTCCGACTCCGCGTCATAGTCCCTGGAGGCATGTATCAATTTCCACTTCAGTTTTTTTCGTTGTTGGTAAGCACTATTTCAACCATTAAAACGTCTTATATTTAGAAACAGAGGTTGCACTAGTTATCATTTGATATGCGAAAAAGGTTTGATAAGCACATGGCATGGAGTATGTGTGGGGACAATGCCCTGCCGTGCGAACTGCCTATCACGGAAAGAAAAAATCGTAAGACTTTGAATGCTGAGATACAGAAAAATGTTTCTGATGGACATTTTTAGTCAATTTCCTAGCATATGTGGTGGGAGATTCTTGCCCAGTTTTTTTTTTTACCAAAATGATAAGATTCTTGCCCAGCTTAAATTCTTGTACTCCAATTTTAGTCAATTTCCCTAGCTGGAGGACAGAGTGTTATTGGTTTCAGCTCCTTCTAGGAGGTTCTTCCCAATACCGTTATGCATAACATCTCTTTCATTTAGGGAAGTGCATCTCCTCTTGTTTTGTTTTTTTTGAAAATCTCCTCTCATGTAATAATCAGCGCCTATTGAAACAACCCAGAATTCAACTTATTTTTCTTTCTTTTTCATTGTTGTGGTGATAAAGGCGTGTGCCTTTTCAAGCACCTTTATTTTGCAAATGGAGGCAAAGATTTATCTCGTTGATTAATAAAAAGGAAGAGTTGTCCAGTTAACCGACAAAGCTTGGCGACAACCGATACAAATAGACCACATGCGGACAAATGATGAGGTCAAGTGGAAACAAATTCAATTCAATTTTGCTTTGTAGTTTAGCTGCACGTCAGTCGCCTGAAAACGGAATTTGAGTCAGTCGATTTCTAGCCTGAAGGAAACAGGAGACGTGCGGACCATCAAGGCCTTCTTGTCTATCTTAGGGTGCACGGGGGTGCGTGCAGGGGAAGCTGTAGCCACCTTGTCTATCTTAGGGGTGCAAAGGGTGCATGGGGAAGAAGCAACCTCCTTGTCTATCTTAGGGGTGCCTGGGGGTGAAGGTTCGTCGGAAAATCTCACGTGGTTCACCAGTTTAGAGGGATGGTCGGGGGCGGAGGCAAGCATGACGGTGGGAAGAGGTTGAGGGGAGGGCGGGGCGGCGAGGCTGGCACGGGAGCGCCGCCGGCCGCGGGCGGCGGCAGCACGCGGTGGTAGGAAGAAGAATACGGGACAGAACATGTTTTTAGAGAGAGAATGGTCGGAGGAAGAAGACATAATCTACGCTTCAGAAATTTCAGTCGACTGCCCCTAACCAGTCCCTTTGTTTTCTCCTTTCTCGTGGGACGTAAACAAAATGTCAACAGGAGAAACATAGTTGACGCCTTAAAACGTGCAAATGTATGTATATCTCACTTGAATTGATGATATTTTTCAATCCAACAACCATGGGAGCTCGAGGAAAGGAAAACCATGAGAACTCACCTGAAGGTGCGGCCGAAGGCGTTGGAGTCCGGCACGGTGAAGCCGCCGTCGAGCACGAGCCCCCCCTGGTCGCCGGCGACCTTCCTCTCCGCCGCTGCATCTGCAACCGGCCAGCAGAAATTCGAACTAAATATCAGCACCATGCCTATCCAACAGCGTTCTGTTTGCGCACTCAACCTCCAAGAAACATGAACAGAAACTCAACAAGAACAGGGAAGGGAATAATTAAAGAAGAAGCAGAGGAGCACGCGAACAAGATGAGCAAGAGGAGTCTCACCAAACTGAGGCTGCTCAATGATGATGGTCATCTTGAACAGAGAAACGATTGCCGATCGGAGCTCGCAGCGGCGAGGACGGCAGGGAAGCAGGGTCCGAGAAGACGGTAATGGGGTGTGGCTCGGCTCTGCTCTGCAGGAGGCAAATCGCGAGCGGTATTTATAGGAGGGCTGAGGTGAGGAGGAGCCTAGGCGTCAGCGACTGGTTGTTGTGGTGGTAGGGATGGCAACGGAGATGGAGCCCAAGAGTAAAACGTGACGGCGTGTTGATGGCACTATCCTGCGGATTTTGGATTTATTAATGGGGTCAGTGACTCAGCCATGGCGTGGAGCTATACCTGTGGATGACAGCAACGTTGTGTGCCTGAGGTATTAAACTCGCAGCTTATAGCCTCTTCCTCTGGCAACAACGAAAAAGAAGAAAAAGAAACACTTAAGTTGCAACTTCCTGTTGGGCGGCATCGCTGGATGCAGCTCCGCCAACCGCCGGCTGCAGAGCCATAGCTCCCTGGACTCCGGCCAGCCGCCGCCGTGGGCACCCGCAGCAACAGATGTGGCGCGATGGTGGGTTGTTGTGCGCAGAGGGAGCTGCCGTGATTTGTGAGGAAAGAAGAGGAGATGCGGTGTGTGGTGCCTGGTCAACGATGGATGGATAAGGGATAGGGGAAAGCGGTGTGAGGTATGTGTTGAGACCGTGAGAGAGCAGCACCTGTGGGCCCTGGCCATGTGCACGAGCGACCGGCGGAACACGCAGCTGGTGCACCGGCTATAAACGTTTCCCTTTAATTATTGGGCAAGTGATCCTGGATGAACAGTAAAATTTGAAAAAATAGTAAAAAAATTCAAAAATACCTGAAATTTTTTGGCAAGAAACTTTGATGTTTTCCCTACATGCGTGCAAAAATTCATGACCAAATGACATTCATGCAGGTCTCGGCAAAAAAAACAAAATCGATGATCCAAAATGCTTCCAAAAACATTTTTTTGGAGTATGATTTTGTTTTTTTTTGCCGAGACCTCCACAAATGTCATTTCATCACTAAAATTGGCACGCATGTAGAAAAAACATCAAAGTTTCTTGACAAAAAATTTCAGATTTTTTTGAATTTTTTTACTATTTTTTTCGGATTTTACTGTTCATCCAGGATTACTGGAGCTCGAGATCACATGAGAGTTTTCGGCCTTGGCCAACCATCTCTCTCTCTTATTAGAGCATGTCGGCTCATCCACACCTTGAGGGGGCTGCTTGTTTCTCTAGCCTACTTGTGAACCTATATAAATCGGTAAGATTAGATGTAAAAACGTGTGGCGGGATTATTTAATACCCAAACGAACGGAATTTTCTCCCGTAGAGGTAAGCCAGCCGAGCTGGCTTTGTCCCTCTTACTACAAAGTAATGATCCTGAGTTCGATCCCTCATGTAGGCAACTTTTTTTTTATTATTGTAGAAAGCCTGGCTCAGGTGGAAGGTGGAGCGAAAAGCCCGCTGAACACACAGGGCCTGGTGGAAGGCGGAGCGATGCTTGAGCCATAACTTGGATCGACCAACGAAAAATAAAATCGTTTGATGTATGCGACCTAAGATCGAAGCAGACGTACGAACACGTCAATCAAACAAAGAAATGGACGAACGAAAAAACGTACGAAACTGAACGGGTGGACGAACGGACAAAAAACGGACCAAATTACGGTGGTAAGAAGCGGTAGACGCTTTATTATTAGATAAGATTAATGAGGTAAGATTAATGAGGTCAGTGACTCAGCCATGGCGTGGAGCTATACCTGTGGATGACAGCAACGGCTCATGTCGTCTGTTTTCTTCTTTTTCTCTTGGGTCTATTTTCATTTCCTTCCTCGTCAAGTTCTCGCTTTGTTATTAATATTCTTTTTTGTGTGCCTGAGGTATTAAACTCGCAGCTTATAGCCTCTTCCTCTGGCAACAACGAAAAAGAAGAAAAAGAAACACTTAAGGCCACTTTAATTTAATCGATTTTATCAGAAAATAGAGGGTTGGAATCTTATGAATTTTTTTCTATTTGTTTGATTCATATGACAAAATTTTTTTTTTTCGAAAAGGAGGATTGTCCCTGACCTCTGCATCAAAATGGTGCATGCAGCCATATTATTAACCAAATATCTGCGAAGTACGAAGTACGGTGCAAGCACTAAAAGTGAGTTAAATAAAACCGAACAAAGCAACAATCGGCAAAAATAGAACAAGATGATTATATACCTATCCTATTATTGGACCGCCATACAAATCGGTTGTACGTAAGCCCGTCCTACCGTCTCCCAACGGTTGTACCCATAAAACATATGCTCCTTGACTTCCGCACGACTGAGTAATGACCACGTACGGATCCAGCCAGTTGCTCTGTAGATGACCTGCAAAAAATTTGTGATGTTGTGTCTGTTAAAAATCACGTCATTCCGGCAGTTCCATATGACCGAAAGTAATGCACACATGCCGACACGAATATGCACCGCTAATTTAGGCTCTACCCCCTTTAGCCAAGTCTCAAATAAAATGCCTATGGTGTTAGGAGGACTGACATTAAAAAGCAACATGCACCGGGCGCCATAGTAACTTGGCTAGTGGGCATTTGAGAAGATGTTGGGTCGATTCATCTTGATCACAAAAACAACACCATTTCCTACCATCCCAACTACATGATGATTTTCCTAAATAACGTTTTCAAACTGGAAGGGCGAGAACTAATGCTTAATCGTACACTTAAAGAAAGTGCTCATTCACTCCAACCTATTAGCGACAATCTTTTGTTTTTGCTATGGTGCATTCACACATATTTTGGTACAAATTAAATCATGTACTATTCAAATGGGCATGATATTGCAACCATGTGTTTTCCCCCTCAAATTTTAAAACTCTACAAATGAAGGAAGTCTTTATCTTTATGTTTTACATTTCGGTTGGGCATAAAAAGACGAGTATTGCTACAGTGACGGGACAGACAGGTTTTTACGGATTCAAAATGGCTGAGTCACTGACCCACTTAATTAATCCAAAATCTCGGAGCGCCTTAACGGCGGAGGAGAGTGCAGACAGGGAGTGACAACGGTGGAACAGGCGGAACGTCGTAGGCCCGTGGAGCTATACCTGTGGATGGCAGGAGCAGCTCATGTTTTTTTATCATTTAAATTTTTGCAACCATGGCATTTTCGTATATAAAGGAATTTTCTCTGTGTATTTTAACCAACACTTTTCGTTTTTCGTTTTTATTTCTTAAGGAAATGTCATTGTTGGGCTTTTCAGTACTCGTGGCCCACTAGAGGGGGTCCAGCGTCGGAGGTGTTCGCGCTGGGGCATGGTTCTGATCGAACAGAAACGTTCACTCGATGGTGCCTCTCCCACCGAACATTTCGTTCGGTCGGGGTGTCGTCGTGCCACACGTGTGTGGCAGATATTGCTTCGTGTCACGTGTGTGGCACTTATCAGGGTCTTTAATTTTAGGATTTTCATAATTAATCCGTAGTAATAGTACAATGCTAGACACGGCATCAGACCGTGGGCAGATACTAACCTTATCTGCTCGATCGACTTGCCCGTTTCCTCGCACGCGGAAGGGGTTTCCAGCTGGTCAGGACGAGCTCCTCAACCACGGGAAGGAGTCCGTCCGGTCGTCCCGCCAGGTGCGCTTTGCGTGAGGCGACCGACCACACACGTTCATGTCCAGCAGATGCGAGAAAATCAAATCCGTTTGGGTGGCCGGCGCACGTAGAAACGTTGTACTGGACCCGCTGGAGCCCCTCCGGCCTGTCGGTGTTTCCTTTTTCGTGGAGAGAAGAAACGTCGCTACCGCGCAACCATATGCGTACTCGCTCCATGAGTGCACGGCTAAAGTGGCAGGCCAAACACGGCTAAACTGGACGATCGTGGCAGGGCAGTGCAGGTGTCTCACGTGTGCAAGTACGAATGAAAGCTACGTGTGCTCGCCAAACATGTTCTTATAAACGAGCGGGCACCGCCTAGATAACCGACGAAGGATGTGTTTGGTTGCGTGCATTTTTCTCAATGAGGCCCGCGCGGGAAGTTTGTGGCCGGTTTGGTTGCTCGCATACATTATTGCGCCCTGCATCACACGAAGTTTAAAGAGACTCTGGGCCTGGCTCGCTGGGAACACTCAGATTGGTAGTTTCCACTGAGCCAGGTGGAGCTGAGCTATGTTACGGTTCCATTCAAGCGATCGGTTCGTAGTATCATCGACCGTAAATACTTAATTTTGTGTTCACGTTCGGAGCTATTTTGAACGAATTTTATCAAATTCGTCGCGCACTATCGACCGTTTGAAATTTTCTTTGACCAGTAGGCTAATCTCGCAGTTCCTCACGACATTCGTGTCGCAAGTTTTCTGTTTCGATGATTGTTCATCTCGGCCTTCTCTCCTCGATCCGTCATGACGCGCACACTGTATTTCTTCTACTCGGTCCTCTGCTTCAGAGCCCTCATATTTGTCCCTCTCGACGGTGGCGTCGTTCCTCTAGACCTCCTTGCCCGCGTCCTACTACACTGGAGTCGTTTCCGGCATCGTTCATCTCGGCCTCCTTTCTCTCGTCCTACTGCACTGACGCTGCCATGGCACGCGCACTGCATTTCTCCTCCTCTGTCATCTGTCTTCGTCCGGACTTTCTCTGCGATGACGAGGCTAGCAACTAGTTCGCCGCGCCGCTGACAGGGTCGCTCGCGCACGACTCCGTGCTCGTCGTGTCGGACGCGGAGCCACGGCCACCGTCCACCGCAGTCACCATGGTCCGACACGCACTGCATTTCTCCTCCCCGTTCCTCTGCCTCAGCGCTCCTCCGCACGGACTTTCTATACGGCGGCAACGCTAGCAACTAGTTCGCCACGGCGCCGGCAAGAACGCTCACCCGAGACTCCCTGCTCATCGTGTCGGACGCGGCGCCGCGGTCACCGTCCACCGCAGTCACGAGGCACAGTGTGTGTGTTAAGTGTAAGTGTGTGTGTTAAGTATAAGTGTCAGCTCTTAATCATATCCCGCGTATACAACCAAATACCGTATAGTTGCGTGAGCCGAGCCAATGCAGCAACCAAACGACATGCCAAAATTGCTCCCCTAATGCAAGAGGCCTAAATGCAGGCAACCAAACAATGTGCAGATGTCAACTTTTTGCCTGTTTTCCTTCACCCAGGCTCGGTTGAGCCAGGCTGAGCTAGCTAGGCCCGGCTTCTAGGGCAACCAAACACGGCCGAAGTGAATTGCATCCGACACGCAGTGATGATATTCGAGGGTTGATTAAGTGTACATTTTGGCACGTAGAAGAAACTTTGACCATGTTCGCTGGCACTGGCCTGATTGTGCGGTCACCGTCCGATACCCCTTGCTGGACAAGGCTAGCTCGGATTTGCTTACCTTTCCAACCCGCTGTTAGGGATGTAAATGGCGCAATAAACGGCGCCGCAAAGCCTGTTTAGTTAGCGTTTGTTAGCTTGATAGTTTTTATTTCTGAATTTTTTTTATTGAACTGTTAGACCGAATGACCGATAAGTGAGCTTAAACGAAATTAAACAGGATCCGGGGTTTACGGCATCTCCAAGGCAGGCCCGCAAACCGATCGCATCCGTCGGGACAGCCCTATCCGGACCGCGGAAGCCATCCAACGCCGTCCTGTATCGGTCCACGGCGCGGTCCAGACGCGTTTTCTTCCGCAAACCGGAGACAAAAGTGGGAGAGGTTTGCAGGAGTTCGGACCGATCCCAAGCCTGCTTCTGACCGCCCCGGCCCACCAAAAACCCGTCACCCGCCCCTCCCACGCTTTTCTTCCGATGCACGCGCCGCTTACCACGCCGCATTCATGCCGACCCAGAGCACGTGGAGGCCGTCATTGATGCCGGGATGTGACCGGAGGGACGGAGGGTGACGCTGACCGACGCGACCTCTCGGCAGTCGCCGCTTCAATGCGGACGCAGGTTCCCGAGGAACCAACTCCGGCCGCTGCGCCGCATTGAAGCGGCTGACCGGCCCTTCGCATGGCCTGGCCGCGGATATTTAAGCCGCGCTCCTGCGCCGTCCACATCGCATCCTCCTCCTCCTCCTCCCCTCCACGCCCACCTCCTTTCACATCTCCGGCGATGGGCAAAGTCCTGGGTGTCGGTGCCGGCAGGCGGTTCCAGGGCGGGATCTGGCGGATCATGGCGACGCCGCCCTCGAACTCCGGGGCCGTCGTCCTCATCGGCTGACTCGACGCGGGCGGAGATCGTCATCTCCTCCGACGACGAGGAGGACCAATAGCCGCAGTCCGCGTCGGCGGTGTCGGGCCAGGTCTACGCCCACACCGACGCGGAGTTCGAGGAGTAGATGGAGCAGATGCTCCGTCGCTCCGTCGTCCACAACAACGGCCCGGCTCTGCCACCGGAGGCGCTCCTCCCCGTGAAGCCGAAGCCGGCATCCCCTCCACGCTCTTCGCCACCACGCAGCCGCGGCGTCCAAATCGGACGCCGCGTGAAGGAAGAGCGACTCTCGCCGCCGCCCCGGCGCATCAAGGAGGAGCGGCTCTCGTCGCCGCCCTGGCGCGTCATGAAGGAGGAGCGCCGCTCGCCGCCGCCTATGCCGAAGGCACGCGGTCGCATTCTGCACTACCTCGGCAGCAGCGGCTCCTCGTCGTCGTCCCGGAGCGCCATGACGGCGCAGGAGTACGCCGACTGGGAGCAGCTCCAGCGGGACAGGCGCAACGCCGCATGCCAATCCAAGTTCGCGGACTTGGACGTCCCGCCGCCACATCGCGGCGGACCTGGACCTGGCGTAAGCCTGGGCCCTGGACAGCTCCATGACGGCGTCGGATACGGCCAAGCGCCGTCTCCAACGCCTCGACGGGGAGATAGCCAGGTACGGCGAGGAATGGTCCCTCGCCGAGATCGCCTCCTCCAACGACCGCCGGCCTCTCCTCCAGCCCACGTCCTCGGTGGCCGCGGCCGCACTGCGCACGGCGCAGGAGGAGGCAGAGAGGATCATCCGCGAGCGTCAGGCGGCTGCCGGGAAGCCCTACCGCGACGCCGCTACCTTCCGCCGCCCCAAGCCCGACGACGATGACTCCGACGTCGGGTCGGGCCACGATGACGGAGGAGGAGCCGCCGGCCGGCCCAGCATGGCCTACGAGGTCACCGTGAAGTATAGCATAGTAAAGGGTTTTATCTTTAGGTTTTTAGTTCACCGGATGAAATATCGTCTGGTTTTATGTACAAATTTTCCTAGTTTCAATGAAATCCGCCGTGTTTTTAGCAAAATTCATTCGGTTTGATCGAATTTCGTCCGGTTGGTTCAAGTTACTGTGAAAATGTATGCGGCTACGGTTGAATGGCTGCCTCCCGCATCCGTGTCCACAGAGCGGACGGATAGAGGAGGATTTTTGCGGGTCGTCGTTGGAGATGCCCTTACATCCCTACCTGTTGTCCGTTTCATACAGTTGAGGCGTCTCACCGGGCGGAGCGCTGTACACATTTCTCTTGTTGGCCGGTCGTGTTCGACCGCACACGTGTAATGGATCGGAACGTGTACGTACTTATTAGGTACGGTAGATTTGGCGTAGAAGCTATCATCTCCTCATTTCACTGAAAACAAAAACCTTGTGGCACCATACGCGCTGCATCTGCTGATCTGCATGTGAAGGATGATCTTCAGACAGGCCGTTGCGGCGTTGCGGATCTGCATGGGCGGAAGATCTGGATCCAAACTCCAAAGTCCAAGTTGGCATGCAACTAGCGTTGCCGGGCGACAGCTAGGTTGCTGCTGCTGTACATTGCACTTGTTTGCTGACGCACCAGGCCTTCCATGCGAGCGCCGTGTATCCGCTTGGTCAAACCGAAAGCCCAGGCAATGAAACTTCCACGCGACTATGATAGTCTAGCGTGGGCGAATTTAATCCAGCTGTTCTCTACACACAATGTTGCACCGATCGAGAATATGGAATTGGCAGGGCTGACTACTTGGTTGGAAAACAGAACACTACCACGGTTGTTAAACAAATGTGTAGTGGGTATGTCTGGCTCGTGCCCCATAGCAATGCCCTACCAACAACTTTTGTCAATCATTGCCTAGCCAAGATATTGGCTAGAGATTTCCAAAAGGTCACTTTGAAATTTTTTGAAACTTCAAGTTTTATTTTTAGACCATTTAATATAAGGTGCTCCAATGCACCCGCAAAAAGAACTCCACTCTCAGAGATTTCTTGATTCTTTGTTAGCCAGCGAATTGGTAAAACTTGACGAGAGAATGTAATGACGGTCAGCAAGGAGGACGGCGTTTCGGTGCTAGGGAGCATCCGGATGAAATGTAAATTTTTAGAAAAATAGAAAAATAATATAATAAACATTTTTCTTGCCTCCAATGATGCACAAGTTTTTCAGGTGTGCACATTTTTGTGTGGATTTGGCATCGAAGGAGCTCTGGACAAAAAAAAAACTAAAATCAGCATTTTGAGAAATGTTTAAATTTTTCATTTTGGAGCAATGGTTTTGTTTTTCCTGTCTGGAGCTCCCTCGATGTCAAATCGTCATGAAATTTTGCACACCCTTCGAAAACTTGTTCATCTTTGATGTCCAAAAAAACATTTTTAGTTTGTTTGCTAATTTTTTATTTTACTGTTCACTCAGGGGCATCTGTGCTCATGGTTTACCGGTTGGCAAGGTTCTATATAAAGGAGACTTGCTTCTGTACATCCGTTTTGCAAAATCTGAAAATGGCAACTTTATCTTAAAAAAAGGTAGAAGCTTTGCCTCATTGATTAATTAACTACAAGAAAATTGCTCAGTTAATTAGTGAAAAAACCAGAAAAAAACCAATAACTTTGTCCTTTGATTCTAATTGAAATTATTGTATGAGTACACCACGTACACCAAGGTCCAGTCCGAAGTCGACATGGTCTCCGTTTGCGATCCTCCCACTCGACAAGCACCAGTGCACCAGGATGATGCCGCCGCTGCTAGAGATTTGTGCACCTCCCTAGGAACGAGCACACATAGAAAGATGTAAACTAAACTTTGTCATGAACACTGTCGAGCTTCTTCTCTCCGGCAGTGGCGGTGTCTGGCTAGTTCAGCGGAGTGGGTTCCCTGTTTGTCCGCGTGTGTTTGGTTGGGCATCTTCTATCGCGGCTGTCGTATTGTCGGTGGGTGTGGGTTGGCATAGGTTGTATGGGTTTTCACCCGGTTTTCATAATTAATCCAGTAAAATCTTCTTCTTAATTAATGAAAAAGGGAAAACTTTTGTCTCTGTTAAAAAAAACCCGATGTGCTTTGCAAGCGAGATGCGATATGGTGCAATCACCTCCATGGATTGGCAATCGAGACCAATCTATCATTAGTCGATCAATTTGAGAGTGTATTCCTTGAAATGAAATTGGAGAGCGTATCACAATTTCAATCTATTTAGGCTAAATTCAACCCAATCAGCTGGGACTTCAGGTTTATATCGAGTACTAGTGTACAACGGAGAAGAAATATGGTTTAGCGCACAACAACACAGGTAAATTTGACGGCTCTGGAGTAGAAGGTGCCGATATATGTCGAGTACTTGTATGACAAAGTAGTGATTAGATCAGCGATGTTTTTCTCTAAACAATCAACGATGATTTAGAACTTAGAAGAGAAGAAACATCGTGGCTGCATCTCAGAGTTAGAATAATGTCCTTTCCGTCCTACCCTCGCGCCGACGGTGCACCTAAGACCGACGAAGGTATGTGTGGAGATAGGTCTCTGAGGGATCTTTTTGGATCCTGTTGGCGCTCGTCCTAGGTGGATTTGTCTGGATTCCGTGACCCTCATTCTCGTTGGTATCTTTCCAGGTATGGTCGTTCCGATCTACGCTTCTCATCATCGATGACGGTTGTTGCTCTAGTGCGTTGGTCTTTTGGGTTCTTAACGCGATGACTTCCTGACTATCTATTACAATAAGATTTGCCCAACTCCGGTAAGGGATGACAGTGGCACACCTTTGTCTAGCTCCAGTGCTTTGATGCTGTCATCAGATGGTCCTTGGACCTGGTGATCATTTTTGTAACTTCTTGTGTTCTTTGTACTGTTATTATATATTGTTAATATATCATAGGATTTTTCGCATAAAAAAAGATTCATGAGTCATCAGGCTTCCTCGGCAATAACAGTTCTGTAATTACTAAATTACTCCTACTATTTAACGAAGCGATAAGTTTTAGTTTCCACCGTTTATTTACCTCAAAGGTACACCATTTTCTTGAGGTGTACCGAAGCGAACTTGAATAGGGTAACCAAAATTACAAAACATTTCAGTGATTTCAACCTAACAACTCTGATGTCTTTGATACGATAAAGATGAGTGCCGGATAAGGAGGGGACACACGTGTCCGGTTCTGATACCACTAGTAGAAAACGGGCCTTTAGTCCCGGTTCTAGAGGGCCTTTAGTCCCGGTTCTGTAACCGGGACTAAAGGGTCGGGACTAAAGGCCCCCCCCTTTAGTCCCGGTTGTGTTATGAACCCGGACTAAAGGCCCTCCACGTGGCCGCTGTCTGGAGCTCGACCTTTAGTCCCGAACACCAACCGGGACTAAAGGAATTTTTTTGAATTTTTTTGGAATTTGAAATTTTTTTGAAATTTTGAAATTTCTGAATTATTTGCATTTAATCTCTAATCACCCCTCATCACTGATCAATTTAATCTCTAATCATCCCTCATCATTCCAAATCGTCTAACTTCCCGGCCGGTCACTCATCCTCTCACTACTCCAGCCTGAGCACGCTTAACTTTCGAGTTCTATTCCTCCTTATTTCCAAGTCTGCACTTGTTGTTTTCCTGACAATACTAAGCTGTCAATCCTATTAACCCTTAGGAGTTGAAGTTGATCATGAAGTCACACGTTACACCATTTGAGTTTGAAACTATTATTCTTAAAACCAATAATTATTTAGTAACACTAATATTTCTTGACTAAGTAGTTTGACCATAGTTTGACCACAGTTTGACTAGATTTGATCAAAATTCAAAAAAACTGAAATAATTATTTAGTAACACTAATATTCTTGAATAATTATTTAGTAACACTAATATTTCTTGAATAAGTAGTTTGACCAGATTTAACCAAAATTCAAAAAAACTAAAATTTGAGCATAACTTTTTTTCCTTTTAGAATTTGAGGATTCTAAAAAATTGCAAAACGGCCTACGGCGGTCAAAATCAGATGCGGATTTTCGTGCTGAACATTTTGATATATTATACGTTTTTTTCTGACATTGTATGTAAAAGTTATAGCCATTTTACTTTTTCATAACACTTTTTTACAAAACATGTCCAAATTTAAGTTTTTTAATTTTCCTAACTATTAGATGTAGTAATATAACTACATGTCGAAGGATTTTATTTTTTGAAGTTTTTATCATTTTTTTTATTTTTTTCAAAACTGAAATGGCGATACACCGGGGGGGGGGGGGGGGGTAGAGTTTGAGACACGAACCCCTTTAGTCCCGGTTTGAGACACGAACCGGGACTAAAGGGCATCCTTTCCCGGTTTGAGACACGAACCGGGACTAAAGGATGCCCTTTAGTCCCGGTTCGTGTCTCAAACCGGGACTAAAGGTCTAATCTTTAGTCCCGGTTTGAGTCCTTTAGTCCCGGTTCGTATCTCAAACCGGGACTAAAGGTCTCATTTGAACCAGGACTAATGCCTTTAGCCGCTTGAACCGGGACTAATGTGTATATTGAGCTGTGACCAAAGCTCTGTTTTCTACTAGTGTACGGTTGTGTGATATGCAAATCCATATACTGAGATCAGCATACGCGGATCACAACCGCATCGTGATGGATCTTGTCAACAATATGTTGCTGTCCGTTGAATTTCTTTACGTTTGAGATCACTTTTGCGCGCTGAACATGGTACATGAGAAAGACGGTGCGCGTTCGGACTTAAAGCAGTCAAGAAGAGTAGCATTTTGTTTATCTGAAGAAAGCAATCAGTTTGGCTGTGTGGGGGCGGATTCCAAGGTAGATATTGTACAAAATGCTATCAAGTGTGAGTTCAGGAAAGCTACAGGCAAGTAAACTGAATAGTACTCTAGATGATTCTTTCAATCCAGCAAAACTAATAGGCCCCTTTCCGTGGCTGGCATTGTGGGGAAAATGTGCAGGGTTTGTTTGGTTCGCAAGCTGTTTTGTTTGGGTTGCGCTAAACAGCACTTTCCAATGCCAGAGCTAATAATTTATAAATTACCACAGTTTTCTGTGTCAGGGTTTGTTTCAGTTTGGCTGTCGCCAAAAGATTTGTTTCGCTGTCGCTGAAAAATTTGCATCGCCTGACGTTACAGCTTGACTAGGCATAATCAAGCTAGATTGTTTTCATTGTGTTGCTTTCCGTCTACGTATGTCATGCATGGTAAAGTAATTGTGGATGCTGACCGTGTGGTACGTATACTAGTAGAGACTAGTAGTGCTTTATATTCAACTCAAAGAAAAGTAGTGCTTTATTCAGTGTTTTATTTCTGTCTCCAGGGAACTAAACGAAGATTATACTAGCACATATCTATTTCTTTGGGTGACCAAAGTGGCCCTTTCAAAGTTCAGGGCCCAAACTGACCCATTTGCCAAACAGAAAGGGCCTAGTCTACTAATCTCTTCCCTCGTGATTTGCTACAAGCAAGTAAACTAAATAGTTCTTTAAATCCAGCAAAAAATTACTAATAGGCCACTTTCCGTTGCTGGCATTGTGGGGAAAATGTGCAGGGTTTGTTCTGTTCGTAGCACGACTTTCCAATGCCAGAGCCATGTTACTACAGTCTTCCGTGTCATGGTTTATTTAAGCTTTTGTTTCAGTTTGGCTGTCGCCAAAAGATTTGTTTCGCTGTCGCTGAAAAATTTGCATCGCTGACGTTACAGCCTTGATTAGACATAATCAAGCTAGATTGTTTTAATTGTGTTGCTTTCCGTCTACGTATGTCATGCGTGGTAGAGTAATTGTGAAAGTTGACCGTGTGGTACGTACTAGACCAGTAGTGCTTCATTATTCAACTCAAAGAAAAGTAGCGCTTTACGTGGAGTATCTGTTCGCGAGCACAAATGTACCCGGATGAACAGTAAATTCAAGAAAAATGATAAAAAATTCAAACAATTCTGAATTTGTTTGTGGGAAACATTGACCGCACACAGAAGGGACCGCACACAGGGGGGTTTACCGAGGTTCAGGCCATCATCATAAAGTTAATACCCTACTCCTTTTGATTTGATTGATGTCGAAAAAACACCTCGTGTGAAGGGGTCATAATATAAGTGGAGATGTTGCTACCGAGACTATGACTAGATGTCAGATGATTCGAACTACCCCTGGCCTTGTCTTATAAAAGGGGGCGATGCATAGGGTTAGATTGTAACACCCTCTGTAATAAAGCACAGTGATCATCTTTTAATCATGCCTAGCCATCTTCATTTGCAATGCTTGATCACTAGGGAAATCATATCTCATTTCAATTTCCACCTCAATTCAAAATTCATTTAGTAAGTAAAATTTTAAAAGCTACAAACTTGCAAGAGAAATAGTTCAACTTTTAGCAAATAATCCATAGATAATTAATGTGAAAGAAAAACATATCACTTGTTTGCTTATTTAAAAGTTATCACCCAAAACCAGTGACTTTAACAGCCACTTTAATTCATTTCCAATTAAGCAAAATTCAAATGAAATTATTCAACTACCAAACTTTTTGTGGCAGTGGGAAATATTCCATACCATTTATTGAGACAAGTGCTACATTTTACAAAAGCCATTTAGTGCAAAACTAAAAGGCAAAGTAGCTACTGGAAAAATAAAATAGAAAAGGGAATTAGAAAAGGCCTAAACCTACTGTGCCTGTGGACTCTAAGTCCACAGTGCGGCCCAACCCACCTTCCCCGGTCGTCTCCCTCCTCCCGCTCTCTCTCCTTGCGTGTCGGCGCACGCGCGCGCCCGAGCGCCGATGGCCTCGCTGTCGAGCATCCAGGGCTTCCCCTGGTGGATAAGGACGACCCCGCGAACCCCCGAAACTCTAGCCCTCCTTAGATCCCCCACTCGCTCGTCCCTCGCTCTCTCCCGCCAAGGCTCGACATTGCCATGGACGCCCCTTGGTGAATGACGCGGCCACCGGCCTCCCCTCTCCATTCTGAGCTGTCCACGAGCTCCGTGGAGCTCGACTCCTTCGATCGCCCGCATAAGCTTGACCGGGAGCCCTCTGCATCGACGCCTCCGAGCTCTTCTTCGACCCCGATTCCAACGACCGTTTCCGGTCGAACCGCTCGACTCTGACCTCCCCGCGCCTCCCCGAGCCTTCTCTGCAACGCTGTGAGCACCTCGTCGGATCCCTCTCTCTCTCTGTGTGCTCCCGTGGGCTCTCTAGCTAGCCGGGCCCGCCACCGTGCTCCGGCCACCGCCCTGAACGTAGCGCGCGTGCTGCTCGAGCTCTCCAGCTCTGGCATGTGCAATGGGCGCGCTCCAGAGCGCCCCTGGAGTCGAACGCCACCCCTCGCTCACCCCCTGACCCGCTCGTGCCTCGTTTCGAACGGAGCCCGAACGCCGCCGCCGCCCCGCTCGCTGCTGTCGCCGACTCCGGCCGTCCCCGCGCTGGTTACCACCACCATCGGGCGCGGCTCGACGCACGCGTCACGTAGGACCAAACCCCGTCGCGAATGGCCGCCGGTGGTGAGCGCACGGCCATCGCCGGCGCTCGGCCTTGCCGCAGTTGACGATGCTGACGTGGCACGTCATTAAGCCGCTAACCACTGTTTAATTAACCCCTAACCCACTGACTGACAGCCGGGCCCCACGCGGATTAATCAGGCCTAATAAAATGGTTTAGTAATTAATAAACTAACAGGCGGGTCCCACTATTACTGTTTATTTGGATAAGAACCGCTGAGTCAGCCTGCTGACTCAGCAGGAGGCCCACCAGTCAGCCTCTGCTGACTGGACCCTTGACCAGTCAACGTTGAACCAGTCAACTACTGACTGGGCCCACATGTCAGCCACTGTTGCACATTTCTGGGTACACTTCTGTGTACCCATAGCAATTAATATTTAAATGATTTTCGAATTAAAATAATTCCAGAAATTCCAAAAAAGATTAAAACTTCAAAAAATCTTATAAAATAAATCGTAACTCGGATGAAAATAATTTATATATGAAAAATGATCAAAAAAATATGACGAAACCGAGTATGTGATCAAAATGCTTGACCATCACTCCTAACTAGATGAACATGGAACCTTCCCCTCCGGATCAATATATCGATGAGCACCTGGAGCTGGGAAAATATTCCCGGATATTTTCCCTCTCCGTCTAAAATAATTAGTGAAGCATTAGAGCACATAATCAACCCATACCGACCTGACATGCATCTGTGTGCATTTGTTTGCCTGTTATTTATTTGTTTCTCCCTCCTCTTCTTCTCCGGTAGACCCTGCGACTGCTGGCGATGCCCCTTTGATCGACTACGTCACCGACGACCCTTCTTCCCTTTCAGCAGAGCTTCCAGGCAAGCAAAACTCCCTTGACCATTCCTATATCACCCATTCTTTCTTCACCATGCTTGCATTAGATTTTGCTACTGTATTTGATTGCTCCTAATCTGATGCATAGCCTGATTTTTTAACCTACTGTTGATTCTCTATCTGTTGTCCTATATGCTTAGTATAGGCTGGTTAGTGATCCATCAGTGGCCCCAGACTCTTTTCCGTGTTGCCCTGCCTTGCTACCGGAAGACACGATCAGTGTGATCGATGTGCAAAGACCGACACAGCACCGCACACCCCCTTAGTTGTACGACTCTGCAGAGCTACTATCGAGAACCGAGGGTGATACTGTTGGGGAACGTAGCATGCAATTTCAAAAAAATTCCTACGCTCACGCAAGATCTATCTAGGAGATGCATAGCAACGAGAGGGGAAGAGTGTGTCCACGTACCCTCATAGACCGAAAGCGGAAGCATTTACTTAACGCGGTTGATGTAGTCGAACGTCTTCTCGTTCCGACCGATCGAGTACCAAACGTACGGCACCTCCGAGTTCTGCACACGTTCAGCGCAATGACGTCCCTCGAGCTCTTGATCCAGCAGAGTGTCGAGGAAGTAGATGAGTTCCGTCAGCACGACGGCGTGGTGACGGTGATGGTGATGTAATCCTCGCAGGGCTTTGCCTAAGCACTGCGAGAATATGACCGGAGGCGTAAACTGTGGAGGGGGGTGCCGCACACGGCTTGGAACAACTGATGTGTGTTGTAGGCGCCCCCTGCCCACGTATATAAAGGAGGGAGGGAGAGGAGGCCGGCCCTAGGCGCGCCCCAAGTGGGAGGAGTCCCACTTGGGCTCCTAGTAGGATTCGCCCCCCCCCCCCTTTCCTTTTACCGGAGGGGGAAAGGGGGAAGGAGAGGGAGTAGGAGAAGGAAAGAGGGGCGCCGCCCCCACCCCTTGTCCAATTCGGACTCCTCCCTGGTGGGGGGCGCACCATCCCCTTGTGGGCTGGTTAGCCTCCCTCCTATGGCCCATATCTTTCCCCGGGGGGTTCCGATAACCCCTCCGGTACTCCGGTATGTACCCGATTCATTCCGGAACACTTCCGGTGTCCGAATACCACCTTCCAATATATCAATCTTTACCTCTTGACCATTTCGAGACTCCTTGTCATGTCCGTGATCTCATCTGGGACTCCGAATAACCTTCGGTCACCAAAACATATAACTCATATAATACATATCCTCATCGAACGTTAAGCGTGCGGACCCTACGGGTTCGAGAACTATGTAGACATGACCGAGACACCTCTCCGGTCAATAACCAATAGCGGAACCTGGATGCTCATATTGGTTCCCACATATTCTACGAAGATCTTTATCGGTCGAACCGCTATGTCAACATACGTTATTCCCTTTGTCATCGGTATGTTACTTGCCCGAGATTCGATCGTCGGTATCTTCATACATAGTTCAATCTCGTTACCGGAAAGTCTCTTTACTCGTTCCATAATGCATCATCCCGCAACTAACTCATTAGTCACATTGCTTGCAAGGCTTCATATGATGTGCATTACCGAGAGGGCCCAGAGATACCTCTCCGATACTCGGAGTGACAAATCCTAATCTCGATCTATGCCAACCCAACAAACACCTTCGGAGATACCTGTAGAGCATCTTTATAATCACTCAGTTACGTTGTGACGTTTGATAGCACACAAGGCATTCCTCCGGTATCCGGGAGTTGCATAATCTCATAGTCGGAGGAATATGTATTTGACATGAAGAAAGCAGTAGCAATAAAACTGAACGATCATTATGCTAAGCTAACGAATGGGTCTTGTCCATCACATCATTCTCCTAATGATGTGATCACGTTCATCAAATGACAACACATGTCTATGGCTAGGAAACTTAACCATCTTTGATTAACGAGCTAGTCAAGTAGAGGCATACTAGGGACACGGTGTTTTGTCTATATATTCACACATGTATCAAGTTTCCAGTTAATACAATTCTAGCATGAATAATAAACATTTATCATGATATAAGGAAATATAAATAACAACTTTATTATTGCCTCTAGGTCATATTTCCTTCAGTCTCCCACTTGCACTAGAGTCAATGACCTAGATTACATTGTAATGATTCTAACACCCATGGAGTCTTGGTGCTAATCATGTTTTGCTCGTGGAAGAGGCTTAGTCAACGGGTCTGCCACATTCAGATCCATATGTATTTTGCAAATCTCTATGTCTACAATGCTCTGCATGGTGCTACTTCTAGCTAATTGCTCCCACTTTCAATATGTATCCAGACTGAGACTCAGAGTCATCTAGATTAGTGTTAAAGCATGCATCGTCGAAACCCTTTACGACGAACCCTTTATCACCTCCATAACCGAGAAACATTTCCTTAGTCCTCTAAGGATAATTTTAACCGCTGTCTAGTGATCTACTCCTGGATCACTATTGTACCCCCTTGCCAAACTCATTGGCAAGGCACTGTAGGAGATATGCCCTAGAGGCAATAATAAATGTTATTATTTATCTCCGTGTTCATAATTAGGTTTATGTTCCATGCTATAACTGCTGTGGTTCCCGAGCCCGTATATCCATAAAGGCTCTGGGGAAAACCCATGTGCACGTGTGGAATAATAAACGGTATAATGTATTCCTAGTCATGCCTCTAAGACTAGCTCAAGTGTTGCATGATGATTATGTTTTCCCAATCATAGGCATGTCTATGCCAGCAACTTTGAGGGCACAAATGTTAGAAGAACATTTGTGTTGAATCGACCCGATTGATGTTATGCTATGAGATACATTCGTCACAAGTTAATGGTTAATAACGCAGAGATGGTTAATGTTTGCATAATTCCTTAGACCATGAGAGTATCGAGTTTCTTCATGCTTGCTTCATGAACTTTGGGGTTTGTTAAACGTCATCCGTAAATGGGTGGCTATTACGGCGGCTTACGGGTTCATGGAAAAGTATGTCAAGTAACTTGATAGCTCAAGATTGGGATTTGCTCCTCCGGCGATGGAGAGATATCTCTGGGCCCTCTCGGTGTTACGGTATCCATCATCGTCTGGCCAGACATTTTGTGATTTGATCACGGGGATGCCGGAACACGGTAACGAGAAAAGAGAACAATACCGGTAACGAGGTAACTAGCATAGTGGACAAGTTGTTGATCCACGGGAATGCCAACATGTCTCACCTTGGGTATTTGTAACATATCGCGAAGCAACAGGAATAGCACACGGCAACTGGAGGTTCACTCGAATATTCATTCGTGTGGGTATAGGGGTCAATATGGGTGTCCACGGCTCCGATGCTGATCATTGATCGGAAAGTGTTCCGGTCATGTCTATACTTCACCGAACCTATAGGGTCACACGCTTAAGGGTCATCTATCTGTTGAACGCTAGACAGGGAGTCTGAGAGAAAGTCACAGAAAATGTTTCGGAGACAACGGAAGAGTTCCGAGAGAGAGAACACCGAAAGAGTTTCGGTAAAACCGAAAAGTTGTTTCGGAATATATTATTTGGTCAAAAAGGGTTTCGGCACCGCCTGGAAATTTTCAGAGGATGCCAGAATTGGTCTGGGAACTTCTGGGAATTTTCGGAGAGAAAAACCGGAAATGTTCCGAAACTGCCGTAACCGCTGTTAATGCTTTCCGCTGATGAAAACCACTGCATCAAAAATGTTTCGGATCATGCCCAGAATAATTTTAGAGGGTGCCGGAAATGTTCTGGGACTTTTTGGAATTTTTCAGAAAAAGTTTCGCGGAAAACATCTTGTCTCAGCGCGAGGGGACAAGATCCCACGAATCGGGGGTTGCATGTTTGGTGGCTTTTTGTCTAGGGAGCATGCATGTTTCATGGAGACATGTTGGTGGCTTGTTGGGGGGGCCCTCCCCCATGGGGAGACAAGGTGTGGGCCGGCCCAAGGGCTGCCATGGTGGTGTCCCCTTGGTGCCCCCCTTGTGTTACCATTATGCCATTTCATGTGTGACATAAAGCTTGGGTATTTTGGTATTTCAACATCCCACCCCACCCCTTGCCTTGGCCTATAAAAGGAGGAGAAGGGGCTGCCATTCTCCCCATCCCTTGCTCTCATACACATGCCAAGATGTTATCTGGCTTCTCTCTCCCTCCCACGAAAAGAGTTTCGTAGAGCCGAAAGGCTGTCTGGGTTCCGGCAGGAACTAGTTCTGGACGGCGAAGCCCTGCCGGATAGGTGACACCGTATGTGTGCAACTCTGTAGAGAGGTCGTAGTTTCGATCTTAGTGCCCGAGGGGCTGTTCGAGAGTGCCTCCCGAAGGGCTGTCCAAGTGACGGTCCGAGTTCTGTGAGTCCTCCCGAAGGGCTGTCCGAGTGACCATTCGAGTTTCGAAGGTCCTCCCGAAGGGCTGTCCGCGACATCGTCCGGGGGACTGTTCGACCGCCTCCCGGAGGGCTGTCCGAAGGGAAGACGAGGATATACATCCTCGCGGTTGGGAGGTTGTAAATCCTAGCTGCGGGGATCTGCACCGCCGATCGTCATCGACTCTACTTCCGCTGCGCTACGAGTCGGTAACGAACATGATCAAACCTTGTATGCAGTCTCCATAGTGGTCCTGGGCTGGTGCGTAGGGCGGAAAATTTTTGTTTTCTGCTGCGTTACCCTACAGTGGCACCATGAGCCGTGCTATGCGTAGATGCAGGTTGCGATCTAGAATACATAGAGATGTATGGGTGTTGCACAATATAATTAGGTAGTAGATGAGTTCTATTACTGAAAATTATTTGTGCGGGTAGCAGATGAAATCTGTTACCCGATGTTCTTGTTGCTTCCCTGGAATTTGCATATTTCTGATCTTGATAACAGTATGGTGGAGTTTCAAAGTTCTGGCAATCCGCGATCCTGATTGATCAACGAAGTGCTAACAGTTCATTGAATTCCACCGTAGTTAAAAGGAAAGATGAAATTTCGCAGACAAAAGGGCAATGCAGATATGATCTGCACGGGGGTCATGCGTATGACGAAGTTTAGTATGGGGCTCGAGATTTTATTATCTCGGTTTTCATACACCCTGGAAAGTTAATCTAGCGACTTGAATTATCATACTTGATGATGGACGTTGGTAGCTTCGGTTTGTTTCAAAACCTTAGAAGCCACGTAAAACAAGTTTTTGCATGAACCGATTAGAGGCGTCTAACTTGGTTTTGCAGGAGGGTTTGCATGTGCATATGATGTGGTATAGTAGTGCTCATAATAATTTGATTATGTATGAGATGTCTATATGATGTAAACTGATTAACATGACCTGCGTGTCATGATTCGGCATGATGGCTGGAGCCATATGATTGCACTTTAATGACCTGCGTGTCAACCTTATGTAATGCACTTATTTTATTAGCTATAGAGATAGCAATATTATCTGGTGCATCGACAAGGTGGTGGCAATCTTCGCAAAGGTGAACACCGACGCGAATGCCAAAGACGAAGAAATACAAGACTTCTCCGTCAGAAAGGGCTATACCATATCATGCTATTATGAATTGCCTGAGATGTTTATCCCTTATGATGCACCCTTCTTGATTGCGCGGTAGTTGCTTTTATTAGGGTGATCTCTCACAAAAATATCAAGTAGTTAGTGTTCTCCCAAGTGTAGCACCGTCACGGCACCTAACTTTTCGGGGCATCACAGGATCTCCCTGGGTGCGAACGATTAGGGATGTGTGAGGCGGGTGAGTTGAGACCTCGCAGCGAGATCACTTGGTTGTCTTGACGTTCTGGAAGGATCTCCCTGAGCTCGGAACACGCCCATCGAAAGATGAACAAGAGTCACATAGAGATGTGATTGGCAAGTTTGCCTACCGATTGAAGTTCGCGCCATCAGCGTTCATCTCGTTCAATGGCGTTGAATGGAAATGCGGGTCTTGTATCACTCACAATCAATTATGAGAGATATTGATTTGAGTGGGAGCGCACTTTGAATTAACTTGTTTAATTCTCAGTGCAATTAATTTTGAACACTGTCTAAGTGTGATTTGCAAAATAGTTGTAGAATAATGGCTCGCGTTTCCACCTTCCCTATTAAAATTGAATAGCTGTTAAATATCTGGTTAAAACTTTACGGTTGGCAACGTAATGTGAGGATTGTCCTCAAGAGTGCCGAGAAGGACTTTGTCCTATCGCATACTTTCGGTATTCTCTCGCTTATGCTATGGATCATGTGACTCTCGTCCTTCGATCCAAAAGCTGGAATTCCATTTCAGTCAAGTGCAATATGTTTGCTTCCATGAGACCCGAACTTCAAAAGTTTGGATAGTTATGTGATATTCATGGAATCTGAAAATCATTTTCAGAGACAGACAAAGGCTAAAAGATATGAGATATCCAAAGAAATGTTTGTTTGCAAACTATTAGTAAAGGAGTTTACTATGCATTAGACTGATAAGAGAGGGATCCAGAAGAACGCCTGTCATATGATGAAAGGTGAATAAAACAACAACTTAAAGAGAAAGGAAGTGTCCGAAGGGTGTCAGTGAAACTTTCACGCCTAGGAAGTCCAGGGCTGATGCCACTCTTAAGTTGTGTGCTTCTTCTGAGAGTAGGAGAAATACTAAAAGTTAAACTGTTAGAAGTATAAAGGCAATGAGAAAGAAGACTGGAATATCCAGCTCATGTATGAATGTCATACAAGTTTTTGATGTATAGAAGGCTGGTCAAAGATATAGTTCTTGGGAATTATGATTAAATTGTTAATCACTGATTCTTGGGTATTGTGAGTTAATCACAAAGATACCCGCTCGATTGCATTCTGTTGCAACTCGATGTAAGAACTACTATGGCCTGAAAGACCAGCCAGGAATGAGGTTTAGGTATACACAGGGAACATAGTAAATGTTACTGTACCTTCCATCGGTGTATTACCGTCTGTGTTTATTTTCCTAATTCAATTAGAGTTTTACACACTCTAGCCCATTGCATAAGTTATCTTGCAAGAAGGTTGTTCATAAGAGAACTTTTGATGTTCGGTGTTATGAATAACATAAGGGCCATACTTTCATTATGAATGAGATGTATGTTATGAATATTGATAATAATACATTACCTCAGTATTAACTTTGATAATTCATTTTAGAGTTTTACACACTCTAGCCCATTGCACAATGTTTGTTGCAAAAGGGTTGTTCATAGAAGAACAATTGCTGTTCAGTATTATGAATAACATGAGGGCCATACTTCCATCAACGATGGGACGTATGTTATGAATATTGATGGTAATATGATACATCCATAACACTGACGCTAAATGTCATAAGACTAAAAGAATACCACACAAGTGTGGCACTGCATTTGGTCACATTGGAGAAACCCGCATGGAAAATTCCATTATGATGGATTTTGAAGTCGTTTGATTTTGAATCACCTGACACTTGCAACTTTCCTCCGAAAAGTGAAGTGACTGAAATACCGTTCACAGGCCATAAGGAACAAGCAAAGAACTTATTGGTGATCATACATTTTGATGTATGTAGTCCGATAAATGTTGTTGCAAGTAGTGGATTTATCTATCTTTAGAAATGACTCAAGTAGATATATGGATATTTACTTGATGAGACGTAAGTCTGGATCTTTTGAAATCATTTGAAAGGTTTTCAAAATGAAGTAGAAGTTATTGTAACAAGAAAATTATGTTTCTACAATTCGATTGCAGAAAGAAATATTTGAGTTACAAGTTTAGCGAATGTCTGATGCGTTGTGAAAGGGGTTTCATAACTTGCACCTCCCGGAACACCACTGCAAGTGGAAAGTCCGTGAAGATGTAATCGAACCATTTATGACATGGTAAGATCAAAGATGACATAAATAAATTTGCCATTATCCCTTTTAAAAGGTGATGCTTTAGAGACTACGGCTTTTACACTGAAAAGAGCTCCATCAGGTCTGTTGAAATGACACCATGGTATGGTACGCCCAACCATGTTATATCTTTTCTTAACATTTGGAATATGGGGCTTGTGTAAAAGGTTACAAACCTATTCGAAACCAGACAAGTGCTACTTTGTAGGTTATCCCAAGTCATTGGGTATTCCCCCACCACTATACCGAGGCAAAAGTTTTTGCCACAAAACGGTATGCTTTTTGAAGAAAATGGTTCTTTGAAAAAGGTGAGTGGGAGAATAGTGCAACTCGACGAGATAAACAGTATCTTCGCCATCAGATCAAAGGAAAGAGACCTTGGAAGTAATTCCGGAGTTTCCTACTGCGACTGATACGGAAGTCTCTACAATAAAATGTATGGACTTCGGTCGAACTTGCAGCTGAACCACGTAGGCAAGGCTCGTGCAAACCTCTCAGGTGCGCAAACGAGATATTGTTGTTAGACAACAGTATACCTACGATACACAAGGAAGCGTTGATGGGCCCTAACTCCGGAATTGGCTAAATGCCAATACAATCCGAGATAGTTTCCATATAAGTGATTCAAGATTAAAACCTTGATACACCTTTCGGAAGACTTAGAGTCTGACGAATATTTATGGAACTATAACTGATATGAATAAAAATGTTTTATCCATAAAGCTCGACTTGTTGCAATATACAAGTTCAAGGAGTTGACTACGATGAGGTTGCTTCATCGTAGCGATGCTTAAATTCCGTTAGGGTTGAACTAGCAATTAATACATATTTCATATCATGAGATATAAAACAATGGACGACAAAAGGATTTCCATCTGATGGAAATGAAACCAAGGACCTGCATGTGTTACAGTCCAAGGTATTTTGTCAATCCAGAGGATGCTAGAAAGGGTGCAAACTTCAGAGTTCCAGCGATGGACAGAAGAGAGCAAAGTGGAGTTGGAATCTTTGTGTTTTGATGAAATGGTCAAAGGAGTTTTGACTTCATCAATGGATAACGAAGATGCTTGTAATTCAAGAAAGTAAGTGGGAGCTTAATAACATTTCTAAAAACCTTGTGTGCTTGACACATTGTTAATTGGAAATAAAATTCTTGACACGAATTAGGACTTCATTTGAAAATAGTTTTTCGATGAAGTGCTTGGGCTAAATAGCCTTAATATTAGGCATGATGATCTATGAAGATAGATTTACCTAATGGGGCTAAGCAATAAATACATATTGACAAGATGCTAAAACTTTTTAGCATTTAAAACGCCAAGGAGTGATTCTTGCCGAAGTCACATGGAAAGAGTTTTTGCAAGACTCGGTGTCCCAAAAACACTGATGAGCAAAATACATGATGGGGATTCCACACACTCTTGTGTTTGGATTAATCATGTATTCCATGGTATGTATAACAACCAGATATGTCCAATACTCCCAAAGTTGTTGCGAGTATAGATACCAAAGTGATCAAAAGTATTGATCAAGGGACAACAGTGAAAAAGGGTCATTGAGTACTATAGTAGCACTGATGACAAGTTTTCTCGCAAGTAGAGATCATGAAGAGTTCGTTGTAAAAGGTTACATCGATACAGTCTTCATCATTTCTCCATGCGATTTTCGATTTAAATTGACGGTTTTGTGTAACACACAATATGGTGGCACAGTTAGTTGGAATTTGTTCAAACAAGTTACTGTGGCGAATTCTATAATAGAGGCAAAGTATGTTGCCGCTTTTAAAGCGACAAAGAAGATGTTGAATCATATAGTTCATTCATGAACTTAGTATGGTTCCAAGATGGCTTTTGTCAATGGGACACTACTGCAAGTAGTTGCTCCATAACTCAGTCTGAGGAATCCAGGTTCGACCTGTGATTTGCATACATATCAAGCCAAGTCCACACAAAATATGACTTTTGTGAAAGCGTGAAAACGCGAGGATATGCAAATATACACACGGAGCTGAAGTCGTCAGATCCGTTGAACATTCAGGCTATACCACAAGCGAAGCATATTTACACCGGTGTGCCACAGGTGTAAAGTGCATTAGCATTAACTAGATTATTGACTCTAGTGCAAGTGGGAGTCTGTAGGAGATATGCCCTAGAGGCAATAATAAATGTTATTGATTATCTCCCTGTTCATAATTAGGTTTATGTTCCATGCTATAACTGCTATGGTTCTCGAGTCTGCAAATAAAACGAGGCTCGGAGGAAGACTCATATGCACGTGTGGAATAATAAACGGTAATATGTATTCCTAGTCTGGCCTCTAAGACTAGCTCAAGTATTGCATGATGGTTCTGTTTTCCTGATCATGGGCATGTCTATGCCAGCAATTTTGAGGGCACAGTGTTAGAAGAACATTTGTGTTGAATCGACCCAAATTGATGTTATGCTATGAGTTACATTCGTCACATATTAATGGTTAATAACACAGAGATGGTTAATGTTTGCAAAATTCATTAGACCATGAGAGTGTCGAGTTTCTTCATACTTGCTTCATGAACTTTGGGGTTTGTTAAACGTCATCCGTAAATGGGTGGCTATTACGGCGGCTTACGGGTTCATGGAAAAGTGTGTCAAGTAACTTGATAGCTCGAGATTGGGATTTGCTCCTCCGACGATGGAGAGATATCTCTGGGCCCTCTCGGTGTTACGGTATCCATCATCGTCTGGCCAGACACTTTGTGATTTGATCACAGGGATGCCGGAACACGGTAACGAGAAAAGAGAACAATACCGGTAACGAGGTAACTGGCATAGTGGACAAGTTGTTGATCCACGGAAATGCCTACATGTCTAACCTCAGGTATTTGTAACATATCGTGAAGCAACAGGAATAGCACACGACAACTGGAGGTTCACTCGAATATTCATTCGTGTGGGTATAGGGGTCAATATGGGTGTCCACGGCTCCGATGTTGATCATTGATCGGAAGGTGTTCCGTGTCATGTCTATACTTCACCAAACCTATAGGGTCACACGCTTAAGGGTCATCTATCTGCTGAATACTAGACAGGGAGTCTGAGAGAAAATCACCGAAAAGTTTCGGAGACAACGGAAGAGTTCCGGAGAGAGAACACTGAAAAAGTTTCGGTAAAACCGAAAAGTTGTTTCGGATAAAACCATTGATCCAAAAAGGTTTCGGCAAGCACCGGGATTGTTTTGGAGGTTGCCAGATTGGTCTGGTAATTTCTGGAGAAAAAACCGAAAAAAAAGTTTCGGAGCTGCCGGAGTTGTTTACCGGGTAAACAAAGATGGTTTTAAATTAAACCACCATACTGGAAATGTTCCAGAGCGCGTCCAGATAATTTTAGAGGGTGCCAGAAATGTTCTGGGACCTTCTGGAATTTTTCAGAAATAATAGTCACGGAAAACATCTTGTTCCAGCGTGAGGGGACAAGATCCCACGGATCGTGGGGGCTGTTTTTGGGCTGTTTTTGGGGGGGGCCCCTTTGGGAGCAGCCCCCTTGTGGCTGGACAAAATGTTGGGGGGGGCCCCCATGGTGGGGGGCAGCCCCCACAAATGGTGGAGAGTGTTGGGAGGAAGGTGGGGCCCCATGGGGGAACACCATGGACAAGGGAACATGTTTTTCCCTTGTTTGGTGGGAACATGTTCTCCTTGTTTTGTGGGAACATGTTTTCCCCATGTTTAGTGGGCTGAATTTTCAGCCCCCTCCACCCCTTCCACCACTATATAAGGAGGAGGAGAGGTGCTCTCCAACTCCACTCCAACTCTCTCACACAAGCCATGCATGATCTGGCATTCTCTCTCCCTCCCACGAAATAGTTTCGTAGTGCCGAAAGGCTGTCTGGGTTCCGGTGGGAACTAGTTCTGGACGGCGAAGCCCTGCCGGATAGATGGCACCGTATGTGTGCAACCCCGTAGAGAGGTCGTAGTCTCGTCCTTTTGCCCGAGGGGCTGTTCGAGTGTCCTCCCGAAGGGCTGTCCGAGTGACGGTCCGAGTTCTGTGAGTCCTCCCGAAGGGCTGTCCACGACACCGTCCGGGGGACTGTCCGACCGCCTCCCGGAGGGCTGTCCGAGTGGCGGATGAGGGAGTACATCCTCGCGGTTGGGAGGTTGTAAATCCTAGCTGCGGGGATCTGCACCGACGATCGTCATCGACTCAACTTCCGCTGCGCTACGAGTCGGTAACGAAAATGATCAAACCTTGTATGCAGTCTCCATAGTGGTCCTGGGCTGGTGCGTAGGTCGGAAAATTTTGTTTTCTACTGCGTTACCCAACAGTGGCATCATGAGCCGTGCTATGCGTAGATGCAGGTTGCGATCTAGAATACATGGAGATGTATGGGTGTTGCACAATATAATTAGGTAGTAGATGAGTTCTATTACTGAAAATTATTTGTGCGGGTAGCAGATGAAATCTGTTACCCGATGTTCTTGTTGCTTCCCTCGAATTTGCGTAGTCCTGATCTTGACAGCAATGCGGAATCTGACAAAGTTCTGGCAATCCGCGATCCTTTCATGCTGCTCCTGAGTATGCTGATTGACAGATCAACGAAGTGCTAACAGTTCTTTGGGTTCCACTTTAGTCAATGAAAGATGGATGTTTTACAGATGAAAGGGCAATGCAGATATGATCTGCACGGGGGTCATGCGTATGACGAAGTTCAGTATGGGGCTCGAGATTTTATTATCTCGTGTTTCATACACCCCGCGTTGTTAATCTAGCGACTTGGATAATCATGCTTGATGATGGACGTTGGTAGCTTCGGTTTGTTTCGAAACCTTAGAAGCCACGTAAAACCAGTTTTTGCTAAACCGATTAGAGGCGTCTAACTTGGTTTTGCAGGAGGGTTTGCATGTGCATATGATGTGGTATAGTAGTGCTCATAATAATTTGATTATGTATGAGATGTCTATATGATGTAAACTGATTAACATGACCTGCGTGTCATGATTCGGCATGATGGCTGGAGCCATATGATTGCACTTTAATGACCTGCGTGTCAACCTTATGTAATGCACTTATTTTATTAGCTATAGAGATAGCAATATTATCTGGTGCATCGACAAGCTGGTGGCAATCTTCGCAAAGGTGAACACCGACGCGAATGCCAAAGACGAAGAAATACAAGACTTCTCCGTCAGAAAGGGCTATACCATATCATGCTATTATGAATTGCCTGAGATGTTTATCCCTTATGATGCACCCTTCTTGATTGCGCGGTAGTCGCTTTTATTAGGGTGATCTCTCACAAAAATATCAAGTAGTTAGTGTTCTCCCAAGTGTAGCACCGTCACGGCACCTAACTTTTCGGGGCATCACAGGATCTCCCTGGGTGCGAACGATTAGGGATGTGTGAGGCGGGTGAGTTGAGACCTCGCAGCGAGATCACTTGGTTGTCTTGACGTTCTGGAAGGATCTCCCTGAGCTCGGAACACGCCCATCGAAAGATGAACAAGAGTCACATAGAGATGTGATTGGCAAGTTTGCCTACCGATTGAAGTTCGCGCCATCAGTGTTCATCTCGTTCAATGGCGTTGAATGGAAATGCGGGTCTTGTATCACTCACAATCAATTATGAGAGATATTGATTTGAGGGGGGCCCCCTTTGGGAGCAGCCCCCTTGTGGCTGGACAAAATGTTGGGGGGGCCCCCCATGGTGGGGGGCAGCCCCCACAAATGGTGGAGAGTGTTGGGAGGAAGGTGGGGCCCCATGGGGGAACACCATGGACAAGGGAACATGTTTTTCCCTTGTTTGGTGGGAACATGTTCTCCTTGTTTTGTGGGAACATGTTTTCCCCATGTTTAGTGGGCTGAATTTTCAGCCCCCTCCACCCCTTCCACCACTATATAAGGAGGAGGAGAGGTGCTCTCCAACTCCACTCCAACTCTCTCACACAAGCCATGCATGATCTGGCATTCTCTCTCCCTCCCACGAAATAGTTTCGTAGTGCCGAAAGGCTGTCTGGGTTCCGGTGGGAACTAGTTCTGGACGGCGAAGCCCTGCCGGATAGATGGCACCGTATGTGTGCAACCCCGTAGAGAGGTCGTAGTTTCGTCCTTTTGTCCAAGTGACGGTTCGAGTTCTGTGAGTCCTCCCGAAGGGCTGTCCGAGTGACCGTTCGAGTTTCGAAGGTCCTCCCGAAGGGCTGTCCGCGACACCGTCCGGGGGACTGTTCGACCGCCTCCCGGAGGGCTGTCTGAAGGGAAGATGAGGGGATACATCCTCGCGGTTGGGAGGTTGTAAATCCTAGCTGCGGGGATCTGCACCGCCGATCGTCATCGACTCTACTTCCGCTGCGCTACGAGTCGGTAACGAAAATGATCAAACCTTGTATGCAGTCTCAATAGTGGTCCTGGGCTGGTGCGTAGGTCGGAAAATTTTTGTTTTCTGCTGCGTTCCCCAACAGTGGCATCAAGAGCCGTGCTATGCGTAGATGCAGGTTGCGATCTAGAATACATAGTGATGTATGGGTGTTGCACAATATAATTAGGTAGTAGATGAGTTCTATTACTGAAAATTATTTGTGCGGGTAGCAGATGAAATCTGTTACCCGATATTCTTGTTGCTTCCCTGGAATTTGCATATTTCTGATCTTGATAACAGCATGGTGGAGTTTCAAAGTTCTGGCAATCCGCGATCCTGATTGATCAACGAAGTGCTAACAGTTCATTGAATTCCACCGTAGTTAAAAGGAAAGATGAAATTTCGCAGACAAAAGGGCAATGCAGATATGATCTGCACGGGGGTCATGCGTATGACGAAGTTTAGTATGGGGCTCGAGATTTTATTATCTCGGTTTTCATACACCCTGGAAAGTTAATCTAGCGACTTGAATTATCATACTTGATGATGGACGTTGGTAGCTTTGGTTTGTTTCGAAACCTTAGAAGCCACGAAAAACAAGTTTTTGCATGAACCGATTAGAGACGTCTAACTTGGTTTTGCAGGAGGGTTTACATGTGCATGTGATGTGGTATAGCGGTGCTCATAATAATTTGATTATGTATGAGATGACTATATAATGTAAATTGATTAACATGACCTGCGTGTCATGATTCGGCATGATGGCTGGAGCCATATGATTGCACTTTAAATGACCTGTGTGTCAACCTTGTGTAATGCATTATTTTATTTGCTATAGAGATAGCAATATTATCTGCTGCATCGACAAGGTGGTGGCAATCTTCGCGAAGGTGATCACCGACGTGAATGCCGAAGACGAAGGAATACAAGACTTCTCCGTCAGAAAGGGCTATACCATATCATGCTATTATGAATTGCCTGAGATGTTTATCCCTTATGTTGCACCCTTCTTGATTGCGCGGTAGTCGCTTTTATTAGGGTGATCTCTCACAAAAATATCAAGTAGTTAATGTTCTCCCAAGTGTAGCACCGTCACGGCACCTAACTTTTCGGGGTATCACATGCTAACATGGGTACGAACGATTAGGGATGTGTGAGGCGGGTGAGTTGAGACCTCGCAGCGAGATCACTTGGTTGTCTTGACGTTCAGGCATGAAAGTCATGAGCTTGGAACACACGCATCGAAAGATGAACAAGAGTCACATAGAGATGTGATTGGCAAGTTTGCCTACCGATTGAGATTTTCGTCATCAGTGATGCTACCATCAATGGCGTTGAATTGAAATGCGGATCTTGAATCACTCACAATCAATTATGAGAGATATTGATTTGAGTGGGAGCGCACTGTAGAATTAATTCTTTTAATTCTCAGTGCAATTAATTTTGAACACTGTCTAAGTGTGATTTGCATAATAGTTGTAGAATAATGGCTCGCATTTCAGAGGGCGTCCTTTGGGAAACAAAGATGGTTTTAAATTAAACCACCATACTGGAAATGTTCCAGAGCGCGTCCAGATAATTTTAGAGGGTGCCGGAAATGTTCTGGGACCTTCTGGAATTTTTCAGAAATAATAGTCGCGGAAAACATCTTGTCCCAGCGTGAGGGGACAAGATCCCACGGATCGTGGGGGCTGTTTTTGGGCTGTTTTTGGGGGGGCCCCCTTTGGGAGCAGCCCCCTTGTGGCTGGACAAAATGTTGGGGGGGGCCCCCATGGTGGGGGGCAGCCCCCACAAATGGTGGAGAGTGTTGGGAGGAAGGTGGGGCCCCATGGGGGAACACCATGGACAAGGGAACATGTTTTTCCCTTGTTTGGTGGGAACATGTTCTCCTTGTTTTGTGGGAACATGTTTTCCCCATGTTTAGTGGGCTGAATTTTCAGCCCCCTCCACCCCTTCCACCACTATATAAGGAGGAAGAGAGGTGCTCTCCAACTCCACTCCAACTCTCTCACACAAGCCATGCATGATCTGGCATTCTCTCTCCCTCCCACGAAATAGTTTCGTAGTGCCGAAAGGCTGTCTGGGTTCCGGTGGGAACTAGTTCTGGACGGCGAAGCCCTGCCGGATAGATGGCACCGTATGTGTGCAACCCCGTAGAGAGGTCGTAGTTTCGTCCTTTTGCCCGAGGGGCTGTTCGAGTGTCCTCCCGAAGGGCTGTCCGAGTGACAGTCCGAGTTCTGTGAGTCCTCCCGAAGGGCTGTCCACGACACCGTCCGGGGGACTGTCCGACCGCCTCCCGGAGGGCTGTCCGAGTGGCGGATGAGGGAGTACATCCTCGCGGTTGGGAGGTTGTAAATCCTAGCTGCGGGGATCTGCACCGACGATCGTCATCGACTCTACTTCCGCTGCGCTACGAGTCGGTAACGAAAATGATCAAACCTTGTATGCAGTCTCCATAGTGGTCCTGGGCTGGTGCGTAGGTCGGAAAATTTTTGTTTTCTACTGCGTTACCCTACACACCATGGCAGCCCTTGGGCCGGCCCACACCTTGTCTCCCCATGGGGGAGGGCCCCCCCAACAAGCCACCAACATGTCTCCATGAAACATGCATGCTCCCTAGACAAAAAGCCACCAAACATGCAACCCCCGATTCGTGGGATCTTGTCCCCTCGCGCTGAGACAAGATGTTTTCCGCGAAACTTTTTCTGAAAAATTCCAAAAAGTCCCAGAACATTTCCGGCACCCTCTAAAATTATTCTGGGCATGATCCGAAACATTTTCGATGCGGTGGTTTTCATCAGCGGAAAGCATTAACAGCGGTTACGGCAGTTTCGGAACATTTCCGGTTTTTCTCTCCGAAAATTCCCAGAAGTTTCCAGACCAATTCTGGCATCCTCTGAAAATTTCCAGGCGGTGCCGAAACCCTTTTTGACCAAATAATATATTCCGAAACAACTTTTCGGTTTTACCGAAACTCTTTCGGTGTTCTCTCTCTCGGAACTCTTCCGTTGTCTCCGAAACATTTTCGGTGACTTTCTCTCAGACTCCCTGTCTAGCGTTCAACAGATAGATGACCCTTAAGCGTGTGACCCTATAGGTTCGGTGAAGTATAGACATGACCGGAACACTTTTCGATCAATGATCAGCATCGGAGCCGTGGACACCCATATTGACCCCTATACCCACACGAATGAATATTCGAGTGAACCTCCAGTTGCCGTGTGCTATTCCTGTTGCTTCGCGATATGTTACAAATACCCGAGGTGAGACATGATGGCATCCCCGTGGGTCAACAACTTGTCCACTATGCCAGTTACCTCGTTACCGGTATTGTTCTCTTTTCTCGTTACGTGTTCCGGCATCCCCGTGATCAAATCACAAAGTGTCTGGCCAGACGATGATGGATACCGTAACACCGAGAGGGCCCAGAGATATCTCTCCATCGTCGGAGGAGCAAATCCCAATCTTGAGCTATCAAGTTACTTGACATACTTTCCCATGAACCCGTAAGCCGCCGTAATAGCCATCCAGTTACGGATGACGTTTAACAAACCCCAAAGTTCATGAATCAAGCATGAAGAAACTCGATGCTCTCATGGTCTGAGGAATCATGCAAACATTAACCATCTCTGTGTTATTAACCATAAACTTGTGACGAATGTATCTCATAGCATAACATCAATTCGGGTCGATTCAACACAAATGTTCTGCTAACATTGTGCCCTCAAAGTTGCTGGCATAGACATGCCCATGATCAGGAAAACAGAACCATCATGCAACACTTGAGCTAGTCTTAGAGGCCAAACTAGGAATACATTTTACCATTTATTATTCCACACATGCATATGAGTCTTCCTCCGAGCCTCGTTTTATTTGCAGAGTCGAGAACCATAGCAGTTATAGCATGGAACAGAAACCTAATTATGAACAGGGAGATAATCAATAACATTTATTATTGCCTCTTGGGCATATCTCCTACAGACTCCCACTTGCACTAGAGTCAATAATCTAGTCAATGCTAATGCACTTTACACCTGTGGCACAATGGTGTAAATATGCTTCGCTTGTGGTATAGCCTGAATGTCCAACGGATCTGGCGACTTCAGCTCCGTGTGTATCTTTGCATATCCTCGCGTTTTCACGCTTTCACAAAATTCATATTTTGTGTGGACTTGGCTTGGTATGTATGCGAATCACAGGTCGAACCTGGATTCCTCAGACTGAGTTATGGAGCAACTACTTGCAGTAGTGTCCCATTGACAAAAGCCATCTTGGAACCATACTAAGTTCATGAATGAACTATATGATTCAACATCTTCTTTGTCACTTTAAAGGCGGCAACATACTTCGCCTCTGTTATAGAATTCACCACAGTAACTTGTTTGGAACATTTTCCAACTAACTGTGCCACCACAATGTGTGTTACACAAAACCCTTAATTTAAATTGAAAATCGCTTGGAGCATGGATGAAGACTGTATCGATGTAACCTTTTACAACAAACTCTTCATGATCTCCGCTTGCGAGAAAACATGTCATCAGTGCTACTATAGTGCTCAATGACCATTTTTCACTGTTGTCCCATGATCAGTACTTTTGATCACCTTGGTATCTGTACTCGCAACACCTTGGGAGTATTAGACATATCTAGTTGTTTTACATACCATGGAATACATGATTAATCCAAACACGAAGGTGTTTGGAATCTCCATCATGTATTTTACTCATCAGTGTTTTGAGACACCGAGTCTTGTGAAAACTCTTTCCATGTGACTTCGGCAAGAATCACTCCTTGGTGTTTTAAATGCTAAAAGGTTTTAGCACCTTGTCAATATGTATTCATTGCTTAGCCCCATTAGGTAAATCTATCTCCATAGATCATCATGCCTAATATTGAGGCTATTTAGCCTAAGCACTTCATCGAAAAACTATTTTTAAATGAAGTCCTAATCGGTGTCAAGAAATTTATTTCCAATTAACAATGTGTCAAGCACACAACGTTTTTAGAAATATTATTATGCTCCCACTTACTTTCTTGAATCACAAGCATCTTCGTTACCCATTGATGAAGTCAAAAACCCTTTTTGACCATTTCATCAAAACACGAAGATTCCAACTCCATTTTGCTCTCCTATGTCTATTTCTGGAACTCTGAAGTTTGCACACTCACTAGCATCCTCTGGAATGACAAAATACCTTGGACTGTAACACATGCAAGTCCTTGGTTTCATTTCCATCATATGGAAATCCTATTGTCATCCATGTTTCATATCCCATGACTGAAATATGTATTAATTGCTAGTTCAACCCGAACCGACTTTAAGCATCGCTACGGTGAAGCAACCTCATCGTAGTCAACTCTTTGAACTTGTATATTGCAACAAGTCGAGCGTTATGGATAAAACATTTTTATCCGTATCAGTTTTTAGTTCCATAAATATTTGTCAGACTCTAAGTCTCCTAAAAGGTGTATCAAGATTTTAATCTTGAAACATTTATATGGAGACTATCTCGGATTGTATTGGCATTTAGCCAATTTCGGAGTCAGGGCCCATCAACGCTTCCTTGTGTATCGTAGGTATACTGTTGTCTAATAACAATATCTCGTCTGCGCACCTGAGAGGTTTGCACGAGCCTTGCCTTCGTGGTTCAGCTGCAAGTTCGACCGAAGTTCATACATTTTATTGTAGAGACTTCCGTATCAGTCGCAGTAGGAAACTCTGGAATTACTTTCAAGGTCTCTTTCCTTTGATCTGATGACGAAGATACTGTTTATCTCGTCGAGTTGCACTATTCTCCCACTCACCTTTTTGAAAGAACCATTTTCTTCAAAAAGCATACCGTTCTTAGTGGCAAAGCTATTTGCCTCGGCATAGTGAGGGAGGAATACTCAACATTTTGGGATAACCTATAAAATAGCACTTGTCTGATTTGGAATAGGTTTGTAACGTTTTACACATGCTCCATATTCCAAATGTTAAGAAAAGATATAACATGGTTGGGCATACCATACCATTGCGTCATTTCAACACACCTGATGAAGCTCTTTTCAGTGTAAAAGCCACAGTCTCTAAAGCATCACTTTTAAAAGGGGTAATGCCAAATTTATTTATGTCATCTTTGATCTCACCATGTCATAAATGGTTCGATTACATCTTCACGGACTTTCCACTTGCAGTGGTGTTCCGGGAGGTGCAAGTTATGAAACCCCTTTCACAACTCATCAGACATTCGCTAAACTTGTAACTCAAATATTTCTTTCTGCAATCGAATTGTATAAACATAATTTTCTTGTTACAATAACTTCTACTTCATATTTGAAAACCTTTTGAATGATTTCAAAAGATCCAGACTTACGTCTCATCAAGTAAATATCCACATATCTACTTGAGTCATTTCTGAAGATAGATAAATCCACTACTTGCAACAACCTTTATCGGACTACACACATCAAATGTATGATCACCAATAAGTTTGTTGTCCGTTCCTTATGGCCTGTGAACGGTATTTCAGTCACTTCTCTTTTCGGAGGAAAGTTGCAAGTGTCAGATGATTCAAAATCAAACGACTTCAAAATCCATCATAATGGAATTTTATCCGTGCGGGTTTCTCCAATGTGACCAAATGCAGTGCCACACTTGTGTGGTATTCTTTTAGTCTTGCGACATTTAGCGTCAGTGTTATGGATGTATCATATTACCATCAATATTCATAACATACATCCCATCTAGGATGGAAGCATGGCCCTTCATGTTATTCATAATACTGAACAACAATTGTTGTTTTTATGAACAACTCTTTTGCAACAAACATTGTGCAATGGGCTAGAGTGTATGAAACTCTAAAATGAATTATGAAAGTAAACCCAGAGGTAATGTATTATTATCAATATTCATAACATACATCTCATTCATAATGAAAGTATGGCCCTTATGTTATTCATAACATCGAACATCAAAAGTTCTCTTATAAGCAACCTTCTTGCAAGATACCTTATGCAATGGGCTAGAGTTTGTGAAACTCCAAATGAATTGTAAAAATAAATACAGACGGTAATACACCGATGGAAGTTATAGTAACATTTACTATGTTCCCTGTGTATACCTAAAACTCATTTCTGGCTAGTCTTTCAGGCCATAGTAGTTCTTACATCGAGTTGCAACAGAATGCAATCGAGCGGATATCTTTGTGATTAACTCACAATACCCAAAAATTAGTGATTAACATGTTTAACCATAATTCCCAAGAACTATATCTTTGACCAGCCTTCTATACATCAAAAACTTGTATGACATTCATACATGAGCTGGATATTCCAGTCTTCTTTCCTCTTTGCCATTATACTTCTAACAGTTTAACTTTTAGTATTTCTCCTACTCTCAGAAGAATCACCGAACTTAAGAGTGGCGTTAGCCCCGGACTTCCTAGGTGTGTAAGTCACACTAACATCCTTCGGACACTTCCTTTCTCTTTAAGTTGTTGTTTTATTCACCTTTCATCATATGACAGGCGTTCTTCTGGATCCATCTCTTATCAGTCTAATGCATAGTAAACTCCTTTACTAATAGTTTGCAAACAAACATTGCTTTGGATATCTCATATCTTTTAGCCTTTGTCTGTCTCTGAAAATGATTTTCAGATTCCATGAATATCACATAACTATCCAAACTTTCGAAGTTCAGGTCTCATGGAAGCAAATGTATTGCACTTGACTGAAACGGAATTCTAGCTTTTGGATCGAAGGACGAGAGTGACATGATCCATAGCATAAGCGAGAGAATACCAAAGTATGCGATAGGACAAAGTCCTTCTCGGCACTCTTGAGGACAATCCTCACATTACGTTACCAACCGTAAAGTTTTAACCAGATGTTTAACAGCTATTCATTTTTAATAGGGAAGGTGGAAACGCGAGCCATTATTCTACAACTATTATGCATATAACACTTAGACAGTGTCCATAATTAATTGCACTGAGAATTAAACAAGTTAATTCAACAGTGCGCTCCCACTCAAATCAATATCTCTCATAATTGATTGTGAGTGATTCAAGACCCGCATTTCCATTCAACGCCATTGAACGAGATGAACACTGATGGCGCGAACTTCAATCGGTAGGCAAACTTGCCGATCACATCTCTATGTGACTCTTGTTCATCTTTCGATGGGCGTGTTCCGAGCTCAGGGAGATCCTTCCAGAACGTCAAGACAACCAAGTGATCTCGCTGCGAGGTCTCAACTCACCCGCCTCACACATCCCTAATCGTTCGCACCCAGGGAGATCCTGCAATGCCCCGAAAAGTTGGGTGCCGTGACGGTGCTACACTTGGGAGAACACTAACTATTTGATATTTTGTGAGAGATCACCCTAATAAAAAGCGACTACCGCGCAATCAAGAAGGGTGCATCATAAGGGATAAAGATCTTAGGCAATTCATAATAGCATGATATGGTATAGCCCTTTCTGACGGAGAAGTCTTGTATTTCTTCGTCTTCGGCATTCGCGTCGGTGTTCACCTTTGCGAAGATTGCCACCACCTTGTCGATGCACCAGATAATATTGCTATCTCTATAGCTAATAAAATAATGCATTACAACAAGGTTGACACATAGGTCATTTAAAGTGCAATCATATGGCTCCAGCCATCATGCCAAATCATGACACGCAGGTCATGTTAATCAATTTACAACATATAGTCATCTCATACATAATCAAATTATTATGAGCACTGCTATACCACATCAAATGCACATTCAAACCCTCCTGCAAAACCAAGTTAGACGCCTCTAATTGGTTCATGCAAAAACTTGTTTTACGTGGCTTCTAAGGTTTTGAAACAAACCGAAGCTACCAATGTCCATCATCAAGTATGATAATTCAAGTCGCTAGATTAACTTTCCAGGGTGTATGAAAACCGAGATAATAAAATCTCGAGCCCCATACTAAACTTTGTCATACGCATGACCCCCGTGCAGATCATATCTGCATTGCCCTTTCGTCTGCGAAACATCCATCTTTCTTTAACTAAAGTGGAACCCAAAGAACTGTTAGCACTTCGTTGATCTGTCAATCAGCATACTCAGGAGCAGCATGAAAGGATCGCGGATTGCCAGAACTTTGTGAGATTCCACAATGCTGTCAAGATCAGGACTACGCAAATTCAAGGGAAGTAACAAGAACATCGGGTAACAGATTTCATCTGCTACCGGCACAAATAATTTTCAGTAATAGACCTCATCTACTACCTAATTATATTGTACAACACCCATACATCTCATGTATTCTAGATCGCAACCTGCATCTACGCATAGCACGGCTCTGATACCACTGTAGGGTATTGCAGCAGAAAACAAAAAATTTCCGACCTACGCACCAGCCCAGGACCACTATGGAGACTGCATACAAGGTTTGATCAGTTTCGTTACCGACTCGTAGCGCAGCGGAAGTATAGTCGATGACGATCGGTGGTGCAGATCCCCGCAGCTAGGATTTACAACCTCCCAACCGCGAGGATGTATACCCTCGTCTTCCCTTCGGACAGCACTCCGGGAGGCGGTCGAACAGTCCCCCGGACGGTGTCGCGGACAGCCCTTCTGGAGGACCTTCGAAACTCAAACGGTCACTCGGACAGCCCTTCGGGAGGACTCACAGAAGTCGGACCGTCACTTGGATAGCCCTTCGGGAGGCACTCTCGAATAGCCCCTCGGGCACTAAGATCGAAACTACGACCTCTCTACAGAGTTGCACACATACGGTGTCATCTATCCGGCAGGGCTTCGCCGTCCAGAACTAGTTCCCACCGGAACCCAGACAGCCTTTCGGCTCTACGAAACTCTTTTCGTGGGAGGGAGAGAGAAGCCAGATCATTGCAATGGCATGTATGTGAGAAGGGATGAGTGTGGAGGGCTGCCCTCCACCTCTATTTATAGGAAAAGCCCATGGGAAGAATACCCAAAAAACCCATCACATGGATCCTTTATAAGGGTAAAATGGGAAGGCAAGTGGAGCTCCATGGAGCTCCACATGTGTGGCCAGCCACCCCTCATGGGGGCCCCCCCAAAGGGGTTCCTTAGTCCCTAAGTCTTTCTAGAAGCCTTTTGGGAAAATCCCAAAAGGTGCTTTCCATAAAAAACCCAAAAAGCACTTTCACTATTCACGACGACATTTTTCAGCGTCCGTTCGAACTGAAAATAGTTATGTGGGCTTAGAACATTTCCAGTACCCACTAAAATAATTTTCAATGCATTCTGGAACAATTCTAGTTTAGTGATTTCATCTGCGAAAAGCATCTGAAGCGGTTTCGGCAGCTCCGGAACATTTCTGGTTTTCATCTCCGAAAATTCCAGAAAGTTTCCAGAATGATTCTGGCACCCTCCAAGAATTATCAGGCATGTCCCGAAACCAATTTGACTTTATGGTATCCTCTGAAACGACTTTTCAGTATCACCGGAACTCATCCGGTGATCTCTCTGCGGAACTTTTCCGCTGTCCGAAACTTTTTCGGTGTCCGAAACTTTTTCGGTGATTTTCTCTCAGACTCCATGACTAGTATTCAACAGATAGATGACCCTTAAGCGTGTGACCCTATAGGTTCGGTGAAGTATAGACATGACACGGAACCCCTTCCGATCAATGATCAACATCGGAGCCGTGGACACCCATATTGACCCCTATACCCACACGAATGAATATTCGAGTGAACCTCCAGTTGCCGTGTGCTATTCCTGTTGCTTCGCGATATGTTACAAATACCTGAGGTGAGACATGTTGGCATTCCCGTGGATCAACAACTTGTCCACTATGCTAGTTACCTCGTTACCGGTATTGTTCTCTTTTCTCGTTACCGTGTTCCGGCATCCCCGTGATCAAATCACAAAGTGTCTGGCCAGACGATGATGGATACCATAACACCGAGAGGGCCCAGAGATATCTCTCCATCGTCGGAGGAGCAAATCCCAATCTTGAGCTATCAAGTTACTTGACATACTTTCCCATGAACCCGTAAGCCGCCGTAATAGCCATCCATTTACGGATGACGTTTAACAAACCCCAAAGTTCATGAATCAAGCATGAAGAAACTCGATACTCTCATGGTCTGAGGAATCATGCAAACGTTAACTATCTCTGTGTTATTAACCATTAACTCATGACGAATGTATCTCATAGCATAACATCAATTCGGGTCGATTCAACACAAATGTCCTTCCTGACATTGTGCCCTCAAAATTGCTGGCATAGACATGCCTATGATTGGGAAAACATAATCATCATGCAACACTTGAGCTAGTCTTAGAGGCATGACTAGGAATACATTTTATCGTTTATTATTCCACACGTGCACATGGGTTTTCCCCAGAGCCTTTATGGATATACGGGCTCGGGAACCACAGCAGTTATAGCATGGAACATAAACCTAATTATGAACACGGAGATAAATAATAACATTTATTATTGCCTCTAGGGCATATCTCCTACAGACTCCCACTTGCACTAGAGTCAATAATCTAGTTAATGCTAATGCACTTTACACCTGTGGCACACCGGTGTAAATATGCTTCGCTTGTGGTATAGCCTGATGTCCAACGGATCTGACGACTTCAGATTCGTGTGTATCTTTGCATATCCTCACGTTTTCACGCTTTCACAAAATTCATATTTTGTGTGGACTTGGCTTTGTATGTATGTGAATCACAGGTCGAACCTGGATTCCTCAGACTGAGTTATGGAGCAACTACCTGCAGTAGTGTCCCATTGACAAAAGCCATCTTGGAACCATACTAAGTTCATGAATGAACTATATGATTCAACATCTTCTTTGTCGCTTTTAAAAGCGGCAACATACTTCGCCTCTGTTATAGAATTCGCCACAGTAACTTGTTTGGAACAATTTCCAACTACCGTGCCACCATATAGTGTATTGCACAAAACCCTTAACTTAAATCGAAAATCGCTTGGAGCATGGATGAAGACTGTATCGATGTAACCTTTTACAACGAACTCTTCATGATCTCTGCTTGCGAGAAAACATGTCATCGGTGCTACTATAGTACTCAATGACCCTTTTTCACTGTTGTCCTATGATCAGTACTTTTGATCACTTTGGTATCTATACTCACAACAACTTTGGGAGTATTGGACATATCTGGTTGTTTTACATACCATGGAATACATGATTAATCCAAACACGAAGGTGTGTGGAATCTCCATCATGTATTTTGCTCATCAGTGTTATTGAGACACAGAGTCTTGCAAAAACTCTTTCCATGTGACTTCGGCAAGAATCACTCCTTGGCGTTTTAAATGCTAAAAAGTTTTAGCATCTTGTCAATATGTATTTATTGCTTAGCCCCATTAGGTAAATCTATCTTCATAGATCATCATGCCTAATATTGAGGCTATTTAGCCCAAGCACTTCATTGAAAAACTATTTTCAAATGAAGTCCTAATTCGTGTCAAGAATTTTAATTCCAATTAACAATGTGTCAAGCACACAAGGTTTTCAGAAATTTTATTATGCTCCCACTTACTTTCTTGAATCACAAGCATCTTCGTTACCCATTGATGAAGTCAAACCCTTTTTGACCATTTCATCAAAACACGAAGATTCCAACTCCATTTTGCTCTCTTCTGTTCATCGCTGGAACTCTGAAGTTTGCAAACTTTACTAGCATCCTCTGGAATGACAAAATACCTTGGACTGTAACACATGCAAGTCCTTGGTTTCATTTCCATCATATGGAAATCCTATTGTCATCCATGTTTCATATCTCATGACTGAAATATGTATTAATTGCTAGTTCAACCCGAACCGACTTTAAGCATCGCTACGGTGAAACAATCTCATCGTAGTCAACTCCTTGAACTTGTATATTGCAACAAGTCGAGCTTTATGGATAAACATTTTTATCCGTATCAGTTTTAAGTTCCATAAATATTCGTCAGACTCTAAGTCTTCCGAAAGGTGTATCAAGGTTTTAATCTTGAATCACTTATATGGAAACTATCTCGGATTGTATTGGCATTTAGCCAATTCCGGAGTCAGGGCCCATCAATGCTTCCTTGTGTATCGTAGGTATACTGTTGTCTAACAACAATATCTCGTTTGCGCACCTGAGAGGTTTGCACGAGCCTTGCCTACGTGGTTCAGCTGCAAGTTCGACCGAAGTCCATACATTTTATTGTAGAGACTTCCGTATCAGTCGCAGTAGGAAACTCCGGAATCACTTCCAAGGTTCCTTTCCTTTGACCTGATGACGAAGATACTGGTTATCTCGTCGAGTTGCACTGTCCTCCCACTCACCTTTTGCAAGAACAATTCTCTTTAAAAGCATACCGTTTTGTGGCAAAAACCTTTGCCTCGGTATAGTGGTGGGGGAATACCCAATGACTTGGGATAACCTACAAAGTAGCACTTGCCTGATTTGGAATAGGTTTGTAACCTTTTACACAAGCCCCATATTCCAAATGTTAAGAAAAGATATAACATGGTTGGGCGTACCATACCATGGTGTCATTTCAACAGACCCGATGGAGCTCTTCTCAGTGTAAAAGCCGCAGTCTCTAAAGCATCACCTTTTAAAAGGGATAATGGCAAATTTATTTATGTCATCTTTGATCTTACCATGTCATAAATGGTTCGATTACATCTTCACAGACTTTCCACTCACAGTGGTGTTCCGGGAGGTGTAAGTTATGAAACTCTTTTCACAACTCATCAGACATTCGCTAAACTTGTAACTCAAATATTTCTTTCTGCAATCGAATTGTAGAAACATAATTTTCTTGTTACAATAACTTCTACTTCATATTTGAAAACCTTTCGAATGATTTCAAAAGATCCAGACTTACGTCTCATCAAGTAAATATCCATATATCTACTTGAGTCATTTCTGAAGATAGATAAATCCACTACTTGCAACAACATTTATTGAACTACACACATCAAAATGTATGATCACCAATAAGTTTGTTGCTCATTCCTTATGGCCTGTGAACGGTATTTCAGTCACTTCACTTTTCGGAGGAAATTTGCAAGTGTCAGATGATTCAAAATCAAACGACTTCAAAATCCATCATAATGGAATTTTCCATGCGGGTTTCTCCAATGTGACCAAATGCAGTGCCACACTTGTGTGGTATTCTTTTAGTCTTGCGACATTTAGCGTCAGTGTTATGGATGTATCATTTTACCATCAATATTCATAACATACATCCCATCTTGGATGGAAGTATGGCCCTTCATGTTATTCATAATACTAAACAACAATTGTTGTTTTTGTGAACAACTCTTTTTACAACAACATTGTGCAAGGGGCTAGAGTGTAAAACTCTAAACTGAATTATGAATGTAAATCCAGAGGTAATATATTATTATCAATATTCATAACATACATCTCATTCATAATGAAAATATGGCCCTTATGTTATTCATAACACCGAACATCAAAAGTTCTCTTATGAACAACCTTCTTGCAACATACCTTATGCAAAGGGCTAGAGTGTGAAACTCTAAAATGAATTATGAAAGTAAATACATGGGTAATACACCGATGGAAGGTATAGTAACATTTACTATGTTCCATGTGTGTATCTCAACCTCATTCCTGGCTAGTCTTTTAGGCCATAGTAGTTCTTACACCGAGTTGCAACAGAATGCAATCGAGCGGGTATCTTTGTGATTGTCTCACAATACCCAAGAATTAGTGATTAACATGTTTAATCATAATTCCCAAGAACTATATCTTTGACCAGCCTTTTATACATCAAAAACTTGTATGACATTCATACATGAGCTGGATATTCCAGTCTTCTTTCTTATTGCCTTTATACTTCTAACAGTTTAACTTTCAGTATTTCTCCTACTCTCAGAAGAAGCACCCAACTTAAGAGTGGCGTTAGCCCTGGATTTCCTAGGTGTGAAAGTTTCACTAACAACCTTCGGACACTTCCTTTCTCTTTAAGTTGTTGTTTTATTCACCTTTCATCATATGACAGGCGTTCTTCTGGATCCCTCTCTTCTCAGTCTAATGCATAGTAAACTCCTTTACTAATAGTTTGCAAACAAAACATTGCTTTGGATATCTCATATCTTTTAGCCTTTTTCTGTCTCTGAAAATGATTTTCAGATTCCATGAATATCACATAACTATCCAAACTTTCGAAGTTCGGGTCTCATGGAAGCAAACATATTGCACTTGACTGAAAGCGGAATTCTAGCTTTTGGATCGAAGGACGAGAGTCACATGATCCATAGCATAAGAGAGAGAATACCGAAAGTATGCGATAGGACACAAGTCCTTCTTGGCACTCTTGAGGACAATCCTCACATTACGTTACCAACCGTAAAGTATTAACCAGATATTTAACAGCTATTCAAATTTAATAGGGAAGGTGGAAATGCGAGCCATAATTCTACAACTATTATGCAAAACACACTTTAGACAGTGTTCAAAATTAATTGCACTGAGAATTAAAAGAATTAATTCTACAGCGCGCTCCCACTCAAATCAATATCTCTCATAATTGATTGTGAGCGATTCAAGACACAAATTTCAATTCAACGCCATTGATGGTGAGCATCACTGATGACGAGAACTTCAATCGTTAGGCAAACTTGCCGATCACATCTCTATGTGACTCTTGTTCATCTTTCGATGCGTGTGTTCCGAGCTCATGACTTTCATGCCTGAACGTCAAGAAAACCAAGTGATCTCGCTGCGAGGTCTCAACTCACCCGCCTCACACATCCCTAATCGTTCGTACCCATGTTAGCATGGCGCACCCCGAAAAGTTAGGTGCCGTGACGGTGCTACACTTGGGAGAACACTAACTACTTGATTTTTTTGTGAGAGATCACCCTAATAAAAGCGACTACCGCGCAATCAAGAAGGGTGCATCATAAGGGATAAACATCTCAGGCAATTCATAATAGCATGATATGGTATAGCCCTTTCTGACGGAGAAGTCTTCTATTTCTTCGTCTTCGGCATTCGCGTCGGTGTTCACCTTTGCGAAGATTGCCACCACCTTGTCGATGCACCAGATAATATTGCTATCCCTATAGCTAATAAAATAAGTGCATTACACAAGGTTGACACGCAGGTCATTTAAAGTGCAATCATATGGCTCCAGCCATCATGCCAAATCATGACACGCAGGTCATGTTAATCAATTTACATCATATAGTCATCTCATACATAATCAAATTATTATGAGCACTGCTATACCACATCATATGCACATGCAAACCCTCCTGCAAAACCAAGTTAGACGCCTCTAATCGGTTCATGCAAAAACTTGTTTTACGTGGCTTCTAAGGTTTTGAAACAAACCGAAGCTACCAACGTCCATCATCAAGTATGATAATTCAAGTTGCTAGATTAACTTTCCAGGGTGTATGAAAACCGAGATAATAAAATCTCGAGCCCCATACTAAACTTCGTCATACGCATGACCCCCGTGCAGATCATATCTGCATTGCCCTTTCATCTGCGAAACATCCATCTTTCTTTAACTAAAGTGGAACCCAAAGAACTGTTAGCAGTTCGTTGATCTGTCAATCAGCATACTCAGGAGTAGCATGAAAGGATCGCGGATTGCCAGAACTTTGTGAGATTCCACAATGCTGTCAAGATCAGGACTACGCAAATTCAAGGGAAGTAACAAGAACATCGGGTAACAGATTTCATCTGCTACCCGCACAAATAATTTTCAGTAATAGAACTCATCTACTACCTAATTATATTTTGCAACACCCATACATCTCATGTATTCTAGATCGCAACCTGCATCTACGCATAGCACGGCTCTTGATGCCACTGTAGGGTAACGCAGCAGAAAACAAAAAAATTCCGACCTACGCACCAGCCCAGGACCACTATGGAGACTACATACAAGGTTTGATCATTTTCGTTACCGACTCGAAGCGCAGCGGAAGTAGAGTCGATGACGATCATCGGTGCAGATCCCCGCAGCTAGGATTTACAACCTCCCAACCGCGAGGATGTATACCCTCGTCTTCCCTTCGGACAGCCCTCCGGGAGGCGGTCGAACAGTCCCCCGGACGGTGTCGCGGACAGCCCTTCGGGAGGACCTTCGAAACTCGAACGGTCACTCGGACAGCCCTTCGGGAGGACCCACAGAACTCGGACCGTCACTTGGACAGCCCTTCGGGAGGCACTCTCGAACAGCCCCTCAGGCACTAAGATCGAAACTACGACCTCTCTACAGAGTTGCACACATACGGTGTCATCTATCCGGCAGGGCTTCGCCGTCCAGAACTAGTTCCCACCGGAACCCAGACAGCCTTTCGGCACTACGAAACTATTTCGTGGGAGGGAGAGAGAATGCCAGATCATGCATGGCTTGTGTGAGAGAGTTGGAGTGGAGTTGGAGAGCACCTCTCCTCCTCCTTATATAGTGGTGGAAGGGGTGGAGGGGGCTGAAATTTCAGCCCACTAAACATGGGGAAAACATGGTCCCACAAAACAAGGAGAACATGTTCCCACCAAACAAGGGAAAAACATGTTCCCTTGTCCATGGTGTTCCCCCATGGGGCCCCACCTTTCTCCCAACACTCTCCACCATTTGTGGGGGCTGCCCCCCACCATGGGGGGCCCCCCCAACATCTTTGTCCAGCCACAAGGGGCTGCCCCCTCAAGGGGAGCGCCCCCAAAACAGCCCCCACGTATCGTGGGATCTTGTCCCCTCACGCTGGGACAAGATGTTTTCCGCGACTATTACTTTTGAAAATTCCGAAAGGTCCCAGAACATTTCCGACACCCTCTAAAATTATCTGGACACGCTCTGGAACATTTCCAGTATGGTGGTTTAATTTAAAACCATCTTTGTTTACCCGGTAAACAACTCCGGCAGCTCCGAAACTTTTTTTTCGGTTTTTTCTCCAGAAAAATTCCAGAAATTACCAGACCAATCTGGCAACCTCCAAAACATTCCCGGTGCTTGCCGAAACCTTTTTGGATCAATGGTTTTATCCGAAACAACTTTTCAGTTTTACCGAAACTTTTTCAGTGTTCTCTCTCCGGAACTCTTCCGTTGTCTCCGAAACTTTTCGGTGATTTTCTCTCAGACTCCCTGTCTAGTATTCAGCAGATAGATGACCCTTAAGCGTGTGACCCTATAGGTTCGGTGAAGTATAGACATGACACGGAACACCTTCCGATCAATGATCAACATCGGAGCCGTGGACACCCATATTGCCCCCTATACCCACACGAATGAATATTCGAGTGAACCTCCAGTTGCCGTGTGCTATTCCTGTTGCTTCACGATATGTTACAAATACCCGAGGTTAGACATGTAGGCATTTCCGTGGATCAACAACTTGTCCACTATGCCAGTTACCTCGTTACCGGTATTGTTCTCTTTTCTCGTTACCGTGTTCCGGCATCCCTGTGATCAAATCACAAAGTGTCTGGCCAGACGATGATGGATACCGTAACACCGAGAGGGCCCAGAGATATCTCTCCATTGTCGGAGGAGCAAATCCCAATCTCGAGCTATCAAGTTACTTGACACACTTTTCCATGAACCCGTAAGCCGCCGTAATAGCCACCCATTTACGGATGACGTTTAACAAACCCCAAAGTTCATGAAGCAAGTATGAAGAAACTCGACACTCTCATGGTCTAAGGAATTTTGCAAACATTAACCATCTCTGTGTTATTAACCATTAATATGTGACGAATGTAACTCATAGCATAACATCAATTTGGGTCGATTCAACACAAATGTTCTTCTACCACTGTGCCCTCAAAATTGCTGGCATAGACATGCCCATGATCAGGAAAACAGAACCATCATGCAATACTTGAGCTAGTCTTAGAGGCCAGACTAGGAATACATATTACCGTTTATTATTCCACACGTGCATATGAGTCTTCCTCCGAGCCTCGTTTTATTTGCAGACTCGAGAACCATAGCAGTTATAGCATGGAACATAAACCTAATTATGAACAGGGAGATAATCAATAACATTTATTATTTCCTCTAGGGCATATCTCCTACAGACTCCCACTTGCACTAGAGTCAATAATCTAGTTAATGCTAATGCACTTTACACCTGTGGCACACCGGTGTAAATATGCTTCGCTTGTGGTATAGCCTGATGTCCAACGGATCTGACGACTTCAGCTCCGTGTGTATCTTTGCATATCCTCGCGTTTTCATGCTTTCACAAAATTCATATTTTGTGTGGACTTGGCTTTGTATGTATGCGAATCACAGGTCGAACCTGGATTCCTCAGACTGAGTTATGGAGTAACTACTTGCAGTAGTGTCCCATTGACAAAAGTCATCTTGGAACCATACTAAGTTCATGAATGAACTATATGATTCAACATTTTCTTTGTCGCTTCGAAAGCGGTAACATACTTAGCCTCTATTATAGAATTCGCCACAGTAATTTGTTTGGAAACCTTTTCCAACTAACTGTGCCACCACATTGTGTGTTACACAAAACCCTTAACTTAAATCGAAAATCGCTTCGAGCATGGCTGAAGACTGTATCGATGTAACCTTTTACAACGAACTCTTCATGATCTCCGCTTGCGAGAAAACATGTCATCAGTGCTACTATAGTACTCAATGACCCTTTTTCACTGTTGTCCCATGATCAGTACTTTTGATCACTTTGGTATCTATACTCGCAACAATTTTGGGAGTATTGGACATATCTGGTTGTTTTTACATACCATGGAATACATGATTAATCCAAACACAAGAGTGTATGGAATCTCCATCATGTATTTTGCTCATCAGTGTTTTGGGACACCGAGTCTTGCAAAAACTCTTTCCATGTGACTTCGGCAAGAATCACTCCTTGACATTTTTAATGCTAAAAGGTTTTAGCATCTTGTCAATATGTATCTTTGCTCAGCCCTATTAGGTAAATCTATCTCCATAGATCATCATGCCTAATATAAAGGCTATTTAGCCCAAGCACTTCATTGAAAAACTATTTCCAAATGAAGTCCTAATTCGTGTCAAGAAATTTAATTCCAATTACCAATGTGTCAAGCACACAAGGTTTTTAGAAATATTATTATGCTCCCACTTACTTTCTTGAATTATAAGCATCTTCGTTATCCATTGATGAAGTCAAAACTCCTTTGACCATTTCATCAAAACATGAAGATTCCAACTCCACTTTGCTCTCTTCTGTCCATCGCTGGAACTCTGAAGTTTGCACCCTTACTAGCATCCTCTGGATTGACAAAATACCTTGGACTGTAACACATGCAAGTCCTTGGTTTCATTTCCATCAGATGGAAATCCTTTTGTCTTCCATTGTTTTATATATCATGATATGAAATATGTATTAATTGCTAGTTCAACCCGAACCGACTTTAAGCATCGCTACGGTGAAGCAACCTCATCGTAGTCAACTCCTTGAACTTGTATATTGCAACAAGTCGAGCTTTATGGATAAAACATTTTTATTCGTATCAGTTATAGTTCCATAAATATTCGTCAGACTCTAAGTCTTCCGAAAGGTGTATCAAGGTTTTAATCTTGAATCACTTATATGGAAACTATCTCGGATTGTATTGGCATTTAGCCAATTCTGGAGTCAGGGCCCATCAACGCTTCCTTGTGTATCGTAGGTATACTGTTGTCTAACAACAATATCTCGTTTGTGCACCTGAGAGGTTTGCACGAGCCTTGCCCACGTGGTTCAGCTGCAAGTTCGATCGAAGTCCATACATTTTATTGTAGAGACTTTCGTATCAGTCGCAGTAGGAAACTCTGGAATTACTTCCAAGGTCTCTTTCCTTTGACCTGATGACGAAGATACTGTTTATCTCGTCGAGTTGCACTATTCTCCCACTCACCTTTTGAAAGAACCATTTTCTTCAAAAAGCATACCGTTCTTTGTGGCAAACCTATTTGCCTCGGTATAGTGAGGGAGGAATACCCAATTACTTGGGATAACCTACAAAGTAGCACTTGTCTGATTTGGAATAGGTTTGTAACCTTTTACACAAGCCCCATATTCCAAATGTTAAGAAAAGATACAACATGGTTGGGCGTACCATACCATGGCGTCATTTCAACAGACCTGATGGAGCTCTTTTCAGTGTAAAAGTCGCAGTCTCTAAAGCATCACTTTAAAAGGGATAATGGCAAATTTATTTATGTCATATTTGATCTTACCATGTCATAAATGGTTCGATTACATCTTCACGGACTTTCCACTTGCAGTGGTGTTCCGGGAGGTGCAAGTTATGAAACCCCTTTCACAACTCATCAGACATTCGCTAAACTTGTAACTCAAATATTCCTTTCTGCAATCCAATTGTAGAAACATAATTTTCTTGTTACAATAACTTTTACTTCATTGTCGAAAACCTTTTGACTGAATTCAAAAGATCTAGACTTACGTCTCATCAAGTAAATATCCATATATCTACTTGAGTCATTTCTGAAGATAGATAAATCCACTACTTGCAACAACATTTATTGGACTACATACATCATGATGCATGATCACCAATACGTTCTTTGTTCGTTCCTTATGGCCTGTGAACGGTATTTTAGTCACTTCACTTTTCGGAGAAAAGTTGCAAGTGTCAGATGATTCAAAATCAAATGACTTCAAAATCCATCATAATGGAATTTTCCATGCGGGTTTCTCCAATGTGACCAAATGCAGTGCCACACTTGTGTGGTATTCTTTTAGTCTTGTGACATTTAGCGTCAGTGTTATGGATGTATCATATTACCATCAATATTCATAATTTACGTCCCATCTGGATGGAAGCATGGCCCTTCATGTTATTCATAATACTGAACAACAATTGTTCTTTTATGAACAACCCTTTTGCAACAAACATTTTGCAATGGGCTAGAGTGTATGAAACTCTAAAATGAATTATTAAAGTAAATCCAGAGGTAATATATTAATATCATTATTCATAACATACATCTCATTCTCAATGAAAGTATGGCCCTTATGTTATTCATAACTTCGAACATCAAAAGTTCTCTTATGAACAACCTTCTTGCAAGATACCTTATGCAATGGGCTAGAGTTTGTGAAACTCTAAATGAATTATGAAAATAAATACAGACGGTAATACACCGATGGAAGGTATAGTAACATTTTACTATGTTCCCTGTGTATACCAAAACCTCATTCTTGGCTAGTCTTTCAGGCCATAGTAGTTCTTACATCGAGTTGCAAAAGAATGCAATCGAGCGGGTATATTTGTGATTAACTCACAATACCCAAGAATTAGTGATTAACAATTTAATCATAATTCCCAAGAACTATATCTTTGACCAGCCTTCTATACATCAAAAACTTGTATGACATTCATACTTGAGCTGGATATTCCAGTCTTCTCTCTTTTTGCCTTTATACTTCTAACAGTTTAACTTTTAGTATTTCTCCTACTCTCAGAAGCACCCAACTTAAGAGTGGCATTAGCCCTGGACTTCCTAGGCGTGAAAGTTTCACTAACACCCTTCGGACACTTCCATTATCTTTAAGTTGTTGTTTTATTCACCTTTCATCATATGACAGGCGTTCTACTGGATCCCTCTCTTATCAGTCTAATGCATAGTAAACTCCTTTACTAATAGTTTGCAAACAAACATTGCTTTGGATATCTCATATCTTTTAGCCTTTGTCTGTCTCTGAAAATGATTTTCAGATTCCATGAATATCACATAACTATCCAAACTTTCGAAGTTCAGGTCTATGGAAGCAAATGTATTGCACTTGACTGAAACGGAATTCTAGCTTTTGGATCGAAGGACGAGAGTCACATGATCCATAGCATAAGCGAGAGAATACCAAAGTATGCGATAGGACAAAGTCCTTCTCGGCACTCTTGAGGACAATCCTCACATTACGTTACCAACCGTAAAGTTTTAACCAGATATTTAACAGCTATTCACTTTTAACAGGGAAGGTGGAAACGCGAGCCATTATTCTACAACTATTTTGCAAATCACACTTAGACAGTGTTCAAAATTAATTGCACTGAGAATTAAACAAGTTAATTCAAAGTGCGCTCCCACTCAAATCAATATCTCTCATAATTGATTGTGAGTGATACAAGACCCGCATTTCCATTCAACGCCATTGAACGAGATGAACACTGATGGCGCGAACTTCAATCGGTAGGCAAACTTGCCAATCACATCTCTATGTGACTCTTGTTCATCTTTCGATGGGCGTGTTCCGAGCTCAGGGAGATCCTTCCAGAACGTCAAGACAACCAAGTGATCTCGCTGCGAGGTCTCAACTCACCCGCCTCACACATCCCTAATCGTTCGCACCCAGGGAGATCCTGTGATGCCCCGAAAAGTTAGGTGCCGTGACGGTGCTACACTTGGGAGAACACTAACTACTTGATATTTTTGTGAGAGATCACCCTAATAAAAGCGACTACCGTGCAATCAAGAAGGGTGCATCATAAGGGATAAACATCTCAGGCAATTCATAATAGCATGATATGGTATAGCCCTTTCTGACGGAGAAGTCTTGTATTTCTTCGTCTTTGGCATTCGCGTCGGTGTTCACCTTTGCGAAGATTGCCACCACCTTGTCGATGCACCAGATAATATTGCTATCTCTATAGCTAATAAAATAAGTGCATTACATAAGGTTGACACGCAGGTCATTAAAGTGCAATCATATGGCTCCAGCCATCATGCCGAATCATGACACGCAGGTCATGTTAATCAGTTTACATCATATAGACATCTCATACATAATCAAATTATTATGAGCACTACTGTACCACATCATATGCACATGCAAACCCTCCTGCAAAACCAAGTTAGACGCCTCTAATCGGTTCATGCAAAAACTTGTTTTACGTGGCTTCTAAGGTTTCGAAACAAACCGAAGCTACCAACGTCCATCATCAAGTATGATAATTCAAGTCGCTAGATTAACTTTCCAGGGTGTATGAAAACCAAGATAATAAAATCTCGAGCCCCATACTAAACTTCGTCATACGCATGACCCCCGTGCAGATCATATCTGCATTGCCCTTTTGTCTGCGAAATTTCATCTTTCCTTTTAACTACGGTGGAATTCAATGAACTGTTAGCACTTCGTTGATCAATCAGGATCGCGGATTGCCAGAACTTTGAAACTCCACCATACTGTTATCAAGATCAGAAATATGCAAATTCCAGGGAAGCAACAAGAACATCGGGTAACAGATTTCATCTGCTACCCGCACAAATAATTTTCAGTAATAGAACTCATCTACTACCTAATTATATTGTGCAACACCCATACATCTCATGTATTCTAGATCGCAACCTGCATCTACGCATAGCACGGCTCATGATGCCACTGTTGGGTAACGCAGTAGAAAACAAAAAATTTCCGACCTACGCACCAGCCCAGGACCACTATGGAGACTGCATACAAGGTTTGATCATTTTCGTTACCGACTCGTAGCGCAGCGGAAGTAGAGTCGATGACGATCGTCGGTGCAGATCCCCGCAGCTAGGATTTACAACCTCCCAACCGCGAGGATGTACTCCCTCATCCGCCACTCGGACAGCCCTCCGGGAGGCGGTCGGACAGTCCCCCGGACGGTGTCGTGGACAGCCCTTCGGGAGGACTCACAGAACTCGGACCGTCACTCGGACAGCCCTTCGGGAGGACACTCGAACAGCCCCTCGGGCAAAAGGACGAAACTACGACCTCTCTACGGGGTTGCACACATACGGTGCCATCTATCCGGCAGGGCTCCGCCGTCCAGAACTAGTTCCCACCGGAACCCAGACAGCCTTTCGGCACTACGAAACTATTTCGTGGGAGGGAGAGAGAATGCCAGATCATGCATGGCTTGTGTGAGAGAGTTGGAGTGGAGTTGGAGAGCACCTCTCCTCCTCCTTATATAGTGGTGGAAGGGGTGGAGGGGGCTGAAAATTCAGCCCACTAAACATGGGGAAAACATGTTCCCACAAAACAAGGAGAACATGTTCCCACCAAACAAGGGAAAAACATGTTCCCTTGTCCATGGTGTTCCCCCATGGGGCCCCACCTTCCTCCCAACACTCTCCACCATTTGTGGGGGCTGCCCCCCACCATGGGGGCCCCCCCCAACATTTTGTCCAGCCACAAGGGGGCTGCTCCCAAAGGGGGCCCCCCCAAAAACAGCCCCCATGATCCGTGGGATCTTGTCCCCTCACGCTGGGACAAGATGTTTTCCGCGACTATTATTTCTGAAAAATTCCAGAAGGTCCCAGAACATTTCCGGCACCCTCTAAAATTATCTGGACGCGCTCTGGAACATTTCCAGTATGGTGGTTTAATTTAAAACCATCTTTGTTTACCCGGTAAACAACTCCGGCAGCTCCGAAACTTTTTTTTTCGGTTTTTTTTCTCCAGAAAAATTCCAGAAATTACCAGACCAATCTGGCAACCTCCAAAACATTCCCGGTGCTTGCCGAAACCTTTTTGGATCAATGGTTTTATCCGAAACAACTTTTCGGTTTTACCGAAACTTTTTCAGTGTTCTCTCTCCGAAACTCTTCCGTTGTCTCCGAAACTTTTCGGTGATTTTCTCTCAGACTCCCTGTCTAGTATTCAGCAGATAGATGACCCTTAAGCGTGTGACCCTATAGGTTCGGTGAAGTATAGACATGACACGGAACACCTTCCGATCAATGATCAACATCGGAGCCGTGGACACCCATATTGACCCCTATACCCACACGAATGAATATTCGAGTGAACCTCCAGTTGCCGTGTGCTATTCCTGTTGCTTCACGATATGTTACAAATACCCGAGGTTAGACATGTAGGCATTTCCGTGGATCAACAACTTGTCCACTATGCCAGTTACCTCGTTACCGGTATTGTTCTCTTTTCTCGTTACCGTGTTCCGGCATCCCTGTGATCAAATCACAAAGTGTCTGGCCAGACGATGATGGATACCGTAACACAGAGAGGGCCCAGAGATATCTCTCCATCGTCGGAGGAGCAAATCCCAATCTCGAGCTATCAAGTTACTTGACACACTTTTCCATGAACCCGTAAGCCGCCGTAATAGCCACCCATTTACGGATGACGTTTAACAAACCCCAAAGTTCATGAAGCAAGTATGAAGAAACTCGACACTCTCATGGTCTAAGGAATTTTGCAAACATTAACCATCTCTGTGTTATTAACCATTAATATGTGACGAATGTAACTCATAGCATAACATCAATTTGGGTCGATTCAACACAAATGTTCTTCTAACACTGTGCCCTCAAAATTGCTGGCATAGACATGCCCATGATCAGGAAAACAGAACCATCATGCAATACTTGAGCTAGTCTTAGAGGCCAGACTAGGAATACATATTACCGTTTATTATTCCACACGTGCATATGAGTCTTCCTCCGAGCCTCTTTTTTTTTGCAGACTCGAGAACCATAGCAGTTATAGCATGGAACATAAACCTAATTATGAACAGGGAGATAATCAATAACATTTATTATTGCCTCTAGGGCATATCTCCTACAGACTCCCACTTGCACTAGAGTCAATAATCTAGTTAATGCTAATGCACTTTACACCTGTGGCACACCGGTGTAAATATGCTTCGCTTGTGGTATAGCCTGAATGTTCAACGGATCTGACGACTTCAGCTCCGTGTGTATCTTTGCATATCCTCGCGTTTTCACGCTTTCACAAAAGTCATATTTTGTGTGGACTTGGCTTGATATGTATGCGAATCACAGGTCGAACCTGGATTCCTCATACTGAGTTATGGAGCAACTACTTGCAGTAGTGTCCCATTGACAAAAGCCATCTTGGAACCATACTAAGTTCATGAATGAACTATATGATTCAACATCTTCTTTGTCGCTTTAAAAGCGGCAACATACTTTGCCTCTGTTATAGAATTTGCCACAGTAACTTGTTTGAACAAATTCCAACTAACTGTGCCACCATATTGTGTGTTACACAAAACCGTCAATTTAAATCGAAAATCGCATGGAGAAATGATGAAGACTGTATCGATGTAACCTTTTACAACGAACTCTTCATGATCTCTACTTGCGAGAAAACTTGTCATCAGTGCTACTATAGTACTCAATGACCCTTTTTCACTGTTGTCCCTTGATCAATACTTTTGATCACTTTGGTATCTATACTCGCAACAACTTTGGGAGTATTGGACATATCTGGTTGTTATACATACCATGGAATACATGATTAATCCAAACACAAGAGTGTGTGGAATCCCCATCATGTATTTTGCTCATCAGTGTTTTTGGGACACCGAGTCTTGCAAAAACTCTTTCCATGTGACTTCGGCAAGAATCACTCCTTGGCGTTTCAAATGCTAAAAAGTTTTAGCATCTTGTCAATATGTATTTATTGCTTAGCCCCATTAGGTAAATCTATCTTCATAGATCATCATGCCTAATATTAAGGCTATTTAGCCCAAGCACTTCATCGAAAAAATATTTTCAAATGAAGTCCTAATTCGTGTCAAGAATTTTATTTCCAATTAACAATGTGTCAAGCACACAAGGTTTTTAGAAATGTTATTAGGCTCCCACTTACTTTCTTGAATTACAAGCATCTTCGTTATCCATTGATGAAGTCAAAACTCCTTTGACCATTTCATCAAAACACAAAGATTCCAACTCCACTTTGCTCTCTTCTGTCCATCGCTGGAACTCTGAAGTTTGCACCCTTTCTAGCATCCTCTGGATTGACAAAATACCTTGGACTGTAACACATGCAGGTCCTTGGTTTCATTTCCATCAGATGGAAATCCTTTTGTCATCCATTGTTTTATATCTCATGATATGAAATATGTATTAATTGCTAGTTCAACCCGAACCGAATTTAAGCATCGCTACGATGAAGCAACCTCATCGTAGTCAACTCCTTGAACTTGTATATTGCAACAAGTCGAGCTTTATGGATAAAACATTTTTATTCATATCAGTTATAGTTCCATAAATATTCGTCAGACTCTAAGTCTTCCTAAAGGTGTATCAAGGTTTTAATCTTGAATCACTTATATGGAAACTATCTCGGATTGTATTGGCATTTAGCCAATTCCGGAGTTAGGGCCCATCAACGCTTCCTTGTGTATCGTAGGTATACTGTTGTCTAACAACAATATCTCGTTTGCGCACCTGAGAGGTTTGCACGAGCCTTGCCTACGTGGTTCAGCTGCAAGTTCGACCGAAGTCCATACATTTTATTGTAGAGACTTCCGTATCAGTCGCAGTAGGAAACTCCGGAATTACTTCCAAGGTCTCTTTCCTTTGATCTGATGGCAAAGATACTGTTTATCTCGTCGAGTTGCACTATTCTCCCACTCACCTTTTTCAAAGAACCATTTTCTTCAAAAAGCATACCGTTTTGTGGCAAAAACTTTTGCCTCGGTATAGTGGTGGGGGAATACCCAATGACTTGGGATAACCTACAAAGTAGCACTTGTCTGATTTGGAATAGGTTTGTAACCTTTTACACAAGCCCCATATTCCAAATGTTAAGAAAAGATATAACATGGTTGGGCGTACCATACCATGGTGTCATTTCAACAGACCTGATGGAGCTCTTTTCAGTGTAAAAGCCGCAGTCTCTAAAGCATCACCTTTTAAAAGGGATAATGGCAAATTTATTTATGTCATCTTTGATCTTACCATGTCATAAATGGTTCGATTACATCTTCACGGACTTTCCACTTGCAGTGGTGTTCCGGGAGGTGCAAGTTATGAAACCCCTTTCACAACGCATCAGACATTCGCTAAACTTGTAACTCAAATATTTCTTTCTGCAATCGAATTGTAGAAACATAATTTTCTATTTACAATAACTTCTACTTCATTTTGAAAACCTTTCAAATGATTTCAAAAGATCCAGACTTACGTCTCATCAAGTAAATATCCATATATCTACTTGAGTCATTTCTGAAGATAGATAAATCCACTACTTGCAACAACATTTATCGGACTACATACATCAAAATGTATGATCACCAATAAGTTCTTTGCTCGTTCCTTATGGCCTGTGAACGGTATTTCAGTCACTTCACTTTTCGGAGGAAAGTTGCAAGTGTCAGGAGATTCAAAATCAAACGACTTCAAAATCCATCATAATGGAATTTTCCATGCGGGTTTCTCCAATGTGACCAAATGCAGTGCCACACTTGTGTGGTATTCTTTTAGTCTTATGACATTTAGCGTCAGTGTTATGGATGTATCATATTACCATCAATATTCATAACATACGTCCCATCGATGATGGAAGTATGGCCCTCATGTTATTCATAATACTGAACAGCAATTGTTCTTCTATGAACAACCCTTTTGCAACAAACATTGTGCAATGGGCTAGAGTGTGTAAAACTCTAAAATGAATTATCAAAGTTAATACTGAGGTAATGTATTATTATCAATATTCATAACATACATCTCATTCATAATGAAAGTATGGCCCTTATGTTATTCATAACACCGAACATCAAAAGTTCTCTTATGAACAACCTTCTTGCAAGATAACTTATGCAATGGGCTAGAGTGTGTAAAACTCAAATTGAATTAGGAAAATAAACACAGACGGTAATACACCGATGGAAGGTACAGTAACATTTACTATGTTCCCTGTGTATACCTAAACCTCATTCCTGGCTAGTCTTTCAGGCCATAGTAGTTCTTACATCGAGTTGCAACAGAATGCAATCGAGCGGGTATCTTTGTGATTAACTCACAATACCCAAGAATCAGTGATTAACAATTTAATCATAATTCCCAAGAACTATATCTTTGACCAGCCTTCTATACATCAAAAACTTGTATGACATTCATACATGAGCTGGATATTCCAGTCTTCTTTCTCATTGCCTTTGTACTTCTAACAGTTTAACTTTTAGTATTTCTCCTACTCTCAGAAGAAGCACACAACTTAAGAGTGGCATCAGCCCTGGACTTCCTAGGCGTGAAAGTTTCACTGACACCCTTCGGACACTTCCTTTCTCTTTAAGTTGTTGTTTTATTCACCTTTCATCATATGACAGGCGTTCTTCTGGATCCCTCTCTTATCAGTCTAATGCATAGTAAACTCCTTTACTAATAGTTTGCAAACAAACATTTCTTTGGATATCTCATATCTTTTAGCCTTTGTCTGTCTCTGAAAATGATTTTCAGATTCCATGAATATCACATAACTATCCAAACTTTTGAAGTTCGGGTCTCATGGAAGCAAACATATTGCACTTGACTGAAATGGAATTCCAGCTTTTGGATCGAAGGACGAGAGTCACATGATCCATAGCATAAGCGAGAGAATACCGAAAGTATGCGATAGGACAAAGTCCTTCTCGGCACTCTTGAGGACAATCCTCACATTACGTTGCCAACCGTAAAGTTTTAACCAGATATTTAACAGCTATTCAATTTTAATAGGGAAGGTGGAAACGCGAGCCATTATTCTACAACTATTTTGCAAATCACACTTAGACAGTGTTCAAAATTAATTGCACTGAGAATTAAACAAGTTAATTCAAAGTGCGCTCCCACTCAAATCAATATCTCTCATAATTGATTGTGAGTGATACAAGACCCGCATTTCCATTCAACGCCATTGAACGAGATGAACGCTGATGGCGCGAACTTCAATCGGTAGGCAAACTTGCCAATCACATCTCTATGTGACTCTTGTTCATCTTTCGATGGGCGTGTTCCGAGCTCAGGGAGATCCTTCCAGAACGTCAAGACAACCAAGTGATCTCGCTGCGAGGTCTCAACTCACCCGCCTCACACATCCCTAATCGTTCGCACCCAGGGAGATCCTGTGATGCCCCGAAAAGTTAGGTGCCGTGACGGTGCTACACTTGGGAGAACACTAACTACTTGATATTTTTGTGAGAGATCACCCTAATAAAAGCAACTACCGCGCAATCAAGAAGGGTGCATCATAAGGGATAAACATCTCAGGCAATTCATAATAGCATGATATGGTATAGCCCTTTCTGACGGAGAAGTCTTGTATTTCTTCGTCTTTGGCATTCGCGTCGGTGTTCACCTTTGCGAAGATTGCCACCACCTTGTCGATGCACCAGATAATATTGCTATCTCTATAGCTAATAAAATAAGTGCATTACATAAGGTTGACACGCAGGTCATTAAAGTGCAATCATATGGCTCCAGCCATCATGCCGAATCATGACACGCAGGTCATGTTAATCAGTTTACATCATATAGACATCTCATACATAATCAAATTATTATGAGCACTACTATACCACATCATATGCACATGCAAACCCTCCTGCAAAACCAAGTTAGACGCCTCTAATCGGTTTAGCAAAAACTGGTTTTATGTGGCTTCTAAGGTTTCGAAACAAACCGAAGCTACCAACGTCCATCATCAAGCATGATTATCCAAGTCGCTAGATTAACAACGCGGGGTGTATGAAACACGAGATAATAAAATCTCGAGCCCCATACTGAACTTCGTCATACGCATGACCCCCGTGCAGATCATATCTGCATTGCCTTTCATCTGTGAAACATCCATCTTTCATTGACTAAAGTGGAACCCAAAGAACTGTTAGCACTTCGTTGATCTGTCAATCAGCATACTCAGGAGCAGCATGAAAGGATCGCGGATTGCCAGAACTTTGTCAGATTCCGCAATGCTGTCAAGATCAGGACTACGCAAATTCGAGGGAAGCAACAAGAACATCGGGTAACAGATTTCATCTGCTACCCGCACAAATAATTTTCAGTAATAGAACTCATCTACTACCTAATTATATTGTGCAACACCCATACATCTCCATGTATTCTAGATCGCAACCTGCATCTACGCATAGCACGGCTCATGATGCCACTGTAGGGTAACGCAGTAGAAAACAAAAAATTTCCGACCTACGCACCAGCCCAGGACCACTATGGAGACTGCATACAAGGTTTGATCATTTTCGTTACCGACTCGTAACGCAGCGGAAGTAGAGTCGATGACGATCGTCGGTGCAGATCCCCGCAGCTAGGATTTACAACCTCCCAACCGCGAGGATGTACTCCCTCATCCGCCACTCGGACAGCCCTCCGGGAGGCGGTCGGACAGTCCCCCGGACGGTGTCGTGGACAGCCCTTCGGGAGGACTCACAGAACTCGGACCGTCACTCGGACAGCCCTTCGGGAGGACACTCGAACAGCCCCTCGGGCAAAAGGACGAAACTACGACCTCTCTACGGGGTTGCACACATACGGTGCCATCTATCCGGCAGGGCTTCGCCATCCAGAACTAGTTCCCACCGGAACCCAGACAGCCTTTCGGCACTACGAAACTATTTCGTGGGAGGGAGAGAGAATGCCAGATCATGCATGGCTTGTGTGAGAGAGTTGGAGTGGAGTTGGAGAGCACCTCTCCTCCTCCTTATATAGTGGTGGAAGGGGTGGAGGGGGCTGAAAATTCAGCCCACTAAACATGGGGAAAACATGTTCCCACAAAACAAGGAGAACATGTTCCCACCAAACAAGGGAAAAACATGTTCCCTTGTCCATGGTGTTCCCCCATGGGGCCCCACCTTCCTCCCAACACTCTCCACCATTTGTGGGGGCTGCCCCCCACCATGGGGGCCCCCCCCAACATTTTGTCCAGCCACAAGGGGGCTGCTCCCAAAGGGCCCCCCCCAAAAACAGCCAAAAAACAGCCCCCACGATCCGTGGGATCTTGTCCCCTCACGCTGGGACAAGATGTTTTCCGCGACTATTATTTCTGAAAAATTCCAGAAGGTCCCAGAACATTTCCGGCACCCTCTAAAATTATCTGGACGCGCTCTGGAACATTTCCAGTATGGTGGTTTAATTTAAAACCATCTTTGTTTACCCGGTAAACAACTCCGGCAGCCCCGAAACTTTTTTTTCGGTTTTTTCTCCAGAAAAATTCCAGAAATTACCAGACCAATCTGGCAACCTCCAAAACATTCCCGGTGCTTGCCGAAACCTTTTTGGATCAATGGTTTTATCCGAAACAACTTTTCGGTTTTACCGAAACTTTTTCAGTGTTCTCTCTCCGGAACTCTTCCGTTGTCTCCGAAACTTTTCGGTGATTTTCTCTCAGACTCCCTGTCTAGTATTCAGCAGATAGATGACCCTTAAGCGTGTGACCCTATAGGTTCGGTGAAGTATAGACATGACACGGAACACCTTCCGATCAATGATCAACATCGGAGCCGTGGACACCCATATTGACCCCTATACCCACACGAATGAATATTCGAGTGAACCTCCAGTTGCCGTGTGCTATTCCTGTTGCTTCACGATATGTTACAAATACCCGAGGTTTAGACATGTAGGCATTTCCGTGGATCAACAACTTGTCCACTATGCCAGTTACCTCGTTACCGGTATTGTTCTCTTTTCTCGTTACCGTGTTCCGGCATCCCTGTGATCAAATCACAAAGTGTCTGGCCAGACGATGATGGATACCGTAACACCGAGAGGGCCCAGAGATATCTCTCCATCGTCGGAGGAGCAAATCCCAATCTCGAGCTATCAAGTTACTTGACACACTTTTCCATGAACCCGTAAGCCGCCGTAATAGCCACCCATTTACGGATGACGTTTAACAAACCCCAAAGTTCATGAAGCAAGTATGAAGAAACTCGACACTCTCATGGTCTAATGAATTTTGCAAACATTAACCATCTCTGTGTTATTAACCATTAATATGTGACGAATGTAACTCATAGCATAACATCAATTTGGGTCGATTCAACACAAATGTTCTTCTAACACTGTGCCCTCAAAATTGCTGGCATAGACATGCCCATGATCAGGAAAACAGAACCATCATGCAATACTTGAGCTAGTCTTAGAGGCCAGACTAGGAATACATATTACCGTTTATTATTCCACACGTGCATATGAGTCTTCCTCCGAGCCTCGTTTTATTTGCAGACTCGAGAACCATAGCAGTTATAGCATGGAACATAAACCTAATTATGAACAGGGAGATAATCAATAACATTTATTATTGCCTCTAGGGCATATCTCCTACAGACTCCCACTTGCACTAGAGTCAATAATCTAGTTAATGCTAATGCACTTTACACCTGTGGCACACCGGTGTAAATATGCTTCGCTTGTGGTATAGCCTGAATGTTCAACGGATCTGACGACTTCAGCTCCGTGTGTATATTTGCATATCCTCGCGTTTTCACGCTTTCACAAAAGTCATATTTTGTGTGGACTTGGCTTGATATGTATGCAAATCACAGGTCGAACCTGGATTCCTCAGACTGAGTTATGGAGCAACTACTTGCAGTAGTGTCCCATTGACAAAAGCCATCTTGGAACCATACTAAGTTCATGAATGAACTATATGATTCAACATCTTCTTTGTCGCTTTAAAAGCGGCAACATACTTTGCCTCTATTATAGAATTCGCCACAGTAACTTGTTTGAACAAATTCCAACTAACTGTGCCACCATATTGTGTGTTACACAAAACCGTCAATTTAAATCGAAAATCGCATGGAGAAATGATGAAGACTGTATCGATGTAACCTTTTACAACGAACTCTTCATGATCTCTACTTGCGAGAAAACTTGTCATCAGTGCTACTATAGTACTCAATGACCCTTTTTCACTGTTGTCCCTTGATCAATACTTTTGATCACTTTGGTATCTATACTCGCAACAACTTTGGGAGTATTGGACATATCTGGTTGTTATACATACCATGGAATACATGATTAATCCAAACACAAGAGTGTGTGGAATCCCCATCATGTATTTTGCTCATCAGTGTTTTTGGGACACCGAGTCTTGCAAAAACTCTTTCCATGTGACTTCGGCAAGAATCACTCCTTGGCGTTTTAAATGCTAAAAAGTTTTAGCATCTTGTCAATATGTATTTATTGCTTAGCCCCATTAGGTAAATCTATCTTCATAGATCATCATGCCTAATATTAAGGCTATTTAGCCCAAGCACTTCATCGAAAAACTATTTTCAAATGAAGTCCTAATTCGTGTCAAGAATTTTATTTCCAATTAACAATGTGTCAAGCACACAAGGTTTTTAGAAATGTTATTAAGCTCCCACTTACTTTCTTGAATTACAAGCATCTTCGTTATCCATTGATGAAGTCAAAACTCCTTTGACCATTTCATCAAAACACAAAGATTCCAACTCCACTTTGCTCTCTTCTGTCCATCGCTGGAACTCTGAAGTTTGCACCCTTTCTAGCATCCTCTGGATTGACAAAATACCTTGGACTGTAACACATGCAGGTCCTTGGTTTCATTTCCATCAGATGGAAATCCTTTTGTCGTCCATTGTTTTATATCTCATGATATGAAATATGTATTAATTGCTAGTTCAACCCTAACGGAATTTAAGCATCGCTACGATGAAGCAACCTCATCGTAGTCAACTCCTTGAACTTGTATATTGCAACAAGTCGAGCTTTATGGATAAAACATTTTTATTCATATCAGTTATAGTTCCATAAATATTCGTCAGACTCTAAGTCTTCCGAAAGGTGTATCAAGGTTTTAATCTTGAATCACTTATATGGAAACTATCTCGGATTGTATTGGCATTTAGCCAATTCCGGAGTTAGGGCCCATCAACGCTTCCTTGTGTATCGTAGGTATACTGTTGTCTAACAACAATATCTCGTTTGCGCACCTGAGAGGTTTGCACGAGCCTTGCCTACGTGGTTCAGCTGCAAGTTCGACCGAAGTCCATACATTTTATTGTAGAGACTTCCGTATCAGTCGCAGTAGGAAACTCCGGAATTACTTCCAAGGTCTCTTTCCTTTGATCTGATGGCGAAGATACTGTTTATCTCGTCGAGTTGCACTATTCTCCCACTCACCTTTTTCAAAGAACCATTTTCTTCAAAAAGCATACCGTTTTGTGGCAAAAACTTTTGCCTCGGTATAGTGGTGGGGGAATACCCAATGACTTGGGATAACCTACAAAGTAGCACTTGTCTGGTTTCGAATAGGTTTGTAACCTTTTACACAAGCCCCATATTCCAAATGTTAAGAAAAGATATAACATGGTTGGGCGTACCATACCATGGTGTCATTTCAACAGACCTGATGGAGCTCTTTTCAGTGTAAAAGCCGTAGTCTCTAAAGCATCACCTTTTAAAAGGGATAATGGCAAATTTATTTATGTCATCTTTGATCTTACCATGTCATAAATGGTTCGATTACATCTTCACGGACTTTCCACTTGCAGTGGTGTTCCGGGAGGTGCAAGTTATGAAACCCCTTTCACAACGCATCAGACATTCGCTAAACTTGTAACTCAAATATTTCTTTCTGCAATCGAATTGTAGAAACATAATTTTCTTGTTACAATAACTTCTACTTCATTTTGAAAACCTTTCAAATGATTTCAAAAGATCCAGACTTACGTCTCATCAAGTAAATATCCATATATCTACTTGAGTCATTTCTAAAGATAGATAAATCCACTACTTGCAACAACATTTATCGGACTACATACATCAAAATGTATGATCACCAATAAGTTCTTTGCTTGTTCCTTATGGCCTGTGAACGGTATTTCAGTCACTTCACTTTTCGGAGGAAAGTTGCAAGTGTCAGGTGATTCAAAATCAAACGACTTCAAAATCCATCATAATGGAATTTTCCATGCGGGTTTCTCCAATGTGACCAAATGCAGTGCCACACTTGTGTGGTATTCTTTTAGTCTTATGACATTTAGCGTCAGTGTTATGGATGTATCATATTACCATCAATATTCATAACATACGTCCCATCGTTGATGGAAGTATGGCCCTCATGTTATTCATAATACTGAACAGCAATTGTTCTTCTATGAACAACCCTTTTGCAACAAACATTGTGCAATGGGCTAGAGTGTGTAAAACTCTAAAATGAATTATCAAAGTTAATACTGAGGTAATGTATTATTATCAATATTCATAACATACATCTCATTCATAATGAAAGTATGGCCCTTATGTTATTCATAACACCGAACATCAAAAGTTCTCTTATGAACAACCTTCTTGCAAGATAACTTATGCAATGGGCTAGAGTGTGTAAAACTCTAATTGAATTAGGAAAATAAACACAGACGGTAATACACCGATGGAAGGTACAGTAACATTTACTATGTTCCCTGTGTATACCTAAACCTCATTCCTGGCTGGTCTTTCAGGCCATAGTAGTTCTTACATCGAGTTGCAACAGAATGCAATCGAGCGGGTATCTTTGTGATTAACTCACAATACCCAAGAATCAGTGATTAACAATTTAATCATAATTCCCAAGAACTATATCTTTGACCAGCCTTCTATACATCAAAAACTTGTATGACATTCATACATGAGCTGGATATTCCAGTCTTCTTTCTCATTGCCTTTATACTTCTAACAGTTTAACTTTTAGTATTTCTCCTACTCTCAGAAGAAGCACACAACTTAAGAGTGGCATCAGCCCCGGACTTCCTAGGCGTGAAAGTTTCACTGACACCCTTCGGACACTTCCTTTCTCTTTAAGTTGTTGTTTTATTCACCTTTCATCATATGACAGGCGTTCTTCTGGATCCCTCTCTTATCAGTCTAATGCATAGTAAACTCCTTTACTAATAGTTTGCAAACAAACATTGCTTTGGATATCTCATATCTTTTAGCCTTTGTCTGTCTCTGAAAATAATTTTCAGATTCCATGAATATCACATAACTATCCAAACTTTCGAAGTTTGGGTCTCATGGAAACAAACATATTGCGCTTGACTGAAATGGAATTCTAGCTTTTGGATCAACGGACGAGAGTCACATGATCCATAGCATAAGCGAGAGAATACCGAAAGTATGCAATAGGACAAAGTCCTTCTCGGCACTCTTGAGGACAATCCTCACATTACGTTACCAACCGTAAAGTTTTAACCAGATATTTAACAGCTATTCAATTTTAATAGGGAAGGTGGAAATGCGAGCCATTATTCTACAACTATTATGCAAATCACACTTAGACAGTGTTCAAAATTAATTGCACTGAGAATTAAAAGAATTAATTCTACAGTGCAATCCCACTCAAATCAATATCTCTCATAATTGATTGTGAGTGATTCAAGATCCGCATTTCAATTCAACGCCATTGATGGTAGCATCACTGATGACGAAAATCTCAATCGGTAGGCAAACTTGCCAATCACATCTCTATGTGACTCTTATTCATTTTTCGATGCGTGTGTTCCGAGCTCATGACTTTCATGCCTGAACGTCAAGACAACCAAGTGATCTCGCTGCGAGGTCTCAACTCACCCGCCTCACACATCCCTAATCGTTCGTACCCATGTTAGCATGTGATACCCCGAAAAGTTAGGTGCCGTGACGGTGCTACACTTGGGAGAACATTAACTACTTGATATTTTTGTGAGAGATCACCCTAATAAAAGCAACTACCGCGCAATCAAGAAGGGTGCAACATAAGGGATAAACATCTCAGGCAATTCATAATAGCATGATATGGTATAGCCCTTTCTGACGGAGAAGTCTTGTATTCCTTCGTCTTCGGCATTCACGTCGGTGATCACCTTCGCGAAGATTGCCACCACCTTGTCGATGCAGCAGATAATATTGCTATCTCTATAGCAAATAAAATAATGCATTACACAAGGTTGACACACAGGTCATTTAAAGTGCAATCATATGGCTCCAGCCATCATGCCGAATCATGACACGCAGGTCATGTTAATCAATTTACATTATATAGTCATCTCATACATAATCAAATTATTATGAGCACCGCTATACCACATCACATGCACATGTAAACCCTCCTGCAAAACCAAGTTAGACGCCTCTAATTGGTTCATGCAAAAAAAAACTAGTTTTTCGTGGCTTCTAAGGTTTCGAAACAAACCGAAGCTACCAACGTCCATCATCAAGTATGATAATTCAAGTCGCTAGATTAACTTTCCAGGGTGTATGAAAACCGAGATAATAAAATCTCGAGCCCCATACTAAACTTCGTCATACGCATGACCCCCGTGCAGATCATATCTGCATTGCCCTTTTGTCTGCAAAATTTCATCTTTCCTTTTAACTACGGTGGAATTCAATGAACTGTTAGCACTTCGTTGATCAATAGGATCGCGGATTGCCAGAACTTTGAAACTCCACCATGCTGTTATCAAGATCAGAAATATGCAAATTCCAGGGAAGCAACAAGAATATCGGGTAACAGATTTCATCTGCTACCCGCACAAATAATTTTCAGTAATAGAACTCATCTACTACCTAATTATATTGTGCAACACCCATACATCTCTATGTATTCTAGATCGCAACCTGCATCTACGCATAGCACGGCTCATGATGCCACTGTTGGGTAACGCAGCAGAAAACAAAAATTTTCCGACCTACGCACCAGCCCAGGACCACTATGGAGACTGCATACAAGGTTTGATCGTTTTCGTTACCGACTCGTAGCGCAGCGGAAGAAGAGTCGATGACGATCGGCGGTGCAGATCCCCGCAGCTAGGATTTACAACCTCCCAACCGCGAGGATGTACTCCCTCATCCGCCACTCGGACAGCCCTCCGGGAGGCGGTCGGACAGTCCCCCGGACGGTGTCGTGGACAGCCCTTCGGGAGGACTCACAGAACTCGGACCGTCACTCGGACAGCCCTTCGGGAGGACACTCGAACAGCCCCTCGGGCAAAAGGACGAGACTACGACCTCTCTACGGGGTTGCACACATACGGTGCCATCTATCCGGCAGGGCTTCGCCGTCCAGAACTAGTTCCCACCGGAACCCAGACAGCCTTTCGGCACTACGAAACTATTTCGTGGGAGGGAGAGAGAATGCCAGATCATGCATGGCTTGTGTGAGAGAGTTGGAGTGGAGTTGGAGAGCACCTCTCCTCCTCCTTATATAGTGGTGGAAGGGGTGGAGGGGGCTGAAAATTCAGCCCACTAAACATGGGGAAAACATGTTCCCACAAAACAAGGAGAACATGTTCCCACCAAACAAGGGAAAAACATGTTCCCTTGTCCATGGTGTTCCCCCATGGGGCCCCACCTTCCTCCCAACACTCTCCACCATTTGTGGGGGCTGCCCCCCACCATGGGGCCCCCCCCCAACATTTTGTCCAGCCACAAGGGGGCTGCTCCCAAAGGGGGCCCCCCCAAAAACAGCCCAAAACCAGCCCCCACGATCCGTGGGATCTTGTCCCCTCACGCTGGGACAAGATGTTTTCCGCGACTATTATTTCTGAAAAATTCCAGAAGGTCCCAGAACATTTCCGGCACCCTCTAAAATTATCTGGACGCGCTCTGGAACATTTCCAGTATGGTGGTTTAATTTAAAACCATCTTTGTTTACCCGGTAAACAACTCCGGCAGCTCCGAAACTTTTTTTTCGGTTTTTTCTCCAGAAAAATTCCAGAAATTACCAGACCAATCTGGCAACCTCCAAAACATTCCCGGTGCTTGCCGAAACCTTTTTGGATCAATGGTTTTATCCGAAACAACTTTTCGGTTTTACCGAAACTTTTTCAGTGTTCTCTCTCCGGAACTCTTCCGTTGTCTCCGAAACTTTTCGGTGATTTTCTCTCAGACTCCCTGTCTAGTATTCAGCAGATAGATGACCCTTAAGCGTGTGACCCTATAGGTTTGGTGAAGTATAGACATGACACGGAACACCTTCCGATCAATGATCAACATCGGAGCCGTGGACACCCATATTGACCCCTATACCCACACGAATGAATATTCGAGTGAACCTCCAGTTGTCGTGTGCTATTCCTGTTGCTTCACGATATGTTACAAATACCTGAGGTTAGACATGTAGGCATTTCCGTGGATCAACAACTTGTCCACTATGCCAGTTACCTCGTTACCGGTATTGTTCTCTTTTCTCGTTACCGTGTTCCGGCATCCCTGTGATCAAATCACAAAGTGTCTGGCCAGACGATGATGGATACCGTAACACCGAGAGGGCCCAGAGATATCTCTCCATCGTCGGAGGAGCAAATCCCAATCTCGAGCTATCAAGTTACTTGACACACTTTTCCATGAACCCGTAAGCCGCCGTAATAGCCACCCATTTACGTATGACGTTTAACAAACCCCAAAGTTCATGAAGCAAGTATGAAGAAACTCGACACTCTCATGGTCTAAGGAATTTTGCAAACATTAACCATCTCTGTGTTATTAACCATTAATATGTGACGAATGTAACTCATAGCATAACATCAATTTGGGTCGATTCAACACAAATGTTCTTCTAACACTGTGCCCTCAAAATTGCTGGCATAGACATGCCCATGATCAGGAAAACAGAACCATCATGCAATACTTGAGCTAGTCTTAGAGGCCAGACTAGGAATACATATTACCGTTTATTATTCCACACGTGCATATGAGTCTTCCTCCGAGCCTCGTTTTATTTGCAGACTCGAGAACCATAGCAGTTATAGCATGGAACATAAACCTAATTATGAACAGGGAGATAATCAATAACATTTATTATTGCCTCTAGGGCATATCTCCTACATGGTGGTGTCCCCTTGGTGCCCCCCTTGTGTTACCATTATTCCCTTTCATGTGTGACATAAAGCTTGGGTATTTTGGTATTTCAACATCCCACCCCACCCCTTGCCTTGGCCTATAAAAGGAGGAGAAGGGGCTGCCATTCTCCCCATCCCTTGCTCTCATACACATGCCAAGATGTTATCTGGCTTCTCTCTCCCTCCCACGAAAAGAGTTTCGTAGAGCCGAAAGGCTGTCTGGGTTCCGGCAGGAACTAGTTCTAGACGGCGAAGCCCTGCCGGATAGGTGACACCGTATGTGTGCAACTCTGTAGAGAGGTCGTAGCTTCGATCTTAGTGCCCGAGGGGCTGTTCGAGAGTGCCTCCCGAAGGGCTGTCCAAGTGACGGTCCGAGTTCTGTGAGTCCTCCCGAAGGGCTGTCCGAGTGACCATTCGAGTTTCGAAGGTCCTCCCGAAGGGCTGTCCGCGACATCGTCCGGGGGACTGTTCGACCGCCTCCCGGAGGGCTGTCTGAAGGGAAGACGAGGGTATACATCCTCGCGGTTGGGAGGTTGTAAATCCTAGCTGCGGGGATCTGCACCGCCGATCGTCATCGACTCTACTTCCGCTGCGCTACGAGTCGGTAACGAACATGATCAAACCTTGTATGCAGTCTCCATAGTGGTCCTGGGCTGGTGCGTAGGGCGGAAATTTTTTGTTTTCTGCTGCGTTACCCTACAGGCACACAATAGGTCTGGTACACAGCATGGCATACTTTATAGAACCTATGACTGAGGCATAGGGAATGCCTTTCATTCTTTCTCTATCTTCTGCTGTGGTCGGGCTTTGAGTCATACTCAACTTCACACCTTGTAATACAGGCAAGAACCCCTTCTTGGACTGAACCATTTTGAACTTCTTCAAATCTTATCAAGGTATGTGTTTTGTGAAAGTTCTATCAAAAGTCCTGATCTATCCCTATAGATCTTGATGCTCAATATGCAAGTAGCTTCACCGAGGTCTTTCATTGAAAAATTCTTATTCAAGTATCCTTTTATGCTATCCAGAAATTCTATATCATTTCCAATCAATAATATGTCATCCACATATAATATCAGAAATGCTACAGAGCTCCCACTCACTTCCTTGTAAATACAGGCTTCACCATAAGTCTGTATAAAACCATATGCTTTGATCACCTTATCAAAGCATATATTCTAGCTCCGAGATGCTTGCACCAGTCCACAGATAGATTGCTGGAGTTTGCACACTTTGTTAGCACCTTTAGGATCGACAAAACCTTTTGGTTGCATCATATACAACTCTTCTTTAAGAAATCCATGCAGTTTTGACATCCAGTTGCCAGATTTCATACAATGTGGCAATTGCTAACATGATTCAGACAGACTTAAGCATCGCTACGAGTGAGAAAAACTTATCGTAGTCAACACCTTGAACTTGTCGAAAAAACTTTTGCGACAAGTCGAGCTTTGTAGATAGTAACACTACCATCAGCGTCCATCTTCCTCTTGAAGATCCATTTATTCTCAATGGCTTGCCGATCATCGGGCAAGTCCACCAAAGTCCACACTTTGTTCTGATACATGGATCCTATCTCAGATTTCATGGCCTCAAACCATTTATCGGAATCTGGGCTCATCATAGCTTCTTCATAGTTCGTAGGTTCGTCATGGTCTAGTAACATGACTTCCAGAACAGGATTACCTCACCACTCTGGTGCAGAACGTGCTCTGGTTGACCTACGAGGTTCGGTAGTAACTTGATCTGAAGTTTCATGATCATCATCATTAGCTTCCTCTCTAGTTGGTGTAGGCATCACGGGAACGGTTTTCTGTGATGAGCTACTTTCCAATTCGAGAGAAGGTACAGTTACCTCATCAAGTTCTACTTTCCTCCCACTCACTTCTTTCGAGAGAAACTCCTTCTCTAGAAAGGATCCATTCTTAGCAACAAAGATCTTGCCTTCGGATTTGTGATAGAAGGTGTACCCAGCAGTTTCTTTTGGGTATCCTATGAAGACGCACTTCTCCGATTTGGGTTCGAGCTTATCAGGTTGAAGTTTTTTCACATAGGCATCGCAACCCCAAAATTTAAGAAATGACAGCTTAGGTTTCTTGCCAAACCGCAGTTCATACGGTGTCGTCTCAACGGATTTAGACGGTGCCCTATTTAACGTGAATGCAGCTGTCTCTAATGCATAACCCCAAAACGATAGTGCTAAATCGGTAAGAGACATCATAGATCGCACCATATCTAATAAAGTACGATTACGACGTTCGGACACACCATTACGCTATGGTGTTCCAGGTGGCGTGAGTTGTGAAACTATTCCACATTGTTTTAAATGAAGGCCGAACTCGTAACTCAAATATTCGCCTTCGCGATCAGATCGTAGAAACTTTATTTTCTTGTTACGATGATTCTCCACTTCACTCTGAAATTCTTTGAACTTTTCAAATGTTTCAGACTTGTGTAGATATACCCATATCTGCTCAAATCATCTGTGAAGGTCAGAAAATAATGATACCCGCCGCGAGCCTCAACACTCATTGGATCGCATACATCGGTATGTATTATTTCCAATAAGTCATTAGTTCGCTCCATTGTTCCGGAGAACGGAATTTTAGTCATCTTGCCCATGAGGCATGGTTCGCAAGCATCAAATGATTCATAATCAAGTGATTCCAAAATCCATCTGCATGGAGTTTCTTCATGTGCTTTACACCAATATGATCTAAACGGCAGTGCCACAAGTATGTTGCACTATCATTATTAACTTTGCATCTTTTGGCATCAATATTATGAATATGTGTATCACTACGATTGAGGTTCAATAAACCATTCACCTTGGGTGTATGACCACAGAAGGTTTTGTTCATGTAAACAGAACAACAATTATTCTCTGACTTAAATGAATAACCGTATCGCAATAAACATGATCTAATCATATTCATGCTTAACGCAAACACCAAATAACATTTATTTTAGGTTCAACACTAATCCTGAAGGTAGAGGGAGTGTGCGATGGTGATCGTATCAACCTTGGAATCAGTTCCAACACACATCGTCACTTCGCTCTTAACTAGTCTCTGTTCATTCTGCAGTTCCTGTTTCGAGTTACTAATCTCAACAACTGAACCGGTATCAAATACCCAGGGTTTGCTATGAACACTAGTAAATTACACATCAATAACATGTATATCATATATACCTTTGTTCACTTTGCCATCCTTCTTATCAGCCAAGTATTTGGGGCAGTTCTGCTTCCAGTGACCATTTCCTTTGTAGTAGAAGAACTCAGTTTCAGGCTTAGGTCTAGCTTTGGGCTTCTTCATGGGAGTGGCAACTTGCTTGCCATTCTTTTTGAAGTTCCCTTTCTTTCCCTTGCCCTTTTTCTTGAAACTAGTGGTCTTGTTAACCATCAACACTTGATGTTATTTCTTGATTTCTACCTTTGCTGATTTCAGCATCGCGAAGAGCTTGGGAATCGTTTTCGTCATCCCTTGCATATTATAGTTCATCACAAAGTTCTAGTAACTTGGTGATAGTGACTAGAGAACTATGTCAATCACTATCTTATCTGGAAGATTAACTCCCACTTGATTCAAGTGATTGTAGTACCCAGACATTCTGAGCACATGCTCACTAGCTGAGCTATTCTCCTCCATCTTATAGGCAAAGTACTTGTCAGAGGTCTCATACCTCTCGACATGGGCATGAGTCTGAAATACCAATTTCAACTCTTGGAACATCTCATATGCTCCGTGGCGTTCAAAACGTTTTTGAAGTCCCGGTTCTAAGCCGTAAAGCATGGTGCACTAAACTATCAAGTAGTCATCATACCGAGCTTGTCAAACGTTCATAACGTCTGCATCTGCTCCTGCAATAGGTCTGTCACCTAGCGGTGCATCAAGGACATAATTCTTCTGTGTAGCAACGAGTATAATCCTCAGATCACGGACCCAGTCCGCATCATTGCTACTATCATCTTTCAACTTAGTTTTCTCTAGGAACATATCAAAAATAAAATAGGGGAGCTATACGTGAGCTATTGATCTATAACATAGATATGCAAATACTATCACGACTAAGTTCATGATAAATTAAGTTCAATTAATCATATTACTTAAGAACTCCCACTTTGATTGACATCCCTCAAGTCATCTAAATGATATGTGATCCAAATCAACTAAACCATGTCCGATCATCACGTGAGATGGAGTAGTCTTCAATGGTGAACATCTCTATGTTGATCATATCTACTATATGATTCACGTTCGACCTTTCGGTCTCCAGTGTTCCGAGGCCATGTCTGTACATGCTAGGCTCGTCAAGTTTAACCTGAGTATTCCGCATTTGCAAAACTGTCTTGCACCCGTTGTATGTGAACGTAGAGCTTATCACACCCGATCATCACGTGGTGTCTCAGCACGACGAACTGTCGCAACGGTGCATACTCAGGGAGAACACTTATACCTTGAAATTTTAGTAAGGGATCATCTTATAATGCTGCCGCCGTACTAAGCAAAATAAGATGCATAAAAGATAAACATCACATGCAATCAAAATATGTGACATGATATGGCCATCATCATCTTGTGCTTTTGATCTCTATCTCCAAAGCACCGTCATGATCTCCATCATCACCGGCTTGACACCTTGATCTCCATCGTAGCGTCATGGTCGTCTCGCCAACTATTGCTTCTACAACTATCGCTAACGCATAGTGATAAAGTAAAGCAATTACATGGCGTTTGCATTTCATACAATAAAGCGACAACCATAAGGCTCCTGCCAGTTGCCGATAACTTTTACAAAACATGATCATCACATACAATAACATATATCACATCATGTCTTGACCATATCACATCACGACATGCCCTGCAAAAACAAGTTAGACGTCCTCTACTTTGTTGTTGCAAGTTTTACGTGGCTTCTACGGGCTTCTAGTAAGAACCGTTCTTACCTACGCATCAAAACCACAATGGTGATTTATCAAGTTTGCTGTTTTAACCTTCAACAATGACCGGCCACAGTCAAATTCGATTCAACTAAAGTTGGAGAAACAGACACCCGCCAGCCACCTTTATGCAAAACTAGTTGCATGTCTGTCGGTGGAACCGGTCTCATGAACGTGGTCATGTAAGGTTGGTCCGGGCCGCTTCATCCAACAATACCGCCGAATAAAAATAAGACGTTGGTGGTAAGCAGTATGACTATCACCGCCCACAACTCTTTGTGTTCTACTCGTGCATATCATCTACGCATAGACCTGGCTCGGATGCCACTGTTGGGGAACGTAGCATGCAATTTCAAAAAATTTCCTACGCTCACGCAAGATCTATCTAGGAGATGCATAGCAACGAGAGGGGAAGAGTGTGTCCACGTACCCTCGTAGACCGAAAGCGGAAGCGTTTACTTGACGCGGTTGATGTAGTCGAACGTCTTCTCGTTCCGACTGATCGAGTACCGAACGTACGGCATTTCCGAGTTCTACACACATTCAGCGCGATGACGTCCCTCGAGCTCTTAATCCAGCAGAGTGTCGAGGAAGTAGATGAGCTCCGTCAGCACGACGGCGTGGTGACGGTGATGGTGATGTAATCTGCGCAGGGCTTCGCCTAAGCACTGCGAGAATTTGACCGGAGGCGTAAACTGTGGAGGGGGGCGCCACACACGGATTGGAACAACTGATGTGTGTTGTAGGCGCCCCCTGCCCATGTATATAAAGAAGGGAGGGAGAGGAGGCCGGCCCTAGGCACGCCCCAAGTGGGAGGAGTCCCACTTGGGCTCCTAGTAGGATTCGGCCCCCCCTTTCCTTTTACCGGAGGGGGAAAGGGGGAAGGAGAGGGAGTAGGAGAAGGAAAGGGGGGCGCCGCCCCCACCCCTTGTCCAATTCTGACTCCTCCCTAGTGGGGGGCGCGCCAGCCCCTTGTGGGCTGGTTATCCTCCCTCCTATGGCCCATATGGCCCATATATTTCCTCGGGGGGTTCCGGTAACCCCTCCGGTACTCCGGTATGTACCCGATTCATTCCGGAACACTTCCGGTGTCCGAATACCACCTTCCAATATATCAATCTTTACCTCTCAACCATTTTGAGACTCCTCGTCATGTCCGTGATCTCATCCGGGACTCCGAACAACCTTCGGTCACCAAAACATATAACTCATATAATACATATCGTCATCGAACGTTAAGCGTGCGGACCCTACGGGTTCGAGAACTATGTAGACATGACCGAGACACCTCTCCGGTCAATAACCAATAGCGGAACCTAGATGCTCATATTGATTCCCACATATTCTATGAAGATCTTTATCGGTCGAATCGCTATGTCAACATACGTTATTCCCTTTGTCATCGGTATGTTACTTGCCCGAGATTCGATCGTTGGTATCTTCATTCCTAGTTCAATCTCGTTACCGGAAAGTCTCTTTACTCGTTCCATAATGCATCATCCCGCAACTAACTCATTAGTCACATTGCTTGCAAGGCTTCATATGATGTGCATTACCGAGAGGGCCCAGAGATACCTCTGCGATACTCGGAGTGACAAATCCTAATCTCGATCTATGCCAACCCAACAAACACCCTCGGAGATACCTGTAGAGCATCTTTATAATCACTTAGTTATGTTGTGACGTTTGATAGCACACAAGGCATTCCTCCGGTATCCGGGAGTTGCATAAGCTCATAGTCGGAGGAATATGTATTTGACATGAAGAAAGCAGTAGCAATAAAACTGAACGATCATTATGCTAAGCTAATGGATGGGTCTTGTCCATCACATCATTCTCCTAATGATGTGATCCAGTTCATCAAATGACAACACATGTCTATGGCTAGGAAACTTAACCATCTTTGATTAACGAGCTAGTCACGTAGAGGCATACTAGGGACACGGTGTTTTGTCTATGTATTCACACATGTATCAAGTTTCCGGTTAATACAATTCTAGCATGAATAATAAATATTTATCATGATATAAGGAAATATAAATAGCAACTTTATTATTGCCTCTAGGGCATATTTCCTTCAGATACCTCCTACCTCACTCCTGATGATAACTCTGTAGCAAAGCTAGTCGATCGTGGGTTACCGATGGTGATTCCTCTTTCACCACCTACGACGATGCCGCTGTCGTGCAACCCCTCAAGTGTGCACCCATCGAAGGTGATTCCTCCAAGTTCACCTTGACAAATACATCATGAGGGAATCCATCAAGGGTGATTCCTCGGACTTCCCTCTTGATGTTACGGACACACGGTTACCTTACACTATTGTCCCTTTTAACTGTTATGGTGGGACTGAAGGGACAGGCGGTACCAGCCCGGTAGAGGTGGACCTGAGTTCCCGACAGTCTCTTGTGTAGTCGGGTTGACCTGGAGGGTACCCGCGAGATAATTACGTGGCACGGCCAGGTAGGCAGAGACCGCCCTAGAGAGGAATGGGCCTGGCCCTTGCAGTAAGTCCGCGAGACGGGGCGATAGGAGCACTGATTGTCACCGCGAGCTCCCAACACACTAACGGATTTGGGTATTTGATCTGAGTTGGCCACTGGCCTATACGCACTACCATCACGCGGGATAATGGTTTATGGGGCCCTCTGTGTCTTATGCATCAGCCGAAAGCTCTATCAGACGTCCAGTTCAGCATTGTGGCACGGTCGGATCGTGCCATCTAGGAGAGGGGTGGCGGTGGTATCCACCCTGCACACAACGACCCAGAGTGCAAAGGGCGATGGGACCAAGACCCCTAAGCACTTAGGATGTAGACCGGCAGGGACCTCTCTGCGGAGCCTAGGTAGGACTATGTCGTGTCGGTTATCTGAGGCCGGGCATTACCCAGCAATTGTGTCCAGCTAGAGGTAATCGAGCGTGCCGGGTAATAGTAGTGCACCCCTGCAGGGAAGTTATCTATTCGAATAGCCGTGTCCACGGTAACGGGAAACTCAGTGTTGTATCCCGATCTACTACAACTTGAACTGGATACTTGTGAAGCTTAATTAATATGTTGGCTCCGGGATCGCTTTCTAGTAGGGAGTCAAGGAAGGATCTCTGGGCCTTGCTATTATACAACTATTACTTTATTATTGTAGGAGATATGCCCTAGAGGCAATAATAAATGTTATTATTTATCTCCATGCTCATAATTATGTTTATATTCCGTGCTATAACTGCTATGGTTCTCGAGTCTGCAATAACCACGAGGCTCGGAGGGAAACTCATATGCACGTGTGGAATAATAAACGGTAAAATGTATTCCTAGTCTGGCCTCTAAGGCTAGCTCAAGTGTTGCATGATGCTCCCATTTTCCTGATCATAGGCATGTCTATGCCGGCAACTTTGAGGGCACATTGTTAGAAGAACACTTGTGTTGAATCGACCCGAATTGATGTTATGCCATGAGATATATTCGTCACAAGTTAATGGTAAATAACACAGAGCAAGTTAACATTTGCATAATTCCTTAGACCATGAGAGTATCGAGTTTCTTCATGCTTGCTTCATGAACTTTGGGGTTTGTTAAACATCATCCGTAAATGGGTGGCTATTACGACGGCTTACGGGTTCATGGAAAAGTATGACAAGTAACTTGATAGCTCAAGATTGGGATTTGCTCCTCTGACGATGTTGAGATATTCTTTGGGCCCTCTCGGTGCCACGGTATCCATCATCATCTGGCCAGACACAGCGTGATTTGATCACGGGGATGCTGGTACATGGGAACGAGAAAAGATAACAATACCGGTAACGAGGTAACTGGCATTGTGGACAAGTGTTGATCCATGGGGATGCCGATAAATCTCACCTCGGTATTTGTAACATATCGCGAAGCAACAGGAATAGCACATGGCAACCGGAGGTTCACTCGAATATTATTCATGTGGGTATAGCGTTCAATATGGGTGTCCACGGCTCCGATGTTGATCATTGATCGGAAAGTGTTCCGGTCATGTCTATACTTCACCGAACCTATAGGGTCACATGCTTAAGGGTCATCTATCTGCTGAATACTAGACAGGGAGTCTGAGAGAAAGTCACCAGAAAAGTTTCGGAGACAACGGAAGAGTTCCGGAGAGAGAAAACCGAAATGGTTTCGGTAAAACCAAAAAGTTGTTTCGGGGTATACCATTAATTCAAAATGGTTTCGGCACACGCCTGAAAATTCTTGGAGGGTGCCAGAATTGTTCTGGGAACTTCGGGGATTTTTCCAGAGAAAAAACCCGGAAATGTTCCGGAGCTGCCAGAACCGCTTTGGTTGCTTTTCGCAGATGAAAATCACTAATCTGGAATTGTTTCGGAATGCATCCAAAATTATTTTAGATATTACTGGAAATGTTCTAAGACCTACATAAATATTTTTGGATTTAACGGCCGCGGAAAAATGTTTCCATGAATAGTGAAAAGCACTTTATGGTGGCTTCTTGGAGAAGCCACCTTGAGGGCTTTTTGGTATTTTCCCCTATTGGCTTCTTGGAGAAGCCACCTTGAGGGCATTTTGGGATTTCCATGTGACCTCTACCCCTTGGGCTTGGCCTATAAATAGAGGTGGAGAGGCACTCTCCACACTCACTATTTCTCACATACAAATGCCATGCAATGATCTGGCTTCTCTCTCCCTCCCCGCAAAATAGTTTCGTATAGCCGAAAGGCTATTTGGGTTCCGGTGGGAACTAGTTCTGGACGGCGAAGCCCTGCCGGATAGATGACACCGTATATGTGCAACCCCGTAGAGAGGTCGTAGGTTCGATCTTTTGCCCGAGGGGTTGTTCGAGGGTCCTCCCGAAGGGTTGTTCGAGTTACAGTCCGAGTTTCAAGGGTCCTCTCCAAGGGCTATCCGTGATATCGTCCGGGGGACTGTCCGACCACCTCCTGAAGGGCTGTCCGGGGGTCTGTCCGAGGGGCAGACGAGGGAGTACATCCTCGCGGTTGGGAGGTTATAAATCCTAGCTGCGGGGATCTGCACCAACGATCAACATCGACTCTAATTCCGCTGCGCTACGAGTCGGTAAGGATCTTATCAAACCTTGTATGCTTCTCCATAGTGATCCTGGGTGTGCTCGCTGTACCAGAAATTTCTGTTTTCTGTCGCGTTCCCGTACAGTGGCATCATGAGTCGTGCTATGCGTAGATGCAGGTTACGATCTAGAATACATTAGATGTATGGGTGTTGCACAATATAATTTTGTAGCAGATGAGTTCTATTGCTAAAATTATTTGTCCGGGTAGCAGATGAAATCTATTACCCGATGTTCTTGTTGCTTCCCTAGAATTTTTGTATTTCTGATCTTGATAACAGCATGATGGAATTTCAAAGTTCTGGCAATCCGCGATCCTGATTGATCAACAAAGTGCTAACAGTTCATTGAATTCCACCGTAGTTAAGAGAAAGATGAAATTTCACAGACAAAAGGGCAATGCAGATATGATCTGCACGGGGGTCATGCGTATGACGAAGTTCAGTATGGGGCTCAAGATTTTATTATCTCGTGTTTCATACACCCTGCAAAGTTAATCTAGCGACTTGAATAATCATGCTTGATGATGAACGTTGGTAGCTACAGTTTGGTTGAAACCTTAGAAGCCACGTAAAATAAAATTTTGCATAAACCGATTAGAGGCGTCTAACTTGGTTTTGTAGGATGACATAAGATGTGCATGAGATGTGGTATAGTCTTCATCATATTTAATTTGATTATGTATGAGATGACTATATGATGTAAATTAACATGACCTGTGTGTCATGATTCGGCATGATGGCTGGAGCCATATCATTGCCACTTTAATGACCTACATGTCAACCTTAAGTAATGCACTTATTTTATTAGCTATGGAGATAGCAATATTATCTGGTGCATCGACAAGGTGGTGGCAAACTTCGCAAAGGTGAACACCAACGCGAATGCCGAAGACGAAGAAATGAAATACTTCTCCGTCATAAAGGGCTATACCATATCATGCTATTATGAATTGTCTGAGATGTTTATACCTTATGATGCACCCTTTTGATTGCATGGTAGTCATTTTTATTAGGGTGATCTCTCACTTAAAATATCAAGTAGTTAGTGTTCTCCCAAGTTTAGCACCGTCACGGCACCTATCTTTTTGGGGTGCGCCATGGTTGCATGGGTATGAACGATTAGAGAAGTGTGAGGCGGGTGAGGTCAGACCTCGCAGCGAGATCACTTGGTTGTCTTGACGTTCATGGCAGGATCGTCCTAAGCTCGGAACACACGCATCAAAAGATGAACAAGAGTCACATAGAGATGTGATCGGCAAGTTGGCCTACCGATTGAAATCCTCGTCTTGAGATGAAGATTCTATGACATTGAATTGATATTCAGATCTTGAATCACTCACAATCAATTATGAGAGATATTGATTTGAGTGGGAGCGCACTTTAGAATTAATTCTTTTAATTCTTAGTGCAATTAATTATGGACACTGTCTAAGTGTTATTTGCATAAATAGTTGTAGAATAATGGCTCGCGTTTCCACCTTCCTTGTTAAAATTGAATAAGCTATTTAATATCTGGTTAAAACTTTACGGTTGGTAACGTAATGTGAGGATTGTCCTCAAGAGTGCCGAGAAGGACTTTCTCCTATCGCATGCTTTCGGTATTCTCCCGCTAATGCTATGGATGATGTGACTCTCGTCCATCGATCCAAAAGCTAAAATTCTGTTACGGTCAAGTGCAATATGTTTGCTTCCATGAGACCTGAACTTCAAAAGTTTGGGATAGTTATGTGATAATCATGGAACTGAAAATTGTTTTTCAGATACAAACAAAGGCTAAACGATATGAAATATCTGAAGCAATGTTTGTTTGCAAAGTATTAGTAGAGTGTTTACTATGCATTTGACTGATAAGAGAGGGATCCAGAAGAACGCCTGTCATGTAATGAAGGTGAATAAAACAACAACTTAAAGAGAAAGGAAGTGTCCAAAGGTGTCGGTAAAACTACACGCCTAGAAAGTCCAGGGCTAATGCCACTCTTAAATTGGGTGCTTCTTCTGAGAGTAGAGAAATATTGGAAGTAAAACTGTTAGAAGTATAAAGGAAAAAAGAATAAAAACTAGAATGTCCAGCTCATGTATGAATGTCATACAAGTTATAGAAGTATAGAAGGCTGGTCAAAGGAATAGTTCTTGGGGATTCTGATTAAACTTTTATTCACTGATTCTTCGGTATTGTGATTAAAATTGATCACGGGAATACCCGTTCGATTGCATTCTGTTGAAACTCGATGCAAGAACTACTGCGGCCTAAAAGACTTGCCGGGAATGAGGTTTAGATACACGCTAGGAACATAGTAAATGTTACTGTACCTTCCATCAGTGTATTTCCTTCTTTATTTATTTTCATAATTCAATTAGAGTTTTATAAACTCTAGCCCATTGCATAAAGTATCTTGCAAGAAGATTGTTCATAAGAGAACTTTTTCATGTTCGGTGTTATGAATAACATAAGGGCCATACTTTCATTATGAATGAGATGTATGTTATGAATATTGATAATAATATACTACCTCTGTGTTTACTTTCATAATTTATTTTAGAATTTTATACACTCTAACGCATTGCATAAAAGTTTTGTTGCAAGAAGGTTGTTCATGAGAGAACAAATTGTTCTTTGATGTCATGAATAATATAAGGGTCATACTTCCATTATCAATGGGATGTATGTTATGAATATTGATGGTAATATAATACATCCATAACAAAATGACGCTAAATGTCACAAGACTAAAAGAATACCACATTTGTGTGGCACTGCATTTGGTCACATTGGAGAAACCCGCATGGAGAAATTCCATTATGATGGATTTTGAAAACATTTGATTATGAATCATCTGACACTTGTAACTTTTGTTCGAAGAGTGAAGTGACTGAAATACCGTTCATAGGCCATGGGGAACGAGCAACGAACTTATTGGTGATCATACATTATGTTGTGTGTAGTCCAATAAATGTTGTTGTAAACAGTGGATTTGTCTATCTTCATAAATGACTCAAGTAGATATATGGATATTTGCTTGATGAGACGTAAGTCTGGATCTTTTGAAATCATTCGAAAGGTTTTCAAAATGAAGTAGAAATTATTGTAACAAGAAAATTATGTTTCTACAATTAGATTGCGGAAAGGAATATTTGAGTTACAACTTTAGCGAATGTCTGATGAGTTGTGAAAAGAGTTTCATAACTTACACCTCCCGGAGCACCACTGTGAGTGGAATGTCTGTGAAGATGTAATCAAACCATTTATGACATGGTAAGATCAAAGATGACATAAATTAATTTGCCATTATCCCTTTTAAAGTAATGCTTTAGAGACTGTGGCTTTTAGACTGAATAGAGCGCCATCAGATCTGTTGAAATGACGCCAACCATGTTTTGTCTTTTCTTAACATTTAGAATATGGGGCTTGTATAAAATATTTACAAGCCTATTCCAAATCAGACAAGTGCTACTTTGTAGGTTATCCCAAATTATTAGGAATTCCTCCATCACTATACCGAGGCAAAAGGTTTTGCCACAAAGAGCGGTATGATTTTGAAGAAAATGGTTCTTGCAAAAAGGTGAGTGGGAGGACAGTGCAACTCGACGAGATAACAGTATCTTCATTATCAGGTCAAAGGAAAGAGACCTTGGAAGTGATTTCAGAGTTTCCTACCGCGACTGATACGGAAGCCTCTACATGAGATGTATGGACTTTGGTCGAAATTGCAGCTGAACCACGTAGGCAAAACTCGTGCGAACCTCTCAGGTGCACATACGAGATATTGTTGTTAGACAACAGTATACCTACGATATACAAGGAAGCATTGATGGGCCCTGACTCCGGAATTGGCTAAATGCCAATATAATCCGAGATAGTTTCCATATAAAAAATTCAAAATTATATCTTGATGAACCCTTCGGAAGACTTAGAGTCTAACGAATGTTAATGGAACTATAAACTGATATGGATAAAAATGTTTTATCTATAAAGCTCGACTTGTTGCCTGCAACAAATTCAAGGAGTTGACTACGATGAGATTGTCTCACCGTGGCGATGCTTAAAGTCATATCGGGTTAAACTAGCAATTAATACATATTTCAATCATGAGATATGAAACATGGATGCCAAAAGGATTTCCATGAAATGGAAATACAAACTAGGACTTGTATGTGATACAGTCCAAAGTATTTTGTCGACCCAGAGGATGCTAGTGAGTGTGCAAACTTCAGAGTTCCAGCAATGGACAGAAGAGAGCAAAAATGAGTTCGAATCTTCGTTTTTGATGAAATAGTCAAAAGAGTTTGATTTCGTCAAACGGATAGCGAAGATGCTTGTTGTTACAAGAAAGTAAGTGGGAGCATAATAATATTTCTAAAAACCTTGTGTGCTTGACACACTGTTGATTGGAAATAATATAAATTTCTTGACACGAATTAGGACTTCAATGAAAATAGTTTTTCGATGAAGTGCTTGGGCTAGGTAGCCTCGATATTAGGCATATTTATCTATGGAGATAAATATGGCCTAATAGGCTAAAGCCAAAAATACATATTGACAAGATGTTAAAACAGTTTAGCATTAAAATGCCAAGGAATGGTCTTTGCCGAAGTCACATGGAAAGAGTTTTGCAAGACTCGGTGTCCCAAAACACTAATGAGCAAAATACATGATGGAGATTCCACCCAATTTTGTGTTTGGATTAATCATGTATTCCATGGTATGTAAAACAACCAGATATGTCCGATACTCCCAAGCTGTTGCGAGTGTAGATACCAAAGTGATCAAAGTACTGATCATGGGACAACAGTGAAAAATGTCGTTGAGTACTAAAGTAGCACTGATGACATATTTTCTCGCAAACAGAGATTATGAAGTGCTCGTTGTAAGAAATTAAATCGATACAGTCTTCATCAATGCTCCAAGCATTTTTTGATTTAAGTTAAGGGTTTTGTGTAATACACAATATGGTGGCATGGTAGTTGGAAATTGTTCCAAACAGGTTACTGTGGCGAATTTTATGACAAAGGCTAAGTATGTTGATGCTTTGGAAGCGACAAAGAAGATGATGAATCATATAGTTCATTCATGAACTTAGTATGGTTCCAAGATGGCTTTGGTCAATGGGACACTATTGGAGATAGTTGCTCCATAGCTCAGTCTGAGGAATCAAGGTTTGACCTGTGATTCACATATATACAAAGCCAATTCAACACAAAATATGAATTTTGTGAAAGCGTGAAAATGCGAGGATATGCAAAGTTACACACGGACCTGAAGTTGTCAGATCCGTTTGACAAAGACTATACCACAAGCGAAGCATATTTTACACCGGTATGCCATAGGTGTAAAGTGCATTAGCATTGAATAGATTATTGACTCTAGTGCAAGTGGGAGTCTGTAGGAGATATGCCCTAGAGGCAATAATAAATGTTATTATTTATCTCCATGCTCATAATTATGTTTATATTCCGTGCTATAACTGCTATGGTTCTCGAGTCTGCAATAACCACGAGGCTCGGAGGGAAACTCATATGCACGTGTGGAATAATAAATGGTAAAATGTATTCCTAGTCTGGCCTCTAAGACTAGCTCAAGTGTTGCATGATGGTCCTGTTTTCCTGATCATAGGCATGTCTATGCCGGCAACTTTGAGGGCACATTGTTAGAAGAACACTTGTGTTGAATCGACCCGAATTGATGTTATGCCATGAGATACATTCGTCACAAGTTAATGGTAAATAACACAGAGAAAGTTAACTTTTGCATAATTCCCTAGACCATGAGAGTATCGAGTTTCTTCAAGCTTGCTTCATGAACTTTGGGGTTTGGTAAACGTCATCCATAAATGGGTGGCTATTACGGCGGCTTACGGGTTCATGGAAAAGTATGACAAGTAACTTGATAGCTCAAGATTGGGATTTGCTCCTCCGACGATGGAGAGATATTCTTTGGGCCCTCTTGGTGTAATGGTATCCATCATCGTCTGGCCTGGCGTGTGGGTATAGGGGTCAATATGGGTGTCCACGGCTCCGATGTTGATCATTGATCGGAAAGTGTTCCGGTCATGTCTATACTTCACCGAATCTATAGGGTCACACGCTTAAGGGTCATCAATCTACTGAATACTATACAGGGAGTCTGAGAGAAAGTCACCGGAAAAGTTTCGGAGACAACGGAAGAGTTCCGGAGAGAGAACACCGGAATGGTTTCGGTAAAACTAAAAAGTTGTTTCGGGGTATACCATTAAGTCAAAATGGTTTCGGCACACGCCTGGAAATTCTGTGAGGGTGCCAGAATTGTTCTGGGAACTTCTGGGATTTTTCTGGAGAAAAAACCCGAAAATGTTCCGGAGCTGCTAGAACCGCTTTGGTTGCTTTTCGCAGATGAAAATCACTAATCTGGAATTGTTTCGGAACGTGTCCAAAATTAGTTTCGTGGGCACTAGAAATGTTCTAAGCACTACAGAAATATTTTTGGATTTAACGGTCACGGAAAAATGTTTCTGTGAATAGTGAAAAGCACTTTATGGTGGCTTCTTGGAGAAACCACCTTGAGGGCTTTTTGGTATTTTCCCCTTTTGGCTTCTTGGAGAAGCCACCTTGAGGGCATTTTGGTATTTCCAAGTGACCTCTACCCCTTGGGATTGGCCTATAAATAGAGGTGGAGAGGCACTCTCCACACTCACTCTTTCTCACATACAAATGCCATGCAATGATCTGGCTTCTCTCTCCCTCCCCGCGAAATAGTTTCTTAGAGCCGAAAGGCTGTCTGGCTACCGGTGGGAACTAGTTTTGGACGGTGAAGCCCTACCGGATAGATGACGCCGTATGTGTGCAACCCCATAGAGAGGTCGTAGGTTCGATCTTTTGCCCGAGGGGCTGTTCGAGGGTCCTCCCGAAGGGCTGTCTGAGTTACAGTCCGAGTTTCAAGGGTCCGCCCGAAGGGTTGTCCATGACATCGTCCGGGGGACTGTCCGACCGCCTCCCGGAGAGCTGTCCGGGGGTCTGTCCGAGGGGCAGATGAGGGAGTACATCCTCGCTGTTGGGAGGTTGTAAGTCCTAGCTGCGGGGATCTGCACCAACGATCACCATCGACTCTACTTCCGCTGCCCTACGAGTCGGTAACGATCTGATCAAACCTTGTATCAAACCTTGTATGCATCTCCATAGTGATCCTGGGCATGCTCGTTGTACCGGAATTTTTTGTTTTCTGTCGCGTTCCCCTACAATTATATGCTAATCTGCACTCTTCTAATGCTGCAAGATGCTGAAGATGCTAGTCTTCGATAGGCTAGGCCTTCCCCTCTATTCTGGCCTTCTACAGTTTAGTCCACAGATACAGCCCCTTCCCTTTGATACCGATGCATACTAGCATAGATCTGATGTAAGTCTTGCGAGTACTTTGGATGAGTACTCATGGTTGCTTTGCTACCTTTTTCCCCCATACCCGATTGCTGCGATGAGATGACAGAGCTCTGGAGCCAGCTGATCCCGCCGACGACTACTACTACACTGGCGGAGCTTACTACTACGTGGAGAACGTCAACCAGGAGTAGATAGAAGGCTCCCAGGCAGGAGGCCTGCGCCTTTTTGATCTAGTTGTCGTTGTTTTGCTCAGCCTTCTTAAGGCAATCTTGTCTAATTATGTCTGTACTCAGATGCTAATGCTTCCGCTGACTCTTGTGTAACTCGATCTTATGTATTCGAGCCCTCGAGGCCCCTGGCTTGTAATATAAAGCTTGTATTTTTTTGTGTGTGTCTAGAGTTGTGTTGTGATATCTTCCCGTGAGTCCCTGGGCTTGATCGTGCGCATTTGCGTGTATGATTAGTGCACGGTCGAGTTGGGGGTGTCACAAGCTGGTATCAAAGCCGACTATCTGTAGGAAGCCCCTTTCCAACTCCTTGGCCGAAGTTGAGTCTAGTCTTTGAAAAAACTGTTTTACTAACATGGCTGTGTGGCTTACGGGCCCACGTCGCCAATGGATGGGATTAGGATATTTTATTCCTCTCCTTTACTCTGGGATTCTGATCTCTCTTCTATTCGGGTTAAAGATTTTACTAACTCTAACATTAGGTTCTCGTGATCACATCCACCCGGAGATCTGAATTAACCCTCCTTCGAGTTGTGGGCCAAGTTCTGCTTCACAGTGTTCAAAGACCCGCAGGATCCTTTTATCGAGGGCACCCTGCATCGTCATCTACAGATTCCTCGCTCTAGTGGTTTTCTCCGATGTCGATGTAGCCTTTGCTATGTCTCATTGTTGTATCTCTCCGTCGCGTGCCTGTGTGCCGCCTAGTTTGTCTAGCTGTGTGTGTTTCCGAACTCATGCTGCCCGTTTGTATCCAACTCTGTGCATGGATATGTATCTCTTTAATGACTACTAATATGCATCTAATGCACGTCTTGTTCATTGCTCATGTTACATCATGAATGACCCCAATCATTTGCAGTTGTTCTTGCTAAACTGCTCCTGTTGTTTTAGCAGGATGGCTGATGATCCTCCGCCTCCACCCTATATTGCTGCTATGATGCAGTAATTTGAACTGAACCGACAGCTCAGCGAGAGTCTGGTGAACCGTTTGGAATGCAACAATGCTCGTCAGGAGCCTGGTCCGGTCGCACTGCAAGTTTTCGTGCGCCTCAACCCGTCCACTTTCCGTAACTCATCTAATCCTATGGATGCTAATGATTGGCTCCGTGACATCGCATTTCTAATGGAGTCGGCGAATGTTTCCCCTGCCAATTACGTCACCTATGCGACGTATCACCTGAGGGGTCCAGCTGCTCAATGGTGGGAAAGCCACAGGGGTATGCTGCCTGTTGGAACCGTAATCACTTGGCAGGAATTTCAGTTAGCTTTCCGTGCACGGCACATTCCTCAAGGTCTGATGGACCAGAAGAAGGAGGAGTTATGCACACTCACACAGGGAAAAATGACTGTGGATGGCTATTAGAGGAAATTTCTTGACTTATCCCGCTATGCTGACGATGACGTCTGCACTGACGCTCACAAGCAGGAGAAATTCCGTGAAGGATTGCGTCCCGATATAAAGCTCGCACTTGTTGTCCATGATTGCGTGGACTTTGCAACGCTTGTCAGCCAAGCTTTCCGAGCCGAAACTAGTCTGACTGAGTACCAGGAGTCGCTCAAGTGTACTCGAGATGTTGGGCCTGTAGGGTAACGCAGCAGAAAACAAAAAATTTCCGACCTACGCACCAGCCCAGGACCACTATGGAGACTGCATACAAGGTTTGATCATTTTCGTTACCGACTCGTAGCGCAGCGGAAGTAGAGTCGATGACGATCGGCGGTGCAGATCCCCGTAGCTAGGATTTACAACCTCCCAACCGCGAGGATGTATCCCCTCGTCTTCCCTTCAGACAGCCCTCCGGGAGGCGGTCGAACAGTCCCCCGGATGGTGTCGCGGACAGCCCTTCGGGAGGACCTTCGAAACTCGAACGGTCACTCGGACAGCCCTTCGGGAGGACTCACAGAACTCGGACCGTCACTTGGACAGCCCTTCGGGAGGCACTCTTGAACAGCCCCTCGGGCACTAAGATCGAAACTACGACCTCTCTACAGAGTTGCACACATACGGTGTCATCTATCCGGCAGGGCTTCGCCGTCCAGAACTAGTTCCCACCGGAACCCAGACAGCCTTTCGGCTCTACGAAACTCTTTTCGTGGGAGGGAGAGAGAAGCCAGATCATTGCATGGCACTTGCATGTGAGAAGGGATGAAGGATTTGAGCAGCCCCCTCTCCTCCTTATATAGGAAAACCAAGGGGTAGGATGGGCATTCAAGAAATACCAAAATACCCATGAAGGAAACTCTTTCCAAGGGCATAAGAGAGAAACCAAAGGACATGTGGAGCTCCAAGGAGGAGCTCCACATGTGGCCGGCCACCCCCTAGGGGTCCCCCCCAAAGGGGGCTCTCATCCATCCACATCACCTTCTAGAAGCCTTTAGCAAAAGCCCTAAAAGGTGGTTTTCCAAAAAATTCCAAAAAGCACTTTCACTATTCACGACGACATTTTTCAGCGTCCGTTCGAACTGAAAATATTTATGTGGGCTTAGAACATTTCCAGTACCCACTAAAATAATTTTCAACACGTTCTGGAACAATTCCAGTTTAGTGATTTCATCTGCGAAAAGCATCTGAAGCGGTTCCGGCAGCCCCGGAACATTTCCGGTTTTTCTTTCAGAAAATTCCCAGAAGTTTCCAGAATGATTCTGGCATCCTCCAAGAATTATCAGGCATGTGCCGAAACCATTTTGACTTAATGGTATCCCCTGAAATAACTTTTCAGTTTCACCGGAACTCATCCGGTGACCTCTCTCTGCGGAACTTTTCCGCTGTCCGAAACTTTTCGGTGTCCGAAACTTTTTCGGTGATTTTCTCTCAGACTCCCTGTCTAGTATTCAGCAGATAGATGACCCTTAAGCGTGTGACCCTATAGGTTCGGTGAAGTATAGACATGACCTGGAACCCCTTCCGATCAATGATCAACATCGGAGCCATGGACACCCATATTGACCCCTATACCCACACGAATGAACATTCGAGTGAACCTCCAGTTGCCGTGTGCTATTCCTATTGCTTCGCGATATGTTACAAATACCCGAGGTGAGACATGTTGGCATTCCCGTGGATCAACAACTTGTCCACTATGCTAGTTACCTCGTTATCGGTATTGTTCTCTTTTCTCGTTACTGTGTTCCGGCATCCCTGTGATCAAATCACCCTGTGTCTGGCCAGACGATGATGGATACCGTAACACCGAGAGGGCCCAGAGATATCTCTCCATCATCGGAGGAGCAAATCCCAATCTTGAGCTATCAAGTTACTTGACATACTTTCCCATGAACCCGTAAGCCGCCGTAATAGCCATCCAGTTACGGATGACGTTTAACAAACCCCAAAGTTCATGAATCAAGCATGAAGAAACTCGATACTCTCATGGTCTGAGGAATTATGCAAACGTTAACCATCTCTGTGTTATTAACCATTAACTTGTGATGAAAGAATCTCATAGCATAACATCAATTTGGGTCGATTCAACACAAATGTTCTGCTAACAATTGTGCCCTCAAAATTGCCGGCATAGTCATGCCCATGATCAGGAAAACAGGATCATCATGCAATACTTGAGCCAGTCATAGAGGCTTGACTAGGAATACATTTTACCGTTTATTATCCCACACGTGCACATGAGTTTCCCTCCAAGCCTCGTTTTATTTGTAGACTCGAGAATCATTGCAGTTATAGCATGGAACATAAACCTAATTATGAACAGGGAGATAATCAATAACATTTATTATTGCCTCTAGGGCATATCTCCTACAGACTCCCACTTGCACTAGAGTCAATAATCTAGTTAATGCTAATGCACTTTACACCAGTGGCACACCTGTGTAAATATGCTTCGCATGTGGTATAGCCTGATGTCCAACGGATCTGACGACTTCAGCTCCGTGTGTCTCTTTGCATATCCTTCGCATTTTCATGCTTTCACAAAATTCATATTTTGTGTGGACTTGACTTTGTATGTATGTGAATCACAGGTCGAACCTGGATTCCTCAGACTGAGGTATGGAGCAACTACCTGCAGTAGTGTCCCATTGACAAAAGTCATCTTGGAACCATACTAAGTTCATGAATGAACTATATGATTCAACATCTTCTTTGTCGCTTAAAAAGCGGCAACATACTTCGCCTCTGTTATAGAATTCGCCACAGTATCTTGTTTGGAACAATTTCCAACTACCGTGCCACCATATTATGTATTACACAAAACCCTTTATTTAAATCGAAAATCGCTTGGAGCAATGATGAAGACTGTATCGATGTTACATTTTACAACGAACTCTTCATGATCTCCACTTGCGAGAAAACATGTCATCAGTGCTACTCTAGCATTCAATGACACTTTTCACTGTTGTCCTATAATCAGTACTTTTGATCACTTTGGTATCTATACTCGCAACACCTTGGGAGTATCGAACAAAACTGGTTGTTTTACATACCATGGAATACATGATTAATCCAAACACGAAGGTGTGAGGAATCTCCATCATGTATTTTGCTCATCAGTGTTTTTGGGACAGCGAGTCATGCAAAAACTCTTTCCATGTGACTTCGGCAAGAATCACTCCTTGGCATTTTAAATGCTAAAAAGTTTTAGCATCTTGTTAATATGTATTTATTGCTTAGCCCCATTAGGTAAATCTATCTCCATAGATCATTATGCCTAATATTGAGGCTATTTAGCCCAAGCACTTCATCGAAAAACTATTTTCAAATGAAGTCCTAATTCGTGTCAAGAATTTTATTTCCAATTAACAATGTGTCAAGCACACAAGGTTTTTAGAAATATTATTAGGCTCCCACTTACTTTCTGGAATTACAAGCATCTTCGTTACCCATTGATGAAGTCAAACTCCTTTGACCATTTCATCAAAACACGAAGATTCCGACTCCACTTTGCTCTCTTCTGTCCATCGCTGGAACTCTGAAGTTTGCACCCTTACTAGCATCCTCTGGACTCACAAAATACCTTGGACTGTAACACATGCAAGTCCTTGGTTTCATTTCCATTAGATGGAAATCATTTTGTCATCCCTTGTTTCATATCTCATGATATGAAATTTGTATTAATTGCTAGTTCAACCCGAACTGACTTTAAGCATCGCTACGATGAAACAACCTCATCGTAGTCAACTCCTTGAACTTGTTATTTCAACAAGTCGAGCTTTATGGATAAAACATTTTATCCATATCAGTTTATAGTTCCATAAAAGTTCGTTAGACTCTAAGTCTTCTGAAGGGGTCATCAAGATATGATCTTGAATCATTTATATGGAAACTATCTCGGATTATATTGGCATTTAGCCAATCCCGGAGTCAGGGCCCATCAACGCTTCCTTGTGTATCGTAGGTATACTGTTGTCTAACAACAATATCTCGTCTGCGCACCTGAGAGGTTTGCACGAGCCTTGCCTACGTGGTTCAGTTGCAAGTACGACCGAAGTCCATACATTTTATTGTAGAGACTTCCGTATCAGTCGCAGTAGGAAACTCCGGAATCACTTCCAAGGTTCCTTTCCTTTGACCTGATGACGAAGATACTGGTTATCTCGTCGAGTTGCACTGTCCTCCTACTCACCTTTTGCAAGAACAACTCTCTTTAAAAGCATACCATTTTGTGGCAAAAACTTTTGCCTCGGTATAGTGGTGGGGGAATACCCAATGACTTGGGATAACCTACAAAGTAGCACTTGTCTGATTTGGAATAGGTTTGTAACCTTTTACACAAGCCCCACATTCCAAATGTTAAGAAAAGATATAACATGGTTGGGCGTACCATACCATGGTGTCATTTCAACAGACCCGATGGAGCTCTTTTCAGTGTAAAAGCCGCAGTCTCTAAAGCATCACTCTTTAAAAGGGATAATGGCAAATTTATTTATGCCATCTTTGATCTTACCATGTCATAAATGGTTCGATTACATCTTCACAGACTTTCCACTTGCAGTGGTGTTCCGGGAGGTGCAAGTTATGAAACCCCTTTCACAACTCATCAGACATTCGCTAAACTTGTAACTCAAATATTCTTTTCTGCAATCGAATTGTAGAAACATAATCTTCTTGTTACAATAACTTCTACTTCATATTTGAAAACCTTTTGAATGAATTCAAAAAATTCAGACTTACGTCTCATCAAGTAAATATCCATATATCTACTTGAGTCATTTCTGAAGATAGATAAATCCACTACTTGCAAAAACATTTATCGGACTACATACATCAAAATGTATGATCACCAATAAATTTTTTGCTCGTTCCTTATGGCCTGTGAACGGTATTTCAGTCACTTCACTTTTCGAAGGAAAGTTGCAAGTGTCAGATGATTCAAAAATCAAACGACTTCAAAATCCATCATAATGGAATCTTTCATGCGGGTTTCTCCAATGTGACCAAATGCAGTGCCACACTTGTGTGGTATTCTTTTAGTCTTGCGACATTTAGCGTCAGTGTTATGGATGTATCATTTTACCATCAATATTCATAACATACATCCCATCTTGGATGGAAGTATGGCCCTTCATGTTATTCATAATACTGAACAACAATTGTTCTTTTATGAACAACTCTTTTGCAACAAACATTGGGCAATGGGCTAGAGTGTGTAAAACTCTAAAATGAATTATGAAAGTAAATCCAGAGGTAATATATTATTATCATTATTCATAACATGCATCTCATTCTCAATGAAAGTATGGCCCTTATGTTATTCATAACATCGAACATAAAAAGTTCTCTTATGAACAACCTTCTTGCAAGATTACTTTATGCAAAGGCTAGAGTTTGTAAAACTCTAAATGAATTATGAAAATAAATACAGACGGTAATACACCGATGGAAGGTATAGTAACATTTACTATGTTCCCTGTGTATACCTAAACCTCATTCCTGGCTAGTCTTTCAGGCCATAGTAGTTCTTACATCGAGTTGCAACATAATGCAATCGAGCGGGTATCTCTATGATTAACTCACAATACCCAAGAATCAGTGATTAACAAATTAATCATAATTCCCAAGAACTATATCTTTGACTAGCCTTCTATACATCAAAAACTTGTATGACATTCATACATGAGCTGGATATTCCAGTCTTCTTTCTTTCTGCCATTATACTTCTAACAGTTTAACTTTTAGTATTTCTCCTACTCTCAGAAGAAGCACCCAACTTAAGAGTGGCATTAGCCCCGGACTTCCTAGGCGTGAAAGTTTCACTAACACCCTTCGGACACTTCCTTTCTCTTTAAGTTGTTGTTTTATTCACCTTTCATCATATGACAGGCGTTCTTCTGGATCCCTCTCTTATCAGTCTAATGCATAGTAAACTCTTTTACTAATAGTTTGCAAACAAACATTGCTTTGGATATCTCATATCTTTTAGCCTTTGTCTGTCTCTGAAAATGATTTTCAGATTCCATGAATATCACATAACTATCCAAACTTTCGAAGTTCGGGTCTCATGGAAGCAAACATATTGCACTTGACTGAAACGGAATTCTAGCTTTTGGATCGAAGGACGAGAGTCACATGATCCATAGCATAAGTAAGAGAATACCGAAAGTATGCGATAGGACAAAGTCCTTCTCGGCACTCTTGAGGACAATCCTCACATTACGTTACCAACTGTAAAGTTTTAACCAGATATTTAACAGCTATTCAATTTTATAAGGGAAGGTGGAAACGCGAGCCATTATTCTACAACTATTATGCATATAACACTTAGACAGTGTCCACAATTAATTGCACTGAGAATTAAACAAGTTAATTCAACAGTGCGCTCCCACTCAAATCAATATCTCTCATAATTGATTGTGAGTGATTCAAGACCCGCATTTCCATTCAACGCCATTGAACAAGATGAACACTGATGGCGCGAACTTCAATCGGTAGGCAAACTTGTTGATCACATCTCTATGTGACTCTTGTTCATCTTTCGATGGGCGTGTTCCGAGCTCAGGGAGATCCTTCCAGAACGTCAAGACAACCAAGTGATCTTGCTGCGAGGTCTCAACTCACCCGCCTCACACATCCCTAATCGTTCGCACCCAGGGAGATCCTGCGATGCCCCGAAAAGTTAGGTGCCGTGACGGTGCTACACTTGGGAGAACACTAACTACTTGATATTTTGTGAGAGATCACCCTAATAAAAAGCGACTACCGCGCAATCAAGAAGGGTGCATCATAAGGGATAAACATCTCAGGAAATTCATAATAGCATGATATGGTATAGCCCTTTCTGACGGAGAAGTCTTGTATTTCTTCGTCTTCGGCATTCGCGTCGGTGTTTACCTTTGCGAAGATTGCCACCACCTTGTCGACGCACCAGATAATATTGCTATCTCTATAGCTAATAAAATAATGCATTACAACAAGGTTGACACACAGGTCATTTAAAGTGCAATCATATGGCTCCAGCCATCATGCCAAATCATGACACGCAGGTCATGTTAATCAATTTACATCATATAGTCATCTCATACATAATCAAATTATTATGAGCACTGCTATACCACATCATATGCACATGCAAACCCTCCTGCAAAACCAAGTTAGACGCCTCTAATCGGTTCATGCAAAAACTTGTTTTACGTGGCTTCTAAGGTTTCGAAACAAACCGAAGCTACCAACGTCCATCATCAAGTATGATAATTCAAGTCGCTAGATTAACTTTCCAGGTTGTATGAAAACCGAGATAATAAAATCTCGAGCCCCATACTAAACTTCGTCATACGCATGACCCCCGTGCAGATCATATCTGCATTGCCCTTTTGTCTGCGAAATTTCATCTTTCCTTTTAACTACGGTGGAATTCAATGAACTGTTAGCACTTCGTTGATCAATCAGGATCGCGGATTGCCAGAACTTTGAAACTCCACCATGCTGTTATCAAGATCAGAAATATGCAAATTCCAGGGAAGCAACAAGAACATCGGGTAACAGATTTCATCTGCTACCCGCACAAATAATTTTCAGTAATAGAACTCATCTACTACCTAATTATATTGTGCAACACCCATACATCACTATGTATTCTAGATCGCAACCTGCATCTACGCATAGCACGGCTCTTGATGCCACTGTAGGGTAACGCAGCAGAAAACAAAAATTTTCCGACCTACGCACCAGCCCAGGACCACTATGGAGACTGCATACAAGGTTTGATCATTTTCGTTACCGACTCGTAGCGCAGCGGAAGTAGAGTCGATGACGATCGGCGGTGCAGATCCCCGCAGCTAGGATTTACAACCTCCCAACCACGAGGATGTATCCCCTCGTCTTCCCTTCAGACAGCCCTCCGGGAGGCGGTCGAACAGTCCCCCGGACGGTGTCGCGGACAGCCCTTCGGGAGGACCTTCGAAACTCGAACGGTCACTCGGACAGCCCTGCGGGAGGACTCACAGAACTCGGACCGTCACTTGGACAGCCCTTCGGGAGGCACTCTCGAACAGCCCCTCGGGCACTAAGATCGAAACTATGACCTCTCTATAGAGTTACACACATACGGTGTCATCTATCCGGCAGGGCTTCGCCGTCCAGAACTAGTTCCCACCGGAACCCAGACAGCCTTTCGGCTCTACGAAACTCTTTTCGTGGGAGGGAGAGAGAAGCCAGATCATTGCATGGCACTTGCATGTGAGAAGGGATGAAGGATTTGAGCAGCCCCCTCTCCTCCATATATAGGAAAACCAAGGGGTAGGATGGGCATTCAAGAAATACCAAAATACCCATGAAGGAAACTCTTTCCAAGGGCATAAGAGAGAAACCAAAGGACATGTGGAGCTCCAAGGAGGAGCTCCACATGTGGCCGGCCACCCCCTAGGGGTCCCCCCCAAAGGGGGCTCTCATCCATCCACATCACCTTCTAGAAGCCTTTAGCAAAAGCCCTAAAAGGTGGTTTTCCAAAAAATTCCAAAAAGCACTTTCACTATTCACGACGACATTTTTCAGCGTCCGTTCGAACTGAAAATATTTATGTGGGCTTAGAACATTTCCAGTACCCACTAAAATAATTTTCAACGCGTTCTGGAACAATTCCAGTTTAGTGATTTCATCTGCGAAAAGCATCTGAAGCGGTTCCGGCAGCCCCGGAACATTTCCGGTTTTTCTTCCAGAAAATTCCCAGAAGTTTCCAGAATGATTCTGGCATCCTCCAAGAATTATCAGGCATGTGCCGAAACCATTTTGACTTAATGGTATCCCCTGAAACAACTTTTCAGTTTCACCGGAACTCATCCGGTGACCTCTCTCTGCGGAACTTTTCCGCTGTCCGAAACTTTTCGGTGTCCGAAACTTTTTCGGTGATTTTCTCTCAGACACCCTGTCTAGTATTCAGCAGATAGATGACCCTTAAGCGTGTGACCCTATAGGTTCGGTGAAGTATAGACATGACCTGGAACCCCTTCCGATCAATGATCAACATCGGAGCCATGGACACCCATATTGACCCCTATACCCACACGAATGAATATTCGAGTGAACCTCCAGTTGCCGTGTGCTATTCCTATTGCTTCGCGATATGTTACAAATACCCGAGGTGAGACATGTTGGCATTCCCGTGGATCAACAACTTGTCCACTATGCTAGTTACCTCGTTTCCGGTATTGTTCTCTTTTCTCGTTACTGTGTTCCGGCATCCCTGTGATCAAATCACCCTGTGTCTGGCCAGACGATGATGGATACCGTAACACCGAGAGGGCCCAGAGATATCTCTCCATCGTCGGAGGAGCAAATCCCAATCTTGAGCTATCAAGTTACTTGACATACTTTCCCATGAACCCGTAAGCCGCCGTAATAGCCATCCAGTTACGGATGACGTTTAACAAACCCCAAAGTTCATGAATCAAGCATGAAGAAACTCGATACTCTCATGGTCTGAGGAATTATGCAAACGTTAACCATCTCTGTGTTATTAACCATTAACTTGTGATGAAAGAATCTCATAGCATAACATCAATTTGGGTCGATTCAACACAAATGTTCTGCTAACAATTGTGCCCTCAAAATTGCTGGCATAGTCATGCCCATGATCAGGAAAACAGGATCATCATGCAATACTTGAGCCAGTCATAGAGGCTTGACTAGGAATACATTTTACCGTTTATTATCCCACACGTGCACATGAGTTTCCCTCCAAGCCTCGTTTTATTTGTAGACTCGAGAATCATTGCAGTTATAGCATGGAACATAAACCTAATTATGAACAGGGAGATAATCAATAACATTTATTATTGCCTCTAGGGCATATCTCCTACAGGGCCATCCTTGGGCCAGCCTCCTTCGAAACATCAATTCTGGATCCTGCACAATGTTTTTCACCGACCTGCTCCTACACCAAGGCCATCTTATGTTGCACCTCGTCTGCCTCCACTGCCGAGATAGTTAATGATTCAGGGTGGATAGCCCAATGCTATGGCTCCTCCCCATAATGATGGTTTATGCAGCAAGTGTGGACAACCAGGACACCTTGCTCACAATTGTCGCCCGGATCAGTCTCAGGATGCACCGCGTCCTCCTATTGGTCATAAAAAGGGTTGTCGACACCGTCGAACTAGAAACGGTAATACCAGGCCGTCTGCTATGAGTTGTGGGCAAGTCACCCATGTCAAGATTGAAGAAGCTCGTGAGGCCCCAAAAATCGTGATGGGTACCCTTCGCGTTAATTCAGTGGCAGCCTCTGTTCTCTTTGATTCAGGAGCATCACATGCCTTTGTGTCCCAACAATTTACTCAGTTACATGAGTTAAACATCGAAAAATTACACACTCCTTTAGCGGTTCAGTCCCCGGGATCCAAGTGGAAAACCACAATGGTAAGTCCTCACAACCAAATCGAGATTGGAGGTCTACTTTTTCCGGCTTCTCTCATTGTGCTCGGACCTTCCAACATAGACATCATTCTTGGTATGGATTGGTTGACAGCCCATAAAGCTTTGATCGACTGTGCCGCCAAGACAGTCCAGCTCATACACCCTTCTGGCCAAGTGATAAACTACTCAGCTCAGATAGTCCAGAATGCCGAGAGCTAGATATATGCTCTGAATGCATTGAATGCTTCAACTCTTGAGGGAATAGAGAATGTTCTAGTTGTTCATGACTTTCAAGATGTCTTTTCGGAAGGACTTCTAGGAGTACCCCCTGCTAGAGCTGTCGAATTTGTCATAGACCTGAAACCAGGCACTACTCCTATTGCGAAGCATCCTTATAAGATGCCGCCGCATGAACTCCTTGAACTTAAGGAGGAAATCGACAAGTCACTTCGTAAGGGTTTCATTCGCCCCAGTTCATCTGCTTGGGGAGCACCTTCTCTCTTTGTTAAGAAGAAGGATGGTACGAATCGGTTGGTTCAAGATTATCGACCTATCAACCAGGCAACAATTCAGAACAAGTATCCGCTTCCCAGAATCAACGATCTGTATGATCAACTTGCTGGTTCCTCAGTATTCTCTAAACTTGATTTGAGGTTGGGATACCACCAGATCTGAGTTCATGAAGAGGACATTCCGAAGACAGCCTTCGTTACTCGCTATGGTTCCTACGAGTACACCGTCATGTCCTTCGGCTTAACCAACGCTCCAGCAACCTTCTCTCAGTTAATGAACTACATCTTCATGGATTACCTTGACAAATTCATCATAGTCTATCTGGATGATATCCTTGTATATTCGAAGAATGAAGAAGAACATGCCGAACATCTTCGGCTTGTACTGGAGAAGTTGCATGAACATCAATTGTATGCCAAGTATTCCAAGTGTGAATTTTGGTTATCTGAAGTGACATATCTTGGCCAAGTGATTTCCAAGGATGGTATTGTTGTTAACCCAGAACAAGTTCAGGCTATTCTTGAATGAACTCCGCAGAATGTCAAGCAAGTCAGAAGTTTTCTCGGACTCGCCAGCTATTGCCGCCGTTTCGTCGAGAACTTCTCAAAGATTGCCAAACCGTTGACTGATCTGCTTCATAAGGGCATAAAGTTTGAGTGGACAGAAAAATGTCAGGAAAGTTTTCTGACACTCAAAGACAAGTTGACTTCTGCCCCAGTGCTTGCTCCCCTAGATACTCGCAAGGACTTTGTGATCTATTGCGACGCATCCCGTCAAGGATTAGGCTGTGTCCTAATGGAAGAACGGAAAGTGATTGCTTATGGCTCTCGACAGTTGCGACCGCATGAAGAGAACTACCCAATGCATGATCTCAAGCTTGCAGCAGTTATTTATGCATTGAAGGTATGGCGACATTACCTACTTGGTAATCATTGCGAGATCTACACGGATCATCAAAGTTTGAAGTACTTGTTCACTCAGCCATCTCTCAACCTCCGTCACCAAAGATGGATGGAGGCCATTACAGACTATGACTTGGGTATTTCTTATACCCCTGGCAAGGCTAATGTAATGGCTGATGCCTTGAGCCATAAATCCTACTATTGTGAACTTGTGGTTCTGCTACAGCAACCACTCCTGTATGAAGAGCTTCAAAAACTGAACATCAAGATAGTTCCTCAAGGATATCAAAATACCTTGGTTGTTGAACCAGATCTCGAGCGCAACATCAAGACAAGGCAGAAATATGACTCTGAAGTTGAGAAGATTAAGAACTATCTCTCCAAGGGAAATTCTTCGTTCTTCACTATGGATGATGATGGTGCCTTGTTCTTCAAAGGCTGCCAAGTTGTCCCCAGAAAGCGAAATCTGAACTCGTGCTTGGATGTCATGAAAGAAGCACATGACACACCTCTGTCTATTCATCCGGGTAGTACCAAGATGTACCAAGACATTCGTCAGCGGTACTGGTGGCCTGATATGAAGCGAGACATTGCTCGCTATGTTGCTGAGTGTGGCGTTTGCCGTCGCATCAAGGCAGAACATCAAAGACCTGCAGGAACTCTGCAACCACTTGCTATTCCCGAATGGAAATGGGACAAGGTTGAAATGGATTTCATTACTGGATTTCCCAGATCACAGAAGGGTCATGATGCTATTCCTATCGTCATTGACCGATTCTCAAAGTTTGCTCATTTCCTGCCAGTCAAGGAGACAATCACTGCTAGTCAGTTAGCAGACTTGTATGTTTCTAGAATTGTGTCACTCCACAGTGTTCCATTGGAGATCAGTTCAGACCGTGGCAGCCTCTTTACCTCAAGGTTCTGGGAAAGTTTCCAAGAAGCTATGGGAACTCATCTGTCCTTTAGCACAGCTTTTCACCCCTAGTCCCAGGGTCAAGTTGAATGAGTGAACCAAGTGCTTGAAGATATGCTTCGCGCATGTGTCATCTCCTTTGGCAAGAAATGGGAGGAATCTCTCCCGTATGCTGAATTCTCTTACAACAATAGCTATCAAGCTAGTCTGAAGATGGCACCATTTGAAGTTCTTTATGGACGTAAGTTCCGAACTCCTCTGAATTGGTCAGAAACAGGGGAACGGCCACTCTTCGGTCTGGACATTATCCAACATGCTGAAGAGTAAGTCTGTATCGTTCGTGAACATCTGAAGACTGCTCAGTCTCGTCAGAAGAGCAATTATGACCGTAAACACAATGTAATGGTCTATCAACCTGGCGAACAAGCATACCTTCGTGTCACTCCGATGAAGGGCACTCAACGTTTTGGAATCAAGGGCAAGCTAGCTCCCCGCTACATTGGCCTGTTTCGTATTCTCGCCAGACGTGAAGAAGTGGCATATCAATTGGAATTGCCATCGAACCTTCCTCAGGTTCATGATGTCTTCCATGTGTCACAACTTCGTCGCTATTTCAAGGAACCTATTCGAGCAGTGGATCATGAAATGCTTGAATTGCAAGATGATCTCTCTTATAAGGAACATCCGATCTGCATTCTTGATCAAGCTGAACATCGAACCCGTCAGAAGGCAATCAAGTTCCTTAAGGTTCAGTGGTCGAATCATTCTGAAGATGAAGCCACTTGGGAACACGAAGATCGCCTTCGTGATGAATACCCCGATCTTTTTCCTTCTACCTCCTAAATTCTCGGGACGAGAATTTCTTTTAGAGGAGGAGAATTTGTAACACCCTCTGTAATAAAGCACAATGATCATCTTTTAATTATGCCAAGTCATCTTCATTTGCAATGCTTGATCACTAGGGAAATCATATCTCATTTCAAATTCCACCTCAATTCAAAATTCATTTAGTAAGTAAAATTTTAAAAGCTACAAACTTGCAAGAGAAATAGTTCAACTTTTAGCAAATAATCCATAGATAATTAATGCGAAAGAAAACCATATCACTTGTTTGCTTATTTAAAAGTTATCACCCAAAAACAGTGACTATAACAACCACTTTAATTCATTTCCAATTAAGAAAAATTCAAATGAAATTATTCAACTACCAAACTTTTTGTGGCAGTGGGAAATATTGCATACCATTTATTGAGACATGTGCTACATTTTACAAAAGTCATTTAGTGCAAAACTAAAAGGCAAAGTAGCTACTGGAAAAATAAAACAGAAAAGGGAATTAGAAAAGGCCTAACCTACTGTGCCTGTGGACTCTAAGTCCACAGTGCGGCCCAGCCCACCTTCCCCGGTCATCTCCCTCCTCTCGCTGTCTCTCCTTGCGTGACGGCGCACGCGCGCGCCCGAGCGCTGATGGCCTCGCTGTCGAGCATCCAGGGCTTCCCCTGGTGGATAAGGATGACCCCGTGAACCCCCGAAACCCTAGCCCTCCTCAGATCCCCCTCTCGCTTGTCCCTCGCTCTCTCCCGTCAAGGCCCGATGTTGCGATGCCCGTCCCTTGGTGAACGACGAGGCCACGGGCCTCCCCTCTCCGTTCTGAGCTGTCCACAAGCTCTGTGGAGCTCGACTCCTTCGATCGCCCGCACAAGCTCGACCAGGAGCCCTCTGCATCGACGCCTCTGAGCTCTTCTTCGACCCCGATCCTGACGGCCGTTTCCGATCAAACCACTCGACTCCGACCTCCCCGCGCCTCCCCGAGCCTTCTCTGCAACACTGTGAGCACCTCGTCGGATCCCTCTCTCTCTCTCTCTCTGTGCTCCCGTGGGCTCTCTAGCTAGCCGGCCCAGCCACCGTGCTCCGGCCACCGCCATGAACGCAGTGCGCATGCTGCTCGAGCTCTCTAGCTCTGGCGCGTGCAATGGGCGCGCTCCAGAGCACCCCTGGAGTCGAACGCCACCCCTCGCTCGCCCCCTGACCCGCTCCTGCCTCGTTTCGAATGAAGCCCGAACGCCGCCGCCGCCCCGCTGGCTGCTGTCGCCGACTCCGGCCGTCCCCGCGCTGGCTACCACCACCATCGGCGCGGCTCGATGCACGCGTCACATAGGACCAAACCCCGTCACGAATGGTCACCGGAGGTGAGCGCATGGCCATCACCGGCGCTCGGCCTCGCCGCTGTTGACGACGCTGACGTGGCACGTCATTAATCCGCTAACCACCGTTTAATTGACCCCTAACCCACTGACTGATAGCCGGGCCCCACGCGGATTAATCAGGCCTAATAAAATGGTTTAGTTAATTAATAAACTAACAGGCGGGGCCCACTGTTACTCTTTATTTGGATAAGACCCGCTGAGTCAGCCTGCTGACTCAGCAGGGGGCCCACCAGTTAGCTTCTGCTGACTGGACCCTTGACCAGTCAACGTTCACCCAATCAACTACTGAGTGGGCAGTTGACTGGGCCCACATGTCAACCACTGTTGCACATTTCTGTGTACCCATAGCAATTAATATTTAAATGATTTTTGAATTAAATAATTCCCAAAATTCCAGAAAAAAAATTAAAACATTGAAAAATACGACGAATCCAAATATGTGATCAAAATGCTTGACCATCACTCCTAACTAGATGAGCATGGAACCTTCCCCTCCGGATCAATATGTCGATGAGCACCTGGAGCTGGGAAAATATTCCCGGATATTTTCCATCTCCGTCTAAAATAATATTTGAAGCATTAGAGCACATAATCAACCCATACCGACCTGACATGCATCTGTGTGCATTTGTTTGCTCATTATTTATTTGTTTCTCCCTCCTCTTCTTCTTTGGTAGACCCTGCGACTGCTGCTGATGCCCCTGTGATCGACTACGTCACCGACGACCCTTCTTCCCTTTCAACAGAGCTTCCAGGCAAGCAAAACTCCCTTGATCATTCCTATATCACCCATTCTTTCTTCCCCATGCTTGCATTAGATTTTGCTACTGTATTTGATTGCTTCTAATCTGATGCATAACCTGATTTTGTAACCTACTGTTGATTCTCTATCTGTTGTCCTATATGCTTAGTATAGGCTGGTTAGTGATCCATCAGTGGCCCCACACTCTTGTCCGTGTTGCCCTGCCTTGCTACCGGAAGACCCGATCAGTGTGATCGATGTGCAGAGACCGACACAGCACCGCACACCCCTTAGTTGTACGACTTTGCAGAGCTACTATCGAGTGCCGAGGGTGATACCTCCTACCTCACTCCTGATGATATCTCTGTAGTGTAGCTAGTCGGTCGAGGGTTACCGAGGGTGATTCCTCTTTCACCACCTCCGACGATGCCGCTGTCATGCAACCCCTCAAATGTGAGCCCATCGAGGGTGATTCCTTTGAGTTCACCTTGACGGATACATCGTGAGGGAATCCATCGAGGGTGATTCCTCGGACTTCCCTCTTGATGTTACAGACACACGGTTACCTTACACTGTTGCCCCTTTTAATTGTTATGGCGGGACTGAAGGGGCAGGCGGTACCACCCCGGTAGAGGTGGACCTGAGTTCCCGACAGTCTCTTGTGTAGTCGGGTTGACCTGGAGGGTACCCGTGAGATAATTATGCGGCACGACCGGGCAGGCAGAGACCGCCCTAGAGAGGGATGGGCCTGGCCCTTACCGTAAGTCCACGAGATGGGGCGACAGGAGCAATGATCGTCACCGCGAGCTCCCCACACACTAATGGATTTGGGTATTTGATCTGAGTTGGCCACTAGCCTATACGCACTACCACCACACGGGATAATGGTTTATGGGGCCTCTGCGTCGTATGTATCAGCCGAAAGCTCTGTCAGATGTCTAGTTCAGCATTGTGGCACGATCGGATCGTGCCATCCAGGAGAGGGGTGGCGCTGGTATCCACCCTGCACACAACGACCTAGAGTGCAAAGGGCGATGGGCCCAAGACCCCTGAGCACTTTGGATGTAGACCGGCGGGGACCTCTCTGTGGAGCCTAGGTAATACTACGTCGTGTCGGTTAGCCGAGGCCAGGCATTACCCAGCAAGTGTGTCCGGCCAGAGGTAATCGAGCGTGCTGGGTAACAGTAGTGCACCCCTGCAGGAAATTTATCTATTCGAATAGCCGTGTCTACGGTAACGGGACACTCAGTGTTGTATCCCGATCTACTACAACATGAACTGGTTACTTGTGAAGCTTAATTAATATGTTGGCTCCGGGATCGCTTTCTTGCAGGGAGTCGAGGAAGGATCTCTGGGCCTTGCTATTATACATCTATTACTTTATTATATGCTAATCTGCACTCTTCTAATGCTACAAGATGCTGAAGACGCTAGTCTTCGATAGGCTAGGCCTTCCCCTCTATTCTGGCCTTCTGCAGTTTAGTCCACAGATACATCCCCTTCCCTTTGATACTGATGCATAATAGCGTAGATCTGATGTAAGTCTTGCGAGTACTTTGGATGAGTACTCACGGTTGTTTTGCTACCTTTTTTCCCCCATACCCGATTGCTGCGATCAAATGACGGAGCTCCGGAGCCAGCTGATCCCGACGACGACTACTACTACACCGGCGGAGCTTACTACTATGTGGAAAACATCGACCAGGAGTAGATAGGAGGCTCTCAGGCAGGAGGCCTGCGCCTTTTTGATCTAGTTCTCGTTGTTTTGCTCAGCCTTCTTAAGGCAACCATGTCTAATTATGTCTGTACTTAGATGCTAATGCTTCCGCTGACTCAACTCGAGCTTATGTATTCGAGCCCTCGAAGCCCCTAGCTTGTAATATAAAGGTTGTATTATTTTATTTTATGTTTAGAGTTGTGTTGTGATATCTTCCCTTGAGTCCCTGGGCTTGATCGTGCGCATTTGCGTGTATGATTAGTGCACGGTCGAGTCGGGGGCGTCACATAGACGTTCACCAACTGTCCTAGAGTCCGGATGGGATGAGGGGTCCCTAATTTGTACGCCAAGGTAAGATTCTTCTAGAAGGAAGGCTTCCCGTATGATAAGGGGCCCCTTGGACGCGAGGACTACACCTCGCTTATAGCGAGATGAATCATACTCTTATCAAAAGGGGTTTCATCCCTCTGTAGCTACTGGGCCAACCCTATGTCTTCTTTCTTTTACCATTTGATCAATCGAGACGCTCGCTCCTGTTTGCTTTTAGTTCTGGGCTTTTTGCTTTCATTTCTTTTTTGTTTTCTTTGTTACTTCACCGGTTCTTCTCAGTTTGTTTTGTTTTTCTTTGTTTTTTATCGGTTGTTCCATTTCTTTCACGGGTTTCATTGGGTTTTTTTCTTTATATTTTTATTTGTTTCTTTCTTGCTTTTCACTGTTTTTTCTTTTCTTTCCTTCTTCGTTTTTCTTTGTTTCTTTCTCGATTTTCACAGTTTTTATATTTTTAATTGTTTTTTTTCTTTGTTCCTTTTTCGGTTTTCTTTTTTCTCTTTGCTTCTATTTTTCTTTTCCATCGGTTTTTATTTTCTCTTTTTGTATAGAACATGGACTTTTATTTATATACGTTTACAATTTTATTCAAATATTTGAAACACTTTTGTACACACGTTGAACTTTTTTTAAATACATGAAATATTTTTTGTGTACATGTTGTACAAATACTCTACATGATTAATATTTTTTTCAAACATTATTTTCAATGTCAACTTTTCTTCATACACATTCTACACCTTTTGTATACATCAGAAAAAAAATTATATATACATTTTAGCATTTTCCAGTTACATGATTAACATTTTTTAATTCATTTTTATGTCTACTTTGTGCGTACACATTGTACACTTTTATATACATGTTTAACATTTTTCAATTACATGATTAACTTTTTTAATACATTCTTTATGTCTACTTTTTTCATGCACATTGTACATTTTTTAATACATCAGGAACATTTTATACATACATGTTTAATATTTTTTGAATACATGATTACATTTTTTTAACATGTATTTTTTATGTCTACTTTTTTGTATAAATAATTGTACTTTTTGTATACATCGGAAACATTTTTCATATACATGTTTAACATTTTTTAAATACATAATTGAAAAAATTATATATGTCTTGATGCCTACTTTTTCCCATACACACTGTACATTTTTTTTATACATCTAGAACATTTTTTAATATATATTTAACATTTTTAACATACATGAATAGCATTTTTCAGTTCTGTACGTAGAATGATTTTTTATAATAGATATATTTCCAATATAAGCAAAAGTAGAAAAAATAAAGCAAAAATGTGAAAAACGAAGAAAAAAAAGACGAGAGGCTTGTCGCCCCTGCTGGGCCGGCCCTTTCTAGGCGGCTGCTTGTAGCGAGGCTTCCCTACCTCTCGCTATTAGCGAGACATAGGGCGCGTCCTGGGACACCTCGGCCTACTGGGCCCTGAGGCCGGCCCATCGTTCCGTTTGCCAACCGACGGGCCATCCCTGGTGTCATACACCGTTAGAGCCTGTCGAGGGAACACGCACATACATATTCAGCAATAGGTAGCCTCCATATCTTTATCTTTACCTAAGAATTGGGTTTCTGGTCGTACGTCGTCGCGCGCGATTTTGCATAAAAGCCCCTCGGTTTATACGAAATTAACCCGCCGTCCCTGTTTTAGTGGGTCTGTATATAACGTTACAATTTTGCAGAAAACCCCCTATATTCATTTGATTTCCACCCGCTGTCCTCTCGTAATCTTATCCATTTCTCTGGCGACGGCGACGGGGCGAGTGCTGCGGAGACGGCGCGGCGGGGGGGGGGGGGAGGGGGGGGGGGGGGGCGGCGGCAGGTGCTGCGGAGACGGCGCGGCGAGGCGGGGCAGGTGCTGCGGAGACGGCGCGGTGAGGCGGGGCAGTGGCGGTTGTGCGGCGAGGCGGGGCAGGTGCTGCGGAGACGGCGCGCGGCGAGGCGGGGCAGTGGCGGTTGTTGACCGGCCGTCGTGCGTCGCGGGGGAGGATGGAGGACGCGGAGCAGAGGACGACAGCTCCCGCCCTCGCTGCTGTCCGCGGCGCCCGCGTGCTCGCCTCCGTCCGCGCCGGAGCACTGCTGTCCGCGCGCGCCTCGCCTCCGTCCGCGCCCTTCAGCTCGCCTCCGCCCGCGTCCTGCCGCGTCCCAACCGCGCCGGGAGACCGCCTCTGCCTGCCGCGCGCGCCTTTGCTCACGCCCTGCAGCTCGCCTCCGCCCTCGTCCTGCCGCGGTGAGCGCGAGCCTGCACCTGTGGCCGCGAGCAGGCTGAGCTGTACGCTTCCGAATCTCTGACGGATTTTTGCTCGCGTGTTTGATTTGAATCTCTGACGGAAATCCTGCTCTCGTGTCCTTCTCAAATTCCTGCTCCCGTGTCCTTCTCAAACAAAGAAACCGTCCCGACCCGGATTGGAGTTCGATGCTATAAATTGAATTGTTCTTGGCCGGAATCGTGAACCAGGCCAGCGCCACCAGCGAGCAGTGCACCGTCGCTTGGGGTATGATACAGATAATTCTTCCCTTGCTTCTCCTGTTTCCTGCCGTATAATGTTGCAATTCACCTGCTACTATGTGATCTTGCAATTGCCGTAGTTATGTTTCCTGCCGTATAATGTTGCAATTCACCTGCTACCATGTGATCTTGCAATTGCCGTAGTATCATTCTTAGTGTAAGAGTTATTGAGTATTAATAGCTGCTCAATCTGTTTTTGATCATGCTGTGAATATTGGTGTGTTTATGTGCCCTTGCTAGAAGTCTTAGCAAGTTTCTTATCCTGATTATTAGGGGTTTCATTGATTGAACTATTGGAGAAATTTGTATGCTATTTGCTGATGCCTGACTATGATTTTTGGTTGTCGCTCTATTACAGTGTAGTAATATATAATTTGGTCGGTTCGTGTTGCTGTGTTACTACCTCTGATCCCTAATTTGAGCAAAACTGCGATGCTTATTTGGGCCTGAGCTGATGCATTTGTGAACTTACTATCCTGCACTGTTTTATGACAACAATTTGATTGTGCTTTGGATGATTTTTTGCTTGATAATGATTTGCCAGTCGTAACACCATGCTCAGCATCATGTCGCCTTTGAGTACGCCAGAGGAACAGGCACCGAGTTCGCTTTTGAGTACGCCGGACGAACCGGCACCGTGTTCGCCAGAATTCTTGGTCCAGAGAAGCATTGTGAGTCCAACGGTGGCTACAACAGTGGTATGTGATGCCTCGACCTCCCTCAAAAACAGCCCTGCTGTTGCCCCTTCCCTCAAGCTTTTGTGTGTTCAGAATTTGCTGAACTTGTGGTGTACACTAGAGATCATGGGCTGAGACAATACAATAGAAATCATGTCGAGGCTGGAGAGTTTGCTGAACTTGTGGTGCCTGTGTTCCTTCTGACAGTAGCTGTTTTATGGTGCTTGTGAGGCGTCGACGACAGTCCTCAGTTTCTTCAGTCATGTCAGTTGTTTCAGTGGTAGTTGTCAGTTTAGTTTTGGGCAATAGTTGCACACTATTGATCTCACTCAGTGGTATTTTATTCCTGGGTGTCGTTCTTGACTCTTTTCTTCTCCATTCATTTTCTTTTAAGTCATCTTTCTTCAGCCTTTAGTGAAAATGTTTCATCTCAGTCTTCAATATTCTACTTTTCAGTGATTGAGTCATCTTACTATTCAACCACCCTTGAGTCCTGTTTATTCAGTCCTCTTCTCTATCTATCTTCAGTTTTTCCCGTGTTCAGTTCTTGTAAGGTTTTCAGTCATCTTTCTGTCTATCATTGGCCATTCAGCTTTCAGATTCATTTCTGTTTAATCTTTTTTTTTATTGGCTTCATGTTTAGTGATCTCTGTCTTGCATTGTTCTTCAGTCATGTTCGGTATTATTCCGTGAACAGAGGTAAGTGATATTCATGTTCAGTATTGTTATTTGGAATGTTTCAGTTTTTGAGAGTTTTTGTTTTGAGATCTCTTTTGTTTTTCTGCATGTTTACACGCACCCTTTTTTAAAACAGCAAGCAAATCATGCAAGGGAAGATGTTTTTTTAGGAGGGGCAGATGGGTGTTCGCTGGTGTGGGGCTTTTCTGGGTGTGTGTTCTTATGTAGGTCATCTCCAGAAACCAACTGTAAACAAACCAACAGGGTGAAGCAAGCTTCAACAGGAAAACACGAGACATGATCATAGTGCCAAACTCGCCACAAACCAGTCTTTGTGATCTTCCCCTTCCTTATGTTAAAGACGGTAGATACAGTAGGCACCTAAAATATCATCTTTCAATGATTTTTTTTGAAAAATCAAACTCTCCTGAAGCATTGTTGAATAGAACATCTCTGCCATTCAAATGCATGATTCCATCCTTGAGAGTGCATGTATTAAAAGTTTATTAACTTATGTGTGTGCACTTGCAGATCCCAAAGACGTCTGATAGAACTCAGGTGGACGCCAAGGAGATTCGGCTCTCGGACATGCCGCCAGTAACACTTGATGATAGCAACATGCACACTATAAGTTTCCCCATGCAAATAGCATATTTTGATATATGTTGCTGCTGTGAACATTTGTTGTTGTTAAATAGAGCAAGTCAATTTAGTTCAGCACTCAACAACTGCATCTACCTTTATATATACCCTAAGTGGGTTTTCTAAAGCAGTTTATTTATGTTGTAACTGCAGAAAACAGATGACATCACTGAAATGAACATTCCAGAGGATTTCAATAACCGACCTTCAAAAAAAGCAAAAATTTCTGAATCAGGTGTTTTGGAGCCATCACCAATGTCACCAACTATGTCAACATCTAATCCAGTTTCTGAATGTTTTGAATCGATTGTCCCTGAATCAGATAATCAGATAGATCATGATCCATTGCCATCACCTCCATCACCGTCTAGCTCGACATTAACTCCTGTTTTAATATTACATGATGTCAAGGGACCAGATCCAAATAAAGGGATCAAAGTTGATGAGACATATGATTATCTCCCACAAGGTATTTATTTATTTATTATGTATACTTTTGTATTTTATATATTCTAAAAATATTTTATTTTATGCAGACTATACATTGACCGACCATGATCTATGTGCTCATATAGTAATAGAATCATCTTTGAGAAAACAGTTGCTCGTTCAGATAGATGGAAGTTGTGTCTTGCAAAATCAATTGATGTGCCTGCTAAATTAAAAGGAGTGGGTAAATGATGATGTAAGTACCCTTACTCAAACAGGAAAAAGATTCTAATCACTTATATCTATTAGTAATAATGTATTTTTAAATTTCAAAATTATAGGTGATCAATGCATATATATGTTGTATGAAGGACCAAATACATCTCCAGAATGATAATAAAGTATATTTTGAGAGTCCATTTGTTACCTCACTATTTAAACGAGATGGCGAACTTGGAATACAAAAAGATAGTGCCTTCATGACAGAGACCGTCATCGAATATATGCAACATGACATGGTAATATCCATATTCATAATTTACATGTTCTAGGTTTCATACATTTTCATTTATTATTTTCCTAATTATCTTTATTACAGATTAAACTTCCAATAAATGCCAACAACACACATTGGTATTTAGCTGTTGTGAATACAAAAAAACGTGAGGTTCAAGTAGTGGACTCATTGTGCTGGAACTCTGACCGTGATGATCTCGCTCATACGGTTAGTTACAACACCATTTTTAATATACTTCGCTAATGTGTGTCATTTCTAACCACTGTTTTATTTTTAGCTATGAGGAGTACAATTTCATTTGGACCTTCTTAAAAGTCAAAACTTGGTAAAAGACAATTGGAAAGACGTTGATCTCGCTGAATGGAAGATCACAGAACAATTACAAAAGGCAATTCAAAAAGACAGTTCTTCATGTGGTTTGTTTATGGTCAAATTTATGGAATATTTCACCGGATGTGCACTATCTTACCCAATTACACAGGCATATATCTTTTTAAATTAAAGAGTACGTTAATTTCACAAAAAGTATGTTATTTTTTAAATAACTTACTAATAATTGTTTGTGTTGCACAGGAAATGATTACTTCTTTTAGGTTTAAGTTAGCCAGCATACTATTATGTTGGAAAACAAACACTGCAGAAAGGACTACAATCGTTGAAGAAAGTAACGATGACACTAATGGAGATCCTGATGATGTTCAAATATTAGAAAGCCTAGATGATATAAAAAAATCAAAGCAAAAAATCCCATTATCTGTTGAAAATAAATACAGATCACTAATATCTATTCTTTCTAATATGAGTGTATATGAATTAACAGCTGGACTCTGTAGCTTCATTAAATCAATCAATTACATCGAGATTTTAGAGTAAGTCATTTCAAAATAGTTTTGCAATTGTAAATTATCTTACTTATTTTCTTAATGGTTTATTTTATTAATTTTATCATTATCAGGAAAATATGGATCCAAAGTTCAAAGCCATATCCAATTAGCTTGTCTCTCAAAAAACTACAAGAAATGCTAAAGGATGATTTACCCATGGACAAAGATTGCTTTAATTTGGCTGTACGGAAGTTTATGTTTGATGACATCCAAACGGCACAAAAAACAAAACATTCGATAGCAAAACATTATCTGGACATGAAATTTTGGGTATGTTCTTATATTTATTATATACTTTCTTTTTTATATTCTAATTTTAAAATACTTTTCTATTCAATTATTTTGTATACTAGATGACTACTGATTTTGGACGGCACCCAGACTTCCGTAAGAAGTTAGATGTGGAACAACTAGCAAATTCTGTTCGTAATTGGCCTGGTATAAAATATAATGTTTCAACATGCAAAACGGTAAGAGCACTTTTGTATACTTTAGGCCACAATTTTTTTTTATTACATCTAATATGTAACCTATTTCAGATCCATATTCCAGTACAATTCAACAGCGATTTCATTCTATTCACATTGGACAAAGATACCAGAACTGTGTACATTTTGGACCCTGCTCCTATTAATCCCATATACCGATGGAACCCACTCGCAAAATATGTGCGCAAAATTATATGGATTGCAGAACACTTACCAAAAGCAATGTCAAAAGCATGCCCTGGGTCTATATGGAACGAGGATATTCTCCTATGGCATCAAAAAATCCTAGATGATATTCCGGTTTACAACAGGTATTTCTCAAGAGATGAATACTACATATTAAGTATTTGTTGTTTTGAATATGTACAGAATTTTAATTACTAGCATATATATTCTTATATATAAGGGAACTATCTGGTTATCTTGTTCCCCTGTTCATGTCCACATGGGAAAATGAAAGACCACATTTGCCAATTTTAAAGGTAAATATCGCGACTGTACAGATCATTAATATTATAATTACACATCTCATTCTAATGTTCTTCGTGTACAACAAATATGGATGTACAGGATGGATATGAACTCAGAAAAATTATTTTGGGCCAACCGCTAACATTCAAGGACAATGAAAGTGAAGATAACATGCCTGCCGGTGTACTTGAATTCATCAGTTGTATCAGGAAAATCCAATGTAAAACTGGTAAGTAAAATAGTACGATTCGTAAGATTTCATAATAACAAATTCTTTTTTCAAGATTGATTGCTTGGTCGTGCTAACTTCCAATTTCCTCAAACAGGACTTGCGTGCTATTTCTGAAAAAGAAGCTTCTGGGTTGGCTGGCATCTCTGTTAGTAGTTTTACAAACGTAGCAAATGAACCAGTTGGGTCAATTACAGATATTTGGCTGTAAATGACTCTCAGTTTCTACCTTATAATGAAATCTAGACATGTACTCTTTAACATTATTCTGATCTTGATGGTGGTCCTATGTATTGGTTGAAATTTCATGATGTTTACTAGCAGTTGCAGTGCTCTTATTATTTTATTTCCACAAATATGGGCCTCAGATTGTTGATTGCTTAACTGCTTCTGGGATGTAAAAGAAAAAAAAACACAAAAAAATACAAATGAAATTTTATATTTCAAAAGTAATGATCATCACCATAAAAATGATTCCCTTCTAAATAATATTCTCGATTTTTTATTTTTAAAAACACCTTCTCAAAATTAATAAAAATTGTGATTTCTTAACAACAAAAAATAATCCTTCATCCAATGTAATGAAAGTGTGAACCTGAAATTGTGAAATATAATATTTCAAAAATAATGTTCATCACCATAAAAATGATTCCCTTTTAAATAATATTCTTGAATTTTTTATTTTTAAAAAAACCTCTAAATAAAAAGTATTTTTGATTTCTGAAAAAAAAAACTCTTTCATCGAATGAAATGAAAGTGTGAAGCTGAAATTGTTACGTCATGACGAACAATGTTAGGGTACGACCAATTTTCATAAAACAAACACTCAGTGTAATTTTATTTCTGATGTTTAGAAAAAATGGATTAAAAAAGTTCATCCAATGAAATGAAAGTGTGAACCTGAAATAGTGAAATATAATATTTCAAAAATAATGTTCATCGCCATAAAAATGATTCCCTTTTAAATAATATTCTCGAATTTTTTATTTAAAAAACCCTCAAAATAAAAAGTATTCTTGATTTCTGAACAACAAAAAATACTCTTTCATCCAATGAAATGAAAGTGTGAAGCTGAAATTGTTACATCATGACGAACAATGTTAGGGTGCGACCAATTTTCATAAAACAAATACTCAGTGTAATCTTATTTCTGATGTTTAGAAAAAATGGATTAAAAAAGTATTGCAAAATGGTACGTCACGCAGGTTTTATTTTTTCGTCCGATGAAACACATACATTTGTACTATTATTATCCGTTCACAGAGGAAATCAGGACGTAGAAATCGGATTAATCAATCATCCCTTAAATTAGTACGAAAAAGAACAAGTATATTAAGTACGTAGGTACACGTAGCTGAGGGTCCGTAATACATTGCAAATAGCGACATAGTACGACGCATGCAAACACTGCTAATAAGCCGGGCTGGCTGATTGCGTAGGACAGCACACACGGGTTTCTCAGAAAGAAAAAGAAAAACGCACGGCATACGCCCTCTGGCTTCTCACCAGACGTGTCCGTATCCGCGTACATGAGACTTGGAGAGTGAATATCCTATTTAGATTCATACAGGAGTCCAAAACCTACTCGTACAGGAGTCCAAAACCTACTCTGAGGCAGGCACCGTTGGTGCTACAAATACTATCTCCAAGTGATTTTATCTTACACAAACCCCAAGTATTTGGCGCAATCAACCAGTCAGTTTTATCGCCTTGTGCAAACTACCTTCAGCTCAATTAAGTTGTTTGGCAAGTCAGCTATACATCAGGTATTTTTATATCTGTTTCAATATACAACATCATTCAACATGTCTATGAACACTGGTACCTGCAATGAAAACAATAAATTTATCAACAACGATTTGGAATATCCAAACAAGTAGTATACCAAAGTTTACTTTGAGCAAGAAATTTACAAGATTTTTTATGTCACACATTGAATCATATTTAGACAACATTGACAATGGAAAAATAGATGCAATGATTGCACTAGAATTTAGTTCCTTTGGAAGATTGAATCATATTTAAAAACCACTGATTGCATCTTCTAGAATTAAAGTTTTGTGGTGACACTAACCTCATGTACTTTCTGTCTAGCTCGACTTTGATGGTCTTCATGACATCGAGATCAATGCAAGAAGCCACCAAGTAGAGAATGTCAATGAGGTCTGAAAAAATAACAAGAAAAAGAGCATGTATTAAATGTACAGTACCAAACAAAATAGTGTGGGGCTGAAAATAGCCTGAGAGAGAGATAGAGAGAAAGAGACTTTCACTACTGGGATAATGACAGATAATTAGAGCAGTCGAATGAATTTTTTTCTCACAATAGCAAATCAATTAGTACATGTTTCACGCATCTAAATAACAATACTCCATATGGATTTTCATTACATTTTTCTTGTTTAAGTAATATATATAACTTGACGACATCCAGTTTTACTTTAACATGCAGTGCACTAACAACAAATTATGATGTATGGCATTACAAATATTTCTTTCCCTCATGCAGGAAAACATTTGGGCCATAATCTCAAATCATGGATGCTAAGGAAAAAAGAAGAAAGAGAGATAGAGAGCGGTATGCACGCATGACAGATGAAGTGTGGCAGGAGAAACTCAAAAAACGCCGTGAAGCCTATCATCGAAAGAAAGATTCAGAAAAGACACCAGAACAAAAGGCAGCCAAAAGCGCACAAGAAAACAAAGATATGCAAGTATGCAACCAGAACAGAAGAAAGCAAGAAAGGAACAAATTGTAGCTCGTCGTCAATTGAAACGCAGCACACGATGCAAAGATTCAATTGCAATGGAAAACCCTGAATATGTCGCAACCGAACAGGAGGTTGGGACTTCTGAATCTACTGTAAAACACAGGAATCATGTGGCAGCAGGAAAAAGGCAAACATTACTACACCATCGTAACGAAGAATTCTCGAGAAGACGGAGGCAAACTGTTGACGTATCATCACAGAAGATGCATCCATCACGGAAACCTGCGACAAAAACAATCAAACTCTAGAGCAGCCACAAGTCATGACTTACGGTAATAATCTCGATTTTATACTCGCATTCCAAGTAAATGTAAATCCGTCTGTACAACTAACCATCTATTCTGGACAGACATCCCCTCCTCAATGTTTTCAAGCATCAGAGAAACCGATGCACCAACACAATCATTAGACAATGATGATCACAGTAAAGTGGGTCTGTGGCCAGACATCCCCTCCACAATGCTTCAAACAATCAAAGAAGTGCATGGACGAATACAATCATTCTGCAATGATGATCACGGTAAGTTTATAAATTACATATTAATACTTTTATATAAAAACATTTTATATACATAACAAAAAAAATAAAAATAAACAGGTAATGATGGAATCATATATGAGCAAGAAGCAACGATTAAGGAAATAGATACGGCAGCAAAAACAATCTACAACGAGGATCACGGTAAGGTTATCAATTTCATAAATGTTCTTACTCAATACAAACATATATATATATATATATATACAATCAAAAATTACAACACAGGTAATGATGAAGTCATATTTGAAGAAGACACAGACGAAGATGAATACATGTTCACCGGTGAAGGTATGCTTAATACAATTAAAATAAATTTGCAACATTATAACACTGCTTACTAAATTTAATATGTTGCATATCAAACCAGAGTGGGACAGAGAAGTGGAAATTGAAATCATAGAAGACGAGGAAGCTCTCAACCCTGATCCATATGATTTCGTCTATAGCAACATACCAACAAGCACAAACGTGCTCAAAGAAGAAGAAGATTGCTTATTATGCCATGCAACCAAATTCAAGTATGAAACTGAAGGATTATGCTGCAAAAAAGGACAAATAAGACTAGCCAATCCAGATACACCTCCTGAGCTAATGAGACTTTGGACAAGCAACGACCCTGATGCAAGACATTTTCGCCAAAACATAAGATTTTTCAATGGGCACTTCTCGTTTACTACTCTATACTGTCACCTCGACAGAGACACGACTGACATGCGAACGGCCGGTATTTACACCTTTCGAGCACATGGTCAGCTATATCACAACATACACTCATTTGGTAACAGCCAATTAAATCCAAAGCATCTCGAGCTATACTTCTACGACGATGATCCAAGCTTAGAGCATCGATACCGCCTTTGCCGTGAGGAAATGTACGAGCAAGACAAGAATGTCATTCGAATTATAACAGATATCCTACGCAGTAACCCATACTCTCAACAGTTCAGGAGTTTGGGACAAGCTGAAAACATTGAGGACTACAGACTCATCTTGAACCTTGACCAGAGATTGGACCAAAGAACATACAACGACCCAATCAATTCGGAGGTAGCTGCAGTGTGGATTGAAGGAAATGAAAGAAGGGATACTTATGACAAAAATGTAATATTACATGGGAACAACAACGAAAAAGAGCACATTCGATCATATTATGGGTGCTGTGATCCGTTGTCATATCCTCTATTCTTTCCAAGAGCTGAACTCGGTTGGCATAGGAAAATACCAAAGAGGGAAACACAAGAGGCACATATTGCTGCTGATAATATCATTAATGACGATGACCCAGGTAAAAAAAAATATACTATTATATTTAAAATACAATTTTCATATACTAATACCTATGCAACTAACTTTTTATCTTGCAATATTTGCACAGATTCAGTCAATGGCCTGTGGGTAACCATGAGAGAATACTACTGCTATAAATTCCATACACGACCAGGCATATTCAACCCAATTTTGCATGGCGGACGGCTTTTCCAGCAATTTGTTGTAGATACATACATCAAGATTGAAAGTTCCAGACTGGATTACATCTGGCACAATCAAAAGAAAATAAGGGCGGAGCTATACCAAGGCCTTCTAGACAGCATTCAAGCTAGAGAGCAAAATGGAGATGCAGTCGGAAAACGAAGAGTGCTTGCCTCATCATTTATTGGAGGGCCACGAGATAGACTTCGTCGGTATCTCGATGCTATGGCTTTAGTTAGAAAATATGGAAAGCCAGACGTATTCCTAACAATGACCTGCAACCCCAACTGGGAAGAGATCATACGTGAACTAGAGACTGGACAAACACCACAAGATCGCCCAGACATTGTCGTTCGTGTTTTCAGGGTGAAGCTACAAGAAATGAAGAAGGGACTATTTGAGAAGGCAATTCTTGGAAAGGTTCAGGCATATACATATGTCGTAGAGTTCCAAAAGAGGGGATTACCCCATGCTCACTTTTTGCTCATCATGACTGGAAAATACAAGTACACATGTCCAGAACAGTATGACAGAATCATCTCCGCCGAGCTCCCTAACAAGCACAAGTACCCAGAACTATACAAAATGGTAATCAAACATATGATGCATGGTCCTTGCGGTGCATTGAATAAACTTTGTCCATGCACAAAGAGTCGTCCATCATGCAAGAACAGTTATCCAAGGCCATTTAACGAAACTACGATTCAAGGCAAGGACTCCTACCCGATATATAGGAGACGCAACGACGGCCGGACTGAAACGGTCCGAAATTGCGAACTAGATAACAGGTGGGTGGTTCCGTACAATCCCTATCTGTTAAGGATGTTCAACTGCCACATAAATGTTGAGATATGCTCAAGCATTAAAGCCGTAAAGTACCTCTTCAAGTACATCTACAAGGGTCATGACCGGGCGTCTGTATCTGTAACAGACAAAGTAGACGAAGTCGAAATCGACGAGATTAAGCAGTACAGAGACGCACGGTGGGTGACACCTCCTGAAGCACTGTGGAGAATATATGGCTTTGAACTAAGCAAAATGCACCCACCAGTCTTGCAACTGCAACTACACCTCCCAAATATGCACATGGTTTCATATCATAGCATGGAAACCATACAGAATATTATTGACCGTGAAGGCACAGAAAGATCAATGTTGACTGCGTACTTTGAAGCAAACATCACATATGCAAAAGCACGAGGCATACTATACAGAGAGTTTCCGGAACATTTTACTTGGCAAAGTCGAGGGAAGTTTTGGCAATAGAGGAAGCGAGCCACAGTGTTCCAGGTTGGCAGGATCATCTCAGCACACCCGGCTGAAGGAGAACGATACTATCTTCGAGTCCTCCTAAACCATGTGACTGGAGCCACCAGCTTCGAAGACCTACGAACAGTCAATGGACAAGTAATGCCAACCTTTCGAGAAGCTGCAGAAAAAAGAGGTCTCATTGAGGCAGATAGCACATTGGATGATTGCATGACAGAAGCGGAGTTGTTTAGAATGCCATCATCGCTACGAAGGCTATTCGCGACAATCTTGGTTTTTTGCGAGTCTAGCGACGTACGCAGCCTCTGGAACAAACACCTTGAGGCAATGTCAGAGGACTACAGCAGAAATTGCAAATGCAAACACACAGTCGAACAGATGGTTCTAAAAAATATCAGAGACATGTTGCACTCCATGGGAAAAGACAAAGAATCATTTCCTCTTCCAAAAATCGACCAACAGCATGAGACGACAGACGACATACCGAGGGAGATCACCAAGGAGACCTCCATCGAGGTGGACCCCGAGGACGCAACGTTGCATAAAAACCTAAACTACGAGCAGAGGAAGGCATACGACGAAATCCTAGAGACAATTGACAGCCAAAAAGGAGGTATATTCTTTGTGGATGGACCTGGAGGCACAGGAAAAACTTTTCTTTATAGGGCGCTCTTGGCAACAATACGCGGACAAGGCAAGATTGCTGTGGCAACCGCCACTTCTGGTGTGGCTGCTTCCATAATGCCCGGAGGGAGAACCGCGCACTCGAGGTTCAAGATTCCACTTAAAATAGACGATGGGGATATTTGTGGCTTCACAAAACAAAGTGGGACATCCAAGCTACTCCAAGCAGCATCACTAATAATCTGGGATGAAGCATCTATGACCAAGAGGCAGACAGTGGAGGCGCTAGATAAAAGCATGCGGGACATAATGGACAAACCGTACCTTCCATTCGGTGGAAAAACAGTTGTATTTGGAGGAGATTTTAGGCAAGTACTACCTGTTGTCCGAAAGGGAACAAAAGCCCAGATAGTAGATGCATCACTACGCAGGTCGGTCCTCTGGAATTCAATGCGTCAATTGAAGCTTGTGCGCAACATGAGGGCTCAAAACGACCCGTGGTTCGCAGAATACCTACTACGCATTGGAAACGGAACCGAGGAAACAAATGATGATGGTGAAATACAACTACCTACAAGTATATGTGTGTCAAGTAAGGATGACAATGGCCTGGATAGACTAATCGACAATGTCTACCAAACGGACAAAGCTTCACTAAAAGATCCAAAGTACATCACGTCAAGAGCAATTTTATCCATAAGGAATGACTCCGTGGACAAAATAAACCTAAAAATGATTGATCGTTTCCAGGGGGAGGAGATGGTGTACCACAGCTTCGATTCGGTAGAAGACGACCCACATAACTACTATCCACCAGAATTCCTGAACATTCTCACACCAAATGTACTGCCTCCCCATATGTTGAAGCTAAAAATAAACTGCCCAATCATACTACTCAGGAACATCGACCCTGCTAATGGACTATGCAACGGCACGAGGTTGGTCGTACGTGGATTCCAAAAAAATGCAATTGATGCAGAGATTGTGGTGGGACAGTACTCTGGAACACGAGTTTTCCTACCTAGGATACCATTATGCTCCTCAGACGATGACATGTTTCCATTCAGTTTCAAGAGGAAACAGTTTCCAGTCAGACTCAGTTTTGCAATGACAATAAATAAATCACAAGGCCAAACAATACCAAATGTTGGCATCTACCTGCCTGAACCGGTTTTCTCACATGGTCAGCTATATGTCGCGCTATCAAGAGCAACTGCAACATCAAACATAAAGGTGCTAACAGGTACACATGATGTGAGCAAGCAGAAGAATAAAAAGACCAGTACAGACGACACATACACAAAGGGAGAGAAGAAAAAGAGGAAAAGGAAGACCAATACAAGCGGGACATATACGAAAAATATTGTCTACACGGAAGTCCTAACAAAATAGGTAATACAACCTTTCAATTTCTTCTTCAAAATTTCAGTTCTACATATACAAGTGTTATTATCTAACATTAAACATATTACTTGGATTATGCAGGAACACTGCAGCCAAGTGACAAACTCGCAATTAGAATTGAAAACTTGATCGTCTTGGAAGGAGACAGAAACATTTGTGTATATACAAAATTATTGATGGTATAATTATCATTTATAAAGATCTGAATCACCAAATCATTCATGGATATTTTTAATTATGTGTCCAGTAACATGCAGAATCTCATCTGTGATTATTTTTCTCCAATTCCAATATTCTTAAAGCATATTATTAAATGCAAACCAATAGCTAATATTCACATTGTTATATTACATATGTACAATGCAATCAAATCTGTTTTCATATTTATATATTAATTATTATCAAGGAAATATTAAAACTACATCTAATCAAATGTGCTTAAAATGGTTCACTGTTAAAAGAGGTAGAGGGCCTGACACTGCCAATGCCGGTACCAAGCCCCGGAAAAAAGTGGAGGGTGCAAAAACTAATTAACAATGAACCTTAAGATCAGAGGTACAACATGAAAAGAAATAACTGTGCTTCACAAAGGAAAACGGGCCTGCAGAAATTGGTAGCAAGGAAATGTGTACCTACTTCAGATGTAGCCTTTATAAATTCGTATTGGATAGTAAGAACAAACTGGAACTGCACCAAGCAATAGAATTTGACTCAATGACAGAAGATGCTCAGCATACATTTCGGGCAGAGAGCCTGCAGATTTGGACATAAGTTTATCAGGGTGTTCTAATACCTGGACTGTTGCTGCTGTCACAGTGTCAAGCAAAGTATTCAAGGTATAGCTGTTTCACTTAAACATTATTAGCTTTGCTTCAGAATATTGGTTTAGAAAGCACTTGCTCTTTACATCCTAGCAGCCACTAATTTTACATAGACATAAACAATTAATCCTGGACCAGCCTACCCATACATACACAAGCTAAGCACCAAAATTACCGAATGAAAAAATCTCAATCCCAGTACACAGCTAGACAACAAATAGACAGTCGATTTATTATTCTTGCAGCACTACAATTTTTACAGAATCAGCATACCTTGCCGGCGCTGTGCCCCAAACGCCGTACGACTTATTCCATCATTTCCCCATTCTCCTTCCTAAAACTCCATGCTGGGGGGTCGGCTGCGGGCGAGGAGCCGTGGTCGCCGCCGCCGGAGGGTGCTAGAGCGAGAGGGCATCGCTGGAGCACATGCCCGACCAGCCGGGGAGCGGCGGCAGGGGAGGCCGGCGGGCGGAGGGGAGACAGAGAAGGCGCGATGGGGATTCCGGATCCGAGCGAGGAAGAGGCGGAGGAGGTCGCTGGAGGGAGATCCGACCGGCGGCGCCGTCTGCTCACCCGTCGCGGTTGAGCTCGCGAGAGCGCATCCTGGGAGGTTGGGTCGGGGATAATTGTGGCCTTTTGGTCTTGTGGCCTTTTGGTCTGTACGTCGTACCAAAGAGAAGATGACAATAACACCATCTCAAAATAGACTTTTAGCCAACAATGACTGTGCGCTACATATGGTATGTTTATTTTTAGATTAGACACATGGTGGGGAATACTGTGACTGTTTGGATCGATGGGAGCGATATTTTTAAACAGCCAAAAGGTTTAAAAAGATATTCAATCATGTTTTCGCTTGAGAAATTGTCTGTAATGAATATATTAAAATTTCATAATCATGATGGTCATCTTGCAGTATGTGGATGTTAAATCTTATAAAAAATATATTCAAAAAATAAAGACCATCGTAATTGATATTTCTACTACAAAAATCCAGTGCAGACCTAAACTACATGTTCCCGAAAGATGATAAGGAGGGGTGAGGGGCTTTTCAAATACAGAATTCATGATCCGGAAATTGACATTCTAATCCGGTGCAACGCACGGGCACTTTTACTAGTTTTTCTTACATGTAAAGTCCCGCTTATCATTGACTAGAACAATTCTTCCCCAATAATGGAAAATTTACAACACATTTAATTCAATTTGACTTCATCTCTAATAATTTTGGTGGAAAATTAGTCGCATTGCGGCTTACATGGATATAACATCTAATACTTAGTTAAAATATAAACTAATTATCTAATAGTTGCGGCCATGACCACGGCCACCACCTCCACGGCGGCCTCCTCCATGACCACCACGACCAGGACTACGACCGATGGGGGCGGGGTCGGGGGTCAAGTGGGGATGCGACAATGCGGGCCTCCGGAAGATGGACTTGGCGCGCTCGTGCCATGTCGACCATGCTTCCACGGCGATGGCGGTGACGACATTGCTGGCATCGATGCCCTTGAAGATGGCCTCAGCGCGATCATACTAGGTCATGTCCGTGGTGGCTGGGGCGACGCGTGGTCCCAAATCAACCGCTCCCTTTCTGCCTCATCCCTCGTGAGCTTGGCAAGGCCCACTTCCAGCTACTCCTAGAAGGGTCCAGGGCATCTGGCGACGGTTTCCAAATTGGAGCAGAAGATCTGGAAGGCGCCGGAGAGGGCAATGGAAGAGAGAGAAGGCATCAATGGCTGTTTATAGGCCGTCGGGGCGCCATTAAGAGGGCAGTTGAGGAGGCCGCAGGCGGCGGGCGGCCATCAAGGGACGCGCTTCTCAATGAGAAACGTAGCCTTGGTCACACGCACTCTCAGCTGCTCACACGACAACTCCTGACCTACTCAAACGCAAACTAGGAGATGATGTCGCGTGACGGCCATCTGGCGGGTCTATCATGATAATGGTTGGGTGCCCGTCGCCGGTGATGAGTGGGAGGTTGAGCTGCTTGAAATACCAGTGCGTGGCGCGAGGAGGAAGAAGCTGAAACTTTCCTCCCGCGCGTGACGGTTGGGTTTGAAGCGCACTCCATACTGGACATCCACAACCTCTAAATATGGAGGCTGTGAGCTTGGTGGGAGCTCCAATAAATTATAGCAATCGGAAGCTATATATTAACTTCGTTAGAGTAACATTTTGAGTCAAAATTATCATAGTGTTAGCGATTATTATGATGACTGAAGCCATATGACAACTCTGTTAGAGTTGCTCTTAGTCGCCACAAGAAGTGCGGAGCAGAGGTACGAACGGTGATCGGCGAATCCTGATCGAATAATAGAACACTAGTACAACGTCACTGCTGCTTTGCCAGGTCACAAAGCTACTCTCTCTGTTCGGAATTACTTGTCTCGGAAATGGATGTTACTTGTCGCAGAAATGAATGTATCTAGACGTATTTTAGTTCTAGATACATCCATTTCCAAGACAAGTAATTCCGAACGGAGGGAGTAGCTGCTACCTCTGACTTTGTTTAGATAGGATAAGACTACGACGGCTAGTGCTAATACTAATGCTAGTGTCTCTGTTTATACTCCGAAGGATCGCCGCCACTACAGCATAGCCAACTTCTTGACGTTGATGGGGTACGCTTCCCGCGGCGACTCGGAGCCGAATCCCTTGCGCGCGATCCTGGCGTTCACGACGTCTGTCGGGTGGAGCCCGTCGAAGAAGACGTACTTGGTCCGGTCCCTGCAGATGGGCCCTCCCTTCCTACACAGCACCCCCGATGACCCCATCTCACTGCAGCAAGCACGATACGTCTCCCTGATGCCTGAGAGAGACAATCAAACATCAAAATGCATCCACGTCGCCAACTGAGCTAGAGATCCACATGACCAATACTGTAACCGATCGATGCAGGCGTCAGATATTGTACCATGTTTCCTTGGGTGGTCTAGCAGGTCCTTGATGATCTTGTAGGAGTCGACCACGGAGAAGCTCGCGCCGGGCATGCGCGGCCCCGCCGCATCGACGAGCGACCTGAGCTCGCCGTTGAAGAGGAGCGCCGCGCCGTTCACCGGCTCGACGCGCCCTCACCACCGGGGTGCACCCCATGGGCTGGATGGAGAAGATCACGAACTTCCTCGCCCCCAGAGCATACAGCCTCTCCATTTCCAAAAAAAAAAGAGCATATATACAGCCTCTGCACACACGTAAATGGTGCCGTAATAATCAAACGTCTCACTAACAAATCGGCAAGAAAAAAGTACTGTACCACGAGAAAAATAAAGCCAAATGGTCCACGTTAGCCAGCTGCCTACACATTCAATTCCTTCACTTGATTTTCATACTACCACTACATGTACTAGGAACCGTACTTCTGCAGGCAGTACGCTCCTTCAATACAGTTCGCAATGAATGAAGAAGGAAATGCTCTGTAGCAAGCACAGGAGTGCGCATTAACTGACATGCCACTCACCTGAAGATGGGCCGAGAGCTTGGTGATGAGTGAGCTTGTGAAGTCTGACAATGGGGGCCTGGCTGTATCTCTGGGCCGGTAGTAGTTGAGCAGGTAGTCGTTGCCGCCTGTCCCGATCACGAATAGGCTCTTGGGCAGGAAGCAATCGTGCAAGAAATCACGGCCCTTCATCTGGCGAGTGCTGGCTGTCGTTGCTCCAAGGTCGGGCAGAGTCACTGCCTCGAAGTTGCTGATTTGCTGGTTCAGGCTCAACACCTTGCCCTAAATGTGCAGCAAACACACATCACATAGCCATCTTCTAGAGACCTTTTACAGTATATCAGGTGAATATGGGTCATTTATTTTTGTGCTTGAACGGCCCAGATGAGGGAATACTACTGCAGATTTTTTGTAGTATATTTTGTGGTCAAGGACATTTTTGGTATACCAATGTTCATCAATCCGCAAGGCTGGGCTGTTCATTTGGCGACGCCGGAGTCTTTTGAAAAATAAAAAATAAAATTGGCGACGCCCGACACTCGCCATCGACAGCGGATGTCCTAGCCGGCAGTCCTCCTCAGCGGATGGCCCGGCCGTTTGGTGTTCTCCTCAAACCTAGGGGACGTGAAGCGGCTCGCCGAGGCAGACGAAAGGCGACCCGTCGCTCCGGCCGCATGCCCCGTCGCCGAGGCAGACGAAAGGCGACCCGTCGCTCCGGCCGCATGCCCCGTCGCCGAGGTGGTGTTCCTCTGTGTTTGCAGCTGCTTGTTGTCGGATGTGCCATGTATGTGGAGGTCATCAATATTGGGGTCATCCCGCTAGTCTACAGCATCAGGAAGAGGAGCAGCAGGATCTGTGTCGGTCTGCCCTTCACCTATTACGACGGCATCTACCTCCTCTGGACGTACACGTACTTCACCGAGTCCGTGGACGCCCTACAGATGAAGCTCAACGTCGCCGCCGAGGCGACGTCATCCACCTTCAAAGTCCGAAAGATGAGAGTCTACTAGAGCCACGAGTACAAAATTGGTTTCATCTGGACAGACTTGGACTGGACAAAGCTTCAGGTTTTTAGTTCGTGTTGATTACATACGTGAATGCCATTGCCGCTGCCTTGGGTGCGGCGGCTAGCTAGAGGGCACGGAGCGGCTGCATTGTCTGAAGATCTAGGGGCGGTGACCCAAGGCCATGCGCGGCCAGCCCTGTACGGCCGAGGAGATTGTAAAACATATGATCTGGGGAACTGCTCGACACCCTAAACGGGGTGTGGCTATCTTATTATATAGAGGTACCAAGGGGTACAATACAATGTTACAATATGTGTACAGAGGCTACGTATATACAGTCTAACACCCTTCCTCAATCTTAACTATGGCCTGAAGTACAAAGCAAGTTAAGATTGCGCCTACAGCCTACAAACTGTGGTTGTGGAAGAGGCTTCATGAAGATGTCAGCAAGTTGATCCTTCGACGAGATGAACTTGATACAAAGTAGCTTCTGTGCAACACGTTCCCGAACAAAATGATAGTCAACCTCAATGTGCTTTGTCTGAGCATGAAACACCGGATTAGATGAAAGATATGTAGCACCGATATTGTCACACCACAGAACTGGAGGGCGAGCTTGAGGGACTCTCAACTCTCTCAATAAAGACTATACCCATATGATCTCAGCAGTCGCATCAGCAACCGCTTTGTACTCAGCTTCAGTACTACTGCGAGACACTGTTGCTTGCTTGCGAGCATTCCAGGCGATCAAGTTAGAACCCAGGAATACCGCATAACCCCCCGTGGATCGCCTGTCATCAGGACTACCAGCCCAATCTGCATCTGAAAAAGCTGAGAGCTCACACGACGGTGCAGGCTGAAGAAGCAAACCATAGGAGGCAGTAAGACAGACATAACGCAAAATACGCTTCACAGCTGACCAATGAGATGTCCTGGGTGCATGCAGGAATTGACACACACGGTTTACTGCATAGGAGATATCAGGCCTAGTAATAGTAAGGTATTGCAGGCCACCAACGAGACTGCGATACTCAGTAGCATCATCAGACGAGAGAGAGTCTCCATCAAGAGCAGATAACCGATCAGTGGCAGACATTGGAGTGATAGCATGTTTGCATTTGAGCATTCCAGCACGCCGCAACAAGTCCAAGGAGTACTTCTTCTGAGTAAGAGTCAACCCAGCTGAAGACCGTGAAACCTCCAGACCAAGGAAAAAATGCAGAGCACCTAAATCCTTGACAGCAAAATCACCACTGAGTGCAGTCACAAGACGATCAGCAGCAGCATCGGAGGAACTGATGAGAATGATGTCATCAACATAAACCAGGAGATACATCGTAACCTCAGGACGCTGTAGTAGAAATAGTGACGTGTTAGCAGTGGAGGGTGTAAACCCAAGAGCCCGAAGAACAGATCCAAGGCGAGCATGCCACGCATGAGGAGCCTGTTTGAGTCCATACAACGCCTTAACCAGACGACAGAGATGATGAGGATGTGCAGGATCAACAAAACCAAGCGGCTGGCGCATATAAACCTCCTCCTCCAGAATTCCATGTAGGAAAGCGTTCTGCACATCGAGCTGACGAAGAAACCATCCGCGAGTAACAGCAAGAGACAGCAGCAAACGAATGGTAGTAGGCTTGATGACTGGACTGAACGTGTCTTCATAATCAAGACCATACCTCTGTTTGAAGCCCTTGGCGACTAGCCGTGCCTTGTAGCGTTCTATAGAACCATCAGCATGTCTCTTGACTTTAAAAACCCACTTGGAATCAATGACGTTGACGCCAGACACTGGAGGAACAAGTTGCCAAGTGCCATTCTTTTGTAGAGCCTGAAACTCCTGTTCCATTGCAGCACGCCAGTGAGGAATACTCAATGCAGCCTGAAAGTGACAAGGCTCTGCAGTGGGATCGGCAGCAGTATGAGCCATGCACGCAGCAAGCCATGCAACAGTCCCATCCTTGCGTTCCTTCAGACGAAAAATACCAGATTGGCTCCGTGTTCGAGGACGAACGGTGACAGCAGGCTGTGCTGGCAACACCGATGCAGCAGGTGACGGTGACGAGGCGGCGCCAGAGAAACTGGCAACGCTGAGCCAGGCGAGTCCAGCCCATGGGAGGCCGAGAAAGGGCTGGCCGGCTCACTGGAGGCCGAGACGGGGCTGGCCAGGGCAGGCGACTGCACCCCTGGGCCAGTCGAGGCGACAGCCGGCCCAGGCGACGGGACCGGCAGGTCGGGCGAGGCCGGCACCAGACCGGGCAAGGCCAGCGTGGAGCTGGGCGAGGCTGGCGCCCGTGGGCCTGGCGAGGCCAGCGTCGGGCCGGGCGAGACCGGCGCCCACGGGGCAGCCTCCATGGGCGAGGCGGTGGCAGGTTGGCGGGTGCCACCCGGCATGCATGGCGCATGCACGTCCCGAACATGAGCCGCGTCCGTGGCCTATTCATCAAGGAGCTCAAGGCGAGCGCCGCGTCCAATACCTGCAGCATGATTAGGAAGCAACGCAGGGGCATATGCAACATCCACAAATTGATCAGGCGAAGGTATAGACACGGGCACTGGTGGTGTGGGAATGGTAGAGTTTGTCGGAAGTGCACGAAAAGGAAACACATTTTCATCAAACACAACGTCACGAGAGATGTAGACGCGATTTATAGGAACATGGAGGCACTTGTACCCTTTGTGAAAGGAACTATACCCGAGAAAAACGCACTTCTTAGACCGAAACTCTAGCTTACGCTTGTTATACGGACGTAGGTGAGGCCAACACGCACACCCGAACACTTTGAAGAATGTGTAGTCTGGAATTTCATTGAGCAAGAGTTCAAGCGGGGTTTGCATTTTCAGAAGTCGTGAGGGAAGCCTATTTATCAGAAAACAGGCTGTGGAGAAAGCATCACTCCAGAACCGAAAAGGAACGGATGCATGAGCTAGCAAGGTTAGGCTAGTTTCAACAAGATGACGATGCTTACGTTCGGCAGCTCCATTCTGCTGATGTGTATGAGGACATGACACACGATGCGAAATCCCAAGTTTGTTAAAAAACGAGTTGAGGTTGTGGTATTCACCCCCCCCCCCCCCCCCCAGTCGGATTGAACATGGATGATTTTCTGCTTAAGGAGACACTCAACGTGTGCTTGAAACTGAATGAAAACATCGAACACATCAGACTTGCGCTTAATAAGATATAGCCAAGTAAACCGACTATAAGCATCAATAAAACTGACATAATAATTATGACCACTAACGGACGTCTGGGCATGACCCCATACATCAGAAAACACAAGCTCAAGAGGATGTTTCACAACACGACTAGACTCTGAAAACGGAAGTTGATGACTCTTGCCCTGCTGACAGGCATCACAGATAGTTTCAGCAGTTTTATTAGACACAACTGGTAGTTCATGACGATGCAACACATGACGAACTATAGGAGCCGCAGGGTGACCTAGGCACGCATGCAAGTGTGTAGGCGACACACGAACACCACTGAACGCCTGAGGAGAAGACTGCATGGAAGGTGTGCGCGGCGCATCAAGTGCATATAGGCCATTGCGAAGACGACCGCTAAGCAGAACGGCCCTCGTGTCCCGATCCTTGATAAAGAAACGAAAATGGTGAAACTCAGCAAGGACATTATTATCACGAGTAAGTTGAGGAATGGACAACAAACTACGCGTAGCAGAGGGAACACGAAGGACATTGGAAAGATGCAGTTTGCGAAAATTGTGTGTAAGGAGAGAGGCCTGACTAACATGGGAGATGCGCATACCTGCTCTACTGGCGGTGTGCACCTGATCATGACCACAATATGGCTCCTGAGTAGAGAGCTTGCCCATCTCGCCGGTGAGGTGGTTGGTAGCTCCGGTGTCCATATACCACGTAGGATCGATGGAGTAGGACGGAGTGCGGCCATGCTCATGACTCGTCACCGCGGCGGCGGCCTGCTTATCATTCCCTTTGCCATTGTTACCCAGGCCCAGAAAGTCTTGCTTGTAGCGACGATGACAACGAGAGGCAATGTGGCGCTCAATGCCACACAGCTGGCAGGCCTGCTGAGCACCGCAGCAAGGACAGCAAGCAACCGGCCGGCTACCACCCGTGATGGTCGGCGCATTGCCGCGCGAGGCCGGCTGTGAGGAGGGCGCCGGTTTGCCACCTGATGACGACGACCTCGGAGGTTTGCTGCGAGTCGCGGCATTGGCGGAGGCGAAACCCGGGGAGACACGGCGCGCCTTGATGCACTGTTCACGACCAAGGAGTCGTGCATAAAGCTCACGAGGTGGGAGCGGATCATCACGGCCATGGACGTTCTCAATGAGATTGTCAGTCATCATCAAGCCCGTTAAGCACGTAGGTGGTGAAATCCTCATCCTGCAGCGGCTGGCCAACGGAAGCCAACGTGTCGGCGAGACCGGTCATCTTGTTGAAGTAGTCTGTGATGCTGAGGTCACCAAGCTTGGTCTCACCCAGCTCGGTGCGTATAGAGTGAGCACGCGCCTGAGACTGGGAGGCGAAGCTGGTGTGAAGCGCCGCCCACGCCTCCCGGGACGTAGCGGCGAAGATGACCATCGACGAGACACTCGGAGTGAGCGAAGACTGGATGGCGGAGAGGATGGCCTGATCCTGGGCCACCCATGTGTGGTACGCCGGATGATGAGGGGACGGACACGGGATGGATCCGTCAACATAGCCCTCCAAATAGCGGCTCCGCAGAAGAGGCAGCACCTGAGCACGCCAGGACAAGTAGTTGTCCGGCGCGAGCTTCACCGGCAGCAGGTGCGAGAAGTAAAACGGCGACGGCACCGCGGCCTGATCAGCGTGAGGATGCGTTGGTGGTGCATAGAGGCCCATCGACGGGGCCGTCTCAGGATGAGCAGCAACCGCCGAGTATGGCGAGTAAAAGCCGGGAGGACCAGCAGCTAGGGCGCCGTAGTTCGCGGCCCCGTAGGGTTGCTGCGACGGAGTGGCCGCGGCCCCGTAGGACAGCTGCGGCGGAGGGCCCGCGGACCCGGTCGGTGCGGGGTAGGGTTGTCGCGGCAGCGCCGCATAGGGTTGCAGGGGCGGTGCCGAGTAGGACTGCTGCTGGGGCGGCACCGAGTAGGGCTGCGCCGGCGGCGGCCCGTAGGGATGTCGCGGAGGCGCCGCGTAGGGTTGATGAGGGGGCGGCGCTCGGTAGGACGCCACCTGCCATGAAGACGACGGCGGCGGCAGTGAGCCATGGGCCACCGAAGAAGCGCCGTACGAGGTAGGGGCGACGCCGTAAGGCGGCGGCGCGGCAACGCCGTAGGGCGACGGCGCAGCAACGCCATAGGGCGGCGGAGCGGCGATCTCCGTCGAAGCAGAGGGATCCCCCGAGGCGCCCGATCCAATCGGGGACCCTGATGGCGGCAGGGCTCCATAGGCCGCCGCGAGGGGCCGAGAGGCGAGGAACGGCGACGTAGGGGCGAGGACCGGCGTAACGGCGGCGGCGGCGGCGGCGGCGGGGGCAGCGGAAGACATCGTAACCTAAACTGATACCATGTAAAACATATGATTTGGGGAAGTGCTCGACATCCTAAACAAGGTGTGGCTATCCCATTATATAGAGGTACCAAGGAGTACAATACAATGTTACAATATGTGTACAGAGGCTACGTATATACAGTCTAACAGAGATGGCCGCCGGGCGGCTGGGGCGACTGCGTACAATGAGGAATGACAGACGAATTGGGATGATATGGATGGAATTGTGATTAATTACATTATTTCCTTAATGTGTGATTAATTCCCTAACAGTCAATTACCGAAATGTCCTACAACAAAAAAATCTGAGATTAATACTGACCATTGGATCAGGTATATACTACCCACTATTTTCGGTAGTACGATGTCCTGTAAAAACTCTTATCTTCTATAGCTACAAGTGACGCAGCTACAGTTATTGTAGTGTCTCCATTCCACCACTTTTTCACAAAAATGGAAATCTACCATTGCTATCGCTTTCACATGATAACTCTACACTAAATGTATTCCCTCTATTTCAATTAATAATTTGCGTGTGAATTTTAAAATTAACTTTTGAGCATAAATTAGACCGACCAAATATGGATTATACGTGACAAAAACTATATTATTGATTTTGCATTCGAAAGATGTTTTCAGTGGTATAACTTTTACTCATAAAAATATATGTTATTGATATAATTTATGATAAAAGTTAAACTTTTAGGATGCGTGCACGACTTGTTAATTGAAACAGAGGGAATAGTTGATCAGTTGAAGCTCGAACACGCATGACAAAAGTTGAATTTTTAGGATGCGTGTACACGTCTTGTTCATTAAAACACAGGGAATAGTTGATTAGTTGAAGCTCGAACACGCAACCAAGCAAAGAACAGCAGTACTAGCAATGGTACTCACGGTGTCCTGGCCGGTGCGGTCGAGGATGCCAGAGCCGCCGGACGCGAAGTTGACGCCGTGCAGCGCGGAGCGGCCCCTGGTACCCGGGTCGGCGAAAGGCGGGATGCGGCCGCCGCGGGGGAGGCGGAGGAGCTCCCCGAGCGCGTCGATGGTGTTGCGGCCGTTGGAGAAGCGGCCGGAGGGGCCGAGCGGGAAGTCGACGCTGTGGGGCAGGTAGTCAGCGCGCACGCCGGTGCTGTTGAGGAAGTTGTTGTTGCCGTTGTCCACCAGCGAGCTCCCGAACACGAACACGGCATTCACAATCGGCGCCGTCGCCCGGCCGCCGCCGCTCCTCCCCACAGCTCTGCCGCCGTGGCAGCTCGTCGAACCGCCCGAACCAACAGAGGCGGCTTCGCCCCGTGTTAGCATGATAAGTAGGTAGAACGACGCCACGACCGCGGCGAGCTTGGCCATGGCCATTGTCGGTGAAACGAGCTGAGAGGTAGAGATAAGGTAGTGGAGCTAACGGTAACTCGTGAGCTTTACTCCATGACCCAGAGGTACCGACGGTGACACAGAGGGTTGCTACTTATAGGCAGAAGAGGTCGAGAGGGAGGTGCGTAACAGCAACATCTGTCGGGCTGATTGAATGCGGGTACGTTTGTGCACCTCGAGAGGTGGAGGGATCTGGAAATCTGCATGCAGTTACTGCATGCGCTCGTACAGTAAAAACTCTTCTATGCGGAGTGCATATTCAAGCGTACGCAGTAGTTCGATCGACCCTGAGGGATATGGGGCACATCACTCCTGAGATCTTACCGGGTGCGTGCATGCATACAAGGAGCGATGTGATATATCGAGCCGGTGGATAGGCAGGTGACAAATGCGTTGTTGGCACTCAATTGGCTGTGTTTGTTTGAGCTTCAGTTTCGACAGATTCAGCTGTGAACTTGTTGTGCTGGCAAAACTGCTGTGCTGAGAAAACAGCTGCAGTGAAGGTTAGCTGTTTGGCAACGTAGCTGTGGAAACGACTGTGGGCTGGTGAAAACGCTATGTTTCAGGAGGAGGGGCGAAGGGAGAGATAGGTCGTGCCTGCGACGACATTTATGACATAATTACGACCAAACGCCAAAAGCAGAGGGGCTAGGGAAACAGCTTTGGCTGTGAAGTACCCCGAGACGTGCTTTGGGTTGTTACACTGAAAATAGCCCGAAACAGTTTTAGGTTGTGGTTCCACAACTGTTCTAAAATAGCTGTTTGTTTCAGTTTCAGCTTTTTCCAGTCCAAAAACTGCTCCCAAAGCTGAAACAAACAGAGCCAATGAACACTTGACCAAACGTTCGTCTAACAGAAACTTGCCTGTTGCTCTTGAGCGTGGTATGTCTCAAGCATATCTACTCCCTTAGTCCCATAATATAACACATTTTTGCAAGCTATGATTGCAAAAACGTCTTATATTATGGAACGTTGGGAGTATAATTTTTATATGCCCATGCTTCTTTTATATCATTATTTCACCATTTTGGCACAATTTTATACTCCATTCGTTCCAAAATATAAGGTGTATTAGTTTTTTCAAAAGTCAAACTTGTGCGTGTTTGATCAAGTTTTTTGAAAAAATGTATTAATATCTATAACTCCAATTTTTTTCATTAGATCCATCATGAAACATATTTTCTTTATTTAGTATTGAGGATGTCGATATTTTGTTTTAGAATCCTGGTCGAACATACACACATTTGACTTTATGAAAAATTATACACCTTATATTCTGGAATGGAGAGAGTATTGATTTATTGTACTAACAAATTAATCCAGTGTCCACTGTCAGTTGTTATTTTATGCATATTTCTGGACTTTACAGGAAAACACCATTTCAGAGACCAAAAAATAGAAGAAAAATATCGGAGGAAGTTTCACATCAGGATATAGCCAAGAGCACCAGAGGCCACCGAGGAGGGACATGTGGGCCCCACACTATGGTCCCTCGAGGCCAGGAGCTAAACCGTGAGGTGGGGCCACGTGACCCCATTGGCACGCCTCTGCACCGCCTCTCGCTTCCGCTGACTTTATATTGACTTAAAACTCTCAGAAACAATTATCGAGAAATTTTCGCCGCCCCCAGAATCCAATCAGGAGGCTTTTCTCAGTACTTTGCCGGAGGGGGAAATCATCATCGAAGCTATCTTCTTCAACCTTACTGCCACCATGTTTATGTGTGAGTAGTCCTCCTTGGAATATGGGTCCATAACAGTAGATAGATGACATCCTCTTTTCCTTGCTTCTCAATACAAAGAGCACATGAGTTGCCCTACGTGACTGTGATGCATCTGGTGTAATTCTTGATGTGTTTGTTGCGGTGTGATGGGTTGTCACTTTATGATCACTAGTACTCCGGTACGTGCAAAACACGTTCAAGATGGATTTGCAGTTGCACGTCACAAATTCATAGGAACAAAATTAGGCCAAGATATTTTTGGGTGATTTGTCCCTAACTTCTGTCTTGTCTAATACTCCCTCCGTTCCATATTAGTTGTCGCTCAAACAGATGTATCTAGCACTAAAATACGTCTAGATACATTCATTTCAGCGACAACTTATATGGAACGGATGAAGTATATTATGTTTAATCTAATATTGGGGGCACCCATGAGGCCATGTGGCACATCTGGAGGTGAGGTTGTGAGCTTGTTGTGTGGAATGATTTTTATACTCACCCTTACTGATTCCAGAAGAATGTAGGCACGGTTGGGTACAGACGTATAGTTAGGTTACTGTAGATGCGAATCCCAGCAAGTTAGACCATTGGATCAACATCAATCAACGGTTGGTATCACGTCCCTGGCCTAGGATTCAAAATTTCAAAACTGCTACATTATATAGTAGATAGATATCAATATATGGGTTTCTTTTGGATTTCTTTTAGTTCTTTATTGCATTAATTGTGATTTAAATATGTGCCAAAAGTATGCTAATTTAACATAAATATGGCATGGAATAAGAAAAAAAATATAGATACGTTTGAGATGTATCACCCTCCAACCAGACGCAACACTATGGTAGAAGTGTGAACTGGTCGAACAAATAGCTTATCGGCATCGAGCAACATTGGATCTTTATCTTTTTGAATTAGTTTATGTATGTCACTGATATGTCTCCGTCGTATCTACTTTTTCAAACAATTTTGCTCTTGTTTTGGACTCTAATTTGCATGATTTGAATGAAACTTACATGGACTGACGTTGTTTTCAGCATAACTGCCATGGTGTTGTTTTTGTGTAGAAATAAATGTTCTCGGAATTGGACGAAACTTTTTGAGGATTTTTTCTGGAATATATAAAAAATATTGGCGCAAGAATCTACTGGAGAGGGGCCACCTGTTACCCACAAGGCAACAGGGCACGACCCCCCCCCCGGGGCCGCTGGGATACCTTGTGGGGCCCACAGGTGGTCATCTAACCTAATTCCAACGCTACAAATTCTCTTTCCCCGAGAAAAAAATAGGAGAAGAAGTTTCATCGCGTTTCAAGATACGGAGCCGCCGCCACCTCCTGTTCTTCATCGGGAGGTCTGATCTGGAGTCCGTTCGGGGCTCCCCAGAGGGGGATTCGTCGCCATCGTCATCATCAACCATCCTTCATCACCAATTTCATGATGCTCACCACCGGGTGTGAGTAATTTCTCCGTAGGTTTGCTGGACGGTGATGGGTTGGATGAGATTTATCATGTAATCGAGTCAATTTGTTAGGGCTTGATCCCTAGTATCCACTATGTTCTGAGATTGATGTTGCTATGACTTTGCTATGCTTAATGCTTGTCACTAGGGCCCGAGTGCCATGATTTCAGATCTGAACCCTCTATGTTTCCATGAATATATTTGAGTTCTTGATCCTATCTGCTAGTTATATGCACTTGTTATTGTTCTGATCCGTAGACCCCATAGTGACGATTGTTTGGGATACTCTCCGGGGATGACTGTAATTCGAGGAGTTCATGTATTCACCATGTGTTAATGCTTTATTTCGGTTCTCTATTAAAAGGAGGCCTTAATATCCCTTAGTTTCCTTATGGACCCCGCTGCCACGGGAGGGTAGGACAAAAGATGTCATGCAAGTTCTTACTATAAGCACGTATGACTATATATGGAATACATGCCTACATTACATTGAATTGGAGCTATTGTGTATCGCTCTAGGTTGTGACTGTTACATGATGAATGTCATCCAACATAATTATCCATCACTGATCCAATGCCTGCGCTTTTCGCATATTGATCTTTGCTAAGTTACTTCCATTACTGCTGCTGTTACAATCACTACAAAACTGCTACAGTTATTTTTTCTGTTACTATTGCTACTGTTACTACTGTGCTACTAAACACTTTGCTGCAGATATTTAGGTCTCTAGGTGTGGTTGAATTGACAACTCAACTGATAATACTCGCAAATATTCTTTGGCTCCCCTTACGTCGAATCAATAAATTTGGGTGAAATACTACCCTCGAAGACTGTCGCGATCCCCTATATTTGTGGGTTATCAAGACCTTTTTCTCGCGCCGTTGCCGGGGAGCATAGCTCTATTTGTTGAGTCACTTGGGAATTATATCTTTTGATCACTATGAAGAATCTGAAAGACACTAAAACCAATATTGTACCCTCTAAGATGAGGGGAGGTAAGGAACTGCCATCACACTCTGCACTTGATTCACCTTCTGTTTTGAGTAGGCTTGCGACACCGCCACCTGTTATTCATTCTGATATGTCACAAGTAATTGATGATACTACTTCTGCTATAAATAAAACTTGTGATGATGCTAGTATTGTGCTTGATAATACTGTGCCACTAGGTGAATTTCTTGATGAACAAATTGCTAAAGCTAAAGAAATTGAGAATGCTGAAACTGATGAAAATTATGATTCACCTATTATGCCTAGCTCTCCTAATAGAGTTGAAATGCCTAAGATACCTGATGGTTATGTTATAGATGGAGAAATGGCTAGAGAAATTCTTGCTTGTAATGATAGAGATGATGTTAGAAAATTACTGGTTAAGTTAAAAGAAAAGTCTAGGATGGAGAGAATAAAATATGATTCTAAGTTTGCTACCTCTTCTATCTTTGTTACCGATAAGGATTATGAATTCTCTGTTGATCCTGAGTTAATTAATTTGGTTGAATCTGATCCTTTTCATGGTTATGAAACTAAAACTGTTGTGGCACATCTTACTAAATTGAATGATATAGCCACTCTATTTGCTCATGAGGAAAAAACTCATTACTATTACATTCTTAAGTTGTTTCCTTTCTCACTAAAGGGTGATACTAAGAAATGGTTTAATACTCTTGCTCCTGGTTATGTGCGTAGTCCCCAGGATATGATATATTACTTCTCTGGAAAAAAATTCCTGCTCATAAGAAATAAGCTGCCTTACAGGAAATATTTAACTTTGTGTAAATTGAAGAAGAGAATCTCCCTCAAGCTTGGGGGAGGCTTCTCCAATTACTTAACGCTTTGCCTGATCATCCTCTTAAGAAAAAAGAAATAATTGATATTAATGGACTAACCGATGCTTCTAGGGACTACCTAGATAGTTGTGCTGGTTGTGTTTTCAGGGAACGAACTGTTGGACAGGCTGAAGAACTATTGAATAATATATTAAAGAATGCCAATGATTGGACACTTTCTGAACCACCGCCAAAACCAACTCTAAGGAAGAGAGGTATTCTATTCCCCAGTCCTGAACATATGCAAGAGGCAAAGAAATCTATGAAAGAAAAAGGTATTAAGTCTGAAGATGTTAAGAATTTACCACCTATTGAAGAAATACATGGGCTCGACATCCTGACACAGGTAGTAGAGGTAAATTCTCTTATTAAATTCGATGAAGGTGATATTGCTTATAATAAATCTACTAGTCAATGCCTTTATGAGTTTGATAATTACATCATTAAGCAAGAACACTTCAATATGTATGTTAGCAACCAATTAAAATGCAATGCTTTAATGATAGATCATTTGAGTGATCTGATATTTAGAACTGCTAATGATGTTAAAGGCTTAAGTAAACAAGCTTCTATGGTTCATACTCAGTTAGAACAAATTGCTAAGTCCCAAAATGATTTGCTTAATGAGATGAATAATAAAATGAATGATCATGTTGTTAGAGTGGTTACTAGAGGAGGTAGAATGACTCAGGAGCCTCTGTATCCTGAAGGTCATCTTAAAAGAATTGAGCAAGATTCTCAGAGAAATAATATTGATTTTCCTAGTTCATCTAAGAAGAAAAAGAAAAAGAAAAATGATAGGACTTCGCATGCTTCTAATGAACCTGAGATAGAAAAACCTCCTGAGAATCATAATGATGTTTCTATTTCTGATGCTGAGACACAGTCTGGTAATGAACACCCACTTAATGATAATGATGTTCATGTTGATACTCAACCAGATAATGATATAGAAATAGAACCTGTAGTTGATCTTGATAACCCATGTCCTAAGAATAAAAGATATGATAAAAGTGATTTCATTGCTAGAAAACATGCAAAGGAAAGAGAACCATGGGTTCAAAAACCTATGCCTTTTCCTACTAAGCCACCTAGAAATAAAGATGAGGAAGACTTTGAGCGCTTTGTTGAAATGCTTAGACCTGTCTTTTTGCGCACTCGCTTGATTGATATTTTGAAAATGCCTCCATACGCTAAATATATGAAAGATATTGTCACTAATAAAAGGAAGATATCTGAGGCTGAAATTTCCACCATGCTTGCAAATTATTCTTTTAAGGGTGGAGTGCCTAAAAAGTTAGGAGATCCGGGAATACCTACTATACCATGCTCCATTAAAAGAAGTTATGTCAAAACTGCTTTATGTGATTTAGGAGCCGGTGTTAGTGTTATGCATTTCTCTTTATATAGAAGACTTGATTCAAATAAGTTGACACCTACTGAAATATCTGTGCAAATGGCTGATAAATCAACTGCTATACCTATTGGCATTTGCAAGGATGTGCCCATTTTGTTGCAAATGTTACTATCTTAACAGACTTTGTTATGCTTGATATGCCCGAGGACGACAACATGTCGATTATTCTTGGTAGACCCTTTTTGAATACTGCAGGGGCTATTATTGATTGCAACAAAAGCAAAGTCACTTTTCATGTCAATGGTAATAAGCATATGGTTTATTTTCCGAAGAAACAAAGTTCGGTGAATGGTATCAACTATATTGAAAAGGTTTCTACAATCACTATTGGAGGATTTAAATTTCCTCTTCCTACTGTCAAAAAGAAGTATGAAATTCTTATCGTTGGTGAGATGCATATCCCCATTGAGGTAACTTAGTGTTATACGAAAGTTCTTCGGTTTCATGTTACTCAGAAATAGTTTGTTAATAAGACTTGATCAACCTTATTAATGGATTCTTTTTGAGGGGCATGTGGTCGATGAATTTAGTAAGCGACACTTTCTGTAATTATAGTTTGCTCTCTGTTATTCATAGTTTAATAAAGTAAAATGCCATTATTATCCTGTTTTTTGAATTATCTATGCAATAAAAAATGACCCAAAAATAAAAGTGCTCAGATTGTAATAAATTTTAACATGATTTTTTCTGAAATATTTAAGAATTTTTGGCACTAAAAATAACCCAAGGGGGTGCCCCTGTTGCTCAGAAGGCAACAAGGCGCGACCCCCCCCCCCCCCGGCCGCGCCAAGATGCCTTGTAGGTCCCACAGGGACCCACTCACTTATCTATTCAGCCCACTTCGTCTCCTACCTCCAGGAAAAAATCGTGGTATCCTTTGTTCTCGTGTTCTTGCTATCAAATCTGAGATTTTCGATCTCTTTGCTCGGAGCTCCGTTTCTGAAACTATTTTGGGGGATTGCTCCTTGGTATGTGACTCCTCCATTGATCCAATTAGTTTTGTTTTAGTGGATTATATTTTGCATGATTTGCTACTATTGGTGCTACTGAAAATGAGCTTACATGTTGAATTCTTTGAGTTCTAAGTAGTTTGAATGCTTGATATAGCCTCTAGACATTCATATCAGTAGTTGCTATCAATCTTGTGAAGTTTTGTTAACATCTTTTTGTGGTCCAAAATTTTTCAGAAATTTTCTCTTAGGAAAATGAACCTCTTTAGGAGGAGTTCTTCAAGGAGGAGGTCCTCTGAAGCATCATAGAGTGAAAGCTTGGCACGCCAATCGTATATTGAACCAAGGGCAAGTTCGATGTGAGGTGCCGAAGCAAAATCTTGTTGATGGCCGTGCAACGATTCCATGATAGGTGCAGGCATTAAGGAGGAATTTGATCAATATATTCAAAACACCGAGCTCTCCGCCTTCATCGCAGATAAGCGTCCTCGGCACTATAACCTTACCCATTCATTCACCCAAAAGTTTGAGTATCACTCTCGTAATTCTAGAGTTTTATTTCATCTCTATGATAGATCCTATGGTATGTCTCTAGAAGAGTTTTGTGATCCATGCAAAATTCCGTTTTGGGGTTCGCTTAATGAATCGCGGCAATCTGATTATGAAATGTTCCTTACTAGGCTTTGCAATGGTGAGGACAGGGGAGTTACGCAAGCTAGGATAAAAAGCATTCACTTTCCCTCTATTTGATATTTTGCACTTTTTAATGGGAAGTGTATTGTTGGTAAGCAAGACTGTAGTGCACTTTGTGCTCCCGATCTAAGCCTTATTCATGCTGCCCTAACGGGTAGTAGACATTATAATCTTGGGGCAATTGTTGCACGTAGGTTGCATCGCAACGCGGGCAATGGTGATTTGTATGGAGGAATTTATGCCTCTCGCGTAGCTGCAAAGCTAGGGGTCTCACCTAGACCCAATGATCCTATACTACCTGATAGATACCTAGATTTTGAGGCAATGCAGAGCCATGAGTTCATTAAGCACAATACTCATAGATATGACTATAACTTGGTATTTGATAAATATCGTGTTGTCTTTGTTATTTTGCCTGCGCCTATTCTCTTTGATTTCCAGAGCAGACAGAGATATTTTCTTCATGAGCATGAGGCACATGAGTATAATGCTGCAGCAGAGGCTACACGTATCGCTCCACGAGCTACCACTTCGATTATTATCCTTGCCAGCCATGGCAGTATATCAAGTTAGGCCAAAAGCCTGAGCTTGGGGGAGTACGTATTTTGCACCGACATTACATTCATGTTCACACTTTCATTCCAGTTGTCGGTGTTCATCCCTTTTCAATGTATGATCCATGTTAGTTCTTATTTTTTTTCGCTTTCTTCTTGTGTGTTTGAAAAACTTTGAAAATCCAAAAATATTTCTTGGTTCTTTTTAGTTTTTTCTTTCTTAGTTAGTTAGTTGGTAGTATTAAAAGAAAACCCAAAAAGATTTCTCGTTTGTTGGGAGTTCTCCCGTGTAAATAGTTTTTCTCGCTTTTCATTTTTCTTCTTAATTTGCTTTCTTCAGAAATACTAAAAACTCCAAAAATATTCCAGTTTGTTTCTCTGAATTTCTTTTCTTTTCGTTGAGTAGTTGTAGGGAGAAGACCACGATGAAAATGTTGAGTGGTTCTCATATGCTTTATGGTTGATCTAACGAAAAGCCAATATTACCTTGTCTTCTCCCTTGAATAAAATGTTTGCAGATTTCAGCTTAGTCCACGACACTCTTGCACTATTATTATTTTCACATCATTCGGTCGTGCAAGTGAAAGGCAATAATGACGATGATTTGATGAAGTGAGTGTGGCAAGAAAAGGCTGGTATGAACTCTTTTTGTTTTTGTTTTTGTTTTTGTAAATATGTTTAACTCAGTATCCATGATTCAACATATTATGAGTAAACAAGTATGTAATGACAATTAGAGATTATAGTTGCTCATGCCATGCTTAAGTAGCTAGGAGTAGATAATGATTTATCTTGGATGTCAACATTGCATGAAAATGGTTATGATGTAGTATGTTAGTATGGTATCCTCCTCTGTATGTTTCAAGTGCCTTGACTTGGCACATGTTCACGCATGTAGTTGATTCAAAACCAATGCAGCCTTCATGTTATTTATGTTTAGGGTGCTTATATCCTACTCATGCTAGTATTCGATGTTAATTATTTTCAATGCATGATTATGACCGTTTTCGCTCTCTAGTTGGTCGCTTCTCAATCTATTTGCTAGCCTTCGCCTGTACTAAGCGGGAATATTGCTTGTGCATCCACAATCCTTAAACCAAAGTTGTTCCAGATGAGTCCACTATATCTACCTATATGTGGTATTACCCTGCCGTTCCAAGTAAATTTGCATATGCCACCTCTAATCATTCAAATAAACATCTGTTTTGTGTGCCTGTACCGCTCATGGAGCGACAGGGGGCGGCCAGTACCTTCCATGCTAAGCGGGTTATTCTCAAGATGACTGTTTATTCACTTGTCATTGCACGAGAGAGGCTGGCAATTGGGATGCCCAGTCCTATAATCAAAATGAAGAAAAATATAATAAAACAAACTCCCGCGAAAATTTGATCGTTTGGAGTGCACCCGTGAATTCGGCTAGCCATGGCTTGTGTTTGTATGGTGGAGGGGGAGTAAACTTTACCTTTCTGCTTGGGAACTGCCGATAATGTGTTTAGCATGGAAGATATTGAAAATCCTCGGTCGTAATGTTGACAGGAAAAGTACATGATACGTCTCCAACGTATCTATAATTTTTGATTGTTTCATGCTATTATAGTATCAATCTTGGATGTTTTATATGTAATTATATATCATTTTTTGGGACTAACCTATTAACCTAGTGCCCAGTGCCAGTTGCTGTTTTCTGCCTGTTTTTGGTTTTTCAGGAAATCAGTACCAAACAAAGTCCAAATGCCACGAAACTTTTTGACGATTTTTTTTGGACAAAAGAGACTCTGGAAGCTTCGGGAGGAAGCCAGAAGCCTCACAAGGAGGCCACAAGGCAACACCCTGATACCTTGTGGGCCCCTCGTGGCTCCTTTTGACCTAATTCCACTTCTATAAATTCTCAAATATTGGGAAACCAACAGAGAGCCAGACGAGAAAACCCCACCGCCACCGCAAGCTTTTGTTCTTTCATAATCCCATCTGGAGGCCTTTTCCGGCACACTGCCGGAGGGGGAATCGATCACGGAGGGCTTCTACATCAACCTTGCTGCCCCTCCGATGATGTGTAAGTAGTTTACCACAGACCTACGGGTCCATAGCTAGTAGCTATATGATTTCTTCTCTCTCTTTGATCTTCAATACCATGTTCTCCTCGATGTTCTTGGAGTTCTATCTGATGTAATCTTCTTTTGCGGTGTGTTTTTTGTGATCCGATGAATTGTGGGTTTATGATCAGATTATTCATGAAAAATATTTTAGTCTTCTTTGAAATCTTTTATGCATGATTGTTATAGCTTTGTATTTCTCTCCGATCTATCCGTTTGGTTTGGCCAACTAGATTAATTTATCTTGCAATGGGAGAGGTGCTTTGTGATGGGGTCAATCTTGTGGTGTTCTATATCCCAGTGACAGAAAGGGACAAGACACGTATTTGTATTGTTGCCATTAAGGATAAAAAGATGGGGTTTATTCATATTGCTTGAGTGTACTTTGTCTATACCATGTCATCTTGCTTAAGGTGTTACTCTGTTTTATACTTAATACTGTAGATGCACGCTGGATAGCGGTCGATGAGTGGAGTAATAGTAGTAGATGCAGGCAGGAATCGGTCTACTTGTCTCGGACATGATGCCTATATACATGATCATTGCCTTGAATATCATCATAACTATGCGCTTTTCTATCAATTACCCAACAATAATTTGTCTACCCACCGTATGTTATGCGTTGGAGAGAGAGGCCTCTAGTGAAAACTATGCCCCCCGGGTCATTTATCATTATTATATAAACACAAATCATAAAAATACTTTGCTGCAATTTATTAACTTTTATTTTATTTTGCAATTTACTTTATCAATTTATCTATCACTACAAGATTTGATCCTTGCAAGTATCCACCGAGGGGGGTTGACAACCCCCTTGTTCGCGTTGGGTGCAAGTATTGGCTTTTGTGTGTGCAGGTGCTGCTAAAGGGGTTTTGCTTGGTTCTCCTACTTGATTGATAACCTTGGTTCTTAACTGAGGGAAATACTTATCTCTACTGTACTGCATCATCCTCTCCTCTTCGAGGAAATCCCAACGCAACTCACAAGTAGCAGTACACCTCCCAAAATTGTTTTCATCCCTGATTTAAGCTTCGAGCTCTGGCTCCTCTACAAATCTCTGCTTCCCTCTGCGAAGGGCCTATCTATTTACTTTTATGTTATTTTACTTTTATTGTTGAGTTATCACCTTGTCATTTTAAGCACCAATCCTTAGAGCATTATTGTCATTCTTATGCATTGAGTATAGATAATGTTGGGTAAATTATGACAGGATCTCTTCTACCCTGAATTACAATGTTTAGTCGCTGCTTGAACTTTGGAGGTGCTCTGCATTTATGTTTTGCGGTCTCAGAAAGGGCTAGTGAGATACCATGTTATCATATTATATCATGATTGTTTTGACAAATTGTTGGCATCGGAGGTATGTTATTATTGCTCGCTAGCTGATTATGCCATTGATATGAGTAAATATGAATTCTAAGTGTTATCATTTGCACGGTTAGTTCATGATCTTTGCTGAAAACTTGGGTGCTATTTAAGCTTATATACGGATACAAGAATAAAAGAGTTCATAAAAGTTTTTCTTTATCACTTTTAGTTTATCAACTGAATTGCTTGAGGACAAGCAATGAGTTAAGCTTGGGAGAGTTGATACGTCTCCGTCGTATCTACTTTTCGAAAAACTTTTGCTCTTGTTTTGGACTCTAATTTGCATGATTTGAATGGAACTAACCCGGACTGACGCTGTTTTCAGCAGAACTACCATGGTGTTGTTTTTGTGCAAAAATAAAAGTTCTAGGAATTGGACGAAACATTTTGGAGATTTTGTATGGAATATATAAAAACATTGGCGCAAGAATCTACTGGAGAGGGGCCACATGTTGCCCACAAGGCAACAGGGCGTGACCCACCCCTGGGGCACGCCGGGATACCTTGTGGGGCCCATAGGTGGCTATCTGACCTAATTCCAATGTAATAAATTCTCTTTCCCCGAGAGGTGGATTCATCGCCATTGTTATCATCAACCATCCTCCATCACCAATTTCATGATGCTCACCACCGGGTGTGAGTAATTTCTTCATAGGCTTGCTGGACGGTGATGGGTTGGATGAGATTTATCATGTAATCGAGTCAATTTGTTAGGGCTTGATCCCTAGTTTCCACTATGTTCTGAGATTGATGTTGCTATGACTTTGCTATGCTTAATGCTTGTCACTAGGGCTAGAGTGCCATGATTTCAGATCTGAACCCTCTATGTTTTCATGAATATATTTTAGTTCTTTATCCTATCTGCTAGTTATATGCACTTGTTATTGTTATAATCCGTAGACCCCATAGTGATAATTGTTTGGGATACTCTCCGGGGATGACTGTAATTCGAGGAGTTCATGTATTCACCATGTGTTAATGCTTTGTTACAGTTCTCTATTAAAAGGAGGCCTTAATACCCCTTAGTTTCCTTATGGACCCCGCTGCCACGGGAGGGTAGGACAAAAGATGTCATGCAAGTTCTTACTATAACCATGTATGACTATATATGGAATGCATGCCTACATTACATTGATGAATTAGAGCTATTGTGTATCGCTCTAGGTTGTGACTGTTACATGATGAATGTCATCCAACATAATTATCCATCGTTGATCCAATGCTTATGCTTTTTGCATATTGATCTTTGCAAAGTTACTTCCGTTGCTGCTGCTGTTACAATCACTACAAAACTGCTACTGTTACTGTTTCCGTTACTATTGCTATTGTTACTAGTGTGCTACTAAACACTTTGCTGTAGATATTTAGTTCTCCAGGTGTGGTTGAATTGACAACTCAATTGCTAATACTCGCAAATATTCTTTGGCTCCCCTTGTGTCGAATCAATAAATTTGGGTGAAATACTACCCTCGAAGACTGTCGCGATCCCCTATACTTGTGGGCTATCAGTCACTCTATTAAGTTATTCCTCGTTGTGTCGCTCATCTGTTATCAGTTCTTCACAGCCGAATATCATTTCTCTTTGTGATAGTTGTCATGTATGTGCTTGTTTTTCATCTTGTTGCACTTAATGTAGTATGCATGTATGTCCGAGTGTTTTACCTCTGCTGCTACTTAGTGATCCTTCTTGCTTAAATTTTCTTAAATATCTTGTAGTAGTGTGTTGTAGTTTTTCTTCTAAGTTAATTCATTCCATAGTTATATCTCTGCTCTCCCCCGGCTCTCACGTCGCCCCTCACGGGCGATACAAGAGTGACCAAACCCTAGCTTCATCACCCCTCCCTCCGCCCCCTCCCCTCCCCGCCGCCACCCAAGGCGCTCGCCAGCGTTGCTGCGCTTCTGCCAGTGAAGGTGGCGGCGAGGCTCTCTGATACGTCCAATTTGCATCATGATTTACTACTGTTATTTATAATGTATTTAGTCATTGTTTCACTTTATGATGCAATTCTTATGCCTTTTCTCTCTTAATTTGCAAGATTTATATGAAGAGGAAGAATACCGGCAACTGGAATTCTGGACCAGAAATAGCTACAGCAGAGATACCTATTCTACAGAGCTCCAAATGACCTAAACTTTTACGGAGAATTTTTATTGAATATATAAAAAATATTAATGAAAAGAAATAGCAGAGGGGAACCACCAGCTGCCCACAAGGCAACAGGCCGCGGCCCCCCTGGGCGTGCGAAGATGCCTTGTGGGGCCCACAGCTGGCCTTTGGCCTCCTCCTTATGCTATATAACATCATTTGCCCTAAAAAATTAGAGAGAAGACTTTCGGGACGAAGCGCCTGTAGGGGAACGCAGCAGAAAACAAAAATTTTCCGACCTACGCACCAGCCCAGGACCACTATGGAGACTGCATACAAGGTTTGATCATTTTCGTTACCGACTCGTAGCGCAGCGGAAGTAGAGTCGATGACGATCGTTGGTGCAGATCCCCGCAGCTAGGATTTACAACCTCCCAACCGCGAGGATGTATACCCTCATCTTCCCTTCGGATAGCCCTCCGGGAGGCGGTCGAACAGTCCCCCGGACGGTGTCGCGGACAGCCCTTCGGGAGGACCTTCGAAACTCGAGCGGTCACTCGGACAGCCCTTCGGGAGGACTCACAGAACTCGGACCGTCACTTGGACAGCCCTTCGGGAGGCACTCTCGAACAGCCCCTCGGGCACTAAGATCGAAACTACGACCTCTCTACGGGGTTGCACACATACGGTGTCATCTATCCGGCAGGGCTTCACCGTCCAGAACTAGTTCCCACCGGAACCCAGACAACCTTTCGGCTCTACGAAACTCTTTTCGTGGGAGGGAGAGAGAAGCCAGATCATTGCATGGCACTTGTATGTGAGAAGGAGTGAGTCTTTAGGCAGCCCCCTCCACCCCTATTTATAGGCCAAGCCCAAGGGTGGCTTCTCCAAGAAGCCAAGGGGAAAAATACCAAAGGACCCTCAAGGTGGCTTCTCCAAGAAGCCACCCAAAAAGCACTTTCACTATTCACGACGACATTTTTCAGCGTCCGTTCAAACTGAAAATATTTATGTGGGCTTAGAACATTTCCAGTACCCACTAAAATAATTTTCAACGCGTTCTGGAACAATTCCAGTTTAGTGATTTCATCTGCGAAAAGCATCTGAAGCGGTTCCGGCAGCCCCGGAACATTTCCGGTTTTTCTTCCAGAAAATTCCCAGAAGTTTCCAGAATGATTCTGGCATCCTCCAAGAATTATCAGGCATGTGTCGAAACCATTTTGACTTAATGGTATCCCCTGAAACAACTTTTCAGTTTCACCGGAACTCATCCGGTGACCTCTCTCTGCGGAACTTTTCCGCTGTCCGAAACATTTCGGTGTCCGAAACTTTTTCGGTGATTTTCTCTCAGACTCCCTGTCTAGTATTCAGCAGATAGATGACCCTTAAGCGTGTGACCCTATAGGTTCGGTGAAGTATAGACATGACCTGGAACCCCTTCCGATCAATGATCAACATCGGAGCCGTGGACACCCATATTGACCCCTATACCCACACGAATGAATATTCGAGTGAACCTCCAGTTGCCGTGTGCTATTCCTGTTGCTTCACGATATGTTACAAATACCCGAGGTTAGACATGTTGGCATCCCCGTGGATCAACAACCTGTCCACTATGCTAGTTACCCCGTTATCGGTATTGTTCTCTTTTCTCGTTACCGTGTTCCGGCATCCCCGTGATCAAATCACAAAGTGTCTGGCCAGACGATGATGGATACCGTAACACCGAGAGGGCCCAGAGATATCTCTCCATCGTCGGAGGAGCAAATCCCAATCTTGAGCTATCAAGTTACTTGACATACTTTCCCATGAACCCGTAAGCCGCCGTAATAGCCATCCATTTACGGATGACGTTTAACAAACCCCAAAGTTCATGAATCAAGCATGAAGAAACTCGATACTCTCATGGTCTGAGGAATCATGCAAACGTTAACTATCTCTGTGTTATTAACCATTAACTCATGACGAATGTATCTCATAGCATAACATCAATTCGGGTCGATTCAACACAAATGTTCTTCTAACATTGTGCCCTCAAAGTTGCTGGCATAGACATGCCCATGATCAGGAAAACAGAACCATCATGCAACACTTGAGCCAGTCATAGAGGCTTGACTAGGAATACATTTTACCGTTTATTATTCCACACGTGCATATGAGTCTTCCTCCGAGCCTCGTGGTTATGCAGACTCGAGAACCATAGCAGTTATAGCATGGAACATAAACATAATAATGAGCATGGAGATAAATAATAACATTTATTATTGCCTCTAGGGCATATCTCCTACACATACATGAGCTGGATATTCCAGTCTTCTTTCTCATTGCCTTTATACTTCTAACAGTTTAACTTTTAGTATTTCTCCTACTCTCAGAAGAAGCACACAACTTAAGAGTGGCATCAGCCCTGGACTTCCTAGGCGTGAAAGTTTCACTGACACCCTTCAGACACTTCCTTTCTCTTTAAGTTGTTGTTTTATTCACCTTGCATCATATGACAGGCGTTCTTCTGGATCCCTCTCTTATCAGTCTAATGCATAGTAAACTCCTTTACTAATAGTTTGCAAACAAACATTTCTTTGGATATCTCATATCTTTTAGCCTTTGTCTGTCTCTGAAAATAATTTTCAGATTCCATGAATATCACATAACTATCCAAACTTTCGAAGTTTGGGTCTCATGGAAACAAACATATTGCGCTTGACTGAAATGGAATTCTAGCTTTTGGATCAACGGACGAGAGTCACATGATCCATAGCATAAGCGAGAGAATACCGAAAGTATGCAATAGGACAAAGTCCTTCTCGGCACTCTTGAGGACCATCCTCACATTACGTTACCAACCGTAAAGTTTTAACCAGATATTTAACAGCTATTCAATTTTAATAGGGAAGGTGGAAATGCGAGCCATTATTCTACAACTATTATGCAAATCACACTTAGACAGTGTTCAAAATTAATTGCACTGAGAATTAAAAGAATTAATTCTACAGTGCGCTCCCACTCAAATCAATATCTCTCATAATTGATTGTGAGTGATTCAAGATCCGCATTTCAATTCAACGCCATTGATGGTAGCATCACTGATGACGAAAATCTCAATCGGTAGGCAAACTTGCCAATCACATCTCTATGTGACTCTTGTTCATCTTTCGATGCGTGTGTTCCGAGCTCATGACTTTCATGCCTGAACGTCAAGACAACCAAGTGATCTCGCTGCGAGGTCTCAACTCACCCGCCTCACACATCCCTAATCGTTCGTACCCATGTTAGCATGTGATACCCCGAAAAGTTAGGTGCCGTGACGGTGCTACACTTGGGAGAACACTAACTACTTGATATTTTTGTGAGAGATCACCCTAATAAAAGCGACTACCGTGCAATCAAGAAGGGTGCAACATAAGGGATAAACATCTCAGGCAATTCATAATAGCATGATATGGTATAGCCCTTTCTGATGGAGAAGTCTTGTATTCCTTCGTCTTCGGCATTCACGTCGGTGATCACCTTCGCGAAGATTGCCACCACCTTGTCGATGCAACAGATAATATTGCTATCTCTATAGCTAATAAAATTTACACAAGGTTGACACACAGGTCATTTAAAGTGCAATCATATGGCTCCAGCCATCATGCCGAATCATGACACGCAGGTCATGTTAATCAATTTACATTATATAGTCATCTCATACATAATCAAATTATTATGAGCACTGCTATACCACATCACATGCACATGTAAACCCTCCTGCAAAACCAAGTTAGACGCCTCTAATTGGTTCATGCAAAAAAACTAGTTTTTCGTGGCTTCTAAGGTTTCGAAACAAACCGAAGCTACCAACGTCCATCATCAAGTATGATAATTCAAGTCGCTAGATTAACTTTCCAGGGTGTATGAAAACCGAGATAATAAAATCTCGAGCCCCATACTAAACTTCGTCATACGCATGACCCCCGTGCAGATCATATCTGCATTGCCCTTTTGTCTGCGAAATTTCATCTTTCCTTTTAACTACGGTGGAATTCAATGAACTGTTAGCACTTCGTTGATCAATCAGGATCGCGGATTGCCAGAACTTTGAAACTCCACCATACTGTTATCAAGATCAGAAATATGCAAATTCTAGGGAAGTAACAAGAACATCGGGTAACAGATTTCATCTGCTACCCGCACAAATAATTTTCAGTAATAGAACTCATCTACTACCTAATTATATTGTGCAACACCCATACATCTCTATGTATTCTAGATCGCAACCTGCATCTACGCATAGCACGGCTCTGATACCACTGTAGGGGAACGCAGCAGAAAACAAAAATTTTCCGACCTACGCACCAGCCCAGGACCACTATGGAGACTGCATACAAGGTTTGATCATTTTCGTTACCGACTCGTAGCGCAGCGGAAGTAGAGTCGATGACGATCGTTGGTGCAGATCCCCGCAGCTAGGATTTACAACCTCCCAACCGCGAGGATGTATACCCTCATCTTCCCTTCGGACAGCCCTCCGGGAGGCGGTCGAACAGTCCCCCGGACGGTGTCGCGGACAGCCCTTCGGGAGGACCTTCGAAACTCGAGCGGTCACTCGGACAGCCCTTCGGGAGGACTCACAGAACTCGGACCGTCCCTTGGACAGCCCTTCGGGAGGCACTCTCGAACAGCCCCTCGGGCACTAAGATCGAAACTACGACCTCTCTACGGGGTTGCACACATACGGTGTCATCTATCCGGCAGGGCTTCGCCGTCCAGAACTAGTCCCTGCCGGAACCCAGACAGCCTTTCGGCTCTACGAAACTCTTTTCGTGGGAGGGAGAGAGAAGCCAGATAACATCTTGGCATGTGTATGAGAGCAAGGGATGGGGAGAATGGCAGCCCCTTCTCCTCCTTTTATAGGCCAAGGCAAGGGGTGGGGTGGGATGTTGAAATACCAAAATACCCAAGCTTCATGTCACACATGAAAGGGCATAATGGTAACACAAGGGGGGCACCAAGGGGACACCACCATGGCAGCCCTTGGGCCGGCCCACACCTTGTCTCCCCATGGGGGGGGGGCCCCCAACAAGCCACCAACATGTCTCCATGAAACATGCATGCTCCCTAGACAAAAAGCCACCAAACATGCAACCTTTATTGAACTACACACATCAAAATGTATGATCACCAATAAGTTTGTTGCTCGTTCCTTATGGCCTGTGAACGGTATTTCAGTCACTTCACTTTCGGAGGAAAGTTGCAAGTGTCAGATGATTCAAAATCAAACGACTTCAAAATCCATCATAATGGAATTTTCCATGCGGGCTTCTCCAATGTGACCAAATGTAGTGCCACACTTGTGTGGTATTCTTTTAGTCTTACGACATTTAGCGTCAGTGTTATGGATGTATCATATTACCATCAATATTCATAACATACGTCCCATCTAGGATGGAAGCATGGCCCTTCATGTTATTCATAATACTGAACAACAATTGTTGCTTTTATGAACAACTCTTTTGCAACAAACATTATGCAATGGGCTAGAGTGTTTAAAACTCTAAAATGAATTTATGAAAGTAAATCCAGAGGTAATATATTATTATCATTATTCATAACATACATCTCATTCTCAATGAAAGTATGGCCCTTATGTTATTCATAACATCGAACATCAAAAGTTCTCTTATGAACAACCTTCTTGCAAGATACCTTATGCAATGGGCTAGAGTTTGTGAAACTCTAAATGAATTATGAAAATAAATACATACGGTAATACACCGATGGAAGGTATAGTAACATTTACTATGTTCCCTGTGTATACCTAAAACTCATTTCTGGCTGGTCTTTCAGGCCATAGTAGTTCTTACATCGAGTTGCAACAGAATGCAATCGAGCGGGTATCTTTGTGATTAACTCACAATACCCAAAAATTAGTGATTAACATGTTTAACCATAATTCCCAAGAACTATATCTTTGACCAGCCTTCTATACATCAAAAACTTGTATGACATTCATACATGAGCTGGATATTCCTGTCTTCTTTCCTTTTTGCCATTATACTTCTAACAGTTTAACTTTTAGTATTTCTCCTACTCTCAGAAGAAGCACCGAACTTAAGAGTGGCGTTAGCCCCGGACTTCCTAGGTGTGTAAGTCACACTAACATCCTTCGGACACTTCCTTTCTCTTTAAGTTGTTGTTTTATTCACCTTTCATCATATGACAGGCGTTCTTCTGGATCCCTCTCTTATCAGTCTAATGCATAGTAAACTCCTTTACTAATAGTTTGCAAACAAACATTGCTTTGGATATCTCATATCTTTTAGCCTTTGTCTGTCTCTGAAAATGATTTTCAGATTCCATGAATATCACATAACTATCCAAACTTTCGAAGTTTGGGTCTCATGGAAGTAAACATATTGCACTTGACTGAAACGGAATTCTAGCTTTTGGATCGAAGGATGAGAGTCACATGATCCATAGCATAAGCGAGAGAATACCAAAGTATGCGATAGGACAAAGTCCTTCTCGGCACTCTTGAGGACAATCCTCACATTACGTTACCAACCGTAAAGTTTTAACCAGATTTTTAACAGCTATTCAATTTTAACAGGGAAGGTGGAAATGCGAGCCATTATTCTACAACTATTAGCAAACCACACTTAGACAGTGTTCATAATTAATTGCACTGAGAATTAAACAAGTTAATTCATCAGTGCGCTCCCACTCAAATCAATATCTCTCATAATTGATTGTGAGTGATTCAAGATCCGCATTTCAATTCGACGCCATTGACGGGTTCATCACTGATGACGTGAATTTCAATCGGTAGGCCAACTTGCCAATCACATCTCTATGTGACTCTTGTCCATCTTTCGATGCGTGTGTTCCGAGCTCAGGACTGTCCTGCCTGAACGTCAAGACAACCAAGTGATCACGCAGTGAGGTCTGACCTTCACCCGCCTTACACCTCTCTAATCGTTCGTGCTCATGTGTACATGGCGCACCCCGAAAAGATACGTGTTGTAGACGGTGCTACACTTGGGAGAACACTAACTACTTGATATTTTTGTGAGAGATCACCCTAATAAAAGCGACTACCGCGCAATCAAGAAGGGTGCATCATAAGGGATAAACATCTCAGGCAATTCATAATAGCATGATATGGTATAGCCCTTTCTGACGGAGAAGTCTTGTATTTCTTCGTCTTTAGCATTCGCGTCGGTGTTCACCTTCGCGAAGATTGCCACCACCTTGTCGATGCACCAGATAATATTGCTATCTCTATAGCTAATAAAATAATGCATTACACAAGGTCGACACGCAGGTCATTTAAAGTGCAATCATATGGCTCCAGCCATCATGCCAAATCATGACACGCAGGTCATGTTAATCAATTTACATCATATAGTCATCTCATACATAATCAAATTATTATGAGCACTGCTATACCACATCACATGCACATGCAAACCCTCCTGCAAAACCAAGTTAGACGCCTCTAATCGGTTCATGCAAAAACTTGTTTTAGGTGGCTTCTAAGGTTTCGAAACAAACCGAAGCTACCAACGTCCATCATCAAGTATGATAATTCAAGCGCTAGATTAACAACGCGGGGTGTATGAAACACGAGATAATTAAATCTCGAGCCCCATACTGAACTTCGTCATACGCATGACCTCCGTGCAGATCATATCTGCATTGCCCTTTCATCTGCGAAACATCCATCTTTCTTTGACTAAAGTGGAACCCAAAGAACTGTTAGCACTTCGTTGATCTGTCAATCAGCATACTCAGGAGCAGCATGAAAGGATCGCGGATTGCCAGAACTTTGTGAGATTCCACAATGCTGTCAAGATCAGGACTACGCAAATTCAAGGGAAGCAACAAGAACATCGGGTAACAGATTTCATCTGCTACCCGCACAAATAATTTTCAGTAATAGAACTCATCTACTACCTAATTATATTGTGCAACACCCATACATCTCTATGTATTCTAGATCGCAACCTGCATCTACGCATAGCACGGCTCATGATGCCACTGTAGGGGAACGCAGCAGAAAACAAAAATTTTCTGACCTACGCACCAGCCCAGGACCACTATGGAGACTGCATACAAGGTTTGATCATTTTCGTTACCGACTCGTAGCGCAGCGGAAGTAGAGTCGATGACGATCGTTGGTGCAGATCCCCGCAGCTAGGATTTACAACCTCCCAACCGCGAGGATGTATACCCTCATCTTCCCTTCGGACAGCCCTCCGGGAGGCGGTCGAACAGTCCCCCGGACGGTGTCGCGGACAGCCCTTCGGGAGGACCTTCGAAACTCGAGCGGTCACTCGGACAGCCCTTCGGGAGGACTCACAGAACTCGGACCGTCACTTGGACAGCCCTTCGGGAGGCACTCTTGAACAGCCCCTCGGGCACTAAGATCGAAACTACGACCTCTCTACGGGGTTGCACACATACGGTGTCATCTATCCGGCAGGGCTTCGCCGTCCAGAACTAGTCCCACCGGAACCCAGACAGCCTTTCGGCTCTACGAAACTCTTTTCGTGGGAGGGAGAGAGAAGCCAGATCATTGCATGGCACTTGTATGTGAGAAGGAGTGAGTCTTTAGGCAGCCCCCTCCACCCCTATTTATAGGCCAAGCCCAAGGGTGGCTTCTCCAAGAAGCCAAGGGGAAAAATACCAAAGGACCCTCAAGGTGGCTTCTCCAAGAAGCCACCCAAAAAGCACTTTCACTATTCACGACGACATTTTTCAGCGTCCGTTCAAACTGAAAATATTTATGTGGGCTTAGAACATTTCCAGTACCCACTAAAATAATTTTCAACGCGTTCTGGAACAATTCCAGTTTAGTGATTTCATCTGCGAAAAGCATCTGAAGTGGTTCCGGCAGCCCCGGAACATTTCCGGTTTTTCTTCCAGAAAATTCCCAGAAGTTTCCAGAATGATTCTGGCATCCTCCAAGAATTATCAGGCATGTGCCGAAACCATTTTGACTTAATGGTATCCCCTGAAACAACTTTTCAGTTTCACCGGAACTCATCCGGTGACCTCTCTCTGCGGAACTTTTCCGCTGTCCGAAACTTTTCGGTGTCCGAAACTTTTTCGGTGATTTTCTCTCAGACTCCCTGTCTAGTATTCAGCAGATAGATGACCCTTAAGCGTGTGACCCTATAGGTTCGGTGAAGTATAGACATGACCTGGAACCCCTTCCGATCAATGATCAACATCGGAGCCGTGGACACCCATATTGACCCCTATACCCACACGAGTGAATATTCGAGTGAACCTCCAGTTGCCGTGTGCTATTCCTGTTGCTTCACGATATGTTACAAATACCCGAGGTTAGACATGTTGGCATCCCCGTGGATCAACAACTTGTCCACTATGCCAGTTACCCCGTTATCGGTATTGTTCTCTTTTCTCGTTACCGTGTTCCGGCATCCCCGTGATCAAATCACAAAGTGTCTGGCCAGACGATGATGGATACCGTAACACCGAGAGGGCCTAGAGATATCTCTCCATCGTCAGAGGAGCAAATCCCAATCTTGAGCTATCAAGTTACTTGACATACTTTCCCATGAACCCGTAAGCCGCCGTAATAGCCATCCATTTACGGATGACGTTTAACAAACTCCAAAGTTCATGAATCAAGCATGAAGAAACTCGATACTCTCATGGTCTGAGGAATCATGCAAACATTAACCATCTCTGTGTTATTAACCATTAACTCATGACGAATGTATCTCATAGCATAACATCAATTCGGGTCGATTCAACACAAATGTCCTTCCTGACATTGTGCCCTCAAAGTTGCTGGCATAGACATGCCCATGATTGGAAAAACATAATCATCATGCAACACTTGAGCTAGTCTTAGAGGCACGACTAGGAATACATTTTACCGTTTATTATACCACACGTGCACATGGGTTTTCCCCAGAGCCTTTATGGATATACGGGCTCGGGAACCATAGCAGTTATAGCATGGAATATAAACTTAATTATGAACAGGGAGATAATTAATAACATTTATTATTTCCTCTAGGGCATATCTCCTACAGCGCCGCCGTCTCGAGGCGGAACTTGGGCAGGAGCACTTTTACCCTCCGACGAAGCGATTCCGCCGGGGATACTTCCCTCCGGGAGGGAGAAATCGAAGCCATCGACATCACCAATGATCCTCTCACCGTGGGAGGACCAATCTTCATCAACATCTTCACCAGCACCATCTCATCTCAAACCCTAGTTCATCTCTTGTATTCAATCTTTGCTCCAAAACCTCAGATTGGTACCTGTGGGTTGCTAGTAGCACTACAAGAAATCTGTTAATACGTGACGGTACTTGTCTGTCACCAAATGAGTGGAAAACTGTCATGGGTGCCCATGCATGACGGACCTGAAGTCCGTCATGTATATCGCGTCATAATTTGACATCGTGTCTTCCTTGACGGTTCTTGACCATCATGGATCTGCCCCAAGCCCACCCAGGCCCAAACCATTGTGACAGAACAAGCCGTCATAGTTTGACGCCACGTTGGATTTTTGATTCACCAGTTGGAATGATGTGGCTGCCTATGTGGATACTACTTTTCGTCACAGAAATCGTCACGAATGTAGGCACAATTTAAGTACGGTGCAGCCAATTTCTTTCGGCCCAATTTTGACATAGTATATTTTTAGCCAATTTTGGCCCAAAGAGAAAGTAATTTCAAACAGTTCACGCAATAGGCGGCCATCTGTATGTATATATTTTTCTCAGAAAAATTATGTGTGTATATACAACATAGCAGTTTACAAATCCATCATCTAATGATAATTTACAACATAGATTCACTAAATATATCACACAACAAGGTTAAAAAGCGGTACAATCTAGTTTACATCAACATAACATATAAACTTTCGACGCTGCTGTTCAGGTTCTTCGTCGACTCTCCTGATGGCAACTTCGTATGCAACATCCTGAACATGGTGACATGCAATGGTAACAAGGAATTTATCATCTACATTTCACTGAAATTTCGCGGAGTTCAGAAGCCTGCCATGTAAGAATCATCAAATTGTGAGATATCAAGTTTATGGCTGACTTGAGAAATCGAGCAAGAATCAAGAGCTACTTGTAAGCATCTATCATATTAATGAATGACAACTAGACAACCATTAGAACATATGCACATTCAGATCAAAGCTGGCATGATTTAGCTCAAACATTCCAATACTAACTAATCAGATAAATAAATTATAACTCCATATGAAAGATTGCTTTCTCTGTTGATTATGATCACCTAAAGCATCACAAAAATCTGTATTCTACAAATATTGACACATGGTTACAACCAGGAAATCATCCAAGAACATTAATACAAAGTGAATAAAGGGCAATGATATCAGCTACTTTCATAGTGATAGAATTTAAGCATAGTCCTTAGATGCTAGCTAAAGTTCTATTTTGCTTCATCGAGAAATGTAATATTTTTATTATTCACAAAAAAAGGTGTAATATTTTTATTTTAGTCATACATAAGCTGTACCTAAAGCTAATACAAGACATGAATGTATATCAGACCTAAATGAATTATTTAGTGCACAAAATAGCCCATAAACAAGCATGTAAACCGTCAAACAACTCAGGAACTATGCATCAATGGAACTCATGAAACAACATATAATAAAACTACAACTTTTATCGTGCAATCAAATTCCTACTTGGAACTCAGTTTGATTTGTGCAAGTGATTTGCTTCGTATTTAAGCATAGTCCTTAGATCTTGCAAACAAACACAATGTGATATCTACTCAAGATACGAGTACCCATTTCTCTCTCTAAAAAGAAGGTATACGACTATCTATCATACAGAACTATACGTGCAAAGCACGTGCCATGGACTAGTATCCCAAAGAGGAAAAGAGAAAATATCACAGATCTTTCACTGGTAGGTAGTTCATCACAGATCTTCATCACAAAAATGCATTACCTATCTTGTTTGGAACCAGTGCATGTATGTAGAACGAAAAACATTGAGGAACAGAGGGTATGGAGAGAAGCAAAGCCTCACCAGACATCGCCCTCCTTCTGCCCCGGCGCCCTGGAGAAGACCTCCTGGAAGACGCGGAGCTCCATGAGCGACCTGTTGAAGGCACTCGCACCGGTGCCGCAGTCGTCGTCTGCCCTGGCGGCCACATCCTCGCCGAAGATGAAGCGGATGGCGTCGTCCTCCCAGAAGTCCATATGAGGAGGGAGAAGCGAATCTGAGCGGGAAATCCGGGAGCGAGAGGAAGAAGAGGGTGCGGGAGAGCAGATCCATCGGTACCTGAGCGAATGTGGGAATCCCTGCGCGTTGAGGGCGGGTGAAGGCGAGAGGCGGCCTGGGTGGCGGTGAATCGGGCGGAGGAGCGAATCCGCCGGCTTGGTCTTCTGCCGCGGCGGGGCAGGGCGAGATCCGAGCGCCGCGGCTGTGGCGCGCGCAGCTGGGGTGTGGAAGGGCACACCGACGTGCAGGCGGCCAGCGGCGGGGGCGGGCTCCTCTACTGCTCGCCGACGGAGAGTTGTGGGAGGAGGGAGGCGAGGTGGTAGGTGGCGGCGATCGGGAATTAGGAGGGGGCTGCGGTCGAGGGAGAGAAGAGGGGCCGAGGACGAGGGTTAGGGTTAGCAACTTATATGGGTAAAGATTAGATGGGCTTTAGCGGGCTTGGGCGGGCTTGGCGGGCTATACCATGCCATCCATGACAGTTTTGAAAACGTCAATAGAAATCCGTCATGGATTAACAAATTTCTTGTAGTGTAGTGTTGATTACATCTTGTAGTTGATGCTAGTTGGTTTATTTGGAGGAAGATTATATGTTCAGATCCTTAATGATATTCAATACCCCTCTGATCTTGAACATGAACATGATTTGTGAGTAGTTACTTTTGTTCTTGAGGACATGGGAGAAGTCTTGTTATAAGTAATCATGTGAATTTGGTATTCGTTCGATATTTTGATGATATGTACAATACAAAAAAAAGACACATCCGTGACATTATGGCCTGAACGAAAACTTTTTCTGTCATGGTTGTGACACTTCTATGACAATAATTGTCACAAAAACATGTATCATCATAGATGTGGTGGGCTCCTACTTCTATGATAAAAAATTATGATAGAAAATTGGCTTTTCGTCCTGGGCGGGTCGGAGACGCACCCGCATGACATTCTTTGGGCCGTCCATGACGTAAAAATCATGGTAGAACTGAGGGCGAGGAAATTTTCAGGGAGTTCCCGGTTACGGTGGGTGGTCGGGGCCGAGCGATGCAGTGTGGTTTGCGCGTTTCTCTCGTACGCGCGCGTGTGTGTGCGAGGCATTCACTAACTAAACCCGAGCGAGGCGTTCGCTTACTGAACCCAAGCGATCGCACTAGCTACGTACTGAAGCTAATCGATCCCTTCGCTGCTAACTAAACCCGAGCGATTCCTTCGCTGCTAACTGAACCCGAGCGATTCCTTCGCTGCTAACTGAAGCCGGTCGAGCCCCCGTACGTGCGAGACGTAACCGGTGTTGGGTTGCCTCTTGATGAACAGTGCCCGTTGCTGCCGCGCGCGCAATACATAGAACGAGTCGAGACACATCGATCGAGCCCCTTGCGCGAGACGTGGTGAGTTGACCTAGCTGGTTGGTTGGCTATGGATGAACAGTTCCCATTGCTACCGCCCGCTCATACGCCCCACCCCAGCCGGTGGGTTGGCTGTGGATGAACAGTACCGTGGCCGTTTGAAGGTGGTTGGCACTGGATAAACAGGACCCCGAGGAGGCCAGCCGGTTGGGGGTGGATGAACAGGACCCCGTGGAGGCTGGATGAATAGTAGCCGGTGGAGGCTGGAGGATGTCGACGGTGGATGAACAGTAGCTGGTGGTGGCTGGAGGAGGTCGACCATGGATGAACAGTAGCCCGTGGAGTCCCGTTTTGCGGTACGCCACACCCCTCCCGATGAACAGGACCCCCGTTTTGACCGTAGGCAGTTGGGGAAAAGTCCGTTTCCTCCGTTTTGCGGTACGCCACACCCCTCCCGATCAACAGGACCCCGTTTCGACCTTAGGCACTCGAACAGAAGTCCGTTTCCTCCATTTTACGGTACGCCAGACCCCCAACCGATGAACAGGACCCCGTTTCGACAGTAGGCGCTCGAACAGAAGGCCGTTTTCTCCGTTTCGCAGTACGCCAGACACCCAGCCGGTGGGGGGTCGATGAACAGCACCCTGTTTCGGTTGTTCCGTCCAAGCCGGTTGGCTCCGATGAACAGGACACGTTCCGACCCAGTCGGTTGGCTACCGATGAACACGATGTTGTTTCCTCCGTTCCGACCCAGCCGGTTGGCTGCTGATGAACACGACGCCGTTGCTGCCGTCTGTTGCCTCTCCATGTACACCAGCCCTGGCTGTACGTATGCGCGAGTACGCGTTCGAGACCCCGCCCGTATATATGTACGTATGTGCCCATATTTTTTGCCATGTGGTTGTACGTACGTGTACACGATTTAGACGGGGCTGCCTGAACTGCTATGTCAGGGGCTCTACTACGACACATGCCGCTCCTTACACGCCCACGGTTCATCATTGCAGAGAGACCGATCGACCAGTATGTACGTAGACGTTCACGACCAGACAGACAACGCTACGTACGCTTCGAATGGGTGGGTTCCAGCTGTCAGGGAGGATAAGGAGGCACTTCCTTGCGTGCGAAGACATAGCAGGTGGGTCCCAGCTGTAAGGGGGGAATCATTTTTTTGCACGTAATAAGGAGGCACTTCCTTGCGTGCGAAGATGTATCTGGCGGGTCCAGCTGCCAGCCTCACCGCATACAGTCCTCTTCCGATGGCTGCCGTTCATTGATCACGTTGACTACGCCGCACCGAGAGCACCAAGGCGGTGGACGACGGCGAGGCCTAGGAAGGGAACGACGCAGAGCCGGGGAAGACGCGACAGTGGATGCCCACGCGGAGGGGAGTACGAGGGTTGACTGGTTTGGCTGTGGTGTGAGGCTATCATCGTCGGAGAATAACAGAGGATGTGGTTGAGTAGAGGGAAGACCTGGCCAGCGGTGAAAATAGGGTGGGGGCGGTGAGGCCTGTGCGGCAGCACAGCCGGCCACGGGAGGTAGGAGCAGGCGGTCCCGCCGGCGCTGGTTTGGGCGGCTGGAGCAAGAAGATCAGAGATTGAAGAAGCAGCACGGCCGTTGGATTAACATCCAACGGTCACCGCTGCTACAATCATTTGTTGACTAAGTTGACAAAGCCCTGCGTACGCGTCAACTTAGTAGGCCCACAAGTCAGCCTCCAAATCCGATGGGTCCCAGTTGTCATTGGGAGGAATTTTTTTTTCACTTAATAAGGAGGCACTTCCTTCCGTGCGAAGATATAGTTGGTGGGTCCCAGCTGTCAGTGGGAGGAATCATTTTTTTCACGTAATAAGGAGGTACTTCCTTGCGTGCGATGATGTAGCTGGTGGGTCCCGGATGTCAGGGGGACGAGTCATTTTTTTTGCGCGTAATAAGAAGGCACTTCTTTTGGTGCGAAGATGTAGCTGGTGGGTCCAAGCTGTCAAGGGGAGGAATCATTTTTCGTGGCGTGCGACCATGGACCTTGTGGGTCCCAGCTGTCTGCCTCTCCACGTACAGTCCTCTTCCGATGGCTGTCGTTCGTTGACCGCGTTGACGACGCCGTGCCGAGAGCACCAACGCGGTGGACGATGGCGAGGCCCAGGAAGGGAACGACCCAGAGCCGGCGAAGCCACAACAGTGGATGCCCACGCTGAGGGGAGTACGAGGGTTGACTGGTTCGGCTGCGGTGTGAGGTTCTGTGTCATCGGAGAATATTGTTGGGCCTGTTTCCGGAAATAATCACGAAATAGCCTCATCACACCAGCCCCAAGATCAGAATGACTAGTGACTCCATTGATATAGATAATCAGTACATACATAATATTACACAAGGATGAGCCAGAGTGCTCAACATTTATTACAGACTTGTCATTAAATGACGGTGGCGGTATAAGACAGTGGTGTGGTGATATTACAACACTGATACAATAAGGTAAAGCCAAGCGTCAGTGTGAGGCTTGACTATTTTATTTGTGGGGCGGAAGCTCTGCGGTTGATATACGTGGTAGACTCCAAGACCACAAGTTGACTGACTGGGAACACCTCTAAGCGTCGGGCTCACTAGCGCACTCTTCCTCCACAAGATCATCTTCTTCTGGGTCTGGCCAAATTAACAAGCCAGTGAGTACCTTTGAATGTACTCGAAAACATTATGAACGAAAGATATACCGAATGCATATGTTCGTGATGGACTAAATTATATGCATATGCTGATCGAAATTAAAGTATGGCATGATAAATATCAATACGGTGTGGATGGCTAAATATAACATTTTAGTAATGAGCCAAGAAAATAAAATGGAATATCAGGCGTTGGACCGCCCGAGGACTCCAATAAAATAAAATGGAACATCAGGCGTTGGACCGCCCGAGGAATTCCAAGAAAAATGCCAAACGGGTGTCTGAATGCGACGCCTCGAGAGGTCTTGAAAAAAAATGCCAAACGGGTGTCTGAATGCAACGCCTCGAGAGGTCTTGAAAAGAAATGCCAAATGGGTGTCTGAATGCGATGCCTCGAGAGGTCTTGAAAAGAAATGCCAAACGGATGTCTGAATGCGACGCCTCGAGAGGTCTTGAAAATAAATAAGTATGCAGGTGGCACAACCATCCCAAGAGATACTCAAATAAAATAAAGAAATGAGTATCCAGGTGGCACAACCATCCCAAGACATACTCAAAGAAAATAAAGAAATGAGTATCCAGGTGGCACAACCATCCCAAGAGATACTCAAAGGAAATAAAGAAATGAGTATCCAGGTGGCGTAACCATCCCAAGAGATACTCAAGGTTACACAGAAGAGAAAATGGTTAGTCCACAGTAATATTCATATTAACAATAAAATTCATGATAGCATTAGTAGTGACAGTAATCATTCATTAAAACTGGATCATGATCAGTTATATTATTTCCTCTGAAGACCGACACCGGGACCGACACTTGACCCTTCCCAGCTAACGTCCTTGACCGTGGACACGGCTATTCGAATAGGTCTAGCTCTGCAGAGGTTGTACTCTTTACCCACATGTATAGGATTTCTCTAGCCAACCTCGAAACGTTGACTAATTCCTATCATGGTTTTTGAGTTGAAAACACACCTGACCGGCGCACACCAGATTAACTTTCCGGATGCCAGGAATCACCCAAAGCATCGTTCAAGAAAAACTCTAAGACGGGGAGACCGTCGTCTCGAATAGCATGGGATCACAGTTTATAACACGCGGAATACAAGGGGTGCCCCCCTCTCGGCCCAGCTGGATACAACCATGCCCCCTGACCCGATGACTAGCATAGTCCATGGCCATGGAACCCTCATCACGGCCCCTCTGTGTGGTGTGTACATGGAAAGGGGTTAGAAACTTACTAAACCATACTCCCCTCGCGGGAAGACAAGTGGCAGCACGTTTTTTAGCTAGGCTTGACAAGACTCGATCTAGGTCGACTCAGGAGGTTTTATTATTATGACTGGCATGCTTCACATGTCACAGTGACACCATCGTGTCATGATGTGATCCGTGCCCACCGGCACGACAAAGACAGGGGGTATACCCCTGATTTCTCACAACTTCATCCAAGTTAGAATGGTTCTTAAGTGTATGCAAGAAATGCACAAAAGTGATATGACCATGCAGGCACTTGCTATCCACTAAATATCTGGTGATCATTTCGAACTTATGCAAACATGCATGCAAACACCATATCCCAAGTTAAAAAACTGCTTGCCTTGATCAAAGTAGGCAAAAGGTGATCTCTCAAAAATTTCAGCAAAGTTTCCCTCCTCGTTTTCTATAAAATAAGAATTCAAATTCAAATCAATTTTTTTGTGACAGCACAAAAAGTTGGCTCAGAATATTTTTAAATAAATACTAAAAAAATAGAGAGAAAAAGGAAATTTTCAGAAAAATAATCAATTGAAAATGATTTATGGTTTAAAAGTAATGAGGGTTTTAAAACTAGGGACCTTCCTGCAAATAAAATTCTTGCCAGTGGGTCCCTGAGCAATAAAACAGAAAGCGCCTGGGCGGGAATACGTTTTCCATTTCAGGAAACGTACAGAGGCAGAAAACGTTTTCGATTAAAACAGAAAAAAGAGAAAAGACTGACGGGTGGGGTCCACCCATCAGGTTTAAATTTTGAAAGTGCTCGCGCGCGAGTACAGAGAGGGGGAGGCGATCACCGGCGGCGATCGCCAGCGTTTCAGGGGATAGCGATGATATGAACATGCTCGGCGGAGTGTTCCGCGTCGGTGGGTGGTGGTGGTGGTCGCCGGCGAGCACTGTGATGACGGCGGCGATGGCTCCGGCGGACGGCGGCTTCGGGTGGCGATGGATCTCACCGGAGAGAACTACAACCGTCAAATTGACGTGCGGTTCCGATGAGAGGGAGCACTAGGAGGCTACTGGCAAGGTTTGAGAGGAGAAGGAGGCCTACAGGCGTCAGATTCTTCTCGGAACCCGAAGCAGATCGGGCGGCCGGAGCCGGAGAAGAAGACCTCCCCGAGGCCCTTTGATGCTACTAGGTGTCTGTTGGTGGTGAGTGGAGGTGAGGTGAGTGCAGAATGGGGCTCGGGGGCTCTATTTATAGGCGGCTCGTCTTGGCCCGACGGGTTCGGATCACGCCGGAGTTATGGCAGCCGATGAAGGTAGGTACGGGCGGTGGGCATGGTCGGCAGGATTAGATGTGGCCGGTTGTGTTCTCTCAATGCGCCAGCACATTCGTATTCGAGCTTCATGGCGGACGGTGGGAGCTCCGGCGACTGGCAAGTGGGGGCTGGGTGGCGTTGACGGCGTTCTGGTGGGATGAGGAGGGACGCATGGAGGCAGAGGAGGCCAGAGGTGGCGCTGGATGGTGCGGAGCTGGGTTATTGCCGTCGGTGGCCGAAGTGACCGCACGGCCAGCCGCTGCGGTGGTCGGCGGTCGTTGCACCGATCTGCCACTGGCCAGTCGGCGGCGAGAGGCTTACGAGGGGGTCCGGGGTGAAGCATTGATGGATTGGAGTGAGGCAGCGATGAAGAGGAGGAGTGAAAGGCACGGCACGGCATCAATCTCCCCTCTGATCCCTCTTCTGAATTTTCTGAATTTTTTTTACAGTTGTGAACAGTGCACATAAGGTGCTCGATGAAATGCTAGATGGCCTTGGGCATTTTTGGAATTTTTGAAATTTTTTGTGGTGATGTACTGATGCATAACAAAGATGCTGGCAAAGTTTTAGAATTTTTGGAGTAGCTTAAAATAGGTTTTGAGCAGAGAGATTGAATCTGGTCCAAATTTTATTTGAACGAAATTTGAAAATTTTGAACTATGGAACAGAATATTTTTGGTGAAATGGAGTGTGGGTACTGTCATGTAGTTGGGATGATTTTTGTGGGTGTAGAAGAGCTCGAAAAAATATAGTTCCTTTGTAAATCAAATGAAATAGGAATAAATGAAATTCTAGTTTTGGAATTTGCTAAATATGATAAAAATATTTTTGTGGAGAGGAGAAGTATTGAGTACTGTCTTAGGGTGAGAGGATGGCTTGGATGATAAATTTTGAAATTGACAGAAGAATTCTTTTGAGAAATTTTTAAGTGTTTTGTAAAAGATGAAATGGACTATTTCCTTGAAATAATTAATTATTCAAAAACTTTTCTGAAAGAAAATATTTTTGATCCTACAAAATATTTACTCAAGTAAGAAACCATTAAATCAGAACCATTTTTAAAATTTTAGAAACCCAAATGAAAACTTAAAATGGCTTTCAAAACAAAAGAAAGAAGAAATAGAGCCATAGTGATTCAATCATTTTTTTTAAGAAAAGATTTTGAATATCAAAAGAAAATATTTTTGGGGTGTTACAACACCTACCCCCTTAAAAAAAATCACGTCCCCGAGATTTCGGCTGTCCCTCAAATAGGTACGGGTACTTAGTCCTTAGGTGATCCTCTCTTTCCCATGTTGCTTCTTCTTCGGTGTGATTACTCCACTGGACCTTGTAAAACTTTATCACACTCCGTCGGATTCTCCGTTCTGACTCTTCCAAAATTCTTATAGGACGTTCCTTATATGTAAGGTCTTGTTGGATATCCAGATTCTGATGTTGGACTTGTTTGTCCGGATTACTGACACATCTCCTCAGTTGTGACACGTGAAATACATCATGAACATCTGACAATTCTGCTGGTAGCTCCAGTTGGTAGGCAACCTTGCCTCTTCTTGCAATTATTCTAAATGGTCCAATAAATCGCGGTGCCAGTTTCCCTTTGACTTGAGACGTTCCCGTCGACGACGAGGCGCCTACGGTGACTTCGTAAATCTCAAAATTATATGCCGGCCCAGTCTCTCGAAGGTGCTCATAGGGGTAGGGTGTGTGCGCGCGCGTTTATGGGGGTGAGTGTATGCGCGTATGTATGAGCGATTGCGTCTGTACTGTATTAAAAAAACATTCTCGGGCAATAAAGCCCTCCAATTACTCAAAAAAAGTATTCTACTAAAAAAAACATTTGGTCGTGTTCCTTTGTTGAGTGCATGGACCTGAACCTGATCTTGTGGCAAGCACAATCACTCGCCAATTAAGAAGAGTATAAAGCGAAGAACCCGTGCAGCTGCTTCCTAGCCGCCGGCCTGCTTTTAAGCACGGGTGAATTAGTTAAAGCCGCCCACCGCCTTTAATCATGACGACGCATTCTAAACAAATTTTGCACGGAAGAGAAAGGTGCATGCATGACCAATGAAGTGGGAGAGCAATACATCGAAGTAGTAATAGTTTAGGCGAGTTGTGTGGCCAAGTTATCCTAGTGTGATGATTGCTAAAAGTAATTAACCACATGTTAATTAAGGGGTTAATCCTTGCTTGTTCTAACCGCAGGCAGAATTTCGGAAGGAAGTAGCAGCCGATGGAGGGAAGGAAGAAGCAGCCACGGCGAGCCAGAGAAGCCCTCTAGGTCTATCTTAGGCTGACTAGTGACCCCAGTATCTATTTTAGGCAGGCAGGCAATCCCATTATCTCTCTTAGGGGTGTGGGGCTGGTGCAAGTTCTTCGGAAAAAACTTGTCGTCGCCAGGGTTAGAGGGATGACCGGGGGTGACGCCAGCACGGCGGTGGGCGGCAGTTGGGGGAGGGGCAGGTCGGCGAGGCAAGCGCACGAGCGCCGCCGGTTGCGGGCAGCGGCAACAGGCGGTTGGGATGGTGCTAAGTCGGGCAGTTTGAGGAAGAAGATTAAAGGGAGATCGGGTTGGAGGTTGAAGAAGGAGATCTAGTCGATTATTTTTTATCCAACGACTTAAAACAAATCGACTGATCCAAAATTATTTTTAGACGACCTTCATCTAGCCAGTCCCAATAAAGAAACTGCTGATCATTTATTCTTGGTCGTCATTTGCCTGTGTTTACAATTGCTTTCAACAGTGATCAGTAATCAACGGCATCTGCTGATATGTCAAAGTCGAAAGCTAGCCTCCCCAGTCCCCATCTTAGTTAACCACTCCCATCCCACTAGCTAGCTAGCTTAATTAGCTAGGACACACACACTTCTCTGTGCCTCTGCCTCGATCACCGTTAGCCGCCTCCGGGCAAGTTGAGGAATTCTCCGGGTGCATGTGTACGTATGCCGGCATCGTCGACTCGTCGGCCAATCATTTTCCTCCTTTCAAATATTTGACTCGACCAGACCAGCGCGCGCGGTAGTTTCCCGCCTCGGCTCCACCGGTGCAGGGCTCCATGTCAGCCAGATAAGATTCATGGAGAATGCACGCGCGGCTATATAAACCCACGCACACCTCCAAGCTCTCCACAGGCACATCCACATCCTACTAACCATAGAGAGCAGTGACGTGCAGAAGCCTAGACCACCATGGCTTCTTCTTCCTCTCCGTCGGCTGCTCGTGTCCTGCTCGTCCTTGCCGCAGCAGCTCTGGTGGTGAGCTACGTGTCCGCCGCGGTTGGTGCTGGTGGCTCGCCGCCGCTGGCCAAGGGCCTGGCGTTCGAGTTCTACCGCGCCAAGTGCCCGCAGGCGGACGCCATCGTCTTCGCCTTCCTCAAGGACGCCTTCCGCAAGGACGTCGGCCTCGCCCCCGCGCTCCTCCGCATCCACTTCCACAACTGCTTCGTGCAGGGCTGCGACGGCTCCGTGCTCCTCGACAAGACCTCCGCCGGCGACAGCGAGAAGGTGGCTTCCCCGAACGTCACGCTCCGTCCGTCAGCGTTCAAGGCCATCAACGACATCCGCGCGCTGCTCCAGAAGGCGTGCGGCGGGCCCATCGTCTCGTGCGCCGACATCGCGGCCCTCGCCGCGCGCGACTCCGTGCACCTGGGCGGCGGGCCGAGGTACGCCGTCCCGCTCGGCCGCCGCGACGGTCTCGCCCCCGTGCCCCTGGACACCATCTTCGACGCGCTCCCGCCGCCGACCTCCAAGGTCCCCGTGCTCCTCAGCTTCCTGGCCAAGATCGGCCTGGACGCGGACGACCTGGTGGCGCTGTCCGGCGCGCACACGCTGGGGATCGCGCACTGCGGCTCCTCTTCTTCGAGGAGGAGCGGCTGTTTCCCAAGGGCATGAACAAGTGGTTCGCCGGCCACCTCAAGCTCACCTGCCCGCGGCTCAGCGTGGACAACTCCACCGCCAACGACATCCGCACGCCGGACGTGTTTGACAACAACTACTACGTGGACCTGCTGAACCGGCAGGGCCTCTTCACCTCCGACCAGGACCTGCACACCGACGCCCAGACCAAGCCCTTGGTCACCAGTTTCGCTGTCAACCAGGCCGCCTTCTTCGACCAGTTCGTCAGGTCAGGTCCATGGTGAAGATGGGGCAGATCAACATGCTCACCGGCAACCAGGGCCAGATCCGCACGGACTGCTCCCTGCCCAACGCCGCCCGCAGCAGCGCCGGCGACGAGCTGCCATGGTCCGTCGTCGAGGCCGCCGAGAGCTTCGTGTTGTAGTTAGTACGCTCTAGTCGATTGTTCTCTAGCTGTTTGTTTCCTTTCCTCCGAGCGCAATGGTTTGCACTTTGGATGTGAGAGTGATGGCGTGTCAAGTGGACTCGCCACGACTCGACGGAGCAGGATGGACGCGAGGGGCTTTCTTCTTGGTTTTTTCTCGAGCGGAAGAAAGGAGCAGATTATGCTTCTTTGTTGTTAGAAGAGAGAGAGGGAGATTGGTGGAATATAATGATTGTATTACTTGAGCCCTCGTGGGCTTATAAATAGGAGTACAAAGACTAACTTAGAATACAAGACAAGGCAGAATCAAATCCTAGTCTATCATATACTTCCTAATAATCCTTATACTCAACATTTGTGTTGGAGCACGAGGATGCAAAAAAGATACCAAACGCTCGCCTGCTGCCGGTGGCGTCTCCAAAATGAAACCAAACCAAACCAAAGGAGGAGCGCGTGCGCGTGGAGAATTTTTTTTTCAATTTCTCAAGTTCTCCTTCTTCAAAAGAAAGAAATTAACAAAAACAGCAGTGCTCGCTCGCACGCTCGTTGGCTACCGCAGCGGTCAATTCGTACGCACGCGTCTGGATTCGGACGTCCCCCTTTTTCTTCTGTGCACATAAAAAAGGCGCCAAACATAAATTTATGCTACTGCGAGGCATACATATTCAGCTAATGATTTTAGTGAGAAACTTGCATGCTTCCAAAAAAAAAAGGATTTCAAGATAATGATGATTTATCATTGGCGTCCACGGCTGATGAGCAAAAATATATTTACATTGGGTTGCAGAGATACAAAGATGAATCTATCAAAAGACCATATTATATAAAACAAAAAATAGTGTGAACACATGGAAGAAATCGACATACCACTGCTAGTGATGCATTCAGTAATCATTATCTTGATCCCATACAAAAAAAAATTTGAACATGCTACAGATTCATAGGGTTTCAACAAGAAAACTGAAAAAAAAAAAACTTTTTTCTTTCTTTCTTCCTTTCTTTCTTTGCACACAACAAGCTAGCTTGCTAGAGAGACAAAGCTCCCATCGGATCGGAGGAAGACTTCTTCCCTAACCAATTTCGGTGCTTTCCACCTCCTCCTGGCTCCAATTTCGAATGCTCCTACCGAGCCACGATGGTCCGGACGCGGCGCTGAGTACGCACATCAACCAAGGCCACCTCTTTGGCCCGCACCAGCATCGTGTCGACGACGACGGGCATACGTCCTCGTGGACGGTGGCCATACTCCGGCTGGCGACACTAGCTGAGTAAGCACATCAAGCAAGGCGATCTCTTTGGCCCACGCCAGCATCGTGTCGTGCCTGGCCGGCCGGCCGACCGACCGACGGGCATTCATCCAACGTCCTCGTGGAGGCCCTGCCTGCCGTAGCGGCGCATGCACCGGCGAGCACGCCGCCGTACGTCAAAGACGCCTAGGCCAGAGTGCCCGTGCATGCAGCACCCGGGCGCATCGATGCGTGGTGACCTATCATGAAATGAAGCGACCAGGCCATGCCAGCACTTAAGACTGATCATAAATGATCCATCCATCATTGTTTAGCTGGGAATTAATAAGACTGATATGCGTGCATGCATTCCATTTTAGTTTTATTATTGTCTGAAATTAAAGGCTATAAGCCAGGTGTACTTATAAGACATGATCGATTTGCAAGCCATGTTCTCCCGCCCTATCCAATGATATAGCTTTGGCATACTGCTAGAGAGTACTACTAGATCACAAAGAACCCAAGAAAGATGGGCACGACCAAAGGCTTCCCTTGCCGGACCCGATGACGGATGCATTCCCGGAAAAACTTGACGAGTTAGAGCTACGGGAGATTGAGCGTTGGGAGATTGAGCTACGGGAGATTGATGCGAAGGAGGCACACAAATGAAGGTTTGGCGATGATGCGCACTAAACGGCTATGTTGAACGGGGCATGAATGCCCATGCCCACGCGTGCCCGTCGCGGTCAGCTCTGTCTTAGTCTTGCCACCCAACCTCATGTCCCGTGCGCAGCGCGCCCCCAGAGTGTTAGGTCGAACGCTCCTACTAAGCCATGGTGCTCCACGACACCGTGAACGGTGGCCATTCTCCGCCTCAAGATGCTGAGTAAGCACATCAAGCAAGGTGACCTCTTTCGGCCGCCGCGGTACCAGCATCGTGTCGTGCCGTGCCACCTCGAAGCCGATATGGGCGCTCCCGGGCGACAGGCATTCCATCCACAGGCCCTGCCACTACCAGAAAAACAGGCGATGCCGACGGCCCCCGTCGGCATAGATAGGTGTATCCCGACGGCCCACCTCAAGCCGTCGGTATAGATAAGCCGTCGGCATATATCCATCTATGCCGACGGGGGCCGTCGGCATAGGTCGGCCGTTGGCATCGCAAGAAATATGCCTACGGTTGCCGTCGGCATAGATCGGCTGTCGGCATACCATGTGGGTCCGGCTACCCGGGCGGCGACGGCGGTTTGACGGCGTGACGCCTACGTCGACGGGCTAACGGTGGCCGTCGGCATAGGTATGCGCACGTCATCGATTCTCGTCGTCTGCCACGTCATCGATCCGAGCCGCTCGCCGGTCCATGGGGCGGCATATCTATGCCGACGGTCTTGCCGTCGGCATAGGCCTGGCCCATGGCCGTTGCCACGTCATCGATCCGCGCCCTACGCCACGTCATCGATCCATGGCTCTACCGTTCCGTGGCCATAGCTATGCCGACGGCATTGCCGTAGGCATAGATTTCTAATAATATTTTATTTATTTTCTCTTTTTCCTTTTTATTTTTTTCAAAACTAATTTGATTAACTTAAATGTGCCTTATGTACAGCAAACATATCTCGATTATATATATATCGATTGCCCCCCACACGGGCCTTGCTTCCGTCGTGTCACGGAAAGGGGAGACGGGACAGGGTACCCGGGGGGTAGCAATGCCGCCAGGTGTTGCGGTGGGACCTCCTACGCTTGTGGAAGCGTGGTGGCAGGCGCAGGCACCCGGCACGCGGCTCCGGGGTGTGCCCCCCCTCACGGGCGTCGTTGTCGCCGTGTCCCGGAGGGGGGAAACGGCCACGTCGGGCCGACACGGAGGGAATCTTGGGGTGGGTTGGGCCGGGACGGTGTTGGGAGGTGTAGCTATGGGCTGGGCTATGACAACCACGTGAAAAGGTCCACCGGTCAAACCCCGTCCTGCGAAAGTAAAAGGGCTAGATCCGGCGGTCGTTTGTGTCAGGGTTAGACGGGACGGGGTACCTGGGGGGTAGCAATGCCGCCAGGTGTTGCGGTGGGCCCTCCTACGCTTGTGGAAGCGTGGTGGCAGGCGCAAGCACCCGACACGCGGCTCCGGGGTGTGCCCCCCTCACGGGCGTCGCTGCCGCCGTGTCCCGGAGGGGGGAAACGGCCACGTCGGGCCGACACGGAGGGAATCTTGGTTATTCACAACATAAATGTGCCTTATCTAAACAAAAAAACATACCCCAATGGTCTATCGATTGCCCCCGTCACGGAAGTCGCTGCCGCCGTGTCACGGAGGAGGGAAACGGTCGACACGGAGGGAATCTGTTTAGAGGGGGAATCGGGGTGTAGCTATGCCATCGAAACATCGCACGGGTCGTGATGCATGTGTGAAAGTGTCGTGGCATGCGTAGACGCCCGTCTTAGGGCTCCGTGGGGTGGCCCCCCCTCCACGGAAGGCAGTGCCGCCGTCACTTCTAGGGGGGATGGTGCGGGTGCGGTGGAACCGGATGGAATCTAGTGTTGGGTTGGGTCCAGATCGTCTTCGGGGATATTGCTATGGGCTGACCTATCGCAACCAGGTGGAAGAGTCCACCGGTCAAAGCCCGTCCGGCGAAAGTCAAAGGGCTAGATCTACTGTTTAACTGGGATTCGGGGTGGCCTTCGGGGTATAGCTATGCCACCGAAACATGCACGGGTCGTGAGCATGTGTGAAAGTGTTGTGGCATGCTAGACGCCGTCTTGGGGCTCCGTGGTGTGGCCCCCCTCCACGGAAGGCAGTGCCGCGTCACTTGGGGGGGTGGGATGGTGCGGGTGCGGTGGAACCGGAGGGAATCTAGTGTTGGGTTGGGTCCAGACCGTGTTCGGGGATGTTGCTATGGGCTGAACTATCGCAACCAAGTGGAAGAGTCCACCGGTCAAAGCCGTCCGGCGAAAGTCAAAGGGCTAGATCTACTGGTCAACTGGGATTCGGGGTGGCCTTCGGGGTGTAGCTATGCCACCGAAACATCGCACGGTCGTTGCATGTGTGAAAGTGTTGTGGCATGCGTAGACGCCCGTCTTGGGGCTCGTGGTGTGGCCCCCTCCCACGGAAGGCAGTGCCGCCGTCACTTGGAGGGGGGATGGTGCGGGTGCGGTGGAAACGGAGGGAATCTAGTGTTGGGTTGGGTCCAGACCGTGTTCGGGGATGTTGTATGGGCTGACCTATCGCAACCAGGTGGAAGAGTTCACGGTCAAAGCCCGTCCGGCGAAAGTCAAAGGGCTAGATCTACTGGTTAACTGGGATTCGGGGTGGCCTCGGGTGTGTAGCTATGCCACCGAAACATCGCACGGTCGTGATGCATGTGTGAAAGTGTTGGGGCATGCGGAGACGCCCGTCTTGGTCCGTGGTTGGCCCCCCTCCACGGAAGGCAGTGCCACCGTCACTTGGAGGGGGGATGGTGCGGGTGGGTGGAACCGGAGGGAATCTAGTGTTGGGTTGGGTCCAGACCGTGTTCGGGGATGTTGCTATGGGCTGACCTATCGCAACCAGGTGGAAGAGTCCACCGGTCAAAGCCCGTCCGCGAAAGTCAAAGGGCTAGATCTACTGGTCAACTGGGATTCGGGGTGGCCTTCGGGGTGTAGCTATGCCACCGAAACATCGCACGGGTCGTGATGCATGTGTGAAGTGTTGTGGCATGCGTAGACGCCCGTCTTGGGGCTCCGTGGTGGCGCCCCTCCACGGAAGGCAGTGCCGCCGTCACTTGGAGGGGGGGGGGCGGGTGCGGTGGACACGGAGGGAACTAGGTGGGGTTGGGTCCAGACCGTGTTGGGGATGTTGCTATGGGCTGACCTATCGACAGGTGGAAGAGTCCACGGTCAAAGCCCGTCCGGCGAAAGTCAAAGGGCTAGATCTACTGGTCAACTGGGATCGGGGTGGCCTTCCGGGTGTAGCTATGCCACCGAAACATCGCACGGCGTCGATGCATGTGGAAAGTGTTTGGCATGCGTAGACGACGTCTTGGGGCTCCGTGGTGTGGGCCCCCCCACGGAAGCAGTGCCGCCGTCACTTGGAGGGGGGGGTGGTGCGGGTGCGGTGGAACCGGAGGGAATCTAGTGTTGGGTGGGTCCAGACCATGTTCGAGGATGTTGCTATGGGCTGACCTATCGCAACCAGGTGGAAGAGTCCACCGGTCAAAGCCCGTCCGGGGAAAGTCAAAGGGCTAGATCTACTGGTCAACTGGGATTCGGGGTGGCCTTTGGGGTGTAGCTATGCCACCGAAACATCGCACGGGTCGTGATGCATGTGTGAAAGTGTTGTGGCAAGCGTAGACGCCCGTCTTGGGGCTCCATGGTGTGGCCCCCCCTCCACGGAAGGCAGTGCCACCGTCACTTGGAGGGGGGATGGTGCGGGTGCGGTGGAACCGGAGGGAATCTAGTGTTGGGTTGGGTCCAGACCGTGTTCGGGGATGTTGCTATGGGCTGACCTACCGCAACCAGGTGGAAGAGTCCACCGGTCAAAGCCCGTCCGGCGAAAGTCAAAGGGCTAGATCTACTGGATAACTGGGATTCGGGGTGGCCTTCGGGGTGTAGCTATGCCACCGAAACATCGCACGGGTCGTGATGCATGTGTGAAAGTGTTGTGGCATGCGTAGACGCCCGTCTTGGGGCTCCGTGTTGTGGCCCCCCCTCCACGGAAGGCAGTGCCGCCGTCACTTGGAGGGGGGATGGTGCGGGTGCGGTGGAACCGGAGGGAATCTAGTGTTGGGTTGGGTCCAGACCGTGTTCGGGGATGTTGCTATGGGCTGTGCCCGACACGCTGCTCCGGGGTGTGCCCTCCCTCACGGGCGTCATTGCCGCCGTGACGGATATCGCATCGGGTCCCGTACACACTGTAAACTACTAAAAAACTAAAAAAAAATTGAATTTATAAAAAACACCGGCATCCATCATGGAAAACGGATTATCACCGTGAAACCTTCTGTGCCCGGGCACCGGGCCGGCTGCGCGGGCACTGAAAGTTTCACAGTAATTGTCCTTTTTCTTCATAGAAGTCTAATGAATACCGGAGCTTATAACGTATGGATTAGTGAACTATTTAAACAGGTCAAATTGCTTGTCCCTAGGCGAGGTGGGACTATTTTTTCGAAAAAAGTGGTTGCCATCTATGCCTACGGCCTTGCCGTCGGCATAGGCCTCCTATCTATGCCGACGGCCTGGCCGTCGGCATATGCCTCTTCTCCACTCGCCGGCCCTGTCCCTGGCAGGTGGGACCAAACCTATGCCGACGGCGTGGCTGTCGGCATAGGGCCACCCTTATCTACTTGGGCCACCGTGGCCACTCATTCATCTGGCCCTCCTCAACCCCTCCTCCTCCTACTCCCCGACCCCGACCCACGCCGCGCCGCCGCCCGACCCCGACCCCCACCCGCGCCGCCGCCGCCACCGGATCCCGACCCGCCGCGCCGCCGCACCATCGCTCTAGTCCCCGCCGCCGCCCTATCCCGACCCACGCCGTCGCCCACCATCGCTGCCGCCGTCCGCCCCCCTCCACCCAAGCCCCGCCGCGCCGCCACCGCACCGCGCGCCGGCCCGCCTCGGCCTCCTCGACCCTGGCCGTCCCTGCGTCGACGTCGCCCGGGCCTCCTGGCCCAACCGCCTGAGCGTGGCACCGGCCGGCCGGAGCCCTAGCCTGGCCACGCCCCCTGCCCCGACCCGCACCCCCTCTGGCGGCCGTCGTGTGGTGCTGCTCCGGCCGCCGTCCCCTGCCCCACCCATACCCCCTCGCTGTCCCGTACTGCCCCCCTCGGTGAGCTCCCCCGCCACCCTGCCGTCCCCCCCCCCCCCCCCCCCCCCCCCCCCCCCCCCCGCTGCTGTGCCGCTGCTGTTTTCTTCTTCTTTTGCTACTGTTTTTGTAGTTAGGTAGTTAGATAAATAGATAGATAGTTAGATAAATAGATGAATGGATGGATAGATAGTTAGATAAATAGATTTTTTTTGTATGTTTTTTTCTTCTTCTTGCTACTATTTTTAGGTGGATGGATGTATGGATAAATTTTTGTTAGATGGATGCATGGATGTTGTTAGAATCATAGATGGTGGATGGATGGAATGTCGGTGAATTTTTTTAGGAACTTTGTTTGTCATAAATTTAAAGTTAGGTCATGTTGATGAATGGATGTTGGTCAAGTTAATGATAGATGAATGGATGGATGGATGTTGGACAAAATTTTGACACTTGACTGAGATGTGATGATCTTGCTAATTTTTTTTATACTCATAATGATCTTGCTAAAATAATTGAAGACAAAATTTTGAGACTTACTAAGATGTGATGATCTTGCTAAAAAAATTGATACTCATGATGATCTTGCTAAAAGAATAGAAGACAAAAGTTTGACACTTGACTGAGATGTGATGATCTAAGTTGTTCTTTCGGTGGAATTTGTAGGCTTTGTGGTGTTGCATTTCATCGGAGTGACCGTCGTCTGACGCGTTGGTCCCTGAGCATCCCGCTGTTGTTCGACTCCTTCCCCTACAACCGAGGGTGAGCTACAAGTCCATCTCCTACATTTTTTCATGTCACTAGATTTCATTCTCAAGTCAAGTCGCGTAACCTAGGCGTCTCCCGTCCAAAAGGGTTGCATCGATAAATATGCATTCAATTGCATATTTATCACCGCAGCTCTTTCGAATTGTCCAGCGTTTTCCACGGACAGCCCGAGGATGTGTAGATTGGGTATGTTCTCCATGTTCTACCCCGTTCCGAGACAGGATTTCGGCGGTGCCGCCCCATTGTTCTCCGGAGCACATTCTCTCGGCTATTTGCCGAGACGTGTATCTGGAGAACAGTGGGGAGGTGCTGCCAAAATTTTGTCTCGGAACAGGGTAGAATGGAGAACGTACTCAATCTACACATCCTCGGGTGGGATTAGGACCCATCTTTACCTATTAGAGATGTAGGTCGATTCAACGCGGTAGAAAATGAAAATTTGATGTGATTAATTTAAGTGAATCCTTAATTATGTTGTGTGGCTTGCAAAAAAGCAGAGGATGGCAGATAATCAGTGGATGTACAGTGGTTTTATCCATCGGAATCGAGTAACATCAGAGTGGATCGCGAAAACCGATGTGTATTTGAAGGAGATATTCCGTCGTCCAATGAGAATTATCCCACCATGCCCCTGTGCGAGATGTGCCAGACGTCACCATAGAAATCAGAAGGACATGACTGAGCACCTTCGCACGCACGGATATATGCCAAACTTTGACATGCCACCGATAACATAGCCGAGCAGGACCGTGGTAGAGAGGAGGTGATGCGATAACACATCGATGGATATGAGGACGACGGGGTCAGGGACATGCTAGATGATGTCATTGTTGCAGAAACGGCAAATGCGACACCTTCAGAGAATGAACCAGAGGAGCCGGAGGCAACCGCAAAGGCCTTCTTGGAGGTCTTGACCTCGTCGAAGAAACCTCTTTATGCGGGTGCGAAAATATCTCAGCTGGATGCCATCTCGCAACTGATTGCAGTCAAGGTTGAGTACGGCTGTAGCCAGAAATGCTTCGAAGCATTCCTGGGAGTATGGGCTAACAGCCTCCCAGAGGGTCATGAACTGCCGAAAAGCATGTACACTACAAAGAAAATCATGAAGGCACTCTCTATGGATTATGAGAAAATAGATGTTTGCCCGAAGAATTGCCTTTTGTTTAGGCACGAGTATGCGGATGACAAGTACTGTAGGGAGTGCGGTTCGTCTCGGTACATTGAGGTGGTCGGTGAGGATGGTGAGAAAAAGTAGCAACCATCCCCGTTAAGGTTCTTCGGTATCTCCATTTCATAGAAAGACTGCAGCGCCTTTTCATCACGGAGGAGTCTGCCAAAATGATGAAGTGGCACAAGGAAGGTCTAAGGTACAATCCAAATAAAATCGTACATCCATCGGAAGGCGAAGCATGGAAGTCGTTCGATGAAGAATACCCCGAGGAAGCAGCCGAGGCTGGGAATGTCAGAATAGCCATATCAGGTGATGGGTTCAATCCATATGGTATGTTGTCCAATCCATACAGCTGCTGGCCCGTGTTTGTAATTCCGCTCAATCTCCCTCCCGGTGCCCTAATGCAACGCAAGACCATGTTCTTGTCGCTCATTATTCCGGGGCCTGAATACCCGGGGAAGCAATTGGGTGTGTTTATGCAGCCGCTGGTGGATGATTTGCACCATTCTTGGTACTTTCCGAGGTTGACATACGACTGGGATCTGCAGAGAAATTTCTTGATGAAAGTTTGGTTGCACTATTGCATGCATGACTTTCCCGGCTATGCTCTATTCTGCGGATGGTGTACAAGTGGAAAGATGCCATGCCCAGTGCGCATGCAGGCTCTGCGAATGATTTGGCTGAGTAAGGGTGACAAGTATGTAGCCTTTGACCTGCATCAACAGTTCCTCCCTCCAGACCATCCAGACAGGGAAGACAAGAAGAACTTCACGAAAGGCAGGGTTGTTCATGAAGTAACCGAGATTCCAACATTTTCGGGGGCAGATGTTCTTGCTCAGCTAAAAGCTCTCAAGCCTAAAGGCAAAGGCAAAGGCAAAGCCAAAGCCAAAGGCTTCGAGGGATATGGTGAGACGCACAACTGGACTCACATTACCCCCTTCTCGCAGCTTCCCTATTTCAAGGACCTCAAACTTCCTTACAACATAGATGTGATGCACACCGAAAAGAATGTGGCAGAGTCCCTTTTTCGCACGATCCTCAACATTCGTGATAAGACGAAGGATGACGTTAAAGCTAGAGCCGATCAACAGAGAATTTGTGATAGACCATGTCTAAACATGAAGCCTCCCACAGGCGGTCGAAAAAACTGGTTCAAGCCAGATGCTGACTTTGTCCTTAAAACGCCAGAAAAAAAGGAAGTACTTATCTGGCTGAAACACATTTTGAAGTTCACCGATGGTTATGCGTCGAATATAAGTAAGGGAGTCAATCTTTCAACGGGCAAAGTGACCGGCCTAAAGAGTCATGACTACCATGTATGGATTGAGCGGATAATGCCGGTGATGGTTTGAGGCTATGTCCCCGAGCATGTCTGGCGAGTGCTTGCCGAGCTAAGCCATTTCTTCCGCACGCTCTGTGCTAAAGAAGTAAGTAAAGACGTGATTGAAAAATTGCATAAGAAGGCACCGGAGTTGATAGTCAAGCTAGAGAAGATCTTTCCGCCAGGCTTCTTTACTCCGATGACACATCTCATTCTGCACCTCGCGAACGAGGTATTGTTGGGGGGGCCTGTGCAGAATCGCTGGCAGTACGGCCCTGAGAGACAGAACAAGCATCTCTGACAGAAATGTGGAAACAAAGCTAAGATTGAAGCTTCCATAGCTGAGGCAGTTATCCTAGAGGAGGTGTCAGACCTCAGGACATCATACTATCCAGACCACGTTCCCCATCTGCATAACAAGGTGCCTCGATACAATATAGAAGAGTCCAAGTATCAACCCAGGCTCCATCTATTCAACATGCAAGGTGGGAGGGCTGGGGCCTCGAAATCTTATAACATGCCACGACAAGAGTGGGAGGACCTCATGTTCTATATCTTGCACAACATCAAGGAAGTTGAGGAAGTGTGGATGAGGTAATACCACTACACCATTCCTTTATGTCTTCCACATCATCATGTTCTATGTTCACTTAGTCCTGGTCTAACACCGCTTTTCTTCTTTTAGTGATTTCGTTCAAGAGGAATGGACGGGAATGAATCCTCCTACTGAGGCGGAGGCACTTACTCTTCTCCATCATGGAAACCCTGGACGTAAAAAATTTGTTGCTTGGTTCATGGAGAAAGTAATTTTCCACATTCCCCTATTAAATACCTAGTTCAACATTTATTAGTTAACCAAACTAATGCACCCAGCAATTTCAATTATACTTGTAGGGAAAAGATCCGAACATATCTATGGATGATGAATTGAGATGGGTTTCCATGGGTTTTGACCCTGCCGCCATGACATGTAAAAAGTATGATGTGAATGGGTATCGCTTCCATACAGAGGAGCACCAGAACAGCCGGCCTGATCCCAAAACTATAAATACCGGAGTGTACACCCCCGGTCAAAATTCAGTAGACTACTACAGAAGGGTACAAAATATATACGAGATTAAATTCCGCAAGGGGCGCGAGACCCTAAGTCTGCCTGTGTTCAAATGCCGATGGTTCGATCCGCGGGAGGGGGTAAAACATATGCCTTCCATTGGTTTGGTCGAAGTTAAACCATCAACCGTCTATGCCGGAGCCGATCTCTTCATTGCGGCTACCCAAGCTACACAAGTTTATTATCTGCCTTACCCATGCCAGAAAGAGTACCTAAAGGGTTGGGAAGTTGTGTTCAAGGTGTCGCCACATGGTAAGCTACCGGACCCAAATGAAGACGATTACTACAACATTAACCCCACAACATACGAGGGAGTGTTCTATCAAGAGCAACCTGATGATGATGATGTGGTTAGAAACGATGACGCTAGACCATTGGGTGATGATGATGTGGATCCAAACAACGATGATGCACGAAATGATGGTGAGACCATTGTCAATGAAAATGACATACTTATGCTAGAAAAGTTAAACGAAGATGTTGACGATGAGGAAGAGCCTCCACCTCCGTCAGACAACGAAGATGATATGATTGATAGTGATGATGAGACCGACCGAGAAAGAGGTTACAACAGTGACGATTCGTATGGGTTCTAGCAGATGTACGTTTCAAGTCTTTTTTTCTATAGTTTAGGAATATGCCTTTTTATGCTTTTTTATTAATGTGTTTATTATTCCTTATTATTATGCCTTTTCCTTCATTTTATTAATGTACTAATTGCTTATTCTCTTTTCAATGCAGGTTCATGGAACATGGGCAAGGGGAAGGCCGACGGCGTGGGTTTCCTACGGAAGGTCGTCGGCCTGCCTAGTCGGAGTGGTCGAGCACGTAATCCTCCCCCCCCCCTCCGGCTACTTGACGATGACTCCTCACAGGGAGGTCGAGGGAGAGGTGCCCCTAAAGGAGGAGGGGGCGGGGGGAGAGCCCCTAGAGGGCGAGGTGGTGGGGGGAAAGCCACTACAGGAGGTCGCGGCCAGAAAGAGCGCACCCTCACCGACTTAGGGGTGTTGTCTTCGAGGCCCTCCTCTAGTGAGGTACCCTCTGACGAGGAGGAGGAGGAGGACGAGGACGAGGAGGAGGAGGAGGTTCGGGATGGGGCCGAGGAGGAGGTGGAGGAGGAGGTTGGGGAGGGGGAGGAGGAGGAGGAGAAGGAGGCAGGCGAGGAGGAGGGTGGTGGCGGGGATGATGGTGGTGGCGCGGAGGGGGTTGGCAACAAGGGGTGGCTGTGTGGTAACGCAAAGCTACCAAAGCAGATTCCTGCTACTGAGGAGCAGAAGTGGCTCATTGAGCCCACGGGGAAAGAGTAAGTGCCACTTTATAAGAATTTCATTCTTTTGCTTGTCACATGCTCATTCCGGTAGTTATTTATTTTGCTTGTCACATGCTAATATTTCATTCTTTTGTAGCAACTGGATTTATCCTAAAGGGGCCCGTATTCCCAACGGCCTCATCACCGTCTTGCTGAAGTTACACTGGCCGGGGCTGTACTGTCCGGATCCAGTCAGGCACCCGGACTGTCGGGTTTTGGCCACGAGCTGGGACCACTGGGAAGCGGCCCTCCACGCGGACCATGAGACCCATGCCAAGGCCGTGATCACTACTTTCTGGGTGAGTTCTCTTCAGAAGCACAAGTCCATTCTGGTTTCATGAATGATTTAACTCATGGCTTCTTCCATTCTTGTTTCATGCATGATTGTAGAAATTCTATCGAGTTCTTCCGGAGCACCAGGCCAGAGCCGACCAGATTGTGCTGCGCCAAGCCAAGAAGAAGGCCCGCCAGCTCCAGTACGAGGTGCGCTGGGTGGCCATCTCGACATACTATCACGACGTTCTTGGTGTGAAGATGACCAAGGAAGAAGCACGGAGGATGGGCATTACCTTGGAGAGGCACGAGTACTTGGCGGTAAGTATAAAAGATTTTTCATTCCGATGTTTGTGGTACATTTCACCGTTTCATGTTGACATGCCATTATACTTTTATTATGTAGGTGTGTCCAAATTGGTGTTATGGAAAAGACGAGTCCTGGGCGGCATTGGTGGATCTTTGGTGTGATAAGGATGGAGCCTGGGCAGCTACGAGCATAAAAAACAAGGCTAACCGAGGGAAGGAGGGAGTACATGCTCAGGGAAACCGAAACCAGTTTCTCCACAAGACACTTAATGTATGACTAACCTCATTAAACATTCTTCTTCTTCTATTTACCGTCACTTTCTTATGTATGACTAACCTCTGTTTGGTGGTGCAGGAGGAGAAACTGAAGCGGCCGCTCTCACACATGCAGGCGTGGGAGATCGCCCATACGCGGAAGGACTCCAAGCCTGGCGAGCCCAAGTACTATGGCAAGACCGCGCAGAAGAAGAAGGCCTACTCCGAAGGGTATCTGAGGTTACATCCTGACACACCTGACCCCATTGCGGCGGATCTGGACGAGAGGGTGGTGGTGGGCATGGGGCCCAAGGAGCATGGTCGGGAGGTGGTTCTGGATGCTGTGATCACTCCTACTATCTCCTACACACAGCTCCGTCGGATCGACCCGAGCCTGAGCCAGCGCACGAGGACGCCCATGACCAGTGCGCAGTCACAGTCCCTCTTTCAGGAGCGGCAATCTGTAAGTATTTTCCCTCTTATCTTCATTGCTCACTTTATTTTCTGCATTTAGTAGTTTTATGAGTTCCATCATGTCATACCGTAGGCCTACATGGAGTACACACGCCAGGAGACCATGGCGTGGCACGAGAGCCTTTTTGCATCCCATGAGCAGAACAATCGCATGATGCAGCACGCTCTTCAGGAAATGGCGGCCGACAGGGTTCCTCAATTGCAACCAGCACCATCTCCTCCACCACAACCAAGGCTGCTTACCTTTGAGGAGTTTCTGGCACAGAACGCTGGCCCCTCGCCGGTTAGTTCATCCCCAATCTATTCACCCAAAGCATATCGTTTATTCAACACAGTCATATATCCCGTTAACATGTCTTTTCAACATCCAGGGAACCGGTGGATCGTCTACCGTTGGTGGTGGTCTTCGCAGCACTCCCGAGTCACGGAGCCCGATCACTCCGATCCATGGAGGCGGAGGCGGAGGCGGAGGCGGTGGCGCTGCCGCTAGCAGTGACGACCTGGGCTTCGGCGGACTTGGCGGTGACGACCTCCGCGGTGCTCGACGTCCAGGCGCTTAAGCCTTTGGGTGACTTGTGACGGTCTTGGTGGTGATGATACTTATATGCTTGTGATGTTACTTATTGTTGTTTGTGATATTCTTATATGCTTGGTGGTGATGATACTTATATGTTTATGGTTTGCGATGCTTCTTATGTTGTGTGATGATGCATTTGTTGTGTGACGCTGCTCCTTATTGTTATGTGATGCATATATTGCTGTATGATTCTTATATATGCTCTATATATTCAAATGAATTGAGCTGAAAAGAAACAGGAAAAAGAAAAAAAACAGACAGAAACTATGCCGACGGCCTAGCCGTCGGCATAGATATGGCGAGAGCTCCCAGTGGCTGCCACGTCGGCGTAGTTTTAAAGTACGCCGACGGCTAGGCCGTCGGCATAGCAGCCACGTGGCAGTCACTGGGCATTCTTGGGGCAGGGCTGAGCCGTCGGCATAGATTTAAACTACGCCGACGGCTCAGCCGTCGGCATAGCCCTGCCCCAGGAGGTACAGCTGCGCGCCACGTGGCACATATATGCCGACGGCCAAGCCGTCGGCATACATATGCCACGTGACACGCAGCTGTTGGTCTGCACTTGACGGCGGCTACCGTTAGGCGGGGACGTTGCCGATGGCCGAGGCCGTCGGCATAGATGTACGGACACCGTCGGGATAGGATCTATGCCGACGGCCTTTCTATGCCGACGGCCTCCCGGGCTACGCCGACGGATATGTTGCGGACGGCCCTATGCCGACGGGGGCCGTCGGCATAGGCCTGTCCCGACGGGAATCAGGGCTAGGCCATCGGCATAGGGGGCAATTCTGGTAGTGTGCATGCCGTATACCTAGCTAGGAGAGATCCAGGAACGGCCGTCGTCCCTGCCGGTGAGCACGTTGTCGTCAAAGACACCTAGGATCGAGTGCACGTGCATGCAGCGGGGAGGATGAATGACAAGACCTAGCTAGCTACTACCTCTGTCCTGGTTTATTAGTCCCCTTTGTAATTTGTGTCAAATTTTGACCAAAGGGGTGGCTAGGTCTCAGCCGACTGAGATTTAACCAAGTCTCAATCAAGTGATATAACATGCAAGAGAGAAAAAGCAAAACTGAAAAAAAATTGTGCGGATCTCAATGTAAGATCTCACGAATATAGTATCGACTGAGACATAGCAAGACTGAAAGATTTAACTAACAAAATGTCAAGGCGTCACCCGGAGTACAACTCTCCGGTTAAAAATGTACAAGGTTTGATTTGCAAGCCATGTTTTCCCATCCTATCCAAGGATATAGCTTTGGCATACTGCTAGACAAATCTGACACGTGCTTGTCGATCGGAAAGAACTGGAGAAAGATGGGCACGACCAAACGCTTCCCTTGCCGGACCCGGACCCGGTGACGGAGGCTTTGCCATGAAAACTTCACATTAAAGCTAGGGGAGATTTAGTGTTACACTAAACGGCTATATTGAAGGGGGCATGCATACCCGGGGCTGCAAAGTGAACCTTATCAATGGGATGGCACATGTAATAATAAAATTAGTTGTCATGTAACACTAAATGGCAACTATATTACTCTTACCATCCAAATAATGATATAGAAAGGTGTATAATGAATACACTGGACTCAACATGAGCATAAAATAACAAATGTATTGCACCGACATCCCGTTCTACCTATGTCACTCCTCTACTCCCTTTGCCGGCTCAGGTGACACCCGACCCCCCATCCTACAACACCCTATGGATACACTCACATGTGGTGGCTGGTATATCTGTGGCTTAGGAGTTTGGACAACTGACAAACAAATGAGTATATAGGCAGGTTCGACGAAGCCGCCGTTGATGACCGGGGAAATGTTGTCTCAGCCGACGTGGAACGTGGAATCCACTCACGGTCTTCTCGGACACGAGCCCAACTGTTGCAGGGGAGCAGGAAGCTGAACAATGCGTCGATGGTCACTAGTAGAAAAAGGGCCTAATGTGAAGCACATTAGTCCCGGTTTGTAACTGAACCGGCACTAATGTGACCATTATTGCCGGTTCCACCGGCTAGGCGGGCGGCGCTCATTAGTACCGGTTTGTGGCGAACCTTTAGTACCGGTTCGTGCCACGAACCGGTACTAAAGAGGTGGTGGCAGGCTGTTGTCAGGCTGGGGCCCCACCAGCACCTTTAGTACCGGTTCATGCCACGAACCGGGACTAGAGATGCACCTTTAGTACCGGTTGGTTAGACGAACCGGTACTAAAGGTCATCCTATATAAACCCCTTCATCGAGCCCGAGCGCTCTGTTCTTCCCCTTTCCCCTCTCCTTTGTTTTCTTCCTCTTCCTCTAGAGCTCACACTCCATTTTTACCAAAATTTGTGAAGATTTGAAGGCACCCCATCCATCCAAGTGATCACAAAGGTTAGCAACTTTGTCCTTTCATCTCTCATTGCTAGATTAGCTCTTGCAATGCTCTATAAGTATAGCTATTTGTGTGTTTTATTTTGGGAGGAATTATATGTGGTAGTATTTGATTTATATGCAATTTGAGGTCAAAATAACTCTTAGTTTGCATATGTAGGTGTGAATTACTTAGTGCCTTCCCGTCTCCGTCCTAACCACCAACGATCGCCCGCACCGTCCCGTCGCCGGCACCACCTTGTGGTGAGCCTCTTGTTCTTATCTTTTTTATATAAAAAAATCATGTTTGTGTGATTTAGATATATAGTTACTCGTATAATTATCTTACCCGTATGTTGTTTGTTATACATAGTGCCATGGTTTTGATATCCGTCCCCGTCGGCCCTCGTCCGGGTTATGATTCGGATGTGGTATATTCTCTTTTATAACTATTTGGTGCATTTCGTGTTTATGACAAATTATGCCCATCAAGTTGACATAAATATTTTTATCTAGGAGGTATGTGAACCGGAAATTCCAACGTACCCTATTGTCGAGAGGTTAAATTTAGTTGAAAGAGAAAACGAGTATTTAAAAGAAAAATTGAAAAGAATTGAGGGGGAGAAGATGGAATTGGAGTTGCATGTTGCCGATGTCGTCGATGATCACAAGATCAAGATGGAGAAAATGCGCTTGAAGATTAGAAAGATTAGAAAATATGCCATTGAAGGTGAGGCATGGTATCATTATGCTGTTGGATCAATTGTTACCTTAGTTGCGATCTTGATCGCATTTGTTGTTGCATTTAAATGCTTTAGCTAGAGAGTTATTTGTATTTTTGTTTTATGAGAATAAGTGTTGTATGAACTTTATGTATGAACTTGTATTAATTTGGTCTATTTGGTGCTGTGTAATGAAGATGAGCCGGCAATGGATGTACGATGACCGATGCTCTCCCCAGTTCGTTAATGGCGTGCAAACTTTTCTACTTGCGGCTGAGGCAAACAAGCGGGCGGATGGTTTTATACCTTGTCCATGTGCTGGCTGTAAGAATGATCGGAGTTACTATAAGTCAAAAATCATTCACGTCCACCTGTTTGAGTCCGGTTTCATGCCCCACTATAATGTTTGGACCAAGCACGGAGAAAGAGGGGTTATGATGGAAGACAATGAAGAAGAAGAGGACGACGACAGTTATCCTGGCCATGGGTTCGCTGAATACGATGGTACAACAATGGGGGAAGAAGCTGAGCTAGCAAAGCGGGAAGAAGCTGAAGAAGAGGCATCAGATGAGCCCGCTGATGATCTAGGTCGGGTCATTGCCGATGCAAAGAGAAACTGCGCAAGTGAAAAGGAGAAGAAGAAGTTGCAGCGCATGTTAGAGGATCACAATAAATTGTTGTACCCGAATTGCGAAGCTGACAAGAAAAAGCTGGGCACCACACTGGAATTGCTGCAATGGAAGGCAGAGAATGGTGTATCTGACAAGGGATTTGGAAAGTTGCTGATAATGTTAAAAAAGATGCTTCCAAAGGACAACGAATTGCCCGAGAGTACGTACGAAGCAAAGAAGGCTGTCTGCCCTCTAGGATTAGAGGTGCAGAAGATACATGCATGCCCTAATGACTACATCCTCTACCGCGATGAGTACGAGAATTTGAACGCGTGCCCGGTATGCGGTGCATTGCGCTATAAGATCAGCCGCGATGACCCTGGTGATGTCGAGGGCGAGCGCCCCAAGAAGAAGATTCCTGCCAAGGTGATGTGGTATGCTCCTATAATACCACGGTTGAAACGTTTGTTCCAAAACAAAGAGCATGCCAAGTTTATGCGATGGCACAGAGAAGACAGTAAGAAAGACGGGAAGTTGAGAGTACCCGCTGACGGGTCGCAGTGGAGAAAAATCGAGAGAAAGTACTGGGAGGACTTTGCAAGTGACGCAAGGAAAATATGGTTTGGTCTAAGCGCAGATGGCATTAATCCTTTTGGGGAGCAGAGCAGCAATCATAGCACCTGGCCTGTGACTCTATGTATGTATAACCTTCCTCCTTGGGTGTGCATGAAGCGGAAGTTCATTATGATGCCAGTGCTCATCCAAGGTCCTAAGCAACCCGGCAACGACATTGATATGTACCTAAGGCCATTAGTTGAAGAACTCTTACAACTGTGGAATGGAAAAGGTGTACGTGCGTGGGATGAGCACAAACAGGAAGAATTTGACCTACATGCGTTGCTGTTTGTAACCATCAATGATTGGCCTGCTCTCAGTAACCTTTCAGGACAGACAAACAAGGGATACCGCGCATGCACGCACTGTTTGGATGATACCGACAGTATATATTTGGATAATTGTAAGAAGAATGTGTACCTGGGACATCGTCGATTTCTTCCGAGCAGGCATCCCGTAAGAAAGAAAGGCAAGCATTTCAAAGGTGAGGCGGATCACCGGACGAAGCCTCGCCACCGTACTGGTGATGATGTACATGATATGGTCAAGGATTTGAAGGTAATTTTTGGAAAGGGTCCTGGCGGACAATCTGTTCCGAATGACGCTGACGGACGCGCACCCATGTGGAAGAAGAAATCTATATTTTGGGACCTGCCCTATTGGAAAGACCTAGAGGTCCGCTCTGCAATCGACGTGATGCACGTGACGAAGAATCTTTGTGTGACCCTGCTTGGCTTCTTGGGCGTGTATGGAAAGACGAAAGATACACCGGAGGCACGGGAGGACCAGCAACGTATGCACGGAAAAGACGACATACATCAGGGTCATGCCAGCTACACTCTTACCAAAGAAGAGAAGGAAATCTTCTTTGAATGCCTGCTCAGTATGAAAGTACCGTCTGGCTTCTCGTCGAATATAAAGGGAATAATAAATATGGCAGAGAAAAAGTTTCAGAACCTAAAGTCTCATGACTGCCACGTGATTATGACGCAACTGTTTTCGGTTGCATTGAGGGGGCTTCTACAGGAAAAAGTTCGATTAGCCATTGTGAAGCTATGTGCATTCCTCAATGCAATCTCTCAGAAGGTAATCGATCCAGAAATCATACTAAGGTTAGAGAATGATTTGGTGCAATGTCTTGTCAGTTTCAAGTTGGTGTTCCCACCATCGTTCTTCAATATCATGACGCACGTCCTAGTTCACCTATGCGAAGAGATTAACGTTCTGGGTCCTGTATTTCTACACAATATGTTCCCCTTTGAGAGGTTCATGGGAGTCTTAAAGAAATATGTTCATAACTGTGCTAGGCCAGAAGGAAGCATCTCCAAGGGCCATGAAAATGAGGAGGTCGTTGAGTTTTGTATTGACTTTATTCCTGACCTTAAGCCGATTGGTGGTCCTGAATCGCGGCATAAGGGCAGACTGGGTGGAAATGGCACGCTAGGACCGGAACAAATAATATGTTAGGACCGGAACAAATAATATGTATGGACGGGCATTCTCTCACTCAAGCACACTACACAGTTCTACAAAATTCCGCCTTGGTGGCTCCGTATATGGAGGAACACAAGAATGTTCTACGCTCCAAACACCCGGAGCAGTCTGACGACTGGATTACACGTGAACAAACGAGGACTTTCGCCGGTTGGTTGCAGACACGTGCCATGCATGACGCCGCTGTTGAAGATGACCTGTACTTGCTGTCCCAGTTACCATCTTCGAATATAATGACTTTCAAAGGGTACGAGATAAATGGGAATACATTTTACACGATCGCCCAAGATAAGAAGAGCACCAACCAAAACAGTGGTGTCCGCTTTTATGCAGCAACCAAGAGGGGAAAGGACACATATTATGGTTACATAGAGGAGATATGGGAACTTGACTATGGACGTGGTTTGAAGGTCCCTTTGTTTCGGTGCAAATGGGTCAATATGACACGAGGCGGGGTAACGGAAGACCCGCAGTATGGAATGACAACAGTCGATCTCAACAATCTTGCGTACGCACACGAACCATTCGTCCTACCCAATGATGTGGCGCAGGTTTTCTATGTGAAGGACATGTCTACCAGGCCGAGAAAAAAGAAAAGATAAGGAAGTGAATACATCATACGATGAGCCAAAGCGCCAACATAGTTCTTTCAGGGAAAAGAACACATCGTGGGAGTGGATGACAAGACAGACATGTCAGAAGATTATGAAAAGTTTGATGAAATTGCTCCATTCACAGTGAATATTGACCCGAGCATCCAGTTAAATGATGAAGATTGTCCATGGTTACGGCGCAAAGGGACACACGCGAAGAAAAAGTTTCACACCCAAAGATCCCACTCTGGGATGTGACCGGCTTCACTGTCATCACTTTTTTCTCTAGTGAGTTTCCGGACTTATATATCTGGAAAGTCCCACTTTGGACAAACCGTAGGGAATCTTTGTAATAGTTAGGGTGCTTATGTGTTTTGGCATTTGAAACGTGTACTTTTGTGCTTCGGACAAACGTGTACCTTTCTGACTTCATTTGCTATTTTTCATGCATTTACTGATTTTTTTGAGCTAAATGACCCTGAAATTGAAAAGCACTACAAATGAACTCTGAAAAGGTTGAAATTTGGCATGGTATCATCATTTCACCCACATAGCATGTGTAAAAAAGTAGAGAGTGTTACGGCAAAAACTGGATGGCTTCATGTATAAAATGGACAATCTCTTTCGAAGTATCAGGGTTTCGAACGAACTCAGCTGTTACAAAGGCATTTCATTTTTTAAAACTTATTTCAACTCCAGACTTTTTGTGCGTTCAGTATGCACTATTCAAAGCCACGTCATCAATTTCCAACCCTTTCTGACTTCATTTGCTATTTTTCATGCATTTACTGATTTTTTTGAGCTAAATGATCCTGAAATTGAAAAGCACTACAAATGAACTCTGAAAAGGTTGAAAGTTGGCATGGTATCATCATTTCACCCACATAGCATGTGCAAAAAAGTAGAGAGGGTTACGGCAAAAACTGGATGCATTTCGTGTACAAAATGGACAATCTCTTTCGAAGTATCAGGGTTTCGGACGAAAACTCAGCTGTTACAAAGGCATTTCATTTTTTTAAACTTATTTCAACTCCAGACTTTTTGTGCGTTCAGTATGCACCATTCAAAGCCACGTCATCAATTTTCAACACTTTCTGACTTCATTTACTATTTTTCATGCATTTATTGATTTTTTTGAGCTAAATGACCCTGAAATTGAAAAGCACTACAAAATGAACTCTGAAAAGGTTGAAAGTTGGCATGGTATCATCAGTTCACCCACATAGCATGTGCTAAAAAGTTGAGAGGGTTACGGCAAAAACTGGATGCACTTCGTGTGCAAAATGGACAATATCTTTCGAAGTATCAGGGTTTCGAACGAAAACTCATCTGTTACAAAGGCATTTCATTTTTTTTAAATAACCTAAGTATTACCAAATTGAATATAATGATAAAACACACTAATATTAAACATAAGAAAAAAGAATCACTGGAAAATCTATTTTTAAAGGAAAGTTATTCACAAACTAGTGATTCACTCAAATTTCAAATAATTCAAATTTAAACTATTCAAATTTGAAAACTACTGGCACTAACAGAAAGTTTGAAATTTCTTGTACCTAAAGCAAAAATATTCACAAAGAAACTCTAAATACAGCAAAAAACAACTCATAAATAAATAAAAGAAAATAAATAAAGCAGAAAAAAAAACGCCTACTGGGCCACAGCGGCCTGCATACGACTAGAAATCCAACCTGTAGTTGGGCCAGGATGCAAGCCCGCAAGGCCCACAGGGCAGGGCAGCAGTTTAGGCCTAGAAGCCTGCTTTGGAGAGGAGCTCGAAGGAGCAGCCGCGGCTGGGTTTATAAACTAGTGCGGCTGCCCTTCGCTCGATGAGGTGGGACTAAACTTTGTGCACCGGGGGTGATAGCGCACCACCTTTAGTACCGGGTTGTGGCTCCAACCGGTACTAAGGGGGGGGGGGTCTTTAGTACCGATTGGAGCCACGACCCGGTACTATAGATGGTGCGCTTCCCGCCGCTTGGCCTGGCCAAAACAGACATTTAGTACCGGTTGGTGGCTCCAACCGGTACTAAAAGTCTCTCCTATATATCCAACACTTGGAAAAATTTCAGTTTCACTCTGTTCTTCCTCTGTTTCTTCCTCTCCGTCGACGACGTACTGCCTGCCCGGCCCGATCGACGCCGTCGCCGCCCCCGACGCGCCGCCCACGCCGTCCCCCGTCGCGCCGCCCGCCACCCCCGACGCGCCGCCCACCGCCCCCGTCGCGCGCCGCCCCTCCCTCGAGCTCGCACGCCGTCGCCGCCCCCGACGCCCCGCTGTGAGCCCTTGCCGCCATGGCCGCCCTCACACACACACACACACACACACATATTTTCTTATTTTCTGTTTTTTAGTTTTTTATAGTTTTAGTTATAGAAATGTTAGATGAATTTTAGATATAGAAATGTTAGTTAGATGAATTTTGACATTTTCTTTCACTAGATGATTAGATGTATATAGAAAAAAGTTAAGGAATTTGATACTTTTAGTTATATATATATATATATATATATATATATATATATATATAAATGTTAGATGAATTAGATATATAAATGCTAGATGCCTGTTTTTTTTTTGTTTTTTATACTTTTAGTTATAGAAATGTTAGATGAATTTTAGATATATAAATGTTAATTAGATATATAAATGTTAATTAGAAATGTTATATTGTTAGTTTTTTATACGTGAACGATGCCCGGCCCACATCCTCGCCGTCGACCCGTTCGCGACGACGTCCTGCTTCAGAGGCGCGCCGCTTGGTGAGGAACCCGGCCCCGGGTCCCGTCGTTGACCCGGAGCTCCTTTGATGGCGTTCGCGTGGGCCACTTTCGGTGCGGAGGGAGCCGGCCCCGCCGGAGGTGGTACGTCGCCGTGTCAGGGAGGAGGACGAGCACGTCCGTCGCTACATGGCTGCTATGGACGTCAGGTTCTCCAATACCTGGCAGATTCTTCGGGGATCTCACCCGAGCTATGATCCTGTGATGGTTCCTTCTCTTTGGGTGTCCACCGCCCGCGCCTCAGGAACCGCGAGTGAACTAGATTATTCGATAGTATTCGATCTATATTAGCTAGCTAGTTAGTGATGTATTCGATATATAATATTCGAGACGATGTATTCGAGATTATATATATTATTCGATAATATTCGAGACGATGTATTCGAGATTATATATATTATTCGATAATATTCGAGACGATGTATTCGAGATTATATTCGATGATGCATATTATGTACTATGATTCAATTTTTCCTTATTGATTGCATGCATGCATTGTAATTTGAATACTAAATTGTTTTATATTTCTTCTGGATTAGTTAAATAAAAGCTATGGCGGACAATACCGGCAGAGAAGGAGAAGAGGCCCTGTTCGAGATCATACGCTCCCCTCGCCGGCAAGATGATCAGAATGAAGAAGATGACGGCTCCCAATATCTGAACAATACCGGGGAGGGTGATATGATATTCGATCAAGACGACCGAATTGATGAAGTCCAGAACTATGATTATGATGACGAAGAAAATGTTGATCTTGAAATAACAGAGACCGGCGAGGTATATTTATATAAGCAGACATCTGGTGATCATCACATGTTTTAAATGATTTGAAGATATATTAACGAATCGATCTTTCTTCTTTCAGCCCTCCGGATCGAGCAAATCTTCTACAGGCAGTAGGACAGTGCGAGGCCCGGCCAAAAAGTTGAAGGAGTGCGTAAAGTACAACATCGATGCCATCAAACCTAATGGCGAACGAAGCGAGCCTAAGAAGAATGCGACCAAGTTCATTCGTCAGTGCGGAGTTCTTGTGAAGGACCAAATCCCGATCTCCATGCAAGAATGGAAAAAGCCAGCAAAGGAACGTCCAGATCTTATTTTTGTCGACCAAAGAGCAAAAGATCGGCTTTGGGAATCTCTCATGGAACATTTCACCCTACCAGATCATTTCACAGATGCAGATGTGCAGAAAGTTAAGGACGCTGCTCTTAGGAAGATGGCAATTGCATTCAGCACCCACAAGAAAACTATATGGGCCAAGTACGTCGAAGGAGAAAAGAAGACTCCGGAATTCACGGGAACACTGGAGAAGCAAAGAGATCACTGGCCCGCTTTCGTGAAATTCAAGGAATCGGAATTATCTAAGGAACGGTCGAGAATCAACAAGATCAATGCCGCAAAAAAGGAGCATTTCCATACGCTGGGGCCAGGTGGCTACGCGGTGGCCCGGCCTAAGTGGGATAAGTCTGAGCAACAGATGCTGGATGCAGGGGTCACTCCAGTTACATTGAGCTGGCCGGAAAGGTGCAGGACTTGGTTCTATGCGCATGGGGGGGCGTTGGACCCGAAGACAGGCCAGGTTTTGAAGAAGGCAAGTCTTAAAGGAGCCGACGACAAGTTACTTGTTGCAATAGAAGAGGCTCGAACGGGGGTGTTCACGCCCAACAGAGAGAACGACGAGCTTACGCGCGCCCTGGGAAATCCTGAACACCCGGGAAGAACACGAGGCAAAGGCGTTGTTCCGTGGTATGAGGGGTTTGCGGACTGGAACGCCAACTACAGAAGCCGTGCGAGAAAGAAGATGGAGGAGCAGAAGAAGAGGAAGCTGGAGGAGGAGCAGAGGAAGCAGGAAGCAGAACGCCTTAAAGTCCTGGAATCAGCGCACGCGGAGTTGGCACTCCAATTTCAGCGGCAGCAGCAGCAGATCGACTCACTTAGCCAAGAAAAGGGGTCTCAGCAGCGGCAGCAGCTAGCGGATGATCCAGCATTGGATAGCACCGTCCCATCCATGCCGAGAAGCAGCGTAGGTTCCGCCCCGGCCGAGGCACTGCTGGATACATACCCTGTGGATGACATCATGGAGAACACTAATTGTGAGCTACACTTCAAAATGAAGAACATATCCATGAAGGTGGCGGACGCCATTGCTTATACAAATCCCCCCGAAGCAACCTTTCATTGCAACCCGATTCCAGCTGGCTATGCTCGTGTCATAGTTGATGAAGTGGTGGCACAATATCCGGGGCTAGAGCTTGACATTCCTGGAGGTGACGACGAGCACACACTGGGAGAGGCCATACATCGTATCATCCTATGGAGAAAGGATTGCATCATCTTTCCAAGGCCACCGACACCGCGTCAGTCAACTCCTCCTCCAAGTCCGCCACCGTGTCAGCAGACTCCCGCTCCTCCAAGTCATCAGCCACCGCCTCAGCAGAGTCCTGCTCCTTCAAGTCCGCCAACGCGTCAGGCCACTCCTCCTCCTCCAAGTCCGGCACCGCGTCAGCCCACTCCTCCTCCTCCAAGTGCGGCAACGCGTCAGCCCACTCCTCCTCCTCCAAGTCAGGCACCGCGTCAGGCGTCTCCGCCGCCTCAGCGGGCTACGCCGCCTAAGCAACAGCGGAAGAGAGCCGCCGCAGCTATGGTGGCTAGCGGTACAAGTACAGGTACAGGAGGCAAGAGATTCCAATTTGGTCCAAGCCTCGCGCCTCTTCCGAAGAGGCCTTACGACATGACTATGGAGGAAAACGAAGCCGAAGTGAGGGCCCAATTGGACGCCCATTTTGGACCGAAACCGCCACCGCCGCCAAAGGAGAAAGTGCCTGAGCATGTCGTTGACCACTTTATTCGTATGGCTAAAGCACCAGCTCCCAAGCCTGTTGACTCAGACTATGAGCGCCAAATCAGGAAGGCACATCGAGCACAACAAAAGAAGAAGTCGAGCTCGAGCTCGAGCCAAGCAGCTGCCAAAAAAAGCAGGAAAACTGTTCCCCAGCTGAGAGAACAGGCGGTGCAATCGATCCCCCCGCTCATTATACCAACACATGCGAGTACCGGCGCCGATCAGCTGGTAATAACCGACGAGCATATAAGGCAGGCTGCAGAGCTCGGCATCACTGTTTATCAACTCCTAGAGATCGAGCCCATGGATACGCTTAGAGAGGAGGACATAAAACGGAAATATGCCCGCGGCGAACCTTTGGTCAAGCCTGAGGAGGTCAAGAAGCTCCCAACGAGAATGTATGAATTGCATGAATGGTACATGAAAATTGCCAAGACTACCAATCAAGAGTCCCTCATGGTGAAAGTCAAGGCAGAGCATTACTTCTATGAGACAGCTCTGTATATTGAGTTACAGAACTGTTTCAGTTATTCAATCAAGACGCACTCGACAAATCTATCGTCAGTTATTATTGTCTGTAAGTGATTTCTTTCTATAATTTAAGTCTCAAACTAGCTGTAGTGCTCGTTGATCATTACCTGTAATTATCCTCACTATATTCTTTTCTGTGGTATTATGCAGGATGAAGATCTATGAAATGAAAAAAGCTGGACGCTATGGCATTGGGTTCATTGACCCAAATACCATTAATCAAGAGACATGGACATATGAATGGTATCGAGAAGAAGTAGAGAAAAACATGCTAGAGTTCTTAAAGCAACTCAACAGCAATCGAGATATACTACTTCCTTACAACTTCGGGTGAGTCACACTGTCTTGTACTACAAATTCTGTTTTTGCTTACTAGCTAGATGTTAATAAGTGTATAGGGTTTAGGGTAGTTGATGAGTGTTATGCACATGCCCGCTTAATTTATACATGCAAACGTGTGTGCATGCAATTTCCACTGGATCTTGTTAGTCATTCAAGTTGAAGAAGGAAAAGTTGAAGTACTGGACTCACTACTTAAACCAGTTACTGACTACGAAATCGTGAAGGGGATAGTCAACAGGTAATTTCAATCATTATTGAACTATATGCCGGCCTCTTTAGTTCGTCATTTCCTGATATCAACTAATTAATAACTCATTTATTCATTTTCTTTGCCGGCGGACAGGGCTTGGCAAAAGTTCATCAAAAAGATTCCAGGCGAATGAAAACAAAAGCTGTATTGGTATCGACCCAAGGTAATTAATTAAGTAGTACTAGCTAGCTACCATCTCTTTAATTCTAGTTTCAATACCATTAATTATCATGCTTGATTAATTATTATCTGATTGAATTCTATTCTCGTAAAGGTCATGAGGCAGGCGCCGGGAACTGATTTATGTGCATACTACGTTTGCGAGAACATTCGCATGATGGCGTCCGAAAGGAGCAGATCTGATAGACAGCTATGGGTACGTTTGTTAGAATACTATTCACAATTTTTACATCATTATCGATATCTAATCACACAACTAATACATGCATATTGATCTCCTTAAAAGTTCAATGAGGTGTGGGATAAGCTCCTACCAACGGATCGCGTACTAGCAATTCAAGAGGAAATAGCGGGATTTTTGCTCGACCAGGTCATAGATCCCAAAGGAGAACACCATTACCCGCTACGCAGTAATGGCTCCATGTCGGAGAAATTGTATATATACATGTGTATGTGTGAATGATCGTGCGAGACATTCGATGATATATATATATATATATATATGATCGGTTCTACGAGAAATTCTATTTATATATATGCATAACGTGTACAATATGTAATATTGTAAAATTCCAGCAAATGAAAAAGAATTAAATGAAAAACACAAAATTAAAGGAAAAATAAATCATAAACCCAAAACCCCCCAAACCTTTCAGTACCGATTGATGTTACCAACTGGTACTAAAGGTCTCCCAGCCCCCGGCGCTGGCTCGTGCCACGTGGTGGCCCTTTAGTGACGGTTTGTGTTGAACCGGTACTAAAGGGGGAACCTTTAGTCCCCACCCTTTTGTGCCGGTTGCAGAACCGGCACTATAGGGCTTTACGAACCAGTGCTATAGCCCGGTTCTGCACTAGTCGGTCTGTCCTTGCCGAGGCTGAGGAAGACGGCGTGGGGCGGATGCCAAGGACCCACACAGTGCAGTTGCGGCGAGACGCTTCGGGAGAGGCGGGCGGAGGTGGCCAGTTGGGCGACAATTTAGGTGGTCGTTACGGCGTCACCAGAGGAGAGCGAGGCCCCTTCAGAGGGAGGATACAGGGACAACATGGAATCGGGAGGCATCATGGTACAAGCCAATAAGGTTGTCGGTCCTGCGGTTGGCTTGCTTGGATGCGGCAGCTCTCGCGTGGAGAGACAAGGGGAGAATGGCGGATGATTCTGCAAGACGAAAGAGAGTGCCACGTCATGACAATGTCAGGGTCAGCTTGCAGTACTTGTCATACATGCATTAACTCTATATGAACTAGGTAGTACAAGAAGTGGATATGGTATGAACCATCATACTACGTGGGATGTGAGACAATATGGTGATCATCACGATACTGCAAACATATACATACGATGACTCAATCTAAATTACATTATTTTTTGTCGAATGTTGTTAGTTTGAGAAATTCTATAGTTATTTGCATTACGTCAAGCACTTATTGATTTTAAAGTGCATAAGCAAAATTCTACAACAACATTATCAAAGCACGCCCTAAATTGAGACCACAACTCATAATTGTATCAGAGTCATTGTTGGGGCGCGAACAAAGATTTAGTAAGGCTGGCCATAGTGGGGGTAACATAAGCGGTATCATGCACTTGGGACTAGCAAATATGCTTATGTGGCAGACAATTAAAGAAGAGAGAGAGGGTTAGAGGAACATAGGTAGATACCGTATCATGTTAAATGCTATGCTACTTTGTGTCATGCATGACAATAAATATGATCGTCTATGATACTATTTTATGATACTATGCACTATGGAGCTAGTATCATACACTAGTATCATATGCATGATACTAGTATATGATACTCCCCACTATGAGTAGCCTAATCCATTGCAAATTTCGCATACTACCTTGGATTGAGATGGTACAAAAGGATTTTTTGCACCTCTTGGCAAGTTGGGAAACTTTCATGTTGATGACTTTTTATTTTATGCCTTCATGATAACAACTTGTTTACAACACACTTCTATGACACACCGCCACCCACCGCGGCCCCTCTCCATTGAAAATAATAAAATATAAATGCTCTAGATTGTTTAAATCATGTCATGTGGTTGTGTTGTTGCTTCTGGAATTCAAATATATATGTGATATATTTTGAACTAGATCAAATATCATCTACTATGGCTGGTTTAATGATACAAATCCTATAATCGTTTTCTAAATTATTTTTTGGTTGTCATAGTGTTCCCATGAAAATAATTGTCATGTGCATCGAAGGCGCAAAAGGTTTATGATAAGAAGCATTTCTCAACAACATCCTCCTAGTTGTCGATTTTGGATAATTCATAATTTTATGTGATGAGATGGTTAATGCATATCATTTTTCATGTGCATTTTCGTTGTTAAGTTCAGTTGTGGCACCATTGCATCTTATTATGTTTACTAACTATGTTTCACATACATATGTAGAGAGAAACATGGACATCACAACACCATTCACTTAGTTGGGCAATTGGGTTGTTACTAGCCACAAAAAAAGAGCGGATGGTCGACCTCCGGCACTTAAACGAGGAAGCGACTTGCTAGTGGAAATGATGAGAAGGGGAAGAAAGGCATGCAAGGTGAGGCTGGCTGAGCAAACGAAACACCCCAAGGATTTGATGAGAATGTCATAAGCCAACCCTAGACTAATAAGTTGGGCTTAATGCAACATTGCCCCCCCCCCCCCCCCCCACCACCACTACCACCATAATGCGCTTTAATCAGAATTTCTAAAAGTTCAGATGCTCCAAGGATTTCGTGAGAATATTAGCAAGCCCATCATACTTGCATATGTTATTAACCACCACTTTGCTTTCTTTTTTGATTTGTCGACATGAAGAACTTTGTTGCACTGATACATACAAGTGCTATTTTAATCGGCACCTATCCTATTTTCCAAACAAAGTTAGCACGGGTAACATGAATGGTTGGCTAATGAAATAGCTGGTCCAAGAAAAATTAGCATGCCAACAAGAACGTGCATGCTGTAGAGGTGAAAAACATCAAAAGACACGGTGCTGTCGTCATTGAAGATCATACAACAATGGCGTCACCATTAGCTATCACTATGCGTAGACTAAACCCTATAACTCACAGAGAGAAGAGATTCTAGTACCACAATAACTCGCAGTGTTTTCCAGAGGTTTTCATTGGTTTCTATATAGTGACACCCAACGCCCAAAAATGATCCGCCGGTTCTAAGTTGACTGTTGGGATCGGCTCTAGACGGCAATCGTTATGTGGGACGAGGAGATTGACCAATCAACAATCAAAACAAGAGATATGCGGGAGGTAGCCGGTTGAAGGAGCAACAACGACAAACCAGCAACAACAAAAAAGAACGAAGTTGACTGATGGGATCATCTATAGACGGCGATCGATATGTGGGACGGGGAGATTGACCCATGAACAATCAAAACGAGCAATATGTGGGAGGGTAGCCGGCACAGCAAGTAACAATGGCAACCAACAACCAAAATAACGATCCGCGTGTGCTGCTAAATGAAAGTAACTATGAGAAAAAAGAACCCTAGCCGTGGGATCTGGATAGACGGCTGGGATTGGCTCTAGGGAACGAGTGATCCGTGGGAGATGGCCTCAGACCAATCAGCAAGCAGCGCAAAACGCAGCAATTCGGCCGCACCCCACCATCTCCTCCTCCCTTCATGCCTAGTCGTCAGATTGAGATGGGCGGCTAAGATCGATTTTAGAAAGGGAGTCGGTCCGTGGGACAAAGACACGGGCCAATCATGAGCCAGCATGAAGCGGTGGCGATCCGTGGGAGTGGGAATGGGAGAGGTCGGACCAAACAAACACAAAAGGCAAGAAAAGAAAAAAAAACCCAAACGAGCGAAATCCCTAGCTCCTCCTCCCTCCCGCCTCCCGCCGCCACCAACCACACCATCTCCGGCCACCGGCCCCCGGAGTCCCTCCCTCCCTCCCCTCCCGTCACCTGGACAGGACAGGACAGGAGAGGAGAGGGGATGGAGATCCAGCGGGCAGGCCATGTCGGCGGCCAGATCCGCGCCGGCGTGACGTCTGCCCCCGACGCCATGGAGATGGAGCCTTCCTCTTCCTCACGCAGGCGCAGCGTCCAGCGGCCAAGACCAGCAGCGGAAGCTCCTTCTCCTACCCGACTTCCGCGTCCAACCTCCCCTTCCATCATCAGCATCATCAGGAGAGGGAGATGGACCAGGTCTGTTCGCGGCGGACGGAGGAGCACGGCGACGGAGGAAGGTTGTCAAGGTCCAACCCTCGATTTGCTCTCCTTTCTTTCCTCCCTCCCTCCCTCCCTCCCTCACGTTCGGCTCCTACTCCACAACCGCAGGGACGGCAGAGTGATTGGGGGTGGTCGACGGCCGAGCAGGTCAGGGCGAACAAGCCGAGCCATTGTCAGAGTTCCATGAGCACCACCAGCAGCAAGGTTCCCACTCTTGGGCTGCTCACTTCCTCAACTGACTGCCCATTCATGGGAGTAATTTCATTTCTCGTGCATGTCTGAATCTTTGCTGTTGGCGAATTGCACGAGCACCTGCCTGCCTGGTATCTATACTTTTGTTAATTAGCTGCTACTAATTGCTAGTATCCTCGTGGCTAGCTTTATTAGTTCGATTGCCGGTGCCGGCATGCAAAAGATGGATGTACCAGTACACATCACACTGTATATAGTATCTATCTATGCTGATAAGAATTTTCTTTTTCAGAAGGAAAACAAGTCAAACCATGTACAATTATTATGCACACACGCATGCATGGTGATTGCTGATTGTTTAGTTTAGTTTAGTTTCTTGCGAATCCCACCTTTACTGGCTAGCACTCACACTTCATATTACAAATCCAATCTGCATACAATCCAATCTTATCAATATGTAGTCCCTTTATATATCCTGTATAAAATAATTTCCATGCACGTCGGTTCTGCCATGCTCGGCTTCCTCCTTTCTTCCGTTGGTTTCCTCCCTCATGTTCGGCTGCTACTCCACAACCACAGGGACGGCAGAGTGATTCGGGGTGGTCCAAGGTGGTCTGACGGAGGAGCAGGTCGGGGGGAACACGCTTAGCCATCGTCCGAGGTCCAGCTGCAGCAGCAGCTCAGGTTCCCACTCTTGGGCTGCTCACTTACTCGACTGACTGTCCACCCATGGAGTAATTTGATTCCTTGTGTAAGTCTGAATCATGCTGTTGCTGAATCGCATGAGCACCTGCCTTGCTTGCTTGCTATCTATACTTTTGTTTGTTGATTAACTACTACTGGACTTGCTAGTATTCTCATGGCTAGTTTTATTACTTCACGCAAAATATGGATGTACCACTACACATCAGACTATCTGTATATTTAGTATCTAGCTATGTTGATAAGATTTTTTATTTTTACCTTTTTGGAAAGAAATCAAGTCAAACTATGCGTGTACATTTACTATGCACGTACTCGTGGTGATTGCTGCTTGTTTACTTTTGTTTTCTTGTGAATCCCGTCTGTATTGAGTATTGACTAGCACTCACACTTCATATCACAAATCCGCCGTGCATACAATCCAATCTTATCAGTTCGTAGTTGATTTATATATCCTGTAAATAACACGTCAGTTCTACCATGTCAACAGTGATGGTTCAGATATGCTTTTCATTCCAGTGGATTGATTCACATGATGCGGTTTTGTTTTCTCGCACATGCAGGTATACGACAGAGCCCCCATTTTGCTTGGTGTGCGGCGGGGACTCTTCTTCCAGTCTGACGCCTTCGGTTGCCCTGTTTCTTCTTCCACTCCTGGGTTGCTCAGTTCCTCAACTGACTGCTCTCATGTATGTCTTAATCATCGGCGAATCGCATGAGCACCTGCCCTACTTGCTTGCCTGCTTTGTATCCATACTTTTGTTAATTAGCTACCACTTGCTAGTATTCTCGTGGCTAGCTTTATTAGTTCGATTGCCGGTGCTGGCATGCAAAAGATGGATGTACCAGTACACATCACACTGTCTATATAGTATCTATCTATGTTGATAAGAAATTTCTTTTTCAGAAAGAAATCAAGTGAAACCATATACAATTATTATGCACACACGCATGGTGATTGCTGATTGTTTTGTTTTGTTTTCTTGCGAATCCCATCTTTACCGACTAGCACTCACACTTCATATTACAAATCCAATCTGCATACAATCCAATATTATAAATATGTAGTCCCTTTATATATCCTGTGTAAAGTAATTTCCTTGTACGTCGATTCTACCATGCTCGGCTTCCTCCTTCATTCCGTTGGTTTCCTCCCTCATGCTTGGTTGCTACTCCACAACCACAGGGACGGCAGAGCGATTCGGGGTGGTCCAAGGTGGTCTGACGGGGGAGCAGGTCGGGGGGAACACGCTGAGCCATCGTCCGAGGTCCAGCAGCAGCTCAGGTTACCACTCTTGGGCTGCTCACTTACTCAATTGACTGTCCACCCATGGAGTAATTTCATTCCTTGTGTATGTCTGAATCATGCTGTTGGTGAATCGCTTGAGCACCTGTCATGCTTGCTTGCTATCTATACTTTTGTTTGTTGAGTAGCTACTACTGGACTTGCTAGTATTCTCATGACTAGTTTTATTACTTCATGCAAAAGATGGATGTACCACTACACATCAGACTATCTGTATAGCATCTATGTTGATAAGAAATTTTTCTTTTTCAGAAAGAAATCAAGTCAAACTATGCATGTACAACTGTTATGCACACACGCATTGTGATTGCTGATTGTTTACTTTTGTTTTCTTGCGAATCTCATCTTTACTGACTAGCACTCACATTCCATCTTACAAATCCCCTCTGTATACAATCCAATCTTATAAATATGTAGTTAATTTATATATCCTGTAAATAATTTCGTTGCACGCAGGTTCTACCATGTCAACAATGATGATTTAGTCACGCTTTCTGCCAGGTGCCAGCGGATGGATTCACATGACGCGGATTAGTTTTCTCACACACGCGTGTGCATGACAGAGCCAGCATTCTGTTTGGTGTGCCGCTGGGGCTCTTCTTCCACTCCGATGCCTTTGGTGGCCCTGTTTCATCTTCCACTCCGATGCCTTCAGTGGCCCTGATTCTCCTTCCACTCCGGCATATGTGGTGGTAAGCAACTCCCTCTCTCTCTCTCTCTCATGCTCTGCATGTCCGCGACCATCGAGCCGTGGTTAGTTCTGTGTTGGCCATCATGCAACGGTGACTTACATGGTTTTATGGTCTACAATGCCACCTTTGCACTTCGCGGTATCTAGAGTTTTAGTGGATTTAGCCCTCAAGCGTGCACATTGTGGGGCACCTGCAAAGACTACATAACAGCAGCCCAAATTATTGTAGGAGTTTATGTTTTGCAGTGTTGGCCTTTTCATTTAATATAAATAAGAAAACGTGTTAGAAATCATCACTTCTTGTTTGTCAACTTGAAAGATCACTGTAGTAGTATGCAATTCTTGGCTAAACTACAATGTCTATCTCTAAGCTAACCATGTTATAAGGTAAGACACCATCGTTGAATTGAAATACATGTGGCTGTACATGTTGTGATTTGAATGATCTCCCCTTAATCTGGATTGCCTTGTCATGTGCATAGTTGGTCCGTTTAACAACTGATTTTAAATTATATAAATAGAAGATATAAAGAGAGGGGCGGTTTGGAGAGCATGAGATAGCTACTGTTAAAAGCAAGGGGGTTATGCTCCCTTTTCTCTTATTCTTTCGTAATGCCTCTTGGTCATACACTAGAGTAAAATCTCAGTTCTCTGTCGGAGGTAATCAGTGTTAAATGGACAACCTTTCCATCCAGAAAATTAAAGTACTTATTTTAGTCAGATAAAATATGAGATGTCCATCCCTGCTGTCTCTAGTCTAGTGTATTTTATGCTTCAGAAGTGTTGGCTGTTATGTTTGTAGAGAAGAGGTAATATGGAAGATATTTTTTTTCTCAAGAGAGGAGTAAATGAAATCGTGTATTGATAACCTGTTAATATGATTTTGATGGTTGTAGGGTTGTTTAGTTGCATCATAAGACATCGTTGCTGAATTGAAATACACTTGTACATGTTGTGATCATCTGGATTGCCTTGTCTTCACATGTATAACTGGTCTGTTTTATGAAGCTTCTCGGCAGGTACATGCCTTGTTAACAAATAACTAGTGGTTTAAAATACAAATGTAAGATAGAAAGAGAGGGGAGGTTTGGAGAGTATGAGATAGTTATTGCAAAAAGGAAAGGGGGTTCCGTTCTCTATCTCTCTTATTATGTGGTAATGCTTCTTGGTCATACACTAAAGTAGATTTTCTGTGAGAGAAAATCAATGTCAAATGGAAAAATGGACGACCTTTCCATGCAGAAAATTAAAGTCCTTATTATAGTAGTCATGTAAAATATGAGAAGTCCACCTTCATTGATGATTGATTGCTTGATTGTAACTGAAAGAAATCCTTTTTGCAGGGGCTTGCTGACCACAAAGGGTCAACTTGGAGCTCCGCCCTGCCCCAGCAGGTGATTAATCACCTTGTTGTGGGAGCCACAGCGGATGGGTCGGTGGAGATCCCTCTTGCAGCAGTAGTACCCCTCCAGCACCTTCTTCTGCTCCGACAAGCCGGTCACAGCTGTCATCATGAAGGTCAATTCCTGATTAGTGAATTAATTAGTTCACTAGACCTATTTTTTCCCCTTGATAGCAGCAACACTAGTCATGGGTACAACATGTTTTTTCTTTTGAAAGTCTTTAGTCTAGGCGTAGAGTGGTCAAAGAGTCGAGTTATGGAAGTTGTGGATTAGTTTGATGATGTCCATGTACTAGATGACTAGTAGATCTAATAATTCAGTGTACTGCTGCATGTTTGAAATATTCCCCTTGTATACATCCAGGAAATATATGAGCTTTTTAGAGAAAGTTGGGGTATTTCCTATGAAGACATGAAAGTATTACTTGCCAGGACATAGCAATTGTGTATTTGCTGCTCTTGGTTGTTGTGTGAGAAATGTGAGAATAGTTGGTGATAACATTGGGGTACTGAAGAGAAATGTGACAGCTTATTTCTGATTGTAGTTCCCTGATAGTAATAGTTGGTTATCATTCTATGCTCTCTTTTGAGATGTTTGCTCATTTGTACTGGATCTTCCAGGGATGAGTCACTAAGAGAGCACACAGAGTTTCTGGAGCAACAAGGAATAGATGGTGTAAGCCATCACGGCCTTCTGCTCAGCAAAATAACTGTCTTACCTTAGTTGAGTGAGCATGATACTATGGGCAGGTTAGTATTCTGCTAACAGATTTTCTGTAGCTAGTAATCTTACAAGCTCAATCTAAAAGTAATGTTGTGTTCTGTGTGTAGCAAGCCCTCAACCAGGCCCATGATGGCAAGACAGTACAACAACACATGCCTCGGCGGTCGTGCGACAGCGGGTAAGTTCCTGGTTTTTCCTCTATTGCTCTGGGAACTAGCCATTGAGCTATGGTCGCCAAGCATCGAGCCGGGTTTTTTTTCCTGTGATGGTGGTCATCTGGCTGGTTAGACAAGTTTCATCTGACTAGTGATGGGATCTTTAGTGTTGTTGGATAATGTCAGTTATTATTATTACAAAAATGCTATTAGTTTTAATTATTGCAGTCAACTTGAGTAGGACACTCGGCGCTCCACTCTGCTACTAGAATACATGCATGGTTACAGGAATGACTATACTAGATGGCTACTCTGCTACTAACTTAAGTTCTAGCACTGTACTAAATGACCAGTAGACATTCTAATAATTTAGTCTTGCAGTGACGAGCAAATTGGGGTGTTCCAAGGCGTCGGCCAGCTCAGGGTCCAGGGGTGCAGCCATCTTCCTCGACTAGAAGGAGGAGCTCCATCACATTGGCAGCAATTCAGGTCCGCCCTCCCTCTTTGCTCATCTCGTGCTGTGGTACAAATTCGGACTCAACACTTGTAGCAGCAGGTCTCAAATGTGCAGCTCCTTTTTATCTTTTTGCTGAAATAGTCGTGCGTGATATGCTGTATAGTTTGGACAAATCATTGCAGAATGTGCAGTTACAGAATTATGTAATCTCCTCACGATACTTGATTGAAAACCTACTAGCATTCTATATTGTTCTGTCTCGATCGGTATGCATCATTGTCCGCATTATTCCCTTTAGGTTTGCAAAGTCAGGCACAAACGTACGTATGTCATAAATACAGATAATCTCCAAGCAGCTACACTACATTGGGCGTTTTTTCTGTTCTATGATTACGTAGGATTCTGTTCCGCCAATATATCATTGCTTCGGCATTATGCCAGCCGGTGTTTAGTATAGAGCTACAAATTATCTCTACTTTAGGTTAGAGTTATTTTTCCCATAAGTATTTGGATAATGATTCAACTATAGGAGCTCGTGTAGGAGCTTGGCAAGAGAAATGGTGCTCTTGTAGCAGTAGATGCATGCCTGTTGATTAGCTATAGTGTTGATAGCTCTTGCTGTTGTCCAAACTCGAAATAGGCAGCGAAACTAATGTTGCTTGTCATAAATTGTCCCGTGTGGGTGTCTCCCTATCTGTCATCATTCATTCTGTCACCTTATCGGTTTGCTGATTGAAATGATTTCTTCTCGTGTCCGTTTTAGGTTTGCTTATTGGAATGATTTCTTCCTGTGTTGGTTGCTTGCAAACATCTGCCTTGGTATGCTTACGAGTCATGCTGCTCTTGACTAATTGGCTCTCTGGTGATCTAGATCACATGGTGGAGAAGCTAGGTGTCGACCAGAGCATCAGCCTGGAGCTCTGCATCCTCAACTGCAAGCAGTATGGGATCGCCATGACCAGGCTGCGGGTACGTTAGATTTGACCCGCAGTAAAGACTGGTTCTTTTCATTCCAGACCTATGTTTCTGCTTTCAGATTTTCTGTAGCCAGTAATCTTTCAAGCCTATCTAATAGTAATGTTGTCTTTTGTGTGAAGCAAGCCCTCAACCAGGCCCACGATGGTAGACAATACAACAACACTTGGCCTTGTACGTCGTGTGACTGCGGCAGCGGTGCTTTATTACTGCTTCGGCTACAACTTTTATGGTAAGTTCCTGATTTCCCTCTGTATTGCTCTTGGAACTCGAGCTATGGCCGCTCTGCGTGCCGGCTCTCGAGCCGATGGTGTTCTTATTCCTGTGATGTGGTCATCTAGCTAGTTTAGGTCCTTATGCTACTGCATATGGTATTTGTTTGGGCTTGATGCCTACTCCCTCTGATAAAGAAATATAAGAGCATTTAGATCACTAAAGTAGTGATCTAAACACTCTTATATTTCTTTACAGAGGGAGTATTTAGGATCTTGGCATGTTAGTGCAAGGGTTAATATATTTTGATATGAAAAGAACATTTTTTATACTGCATTTGCTCTAGGCTACTTGTTAATTGCTCTAGGGATTTGGTACTGTTTGAGCTCAATTGGCTACTGTTCAAGATATACACCTTGGCAGTAGCATGTAGAACCAGACATGGACCCTGTTGTAGGGTACTTGTCCATTGGGAACCCATATTGTCAACAAAAATACTTCTCATTTTAGCTCTGTGCATATATCATAATGAGTTTGTGATACAATTATTGACACGATTTGCGCCTAATAATTGTATAATCATCTCTCTAACATCGGTGCCAATAAGCAATCATCATGTTCATTTGGTAGGAAACAATTCCCGATCGAAAAAGCACAAGGTCAAGTATCTACAACCAAACCAATTTGCCAAAAGCCTAAAACATCATCTATTTTGAATTGTAGGCAGTTGCTTGTCCATGGGGTGGGTTCAGACAGGACCTTTGCGTGCCGGCATCGAGCCGATGGTGTTCTTATTCCTGTGATGGAAGTCATGTAGCTCTGCTGTGATGTCTTGCATTTTTGTTTTGTTTTTTCCCTGTTTGAGAACAATGGTAACTTGTGTTACATAGTTGGCCTTGATGATTATTTTTCTTGTTTCCTGTGTGACAGCTCAAGTTGTTAATGTTATTGTTAGATCGGTAGCTAGAGGTGAACACTAATAACTCATGGTTTATGTTTTGAACCAGTGCGAGATAATCTCGTGTAGCTCATTTCCAAATTATACTTGAGGCCTATATGCCGGTGTTTCATACGTGATGAGAATGCTGTTGTAGAGTTGATGAGTCTGTTCCTCTTTTGGTTCTTAGTAGTATATAATAACTGTCTTGCTCAGTTTCACGCACCATAATGAGGCCTAGTAGATAATTGAGGCTGTGTTTTTGGAGTTTTAACCGTCTTGCTCAGTTTTCGGCTTTTCACACCAGACCTATGTTTGCAGACCATACGGGTAACTTATTCATGATCTTGTTGCGCAACAGGTGGCCGGGGTTTTGGCATGGCGTGCCTGATCTTGGCGGAGCAGCCCATGCTCCCGTTTCTATGCCCATGAATAAAGTCATGATGCACTTGTACGGTTGCTTCGTTCATGTAAAAAGTCGTAACACTAGACGGTGAACCATGCATTTATCTATGGATGCTCAATTTGTACAAGGAGGCAATGATCAGTTTTAACTAGTATGTGCTACCTTGTTAATGTTGTCCTTGTTGGAGGAAATGAAAGATGATATCTTTTCCATTTTCTCCGTGTCAAATGAATATTTTTGGACATTTTGCCTTGTGGAGCTGAACTGATGGTAATGGCCTTTCATTCCCAAAGGATGGATGCTGGGAGGGTTTCAAATTATTTGATTGGAAGATCCGTGACAATTTGATGGGTTTTGTGACCCATCTGATTATGCGTACGTGACAATCTATTTGCCCTGACAGTGGTTGCAATCTTAGTTTCCTTGTTGCTGCATGGTTTATAATCTACTTCACATTTCTGTACTTTACCTAGGAACGTTTGGTGTTTTGATAAGATGATTTGCTTCTTTGTAAAATTTCCTTGTTGCCCCCGTTTCACATTTCTGGACTGGGCATCAATCAAAAGATGTCATTTGTCGTCTATAGAAAGAAAAGTAGCATGTGTTTATGCATGGTTGAAAGTGCGTTATATCGACTAGAGGGGGGGGTGAATAGGCGATTTTTACAAATTCGTCACTGAGGAATTTCAAGGTGAGAAAATTCCTAAGCGACGAACTACTTAGCAGCGGAATAAGTGCTCAGATGCAAGCATAATAGAGCAGTAGCACAGTCATCATGATGAAATGAAAACAAGCACATAGTACGAGTAGCGTAAACACAGGATAAGCAGGCTGAAGACAAACTGACTGAAGAAATTGAACTGAGGAAATTGAGAAAGTCTTCAGACAAAGTCTTCAAATAGTAATGATCAAATACATAGCAAGTATGCGAGGAAATGAAAGGGTTGAGGAAATAGAACCAGTAGCTCGGTGAAGACAATGATTTGGTAGACCAGTTCCAACTGTTGTGACAGTTGTATGTCTGGTTGGAGCGGCTAGGTATTTAAACCTGAGGACACACAGTCCCGGACACACAGTCCTCACCGTATTCTCCTTGAGCTAAGGTCACACAGACCTCGCCCAAACACTCGTGGTAAGTCTTCAGGTGACTTCCAAACCTTCACATACTCGGTCACTCGGCAATCCACAATTTCCTCTTGGATGCTCTAGACCATGACGCCTAACCGTCTAGAGGATGCACAGTCCTCAAAGGTAACAAGCGTCGGTTCCACACAGGAACAATCTCTTCCGTGATGCTCAATCACTTTGGGTTTGTAGGTGTTTGGGTTTTTGGGTTTTTCCTCACTTGATGATTTTTGCTCAAAGTTCTCGGAGGATGGGATGCTCTAAATGACAAGTGTCAATCTATTTCTTGGAGCAGCCAACCAACTAGTGGTTGTAGGGGGCGGCTATTTATAGCCTAGGGAGCAGCCCGACATGATAAGACATAAACGCCCTTCAATGATATGACCGTTAGGTGGGTAGGATATTTGGATAGCTAGCGCGTAGCACAGCAACGGTCGGAAATTTGAGTATCAAATTCCTCAGGGCTATCATGTTCCTCACTTGTAGGCAATCCGCACTGGCGAATTCCTAACTCCTCAGTCAGAACAAATTCCTCAGAGAACAGAAGAACTTCGTCTCTGTCACTGAAGAACTTGACTAAACTGTATGAGATTTCCAATGGCTTCACTCGAAAGGACTGGGTAGGTGTAGGATTTTGAGTTGAGCATCACTTGGAAACTTTTCCTTAGTTTTACCTCGACCCCCTTTAACAGTACGGTGTTTCCTATGACTCAAGAAGAAGAAAATGAAACTACGAAAACAAAAGTCTTCACGCTTCATAATCCTCGCATGAATATCAAGTCTTCAGGGTCACACCAATTTCTTCACTTTCAAAGTCTTCAAGAAAACCAAAGTCTTCAGTTGAAGACATTCATTTTTAGGGGTCGACATTCATTGTAATTAACAAACTCCTCATAGACTTATAGACCTGTGTACACTCACAAACACATTAGACCCTTAACCTATAAGTCTTCAATACACCAAAATCACTAAGGGGCACTAGATGCACTTACAATCTCCCCCTTTTTGGTGATTGATGACAATATAGGTTAAGTTTTCAACGGGGATAAACATATGAAGTGTAAATACTAATATTGAGGAATTTGATTGCAAGATATAGAGGAACTCCCCCTGAAGATGTGCATATTTGAAGAATTTGCTTTGAAATAGCAAATGCACATTGTTGAGTAATATCATGGAGATCTCCTCCTATATCTTGAAATTCATACACGCATTTATCATATGATATGAAGAATTTGAAATGCATGATGAAATATGGTGTCTGACGGAATTCAGCATGCGTGCATTAAGGTACTTGAGGAAATAAGCATGCAGAAAGCAGTTCAAAAGTATCAGACCACCATAGGACTTAAGTTTACAACTCATCAGAGCAAACACCTCAGAAAAGCAAGAGTTGAAACTTAACAGAAATATAGCCCATATATAAGACCCGCTTGAAGACTAAACTCAAATTTCTCCCCCTTTGTCATCGAATGACCAAAAGGGACGAAAAATGAGGACTAACGCCCCTGAAGAATATCATCATGATGTCGATGGAGGAGCGCCAGCATTGTTGGGGTCGTCTGTTGAGGTAGGGCCTGCCGCAGTGTCGTTCAAGTCTTCAGCTTCATCCGTCTCACGCGATGAAGAATATGAACTGGCAACAAGCTGAGGAACTTTGACTTTCTTGAATTTCTTCGAAGGTGGCTGAGACCAGTCAAAGTCCTGTTGGAAGCCCATCTCCTTGAGTTCTTCAGCACTATGAAGATTAGACAGAATCGCCCAAGTGCGGTCAAAGACTTCATGCAAGTAGTAGTGATTCTTCTTCACAGTATTTTGAGTGACTGTCATGTTCTGAAGAATTGCACCAAACTGACGCTTGACCCACTTGTGATTTCGATCAACTTTCTGATGAAGACTAAGGAGAAGTTCATGATCAGTCATCACACGCGGAGCTGTGGCTTGAGGATGATGTTCTGAAGCTTTGGCGGCAGAATCTTGAGTTGCAGAGTCATCATTGGTGGAATAGGAAGTAGCTTTGCGAAACTGTCCATCCAATGGACGAGTACCTTCATCAAAAACAGCAGCCTTGCCCTTCTCGTCAGCTGAGGAAATAGTCCGTTTGAGGACTTCGATAGGGGGCAAATAGCTGAGATGATTTTGAAAGTCAGCCATGTAATGAATTGAAGACCTTGATCTGATGAATCTCATGATCCAGGGAGCATAAGGCTTCAACTCAAAAGGTGACAGTGCAGCATTGGCCAAAGTCCTCATGAAGAAATCGTGGTAGTTGATAGGAATACCGTGAATGATATTGAACAGCAGATTCTTCATAATGCCAACAACTTCTTCATCATCAGAGTTGTGGCCCTTGATTGGACTGAGGGTTTTGGTCAAGATGCGATAAATTGTCCTTGGCACATAGAGCAATTCCTTGACGAGGAATTTGGTCCTTGGAGCTTGGCCTGGCTTCAAAGGCTTCATCAGCACTTGCATCAGATGATCAGACAATTCAGGTTCAACATAGAGAAGCCTTGCACCTTCAGTGGGAGGACAGACTGGAACGACATGAAGCAATTCAGAGGCCGGTGCTTTGAAATGAGTATTATCGGTCATCCAGTCCAATACCCATGAATTGACATCATCAACATTTCCAGTAATGTGCAGCGTGGCGAAGAATTGAAGAATGAGTTCTTCATTCCAATCGCAGATGTCGGTGCAGAAATTGAGTAACCCAGCGTCATGAAGAACACTGAGGACTGGTGTGAAGCAGGGCAGCGATTCCATATCTACATGAGGAATTTGCTCATGATCAAAGATCTTATCCTTATCAACCAACAATGAGGAGTAGAAGTTCATCTGGCTTGCAGTCCAGAAGCGCTTGCGACGAAGACGAGCAGAGTCATAGGGATTGTAGTCAGTGAAGAATATGTGCTTATTGAAGAAATCCTCAGCATTAAACTTCTGCTTCTTGGAGTGAGGGTTCTGTGGCTTGGGCTGAAGATTAACAGTTGAAGAATTTACAGCCTCTTGAGGTGTAGCCACTGGAGCCACAGGCTGAGGAATTTCAGCAGCAGCCTTGGCCTCCATTTCTTCAGACATATGTATATCAGCGCTAGTGACTGGAACTTCTTCAGGAATAGAATGAAGTGAAGCTTGACGTTCATCAGAGCTCGTATGAATTTCTTCAGTTTGCACAGGGGACTGAGGAACATGATGTAGAGGGGTTGTCAGAGGTGAATTGGGGTGATGACTTTCCCAAAAGTCATCATTCAGAATAGGTGTTGTAGACCCAATATCCACATCCTCTTCTTCTTCAGTTCCTTCGACGCCTGCCTCTTCAGCTGTGAACTGAGGCATGGGCGATGATACCAGTGGGGTTGAAGGGAAAGTATCCACTTCAATTTCTTCATCCATCTGCTCTGTTGAAGCAGCAGAAGGAACTTCTTCATCAGATTTACTTGGAATTTCATATTCCTCACCAAAGGGAATGATCTCCTTTGATGGCATGCTTGATATTGGAATAGCATCAATTGGGTTTTCAGATGAACTCGTCAAAGTCTTCAATTTCTTGGGGGCTGAAGACTCTGAAGATGCAGATGCTTTCCTTTTCTTCACAGCTGCTCGCTCCGCAGCCTTGGTTTTCTTCGCTTCTGATGCAGAAGGAAGGTTGATGCTTGTCATCGGTGCAGGAGGAGCAGAGGAAATTGGTTGAATTTCTTCAGGAACAACTGATGCAGTTGCCCTGGCTTGTTCAGATTCCTCAGGCACAGTAGCAGATGCTTCAACTGGCCTAGATTGCTCTTCAGGCGCAATGTTGGAGGTTGCCCTGGCATTTTCTTCAGAGACTGGAATTTCTTCATCAGCTCTGGCGCTTTCATTTTCTTCAGCAGACTGAACAGATGTTCCAGTCTGAGGAAATTTGGGTTGCGATGAAGCTGCAACACTTGGAGTAAATCCTTTTGCCATTCTGACGAATCTGACTTTGGCACCTAGCCAATCTGCATGGAATGCATGAAATTCATCACTGAGTGCTTTGATCTCAGCCTGCATAGTCACAAGTTCTTCAGGAGACATTTTCACAACATTGTTCTTCAGAACATGCTCCTTCTTGTACTGAGCCTTCTTCACCTGCCTGGCCTTTTCAAATTTCCATTTCTCTTCATTTATGAAGGCCATCAACATGTGACTTTGACCAGGAGTGAGGTTTAATTCAGGCAAAGGTGTATTTGGATCCTTGTGCCAGAGATCGATGAAATCAAGGATCTTCCTTGGATCCAGCATGAGGGGCACAGCACTGCCTTTGGCTCTAGCGGCCCTTTGTTGTTGATCTCTGATGATCGCAGCTAATTCTTCATCATCAGCTTCGTCTTCGCTTGACGGAACCTGAAAGACGACTTGCTTCTTGTGAGGACTTGGCCTTGTGCCTCGTCCAGCAGTGGCCTTTTTCTTCAGCAAGGTCGGAGTTGTTGAAGACTGAGGTGGAGCTGAAGAACTTGCAGAGACTCCTGAAGCAATTGAGATTCCAGTAGTCCTTTGGCATGTGGCAAGATGCATAGGTGCTGAGGACTTTGCAGGAGCAGCTGAGGATTTTGCAACCGAGGGAGTTGGAGCTGCTTTTGAGGAATTTGCTTGAGGAACAGGCCGTGAGGTCTTTGAAGAGCTTGGCCGTGAGGGCATTGCAGCTGAGGAACTTGTCTTGACAGCTGATTTCTTCAGCATAGCCTTCTTAGGCTTGATAGCAGAGGCCTCAGCGGCGGCAGCAACAGAATCTTCATTGAATTTCTTCACTGCCTCTTTAGCCACTTTGGCCAGCTTGGCTTGACGCTTAGCCCACTCCTGAGGAAATTCCTCACCTCTTCTGATGCTAGTGGGATCAGCTTCTTGGCCAGGAGCCAATGGAGGTCTTGGACATGGAGGGTTAACAGCAAATTTCTTCATTTACTTGGGAGTGACATAGCGATATTCCCTCCATTCTCTTGCCCATCTCCTCTCAATCTTCTGAATGCGCACTTTGCGCTGATTTTTGTTCTCCTTGCCATGAGTTGCTTCATCAGGAGTACAATATTCATCATAGATGTCATCAGGGATCTCAAAAGCAGTATTTGTTTCTGGCCTCTTTCCTCCCTTCTGAGGTCTTTTACCATCAGCCATTTTCTTCACTTGAGGGTTTTGAACAATCGAATTTTCTGATGAGGTATGCAATTTTTCTTCTAGGTACGCTGCAAATGAGTTAAGTTGATGAGAACCTAGAGATTCAGCAGCGGACATGTGTACCTGTGAACAGAATATAGGTGCGAAGAGTTTTGGAGAGGTCATATGCGTTCTCAGAAGATTTTCAAAAGTATCAAGTTTGAGGAAGATGACCAGGGGTGTCTTGAGGAATTTCACTAAGCATTTTTGACTTAGGTTCCAGAGTTGTGTAGATTGAAAATCCACACAATTGAGGAATCTTGAAGAAAAACGTTGCTTAGAGAAACTGATCAAGGACAGAAGCAAGTTGGTGTTCAAGAACATAAAAGTTGAAGAATAAACACCTTTTGAAGATTTTGTGAAAATCATCAGAATCAACAAGGGCAGTAAAAATAAATTTTATTTACCCTTGACGAAGAACACGACGAACTGAGAGTAGCAGTGGAGAAGTTCGTCCGTTCAGATCTTCCACGCCCTAACTTGGCGATGGAAAACAGCTACGGCGGCGGCGGAGTGAAGATTTCCGCGGCCGGCGTGAGTACGACGGCGACGAGGTCGAGGCAGTGAAGCTCTTCCTCACCGGCGACGATGGAGTGTAGCGGCGGCGCTAGGTCTGAGAGCTCGAGCGAGGGAAGTGAGATCGAGCGGGAGGAGAAATCTGAGGAGGGTGAGGGGTATTTATAGCTGAGGTGAAAAAACCGCCTGTCCGAGGAAAATGGACGAACATGCCTCTGACCCTTCTCATCCTAGCGACATGTGTCACCCACGTACTGTGAAGTGGAGATCGTGTTTGATCGCGGGTGAATAGATAAATCTCATCGAGGGATATGGAACGGTTTGAGCGGCAAAAGCCAAAAATTCAGATAAGAATATTTTAATGTTTCATTCGCAAATTCTTCAGCTGTCAAGGACACAGTGAAGACTTTGAACGGGTTTCAAATAGAACGTACATGAGGAATTTGTGAACGGACTGGATTGAGTTTAGCACAGAGGGGGAACGGGTCCGATCACATTCACTTAGAAGAAAAATAACTTGAAGAATTAGCAATAAGTGAATGCTGTAGAGGACAGAAAACTCAAATATATATATAGTCAATGAAGAACACAGTCGGAAAGAGTGAAGACTTTACAAAGTTGAAGAATTTGAAAATTTGAAGAATTTGCACAATGATGAAAGACTCAGATTTTGAAGATTTTCAACTTTTTGTGGTGGCGTGACCCACCGTGTAAGAATGATGATTTCAGACACCGCGTACAATTATCGTAGGGTTCTGAGAATCAAATTCTTCATTAATTTCTTCACACTTAGAGGGTTAGTCTTCATTGATTGAAGAAAAACGTTTCTTCGTGTGTTGCACACCATTGTCATCAATTTGCATAAGTGTTAGGATGTGTGTCCTTTTCAAAGGACATTCGAAAATTCTAAGATATTTAGCTCACACTGCAACTTGCTAAATCTCTTCTCATCCAAGGGCTTTGTGAAGATATCCGCTAGCTGTTCTTCAGACTTCACGGGATCAATAGAGATGTCACCCTTCAACACATGATCTCGAAGAAAATGATGACGAATCTCGATGTGCTTTGTCTTCGAGTGCTGAACTGGGTTATGAGCAATTTTGATGGCACTCTCGTTGTCGCAGTAGAGTGGCACATTCTTCACATTGATGCCGTAGTCCTTGAGGGTTTGCTTCATCCATAGCAATTGAGCACAGCAAGAGCCAGCAACAATATACTCAGCTTCAGCAGTAGAGAGTGATACGCAGTTCTGCTTCTTCGAGGACCAACATACTAAGGATCGTCCGAGGAAATGGCATGTGCCTGAAGTTGACTTGCGATCCACACGATCACCAGCATAGTCAGAGTCAGAATATCCAATGAGATCAAAAGCCGAGCCCTTGGGATACCATAATCCAAGTGTTGGAGTGTGAGCTAGATATCGAAGAATATGTTTCACAGCCTTATGGTGTGATTCCTTTGGTGTAGCTTGAAAACGGGCACACATGCAAACACTAAGCATAATATCCAGCCTAGATGCACATAGGTACAATAAAGAGCCAATCATGGAGCGGTATACCTTTTGATCGAAGTCTATTCCATTTTCATCAGTGCATAGATGGCCATTTGTGGGCATAGGGATTTTGACGCCTCTGCATTCTTGCATACCGAATTTCCTCAGAACGTCCTTGAGGTATTTCTCTTGAGAAATGAAGATGCCATTGCGTTGTTGACGAATTTGAAGGCCTAAGAAGAATTTCAATTCTCCCATCATGGACATTTGATATTCCTCACTCATCATGTAAGCAAATTCGTCACTGTAATGTTGGTTAGTACAACCAAAGATAATATCATCAACATATATTTGGCACACGAATAATTCATCATCATATGTTTTGGTGAAAAGAGTTGGGTCGAGTGAACCGGGTTTGAAGCCTTTCTTCATGAGGAATTCCTTCAAAGTATCATACCACGCCCGAGGGGCCTGCTTGAGGCCATAGAGGGCCTTATTGAGTCTGAAGACTTTGTCTGGATGCTTAGGATCTTCAAAACCTGGGGGTTGAGGAACATATACTTCTTCCTCAAGCTTACCATTAAGGAATGCACTTTTCACATCCATTTGATATAAGATGATATTATGATGGTTAGCATAAGCAAGCAATATGCGAATAGCCTCAAGTCTAGCAACAGGTGCAAAAGTTTCATCGAAATCAATTCCTTCAACCTGTGTGTAGCCTTGAGCCACAAGACGAGCCTTGTTCCTCACCACTAGGCCATTTTCATCTTGCTTGTTGCGGTAGATCCATTTGGTACCGATGATATTGTGCTTGCATGGGTCCGGTCACTTGACAAGCTCCCATACATTGTTCAGCTTGAATTGATGTAATTCCTCTTGCATTGCTTGAATCCATTCAGGCTCCATAAATGCCTCATCAACTTTGGTGGGCTCTATGATGGACACGAAAGCAAAATGCCCACAAAAGTTAGATAAATGTGAAGCTTTTGAGCGAGTCAGAGGACCTGGTGCGTTGATGTCGTTGATGATTCTCTCAATCTGTACTTCATTTGCAACGCGGGGATGAGCAGGTTGACGACTTTGATTTGGCTCAGCATTTTCTTCAGAGCCATTTTCTTCAGATGCGCCAGCATGCTGTTCTTCATGTTCTGGAATGATTTCTTCAGCAGATTCTTCAGTAGGAATGACATCCTCAGTAGCTTTGAACTTGATGGTTTCCTCAGGCGTCTTTTCATCTAGCACAGGAGGTAGGTGCTCTCTTTGTGAGCCGTTAGTTTCATCGAACCGCACATCTACAGTTTCAACAACCTTGTTGTGATAGGTGTTGAAGACCCTGTAGGTGTGCGAGTCCTTTCCGTAACCAAGCATAAAACCTTCATGTGCTTTCGGTGCAAATTTAGAATTGTGATGAGGATCTCTAATCCAACATTTAGCACCGAAGACTTTGAAATAACTCACATTGGGTTTCTTGTCAGTGAGGAGTTCATATGAGGTCTTTTTGAAGAATTTGTGAAGATATACCCTGTTGATGATGTGGCATGCAGTATCAATTGCCTCAGGCCAGAAGTGACGAGGTGTCTTGTATTCATCAAGCATGGTGCGAGCCATCTCAACAAGAGTCCTGTTCTTGCGCTCCACAACGCCATTCTGCTGAGGAGTGTATGGGGCAGATAGCTCATGAGTAATACCAAGTTCATCGAGATAGTCATCAAGACCAGTATTCTTGAACTCAGTCCCATTGTCACTACGTATATGCTTGATCTTCACGCCGAAATTCGTCGAAGCCCTTGAGGAGAATCGTCTGAAGACTTCCTGCACTTCAGTTTTGTAAGTAATGACATGCACCCATGTGTAACGAGAATAGTCATCAACAATGATAAAGCCATATAGAGATGCTGCATTTGTTAGTGTGGCATAATGAGTAGGGCCAAAAAGATCCATATGAAGCAATTCAAAAGGACGAGAAGTAGTCATGATAGTCTTCGAGGGGTGCTTGGCTCTGGTCATCTTCCCAGCCTCACAAGCCCCACAAAGATGATCTTTGAGGAATTTGACACCCTCGATGCCAATGACGTGCTTTTTCTTCACGAGCGTGTGTAAGTTCCTCATGCCAGCATGACCCAGTCGTTGATGCCATAGCCAGCCTTCTGAAGCTTTAGCAAGTAGACAAGTGGCAGGCTGTGGTCCTGCAGAGAAATCAACAATATACAAGTCTCCTCTCCTAAAGCCTTCGAAGACTTTGGAATTGTCAGATTCCATGAGCACTAAGCAACGATATTTGCCAAAGACAACAACCATATCAAGATCACAAAGCATTGAGACAGGCATGAGGTTGAATCCGAGGGACTCGACAAGCATGACTTTATCCATGTGTCGATCCTTTGAGATTGCAACCCTACCTAGACCCAATACCTTGCTTTTGCCTTTGTCAGCGTAGGTGATATGCTTCAAATGTGATGAAGATAAAGGAGTGTTCAACAGTAAGCTCTTGTCACCGGTCATATGATTTGTACATCCACTATCGAGGACCCACTCAGTAGCTTTGGGTAAATCATCCTGCAGATGAATTAGTGCATCTTACGAACTCATATACTTCAGAGTGAAGAATATGACATCAAATTCATCAGACATATTTCATCAATTAAAGCAACATATGTATATATATAGCAATGTGAGGATGTGAGAAATGAATAAATCATTTCTTCATGATTAGCTTGCGTCCTTTCAAGCATTTCAGGTCTCCAGCAAATTCTTCAGACGATTTAGTTCGTCTGGAGACCTGACCCTGCATAAGAGATTAGTTCTTTTTCTTCACCACCCACATCTGGAGGGGTGGCAAAGAGTTCATCATTCTGCGAGCTCCATAAGAGAAAGGTGGCAAAGACGCCAGACCACTTCGTTTCACATAAGAGGGGTTAGGGTAAGCATATGAATAAGCAGAGAAATTCTTCGAGGACTTATGAACATAATGATTTGAAGAATAATGCACATATTCATAGCCCTTAGGCTTTCCCTGTGAAACAGAAGTGTTAGCACGATGATGTTCATGTGAGGACTTGGATCCATGTGAGGAATTTGATCCATAAGAGGGCTTGGATCCATATGAAGACTTTGGTTCATATGAAGAATTTGATCTGGGGTTCTTATTCTTCACAGGTGGTATCATGAGGACATTCACCTGAAGACTTTCAAGGCACCTTTTGGGAACCCAGATTTTCTTCATAGGGGGACCATTCCTGCAGTTAGATCCAACATATCTAGCAAATACCTCACCATTCTGATTTTTGAACAGTTTATAGTTGGAGTCAAATGACTCATCAGATGAATATGAGGATTCACAAGTAAAGCCAGATAAAGTGGATGGATCTACGGGAGGTCCCTTCGCAGCAACCCATGAGGTTTTGGGATACTGCTCCGGTTTCCAGTAGGTTCCATCAGCATTGAGTTTCCTCTCAAAGGCAATACCCTCTTTCCTAGGGTTCCTGTTCAAGATCTGCTTTTTGAGCACATCACAAAGAGTCTGATGCCCTTTGAGGCTTTTGTACATGCCTGTCACATACAATTCCTTCAACCCTGCATTTTCGTCAGTGATACTAGTGGTATCCTCAGATGAGGAATTTGTGACCACAGAGATAGTTGAAGAATTTGCAGCAATGGAAGCATTTGAACATTCAGGTGAAGAATTAGCAGTTTCACGTTCAATGCATTTCAAGCATGGTGGAATAAATTCTTCCTGAGCGGAACTGATCTGTTGAGCAAGCAAAGAATTATTTTCCTTCTGAAGATCTTCATGACTCACCCTTAGCTTCTCAAGATCTTGCTTTCTTTGAAGAAATTCATAAGAAAGCTTCTCATGATCGGCTAGGAGAGTTTCATGACGACCTTGAAGGTTGTCAAACTTAGACTGTAGTTGCTGAAGATTATCAGTCAGTGTTTGAGTTCGATCCATTTCCTCACCTAACAGATCATCGCTTTTGTCTAGCATATTTTGAACCTTTTCCAAAGCCTTTTGTTGTTTAACAGCAATATTAGCAAGTTTGGAATAGCTGGTTTTGAGGTTATCATCAGATTCATCCTCACTTGATTCAGAGGAGGGATACTTGAGTACCTTGGCACCTTTTGCCATGAAGCAATAGGTGGGAGCATAGTCATCGTTGCCGTCATCAGCAGTGTTGGGGAAGCCATTTTCCTCAGTGTTGAAGATGGACTTGCTAACATAAGCAGTAGCGAGGGCTAGGCTCGCCACACCAGAGTCTGACTCCTCAGATGCCTCCTCTTCCTCATGTTCCTCAGATTCAGCTTCAGAGTCCATTTCCTTGCCAATGAATGCCCGAGCTTTCTTGGAGCTGCTCTTCTTGTGAGATGAAGACTTTGAAGATCTTGACGATGAGGACTTTGAAGATTTCTTCTTCTTCGATTCCTTCTCCCACTGAGGACAATCAGTAATGTAGTGACCAGGTTTCTTGCATTTATGGCAAGTTCTCTTCTTGTAATCACGGGATGAGGAATCTGATTTCATGTCATCACCTTTTGAGGATTTTCCAAATCGGCCACGTCTAGAGAACTTCTGGAATTTCCTCACGAGCATTGCTAGCTCCTGACTCAGTTCTTCAGGATCACCAAGGCTGCTACCAGAATCTTCATCTTCAGATTCAGAGACTGCCTTGGCTTTCAGTGCACAAGATCTACCATAGCTCGGTCCGTAGAGATCTCTCTTCTCAGCTAGTTGGAATTCATGAGTATTTAGCCTCTCGAGGATATCAGCAGGATCAAGTGACTTGTAGTCTCCACGTTCTTGAATCATCAGTGCCAGTGTATCGAATGAAGAATCGAGTGACCTCAGCAATTTCTTCACCACCTCATGGTCGGTGATGTCAGTGGCACCCAGTGCTTGAAGCTCGTTTGAAATGTCAGTGAGGCGATCAAAGGTTTGCTGAACATTTTCGTTGTCGAGTCTTTTGAAGCGGTTGAAGAGATTGCGAAGAACGTCAACTCGAGAGTCACGTTGAGTTGAGACTCCTTCGTTGACCTTGGACAGCCTATCCCAAATAAGCTTAGCTGTCTCCAAAGCACTCACTCTGCCATACTGCCCTTTGCTCAGATGGCCACATATGATATTCTTCGCTTGAGAGTCGAGTTGCTTGAATCTCTTCACATCAGCAGCGTTTACGGAAGGAGTAACAGAGGGAACACCCTTTTCCACAACATACCAGAGATCGTTGTCAATTGCCTCAAGATGCATGCGCATCTTGTTCTTCCAGTAGGGGTAGTCCGTCCCATCGAAGATAGGACACCCAGCTGAGACCTTGATCATGCCTGCAGTCGACATAACTAAAACTCCAGGTGGTTAAACCAAAATCACACAGAATAAGGGAGTACCTCGCTCTGATACCAATTGAAAGTGCGTTATATCGACTAGAGGGGGGTGAATAGGCGATTTTTACAAATTCGTCACTGAGGAATTTCAAGGTGAGGAAATTCCTAAGCGACGAACTACTTAGCAGCGGAATAAGTGCTCAGATGCAAGCATAACAGAGCAGTAGCACAGTCATCATGATGAAATGAAAACAAGCACAGAGTATGAGTAGCGTAAACACATGATAAGCAGGCTGAAGACAAACTGACTGAAGAAATTGAACTGAGGAAATTGAGAAAGTCTTCAGACAAAGTCTTCAAACAGTAATGATCAAATACATAGCAAGTATGCGAGGAAATGAAAGGGTTGAGGAAATAGAACCAGTAGCTCGGTGAAGACAATGATTTGGTAGACCAGTTCCAACTGCTGTGACAGTTGTACGTCTGGTTGGAGCGGCTAGGTATTTAAACCTGAGGACACACAGTCCCGGACACACAGTCCTCACCGTATTCTCCTTGAGCTAAGGTCACACAGACCTCGCCCAAACACTCGTGGTAAGTCTTCAGGTGACTTCCAAACCTTCACATACTCGGTCACTCAGCAATCCACAATTTCCTCTTGGATGCTCTAGACCATGACGCCTAACCGTCTGGAGGATGCACAGTCCTCAAAGGTAACAAGCGTCGGTTCCACACAGGAACAATCTCTTCCGTGATGCTCAATCACTTTGGGTTTGTAGGTGTTTGGGTTTTTGGGTTTTTCCTCACTTGATGATTTTTGCTCAAAGTCCTCGGAGGATGGGATGCTCTAAATGACAAGTGTCAATCTATTTCTTGGAGCAGCCAACCAACTAGTGGTTGTAGGGGGCGGCTATTTATAGCCTAGAGAGCAGCCCGACATGATAAGACATAAACGCCCTTCAATGATATGACCGTTAGGTGGGTAGGATATTTGGACAGCTGGCGCGTAGCACAGCAACGGTCGGAAATTTGAGTATCAAATTCCTCAGGGCTATCATGTTCCTCACTTGTAGGCAATCCGCACTGGCGAATTCCTAACTCCTCAGTCAGAACAAATTCCTCAGAGAACAGAAGAACTTCGTCTCTGTCACTGAAGAACTTGACTAAACTGTATGAGATTTCCAATGGCTTCACTCGAAAGGACTGGGTAGGTGTAGGATTTTGAGTTGAGCATCACTTGGAAACTTTTCCTTAGTTTTACCTCGACCCCCTTTAACAGTACGGTGTTTCCTATGACTCAAGAAGAAGAAAATGAAACTACGAAAACAAAAGTCTTCACGCTTCATAATCCTCGCATGAATATCAAGTCTTCAGGCACACCAATTTCTTCACTTTCAAAGTCTTCAAGAAAACCAAAGTCTTCAGTTGAAGACATTCATTTTTAGGGGTCAACAATCATCGTAAATAACAAACTCCTCATAGACTTATAGACCTGTGTACACTCACAAACACATTAGTCCCTTAACCTATAAGTCTTCAATACACCAAAATCACTAAGGGGCACTAGATGCACTTACAATGGTGTATGATTTGCTTCTTTATCAAATTTCCTTGTTGCCCCTGTTTCACATTTCTAGACTGGGCATCAATCAAAAGATGTCATTTGTCGTCTATAGAAAGAAAAGTAGCATGTGTTCATGCATGGTGGATGATTTGCTTCTTTGTAAAATTTTGCTGACTGCAAATTTGCTCTTGCTGTTGTTTGAACTCGGAATAGGCAACAATACTAATATTGCTTGTCATAAATTGTCCATTATGGGTTGCTACCTATTTGTCATCATTCATTCTATCACCTTATCGATTTTGCTAATTGGAATGATATCTTCTCGTGTTTGTTTAGGTTTGCTCATTGGAACGATTTCTTCCTGTGTTGGTTTCTTGCAAACTTCTACCTTGATATGCTTACGGTTCATGCTGCTATTGACTAATTGGCTCTCTGGTGATCCAGATTACATGGTGGAGAAGCTAGGCGTCGACCAGAGGATCAACGTGGAGCTCTTCATCCTCAACTGCAAGCATTATGGGATCGCCATGACCAGGCTGCGGGTGCGTTAGATTTGAACCTGCGGTAAAGACCAATTCTTTTCATTCCAGACATATGTTTCTGCTTACAGATTTTCTATAGCTAGTAATCTTCCTAGCCCTATCTCTAATAGTAATGTTGTCTTCTGTGTGAAGCAAGCCCTCAACCAGGCCCATTATGGGAAGCCGGTACAACAACACTTGGCCTCGTACGCCGGGCGACAGCGGCAGCGGTGCTTTACTGCTTCGGCCACAACTATCCTGGTAAGTTCCTGATTTTCCCCTCTACTACTCTTGCATCTCGAGCTATGGCTGCTCTGCGTGCCAGCCCTCGAGCCGATGGTGAACTTATTCATTGTGCTAGGGGTCATCTGGCTGGATAGGCCCTTATGGTACTGCATATGGTACTTGTTTGGGTTTGATGCCTATTTAGGACTTTGGCATGCTACTGCCAGAGGTGAACAATAATAACTCGTGGTTTATGTTTTGAACCAGTGCGAGATAATCTAGTGTAGCTCATTTCCAAATTATACTTGAGGCTTACATGCTGGTGTTTCATCCATGGTGAGAATGTCATTGTAGAGTTGATGAGCCTGTTCCCCTTTTGTCGCTTAATAGTATATAATAACTGTCTTGCTCAGTTTCATGCACCATAATTGAGGCCTAGTAGAGGCTGTTTTTTTTGGAGTTTTGACTGTCTTGCTCAGTTTTTGGCTTTTCGCACCATACTTGCTGACAAGAATAATAAGCTACTCCTTCCGTCCCATAATATGAGTGTTCTTGATACTAGTGTAGTGTCAAAAACACTCTTATATTATGGCACGGAGGGAGTAGCATGAATTTCTATATCTGGTGTTTGCAGACCACATGGGTAACTTATTCATGATCTTGTCGCGCAACAGGTGGCTGTGGTTTTGGCATGGCGTGCCTGATCTTGGCGGAGGAGGCCATGCTCCCGTTTCTATGCCAATGAATGAAGTTGTGATGCACTTGTATGATTGCTTCATTCATGTACAAAGTCGTAAAGCGAGATGGTGATCCATGCATTTATCTGTAGATGCTCAATTTGTACAATGAGGCAATGATCAGGTTTCACCTTCTTTTCCAGTTTCCGCGCCGCATTTGTTGGCAATCTTTCATTTTCTCGCCTTTTTAAGTGTCTTGCTCAGTATTATGCACTATACTTGAGGCCTAGTAGAAGGACTTATTTGTTTTATTATAAAGGGATGGTTTAAGTTATGTTGATTGTAAGCAGGACATGATGAAACTTTGTAACTGACTACCTATTGTAGACGGAATGTGTTGTTGCTCTGTAGCATGTTCTCAGTGTAAGGACATGCTGCAAATTATGGTTTTTAGTTGGAACTTTTTCGTATAGCAGTTCATGCACCCTCACTTTTATATACCTCTGTTCATGCATTAGAGAGAGACCTGACCCGGCCGTATCTTTGAATTTTACAGGATATGATATCTAAAGGGGAGAAAAATGGTGGGTCTTGATGCAGCCAGCCATTAGACTGTGAGTGATGATCTGGTCTTGGGCAGTCGACGAAATCCATCTGTAAGTATTAGCAAGTTTTTTTTTTCCTTTGGTGATATGGTTTTTGTGTCTCCGTCAAGGGATATCATTTTTATCTTGCTGACGCATGTGGTATGGTTGGTGATGATGAGCCACAGTATATAACTTGGCAGCTGCATGGTTTTAGTCTGCCATTTATTTTGGGTTGATGTGTCTGTGAAACATACAATCAAAGTGAGATGTCATTCTTTCGATGACCATTTGGGTTTAGTATGTAAATGTTTCTATTTGTACTGAACTGAGCCTGACTAGGGAGTTTGTTTACTTATGTGGAATTTGCAATGCCTCGATATGCATTGGATCGGATTGGATTGCCCACGATTCATTATGTATGCTTGTTTATCCATCTGTTTTGGAGGAGACGTGAGCTTGGTATAGATTGAATTCATGATGATTTATGTAGGCTTCTCAGTGGCTGGTTGTACAATGCTAACTATTTAGTTCCCATATATGTAGAATGTTTGACACCGCAGCTCCAAACGAGGTGGTGGAGAAATGTATGTAAGTTATAAGTCTAGCCCCGCCATGGCGCACGACGCGGGTGCTGGTCCCTTCTGGGTTGCTCCCTATCTATTATCATTCATTCTGTCACCTTATCGATTTGCTGATTGGAATGATATCTTCTTGTGTTTGTTTTAGGTTTGCTCATTGGAATCATTTCTTCCTATGTTGATTTCTTGCAAACTTCTACCTTGATATGCTTACGGCACATGCTTCTATTGACTAATTGGCTCTCTGGTGATCCAGATTACATGGTGGAGAAGCTAGGCGTCGACCAGAGCATCAGCCTGAAGCTCTTCATCCTCAACTGCAAGCAGTATGGGATCGCCATGACCAGGCTGCGGGTGCGTTAGATTTGACCCGCGGTGAAGATCGGTTCTTTTCATTCCAGACATATGTTTCTACTTGCAGATTTTCTATAGCCAGTAATCTTTCAAGCCCTTTCTAATAGTAATGTTGTCTTTTGTGTGAAGCAAGCTCTCAATCAGGCCCACGATGGGCAGACAATACAACAACACTTGGCCTCGTACGTCGTATGATAGCGGCAGCGATGGTTTACTGCTTCGGCCACAACTATTCTGGAAAGTTCCTGATTTTTTCCCTCTTGCTCTTGGAACTCGAGCTATTGTCGCTCTCCGTGCCGGCCATCGAGCCGATGGTGTTCTTATTCCTGTGATGTGGTCATCTGGCTGGTTAGGCCCTTATGCTACTGTATATGGTATTTGTTTGGGTTTGATGCCTACTCCCTCTGTAAAGAAATGTAAGAGCATTTAGATCACTAAAGTAGTGACCTAAACACTCTTATATTTCTTTATAGAAGGAGTATTTAGGATCTTGGCATGCTAGTGCAAGGGTTTATATCTTGATATGAAATGAACTTTTTTTTATACAGCATTTGCTCTAGGGTTACTTGTTAATCGCTCTAGGGTTTTGGTACTGTTTGAGCTCAGTTGGCTACTGTTCAAGATATACACCCTGGCAGTAGCATGTAAAACTAGATATGGACCCAGTTGTAGTGTACTTGTCCATTGGGAGCCCATGTTGTCAACTAAATTACTTTTCATTTTAGCTCTGCATATATCATATTGTGTCTGTGATACAATCATTGACACGATTTGCGCCTAATACTTGTACAATCATCTCTCTAACATATGTGCCAATAAGCAATCATCATGTTCATTTGGTAGGGAATAATTCCTGAAAAAGCACAAGGTCAAGTATCTATAACCAAACCAACTTGCCAAAAGCATAAAACATCATCTATTTTGAATTGTAGGCAGTCCATGGGGTGGGTTCAGACAAGACCTTTGTATGGTTTTTGCCTTGTCTGGCCTATAGTTTTCCTGATACTGCTTAATGTTTGTTTTGTCAGTAATTGATCTGTTTTCCTTGCTACTATATCATATTGTATGCCTCTTTTATGTTGTGGCAATCCATTTTTAAGAAAGTAATGTTGCCATGTACTTTATGGGGAGGTTAATCACGTTGGTACATGTGTTCTGTCGCAGGTGGGATGATGATGTTGTATTCAAGAACCAGTCTCGTGGAGAGATCACGACACCGAAACGGTTCACCAATGACCATCGAAAGTTTTTGCACATGAAATGATTCTGCTGTACGCTTTATGTTGCCTGGACAGTTTGCATGCTGGAAGAGCAGGTCATGTTTCTGTATTCTGAAGATCAATTTGTATGACATAACTGCAACATCTATGTTATCTGAATGGTGATATGCTTACCCTGTTCCTAAGAGTAAAGAACCCACTGCTTGTGTATAACTAATGCCTATGCTTCTCATGACATTGGAGTCCTTGTACTGCTCGGAGATTGATATCCTGGTTCTCCATTGTTTGCTGGCCACATTTTCCAGGGATGTCTCGGTAGGAGCTAGGGGAACCTTTATTTTCTCTCCTTTATTTAGTCAGTCAGTTATGCTTTCATGGTCGCATCTGCTGTATTCTTACTATTCAGAATCTGCATAAAAGATGTCTTGGTTTCATCGCTTGACAGTTAGATAATGTCGCAGGTGGGATGATGATGTTGTATTCAAGAACTAGGCTCGTGGAGAGACCAAGACACTGAAACTGTTCATCAACGACACCATCAAAAGTGATTTCCACCGCAAGTTTCTGCATAGGTACATGAAATGCTGCTGCTGTATGCTTTATGTTGTAATGGTGATATGTTTATCCTGTTTGTAAGAGTAGAGAAAAGAACCCACTGCTGGTGTATTACCGATGCTTTTCTGTGACCTCATGATCATTCATTAGTATTTACAATTTGAATTCTTTTGGACCCACATTTGTGGTCTACTCTCAGTTTGTGTGACTGCCCAGCAGTGTCTTAAAAAATGTTGATATCCAATTTCACGTGTGATAGGATCAAGTACATCCACAGTTCAATGCTAGGTTGTCGGGCCTTTTGAAATGACATGTATATTTAATCTCCATGAGGAACAACTGCGGCATTGTTATCCGTGAATATAAATCTTTTTTGGTAGATGGTCCATTGCATGCAAATATGTTCTCTGTTAGATGAGCAATCATGGTAAAGCTGCTGCCTTGTGACCATGAGGTCACGGGTTCTAGTCCTGGAAACAGCCTCTTACAATAGACCCAAAGTGGTCGGACCCTTTCCCGGACCCTGCGCAAGCGGGAGTTACATGCACCGGGCTGTCTTTTTTTTAAGATGATCAATCCAAATGTATGGGTACTTCATCGATGCCTATAGCAATGCAAGTTTTTGATCTTGCTGACCTATAACTTGATACACATGGTAGGCAGTCATGATCTTGAGTGGCCACACATTCTTTTGAGTATCAATTGTTGGGGTACGTTGCATGGGGAAACAAAAAATTTTCTACGCTCACCAAGATCAATCTAGGAGATGACCATCTACGAGAGGAGAGATTGGATCTACAAACCTTTGTAGATCGCTAAGCGGAAGCGTTAAGAAACGCGGTTGATGTAGTCGAATGTCTTCGCGATCCAATCATGATACGTCCCGTGAACTCTCGATCCAAGTGCCGAACGGACGGCACCTCCGCGTTCAACACACGTACGGCTTGATTACGTCTTCACCTCCTTGATCCAGCGAGTGATGGTGAAGTAGTAGCTTGAGTCCTCCGGCAGCACGACAGCATGGTGGCGGTGGTGGTGGCGGAATCTCAGCAGAGCTTCGCTAAGCACTACGGAGAGGAAGAGGGATGCGAGGGAGAAGAGAAGCAGCGCCGTGGCACGAATAGATCTGTATGGGTGTGGCTGCCCTCTCTCTACCTCTCTATATATAGGAGAAGGGAGGATGGGGTGGCGCCCCTAGGGTTTCCCCTAGGGGGGCGGCGGCCAGGGCAGATGGGATCTCCCCTAGGGAAACCCTAGGGTGACTTGCCCCCCAAGCCAGGTGGAGGCTTGCCTCCCAAGCCAGGAGGCGCCCCACCTTCCCTGGTCACGTGGGATGGGGTAGGGCGCTCAGCCCCTTAGTGGGCTGGTTTGCCCCCTCCCCTTGACCCATGAGGCCCACCAACACTTGCCGGGACCCCCCGAAACCCCTTTCGGTCATGCTGGTCATCACCCGGTACCCCCGGAACAATTTCGGACTCCAATACCCTTCGTCCAATATATCAATCTTCACCACCGGACCATTCCGGAGTTCCTCGTCATGTCCGGGATCTCATCCGGGACTCCGAACAACCTTCGGTAACCACCATAATGACTCAACTATACTTATATCGTCACCAAATGTTAAGTGTGTAGACCCTGCGGGTTCGAGAACTATGCAGACATGACCGAGACACCTCTACGGTCAATAACCAATAGCGCGACCTGGATGTCCATATTGGTTCCCACATATTCTACGAAGATCTTATCCGTCGAACCTCGATGTCAAGGATTCAGTTAATCCCGTGCAGTTCCCTTTGTCTATCGGTATGTTACTTGTCCGAGATTCGATCGTCGGTATCTCCATACCTAGTTCAATCTCGTTACCGGCAAGTCTCTTTACTCGTTTCGTAATACAAGATCCTGTGGCTAACTCATTAGTCACATTGCTTGCAAGCTCATTGTGATACTGTATTACCGAGTGGGCCCTAAGATACCTCTCCGTCATACGGAGCGACAAATCCCAGTCTTGATCCATGCCAACTCAACAGACACCCTCGAAGATACCTGTAGAGCACCTTTATAGTCACCCAGTTACGTTGCGACGTTTGGTACACATAAGGTACTCCTCCGGTGTCAGTGAGTTGCATGATCTCATGGTCATAGGAACATATACTTGACATACAGAAAACGATAGCAATAAACTTGACACGATCATATGCTACGTTCATAGTTTGGGTCTTGTCCATCACATCATTCTCCTAATGATGTGATCCCGTTACCAAATGACAACTCATATCCATGAATAGGAAACCATAGCCATCTTTGGTCAACGAGCTAGTCCGGTAGAGGCTCACTAGGGACACGTTGTTGTCTATGTGTCCACACATGTATTTGAGTTTTCGGTCAATACAATTCTAGCATGGATAATTAACAATTATCATGAACAAGGAAATATGATAATAACCAATTTATTATTGCCTCTAGGGCATATTTCCAATAGTCTCCCACTTGCACTAGAGTCAATAATCTAGTTCACATCGCCATGTGATCAACACTCATAGTTCACATCACCATGTGACTAACACCCAAAGAGTTTACTAGAGTCAATAATCTAGTTCACATCACCATGTGATTAACACTCAATGAGTTCTAGGGTTTGATCATGTTATGCTTGTGAGAGAGTTTTAGTCAACGGGTCTACAACGTTCAGATCCGTGTGTACTTCACAAATCTTTATGTCATACTATAGATGCTGCTAGCATGCTCCACTTGGAGCTATTTCAATGGCTGCTCTACTATACGTATCCGGTTTGCTACTCAGAGTCATCTGGATTGGTGTTAAAGCTTGCATCAACGTAACCCTTTACGCCGAACTCTTTATCATCTCCATAACCGAGAAACTCTACTCAGAGTCATCCGGATTAGTGTTAAAGCTTGCATCGACGTAACCCTTAACGCCGAACTCTTTATCACCTCCATAACCGAGAAAAATTTCCTTATTCCTCTAAGGATAATTTTGACCGCTGTCCAGTGATCCACTCCTAGATCACTCTTGTACCCCCTTGTCAGACATGTGGCAGGGCACATATCAGGTGCGGTACACAGCATGGCATACCGTATAGAGCCTATGGCTAAGGCATAGGGGACGACCTTCGTCCTTTCTCTTCTTCTGCCATGGTCGAGCTTTGAGTCTCACTCAACTTCACACCTTACCACTCAGGCAAGAACTCCTTCTTTGACTGATCCATTTTGAACCCCTTCAAAATCATGTCAAGGTATGTGCTCTATGAAAGTCTTATCAGGCGTCTTAATCTATTTCTATAGATCTTATGCCCAATATGTAAGCAGTTTTACCCAGGTCTTCCTTTGAAAAACACCTTTCAAACAACCCTTTATGCTTTCCAAAAATTCTACATCATTTCCGATCAACAATATGTCATCCACATATACTTATCAGAAATATTGTAGTGCTCCCACTCACTTTCTTGTAAATACAAGTTTCTTACAAACTTTGTATAAACCCACAAGCTTCGATCACCTCATCAAAGCGTATATTCCAACTCCGAGATGCTTGCTCCAGTCCATAGAAGGATCGCTGGAGCTTGCATACCTTTTAGCATCCTTAGGATCGACAAAACCTTCTGGTTGTATCACATACAACCTTTCCTCACGGAAACCGTTAAAGAAACTCTGTTTTGACATCCATCTGCCAGATTTCGTAATCGAAAAATGCAGCAACTGCTAACATAATTCTGACGGACTCAAGCACCGCTACGGGTGAGAACGTCTCATCGTAGTCAACTCCTTGAACTTGTGAAAACCCCTTTGCCACAAGTCGAGCTTTACAGACGGTGACATTACCGTCTGCGTCCGTCTTCTTCTTGAAGATCCATTTATTCTGAATGGCCTTTCGCCTTTCAGGTAATACTTCCAAAGTCCACACTTCGTTTTCATACATGGATCCCATCTCGGATTTCATGGCCTCTAACCATTTGTCGGAATACGGGCCCACCATCGCTTCTCCATAGGTCGTAGGTTCATCGTTGTTGTTGTCCAACAACGTGACCTCCAAGACAGGGTTACCGTACCACTCAGGAGCAGTACGTATCCTTGTCGACCTACGAGGTTCGATAGCAACTTGATCTGAAGCTTCATGATCACTATCATTAGCTTCCTCTTCAACTGACATAGGTGTCGCAGAAACATCTTTCTGCGCCGCACTACTCATTGGTTGAAGTAAAGGTTCAACAACCTCATCAAGTTCTATCTTCCTCCTACTCAATTCTTTCGAGTGAAACTCTTTCTCGAGAAAGGACCTGTTCTTAGCGACAAACACTTTACCCTCGGATCTAAGATAGAAGGTATACCTGATTGTCTCCTTTGGGTATCCTATGAAGTCGCATTTGTCCGCGTTGGGTTCGAGCTTTTCCGGCTGAAGCCTTTTGACGTAAGCATCGCAACCCCAAACCTTAAGGAACGACAGCTTAGGTTTCTTGCCAAACCATAGTTCATACGGTGTCGTCTCTACGGACTTAGATGGTGCCCTATTTAAAGTGAATGTAGTTGTCTCTAATGCATAACCCCAAAACGATATTGGTAGATCGGCAAAAGACATCATAGAACGCACCATATCCAATAAGGTTCGATTACGACGTTCGGACACACCATTACGCTGTGGTGTTCCAGGTGGCGTCAACTGTGAAACGATTCCACATTGTCTTAAGTGATTGCCAGACTCATAACTCAGATACTCTCCGCTCGATCAGATCGTAGGAATTTAATTTTCTTGTTACGATGATTCTCAACTTCACTCTGAAATTGCTTGAACTTTTCAAACGTTTCAGACTTATGCGGTGAAGGTGAGGAAATAACGATATCCATTGCACGTGTCAACGCTCATCGGACCGCACACATCAGCATGTATGATTTCCAACAAGTCACTTGCCCATTCCATTGTTCCGGAAAATGGGGTTTTAGTCATCTTGCCAATGAGGCATGGTTCACATGTGTCAAGTGATTCAAAATCAAGTGACTCCAAAATTCCATCAGCATGGAGTTTCTTCATGCGCTTTACACCAATATGACTTAAGCAGCAGTGCCACAAGTATGTGGTACTATCATTATTAACTTCGCATCTTTTGGCATCAATATTATGAACATGTGTATCACTATGATCGAGATTCAATAAACCATTCACATTGGGTGCATGACCATAGAAGGTATTATTCATATAAACAGAATAACCATTATTCTCTGACTTAAATGAATAACCGCATTACAATAAACACGATCTAATCATGTTCATGCTCAACGCAGACACCAAATAACATTTATCTAGGTTCAACACTAATCTCGAAGGTAGAGGGAGTGTGCGATGGTGATCACATCAACCTTGGAAACCCTTCCAACACACATCATCACCTCGCCCTTAGCTAGTCTCCGTTTATTCCATAGCTTTTGTTTCGAGTTACCAATGTTAGCAACAGAACCGGTATCTTATACCCAGGTGCTACTAGGAGTACTAGTAAGGTACACATCAATATTATATCAAATATAATTTTGTTGAAGTTGCCAGCCTTCTTATCTACCAAGTATTTGGGGTAGTTCCGCTACCAGCGACCGTTCCCCTTACAATAGAAGCACTTAGTCTCGGGTTTGGGTTCAACCTTGGGTTTCTTCACTGGAGCGGCAACTGGCTTGCCATTCATGAAGTTTCCCTTCTTGCCCTTGCCCTTCTTGAAACCAGTGGTCTTATTAACCATCAACACTTGATGCTCCTTCTTGATTTCTACCTCCGCGGCCTACCACGAACTGTTCCGGGATCATCTCCATCCCTTGCATGTTATAGTTCATCACGAAGTTCTAGTAGCTTGGTGATAGTGTCTGGAGAACTCTGTCAATCACTTTCTTATCTGCAAGATTAACTCCCACTTGATTCAAGTGATTGTAGCACCCAAATATTCTGAGCACATGCTCACTGGCTGAGCTATTCTCCTCCATATTGTAGGCAAAGAACTTGTCAGAGGTCTCATACCTCTCAACACGGGCATGAGACTGAAATACCAATTTCAACTCTTGGAACATCTCATATGTTCCATGGCGTTCAAAACGCCTTTGGAGCCCCGATTCTAAGCCGTAAAGCATGGCGCACTAAACTACCAAGTAGTCATCAGAACGTGTCTGCCAGATGTTCACAACATCCATAGACGACGCTAGAGGGGTTGGCACACCGAGCGGTGCATCAAGGACATAAGCCTTCTGTGCAGCAGTGAGGACAATCCTCAGACTACGGCCCTAGTCCGCATAATTGCTTACAATATCTTTCAACTTAGTCTTTCTCTAGGAATGTATTAAAACAGGGAGCTACATCGCGAGCTATTGATCTACAACATAATTTGCAAAGACAACTTAGACTATTGTTCATGATAATGAGTTTAATTAATCATATTACTTAAGAACTCCCACTCAAATTGACATCCCTCTAGCCGTTCGAGCGTAACACGATCCAAATTCACCAACCCAAGTCCGATCATCACGTGAGATGAGGTGGTTTCAATGGTGAACATCTCCATGTTGATCATATCTACTATATGATTCGTGTTCGACCTTTCGGTCTCTTGTGTTCCGAGGCCATGTCTGTACATGCTAGGCTCATCAAGTTTAACCCAAGTGTTCCGCATGTGCAAAACTAGCTTGCACCCATTGTATGTGAACGTAGAGTCTATCACACCCGATCATCACGTGGTGCTTCGAAACGACGAAATTTCGCAACGGTGCACACTTGGGGAGAACACAATTTTATCTTGAAATTTTAGTGAAGGGATCACCTTATAATGCTACCGTCGTCCTAAGCAAAAGAAGATGCATAAAAGGATTAACATCACATGCAAATCATAAGTGACATGATATGGCCATCAACTTGTGCTTTTGATCTCCATCTCCAAAGCATCGGCAAGATCTCCATCGTCACCGGCATGACACCATGATCTCCATCATCGTGTCGCCATCGGGGTTGTCACACCAACCATGCTTCTACTACTATTGCTACCGCTTAGCGATAAAGTAAAGCATTACATAGTGCTTAATGATTGACACACAGGTCATACAATAATTAAAGACAACCCTATGGCTCCTACCGGCTGCCGTATGCATCGACATGCAAGTCGATATAAACTATTACAAACATGATCATCTCATACATCAAATATATTTCATCATGTCTTTGGCCATATCATATCACAAACATACCCTGCAAAAACAAGTTAGACGTCCTCTAATTGTTGTTGCATGTTTTACGTGGCTGCTATGGCTATCTAGCAAGAACGATTCTTACCTACGCAAAGCCACAATGGTGATATGCAAGTTGCTATTTAACCTTCTACAAGGACCACCTTTGTCGAATCCGATTCAACTAAGGTGGGACAGACAGACACCCGCCAGCCATCTTTATGCAACAAAGTCACATGTCTGTCGATGGAACTGGTCTCATGTACGTGGACATGTAAAGTTGGTCCGGGCCGCTTCATCCCACAATACCGCTGAATCAAGAAAAGACCAAGGAAGGGAGCAATCTGAATATCAACGCCCACAAACTCCTTTGTGTTCTACTTGTGATGTCATCTACGCATAGACCTAGCTCTGATACCACTGTTGGGGAACGTTGCATGGGAAACAAAAAATTTCCTACTCTCACCAAGATCAATCTAGGAGATGACCATCTACGGGAGGAGAGATTGGATCTACATACCCTTGTAGATCGCTAAGCGGAAGCGTTAAGAAACGCGGTTGATGTAGTCGAATGTCTTCGCGATCCAATCACGATCCGTCCCGCGAACTCCCGATCCAAGTGCCGAACGGACGGCACCTTCGCGTTCAATACACGTACGGCTTGATGACGCCTTCACCTCCTCGATCCAGCGAGCGATGGTGAAGTACACTACAAGAAACCTGTTAATGCATGACGGATTTCTGATGACGTTTTCGAAAACTGTCATGGACGGGCTACTACAGCCCCGCAGGCCCGTTCAAGCCCGCTCAAGCCCGACTAGCCGTCCCCCGTATAAAAGGCTAACCCTAAATCCTGCTCAGCCGCTCCTCCCTCCCCCCTGCGCAGCCATCCCCCTATCTCTCTCCCATGCGACTCCACGTCGCCGCCACCCGATTCCGGCTACTTCCGGCAACTATGGCCGGCACGCAGCACACCCCCATCTTCCCCACGCTCCGCTATTTCCTCCCCCTCCTGTTAGATTCACTACTCCCGGCCACCAACACTCGCTCTCAACCCATCTCCGTAGCTAGGGTTTCATCGCTGGCGTGGCTCCGGCGGATTCTCTCCATCCCCTGCCACCTGCTGGATGGTGCTCCTGGAACAGGGCCGTGCGGAGGCCCTCCTCCCGTAGGATGTGCTGACGCGGCATGCCCTGTAGCGGCATATTCAGGATGAGCGCGGGCGCGACGGCCTTGTCCCGCTCGACGATGGCGGCGGCGAACGCCGGTGCTCCTTCTCGTCTTCTACCTCCAAGGACGCGCGCCAGTACAGCCCAGGCACCCCGTCCCTAAATCCCGTCCACCCATTCGGCGATGTCCAGCTCATCCTCACGCCCGTGGATTCGCCTCCTCCTGTACGCCACACTTGCAACATTGACGTGGTGAGCTTCCTCTCTATCTCCCCCCAAATCTTGATGGCACTTGCATCTGTTCAGTTTGGATGCGTCCGGATCTGGAAGGCACTTGCAGGAAACGGCTGCTCCTTGGTTGTCCATTTGTATGCGTCCATCACTATGTAAATGGCCGCTCCTTAACTGTTATTTTGAACAAAACTCCCCCTTAATTCTTCCTGTACTGAAACGAATCCTTTGGAGCTAGCACTGCATGTCCGTTGTTGTTGTCATGTACTCGATGCCTGTTTTAAATTTTCCAATACCTAGAACGTTGCACAACATATTTCTGGTCCTGTACTACATGGCTTTTTCTGATTTAATTTCAGTCAAGTTTATGTGAATATAATCTCCTTTGATCTGATATTTTGGCCTGAATATTTACATTTTAGTTATCATGTACATACTGATGCATTGTCCAGATATTTGCTCGGTGTTAGCTTCCAAAATAATAGTAAACGCAATCCTTAAATAGAAGTAGAAGTAGCATGTCTGCAAACATAATTGTACATTTTCACTTCCTTTGTACAAGTGTAATAGATTATTGCTTGAAAACATAAAGATCTCAAGTATAGCGGCAGAACAAAGATACAAATTGTAATTTCAGCATCTAGCAAATGACATATACAGTCAGTTGGGCGTGTCAAATGTTGATGTACAAACAGAATACAGTGGATTAACCATCTACTATTTAGAACAGTTCGGTATATAGCTTAGTTGTTCACAGTAGCTAATATAAATATTAGAAGTGGTAATGTTTGCAGTGCCAATTTTGAAGCTGCCATAGACACGAATGAACTGGACCATTGTACTCTTGCATTATAGAGAAGGCATAATGTTAAATCCACATAATAGACCTGCGATGCAAACTGAATAAATTTTATGATTCTCATTTTTCATAGTTGAGAGGCAGTCCTTTCCCACATGGGGACATATCTCAATAGATTTTTAGAATGCTTTGGAAGCTAGAAATCGATGTTACATTTAGACCTCTAACACGGTCACTCCCAAGTTTTGATAAATAAATTTGAGCAAGTTAGCGTTCTAGTCTTCAGTTTGTGAAATTGGTTGTCTGATCTTTGTGAAAATTAGAACTCATGAACCATGGTTCTGGAGTTGGTAGTAATATGTATATTCTGTTTTTTGGACCTGGAACTTTCTTAGTTAGGGCTATTATGTTACTAACATCTAATCTGATTGTCAAACTAATTTCTTTGCTCTGGACATTGTAGTCGGTGCATCTCCTGCCTGATCGACGTCGATGCCATTATCCTCAAGAAGAACAGGATGAGATTGATACCCTTCCATTATTCTGCTTGTTCTATTCTTGATGTGAATTAGCTAGGATGTAGGGTTTTGTCTATTAAAGGTCTGGACTGTTGTGTGGTTTCAGAAACATTATAACTGCCCGTATATTTATGTGTGCATAACAACTGAACTGTATCATGTCTTTGATATCATGCATTGCACTGATACACTACTAGAGTGGCCATCTCTTGGTGGACCATGTCCTGATATCATTTCCCTGAGTCTATGGGCCTTGTAACAAATGCTATTTTCAGAAATTAGAATAAATTATTTACTGTACTGGATGCTTCTCTCCTCTCTCTGTTGGGTTCTGTCTTTTTTTTTCTCTTCTTGATTTGAACATGTTGGAAGAGAAAATTCTGTTATGTTCCCGACCCATCTCTTTCTGCTATCTTGCTGCTACAAGACCTGAGAGTTTTAGCAGCTGATATAATTTTGACAATTTTGCTGCAATATCATCAGTTTCTTTGTTGATTTGGACAATTTTGTTGCTGCAATAGTCTGAAGAAAAACCTCTGTTCTTTTCGTTTGTGCAGGAACTTTGCTCCCATCTAATCCGGTTGGGTTGTGTCAAGGCAAGAGAAGAGGGCAATGATTGGTTGGGTTGTCTCAAGGGAAGGGAAGCAAGCAATGTCATGGAGCAGCTGCAAGGGCATGTCGGGAGACGAGGGCCGACCCCGGTGCCACGGAAGGTCTCTCTCTCTCTCTCTCTCTCCCTCCCTCCCTCTCTCCCTCTCTATTAATGAGCTAACATAATCATAATCCAATTTAAATAAACATGAACAAATTCGTTAAATTCTTCAATCTCTTTTGATCCCTTAAGTTGGAGCATATTAGATGTGAACCAGATTCAGAAAAATTGTTCCTTTTCATTTGATGCTTGCTTCCATTCACACACTGGATGGTCATGTGAAGAATTTTACATGTGTTTGTCTAATATTGCAAGTCATGTGTTTAAAGTGTTTACCCAAGTTGTTGATGCTCTTCTGCTCTAGCCTAGTTCTCGTAGAACTACATCACATATTTGATTTTTCATCTAATAAAACTGTAAGTGTGTGGAGATCTGCCAATGGAACTGCATCATATTCTTTGTTGATATTTCGCATGTCATTTGAGGTTTACTTGACAAGCGAAATACTGTTTACCTATTGTCAGCGTTTTAAGATGAACATGCAGCCTACACATTGAGTTTCATGTGTAAACTTTTTGACACGTGAATATGTGAAGTTTACGTCGACCCATGTTTTGGCGTAGATACTTTGTGAAGTTTACGCCGACACGTGAATATGTGTAAACTTAGGACAACTTGTAATTCATTTTTTTTACGTATGTGAATTCTCTTATTTCTAATGTCTATTTATATCACAAATATCTAATGTTGTTGTAAATATGCTAGGTACGATCGGGTAGTGGGCTCTTGGTGCTGCCCATCACAATCTGCCATGACATGATAGTTGCCATCACCAAGGCTACCAGCAAGAACCTGAATGACATCATCAATAATTTATATGTTTTGATGATGTAAACTAGATTGTGTTGGTTTCTAACCTTGTCCAGCGTTGTATTTTTTCTTAATTAATCTTGTAAATTATCATTACATGTAGAATTTTGTAAACTGTTATGGTGTCGATACGGTCGGATGGCTGTGTAAATAATATGGGATCTGTTTATTGATTGTATGACACTCGGAAATACTTTATTTTGGGGCAAAATTGGAATTATCCGTCTAAAGTATGAAGGTAAAAAAAATATGAGGTCAAAACAGGTTGAAAGAGATGTGCTAATGGGCTTGACTACATTAAATTGTGCCTAAGCCCGTGACGGTTTTTGTGACGAAAATAGTGTCCACGTAGGCAGCCATGTCATTCCAATTGGTCAGTCCAAAATCCAACGTGGCAGAAGTCCGTGACAGTTTGTTCTGTCACAACGGCTCAGGCCTAGATTGGGCTGGATGGGCCTGAGGGCTGACCTGTGACGGTCAAGAACCGTCATGGAAGGCGTGGTGTCAAATTATGACGTGATATACATGACGGATTTTAAATCCGTCATGACCGTGTGTCCTTGACGGTTTTGCACTATGCCGTGACAGATTTTTACCGTCATGGATTAAGAGGTTTCTTGTAGTTACGTAGCTTGAGTCCTCCGGCAGCACGACGGCATTGTGGCGGAATCTCAGCAGAGCTTTGCTAAGCACTACGGAGAGGAAGAGGGATGCGAGGGAGAAGAGAAGCACCGTCGTGGCATGAATAGATCTGTATGGGTGCGGCTGCCCTCTCTCTACCTCTCTATATATAGGAGAAGGGAGGAGGGGGTGGCGCCCCTAGGGTTTCCCCTAGGGGGGCGGCGGCCAGGGCAGATGGGATCTCCCCTAGGGAAACCCTAGGGTGACTTGCCCCCCAAGCCAGGTGGAGGCTTGCCTCCCAAGCCAGGTGGAGGCTTGCCTCCCAAGCCAGGAGGCGCCCCACCTTCCCTGGTCACGTGGGATGGGGTAAGAGGGGCGCTCAGCCCCTTAGTGGTCTGGTTTGCCCCCTCCCCTTGGCCCATGAGGCCCCCCAACACTTGTCGGGACCCCCCGAAACCCCTTTCGGTCATGCTGGTCATCACCCGGTACCCCCGGAACAATTCCGGACTCCAATACCCTTCGTCCAATATATCAATCTTCACCACCGGACAATTCCGGAGTTCCTTGTCACGTCCGGAATCTCATCCGGGACTCCGAACAACCTTCGGTAACCACCATAATGACTCAACTATACTTATATCGTCACCAAACGTTAAGTGTGTAGACCCTGCGGGTTCGAAAACTATGCAAACATGACCGAGACACCTCTACGGTCAATAACCAATAGCGGGACCTGGATGTCCATATTGGTTCCCACATATTCTACGAAGATCTTATCGGTCGAACCTCGATGTCAAGGATTCAGTTAATCCCGTATGCAGTTCCCTTTGTCTATCGGTATGTTACTTGTCCGAGATTCGATCGTCGGTATCTCCATACCTAGTTCAATCTCGTTACCGGCAAGTCTCTTTACTCGTTCCGTAATACAAGATCCCGTGGCTAACTCATTAGTCACATTGCTTGCAAGCTCATTGTGATACTGTATTACCGAGTGGGCCCTGAGATACCTCTCCGTCATACGGAGTGACAAATCCCAGTCTTGATCCATGCCAACTCAACAGACACCCTCGGAGATACCTGTAGAGCACCTTTATAGTCACCCAGTTACGTTGCGATGTTTGGTACACATAAGGTACTCCTCCGGTGTCAGTGAGTTGCATGATCTCATGGTCATAGGAACATATACTTGACATACAGAAAACGATAGCAATAAACTTGACACGATCATATGCTACGTTCATAGTTTGGGTCTTGTCCATCACATCATTCTCCTAATGATGTGATCCCGTTACCAAATGACAACTCATATCCATGAATAGGAAACCATAGCCATCTTTGGTCAACGAGCTAGTCCGGTAGAGGCTCACTAGGGACACGTTGTTGTCTATGTATCCACACATGTATTTGAGTTTTCGGTCAATACAATTCTAGCATGGATAATTAACAATTATCATGAACAAGGAAATATGATAATAACCAATTTATTATTGCCTCTAGGGCATATTTCCAACATCAATCCCACGCCATCTTGCTAATGTAGAAATACAGTACATGATAGTAGCAACCTGTGCTGTGCAGAATTCAATGATGTTGCTTTGGCATGATAGTTTGCCCTTTAATGGGTTGCTTCTTTTGTTCTTTGCAGTAACCTTATTCCTTGGCCATTCATTATCTACAACCAAACCAACTTGTGTTAGATAGTGGCCTTGATGAAATTATTTTCTTGTTTCCTGTTTGACAACTATCTTTTTTTTGAAAGGTCATGTTCGACAACTCTAGTTGTTAATGTTGTTGTTAAATCAGTAGCTAGAGGTGAACAATAATAATTTGTCGTTTCTATGCCCATGAATAAAGTCGTGATGCATTGTATGGTTGCGTCGTTCATGTACGAAGTAGTAAAATGAGATGCTGACCCATGCACCTATCTGCAGATGCTCAATTTGTACAAGGAGGCAATGATCAGTTTTAACTGGTATGTACAAGGAGGCAAGGAGGCAATGATGTATGCATGGATGCTGGGAGGGTTTCAATTTTGTGTGTGTGTGACAAATAAATTGTTTTTGACCATGGTAAGTCCGCACTGCTCATCCATCTGATTATGCCTATGCAACCAACAATCTATTTGCATTGTAGCAGTGGTTGATGTATAGCTTGTAATCTGGAGTACTTCACTTTTCTATACTTTGCCTGGGAACCTTTGGTCTTTTCTCAATTAAAAGATGTTACTCCCTCCGTAAAGAAATATGAGAGCATTTAGACCACTATTTTAGTGATCTAAACACTCTTATATTTCTTTACAGAGGGAGTACTTTTCGTCTGCAGAAAGAAAAGTTGTGCATGGTGGACGATTTGTAATGTCGTGGGTTGCTTCTTTGTGCAAAACTCTAAGCATATCTGGCTGCATTCTAGTTATGTGATGCCAAGGTGGCAACGGGGACGGGGATGACTCCACCATCCCCGCCCCGATCCCCGCCAATCCCCATACCCGTGAGCCCCATGAAGCTTCGCGGGGACAAAACGCCCCCCATCCCCATCAATATCGGGTACCCGGTACCCGTCGGGTATCCATGGGGATCTCAAAACTGACTGGGATGGGTGAGATTGGAGAGGGCATGGTTGTTGGGAGAGGTGGAGAAAAATAATTATGTGAAATATCTAGGTATTAATCTATATATTTTGCATTTGTAGTACGCATGACATAGTTTTTCGGGTATCCATGGAGTCCCCACGGGGGAATTTTATCCCCATCCCTGCTCCGCGAGACTAACGGGTATCCACCAGGCAATACCCATGGGGTGAATTTGTCCCCCATCCCCGCTACATGATGGGTAAATCCCCGCGGGTACCCGTCCCCATGGGGAATATTGCCACCTTGAGTTAGATGTCATTGTTCATGTTTTTTAACCCACACTGCTAGTTATCTGGCTGTGATTTAAATCTTACCCGCGCTTCTGATTAATTCATGTCCACCTAGGGATGGACCTAGCTGATGGTGAGGATGATGGAAGAACCGGAGGGGATACTGGAGATGGTGGACCAGTAGCCACCATCGCTGGAAGTTTGGTCTTCAAAGGAGATTGCTGCCGTGAGGAGACTCTTGTTTGTCTAGGATTTGTGAGGTGAGAACCTCGATGCTGTGTTAGGCTTGCAGTCCCTCGCTCTTGTGTTCATTATCAGTGTGTTGTGCTTAGTGGATAAAGCACTCATTTGCATGATTAGGACATCCATAGTTCCAAATCTTGCATTGTTTCTCTCATCTGCTTGCTTATGTGCAAATATATAATAAATCCAAGTCTAATTTCATCCGGTGGAATTTCGAGACATGCATTTTGTGAATCTCTGCTTTGTATCATGATTGATCACGGCTGTAGTGTACCAACTATCTGGCATCCTCATTCCCGTTTTCGTAACCAGACCTGAATTCTTCTATCAATAGATATCCAGTGCCTGCCTTCTTTTCTACATTTATATGATTTACCATGTAGTAATAAACTGTAGCTGACTTGATGCATGTTTTGTGCTTGACAGCGCCAAACTTTTGTTAGTACTTGGCCATAAAAAAGTAAAGATGAATAAATGAGATTTCTTTAGTTGTCACTGATAAGAAAGGAAAAAGGCATGATGGCTCTGTATTGTATTTCCTTAAGATTCTAGCTTGTGATAGAAGGTGATGGAATGAGATGCTAGTCTGTTGCATTTCAACAAAGAAACGACCTAGTCTCTATCATGTAGATTCTATTTATGCATGTCTAGATCTATACTTGATTAAAATTTAATGTATGTATGTATATCTGAGCTAATGTGATTTCTTCAGCTCAGATTGATGCAGGAGAGCTGCAACAGCAGCGTATGGCGCTGTTGAGAAGATCCACCTGGGGGTTGATGCAGAGAATGAAGGCGAGGGCTGCGTCGACCACATATAGAAGGGGCAGGCCTGGTTGTTTCATGATTTTGCACTTTGGTATTTGTTCTCTCCCAGTTATGAATGTTTCCTTTTCTGCTCTAAGATGAACTAACCATTGTTATTCTTCTTTCGGATATTCTCGCAAGATCCTCTCAACACCAAGAGAGGAAGAATGGAAAGAGGCAGCTCCAGGAAAATAAAGTTAATAGATACGGAAGCCCCCATCCTACTTGCTTGTTTTGGTGAAAGGACCAAACCAAATCTCCAAGAGCTCAATGAAAATCTCGTGATATTCCTGAAGAACGATGGCCTGATGAGCCCGGGAATTGCCGGCGGTGAGTACCAAACGTAGTTGGCTGTCGTCGTCTTTGATTAGATTGATAGGCTTAGTTTGTCGTGGTGTTTGAGTAGCTTCTTTTGATAATTGTGGTTAAAAGGTTAGCATGCTTTGGTGGTATGATTTGTAACATCCGCTGTAGTGATGTGTGTCACCCCTGACTTTATGAACTAACAGGAACAACCAATGAATGCATGTACTGCATCAGTTTGAGGATTATTGGCAACCACCATGGATGCATGTATGTATAGGTTGATCCTTTGGAAGATGCAACCAATCCAAATGTAATGTTTCCTTTTTGATGATCTAATAAAGGCCTTGTCTTGTTCATCACACAATCGGTTTGAGGATTATTTGCTGAAACCTGCCTATGCCTATGGTCCATTTGCTTGCAAACTCTAGCCAGCATACATATACACATGCTTGTGATTCTTTCTTGTGATTAAATAAGAGAAAAGAGACTGCACATGAGAGAAGACAAGGCTTGAACATTAGAAAGATAAGTTGTTCCAATAAGATGGAAAGTGCTATTGTGAGCTCGAGCTCACAGGCACCCTTTGCTACAGTACAAACGAAAAAAATATTTAAAAACTTCAAAAAAATCTGAATTTTTTTGGCAACAAACATTGATATCTTTTTCACATGCGTGCAAAATTTCATGACAAAATGACATTCATGCAGGTCTCGGCAAAAAAAAAAAATTGATGCTCCAAAATGCTTCCAAAAACAGTTTTTTTGGAGCATGATTTTGTTTTTTTTTTCCGAGACCTCCACAAATGTCATTTCATCATGAAAATTGGCACGCATGTAGAAAAAACATCAAAGTTTCTTGACAAAAAATTTCAGATTTTTTTGATTTTTTTACTATTTTTTCGGATTTTACGGTTCATCCGGGATCACTGCTGCTCGGGATCAATTCCTCCGCGTCAGGCGGTAGTACCCCTGCCAGCCGCTCGTACTACCGCTGGCAGCATTCCAAGACACTCCAAAGTAACAGGAAGGGAAACTCCATGGAACCGGAAAGATACTGAGGGTGCAAATGGAGATGTGTACGTGTTGATTCCACCCAAACCTTTCCGAAGCAGACCTACACATACGGCTATAAGGGAGGTTACGGTCCATGTCTTGTTGCACAATGACATCCAAGTCACCAATGGGATTGTAATGAATCTCTTCTTGTTCCACATACACATCATCTTGAGCAATAGCATCTTCATCAACATGAGCAATGGCATCTTCATCAACATGAACAATTGCATGTTCATCAACATGAGCAATGGCCTCATCTCGGCCAACATGGTCATCACCTAGAAGAACTATGGCTCTAGCATTGATGTCCTCTTCATTTGGTTGGCTACTTGGTGGTTGGCTACCCGCATTGTGCTCATAGACCACGACACCATCATGTATTGGGGAGGACACATTCCGGTTCAAGTCGAGTAGTAGCCGAGGAACATCAACCTTTGTGGCAAATAACTCAAGTGACTTGTCTTGTGATCCCTCAACTTTATCCTTATACTCATCCCAATGCAATTGAGAGGTGATGGGCATACTCTTTAATCGGGACTTTACTCTCACTCCCACATCATACCTCCCAATAAGCTTCACACCATCACTTGGTTTAATCCAATTGAGGACGCTTCTCACTTTCATGACATTATCATCATAGCTCGGCCTTGTGTCAAAAACCATGGCCTCCTCCCCTTCATCGGCATTTCCATCCATGAAAGCCACCTTGTCCAAATAATGCACATTCACTAGTTTATCCATCTAAAAACAATGGAACAAAATTGAGTCATCCATGGACCGGCCATTTCATATGGATGAACTATCTAAAATATGCATACTTTGAATCAAACAACTAGTATACCTTAATCATAGCATTAACCCTAACCCCTAACCCTTCCCTAACTAAACCACTAACCCTAACACTTAAGCTAGCTTGCCACAACAAGGATTGACACAAAATACTTAGGCAAACCATAAATGCACAATAAATGCAAAACTAGAGCAACAACTAGGGTTTGCAAAACTAGTTGATTCCAACAAAACTAGATGATTTCAACCAACCAAAAGAAGGGGGGGTGGGAGAGGTACCTTGGGTGATGCAAATGCCCCGGATCCACCGGACAAATCTCAAGCAATGGAGGGGATCTAGTGGGTGCTTTGGTTGGGGAGAAGAGGGGGAGAGAGCTTGAGCTCGGGGAAGAAGATGAGTGGAGTGGGTGGGTGGTGAGTGGGCCCCACAAACCTTATCCTCCAGGACCCTACCGCCAGAATGCCCGGCGGTAGGATGTTAGAGCCTACCACCGGAATCTGCGGCGGTAGGTCTCTTTGCCACGTCAGCGGCCGTTAACGGCCAGACGGCCGTCAAGGGAACCTACCGCCGGGTTGGGTGGCGGTAGCCTGTGTAATGCTACCGCCGGAGGCTGCGGCGGTAGCCAAAATGGTTAAATCTCGAAAAAAATTCAGACCAGGGTCAGATCCTGCTAAACTACACGAAAAGGGTCAAAACACGAAATTTTGCCTCCCTCCCATTTTTCTGGCGCTAATTTTTTTAATTAATTTACAGAAATAATATGCTGATTATTTATTTTTAAAAAATAATACATAGTCGGCTACAGGGAGGCCGACTGGCTCCTGTCGACTACAGGGAAGCCGATTGGCTTCATGTGGGTGGACGGGAGGCCTAGAAGCTAGTCGGCTTTCCCTAAGCCGATTAGGCCTGTCGGCCGCGCCAACGCCGACGGGTGCATGCATGGCTTTGTACGTAGGCTTTGTACGTAGGCAGCGATCAGGTACTGCTTATTTCTCTAGTTTTTTTGTTTTGCACGCAGGCTTTGTACGTAGGATGGTGTCGTCGTCACGTCGTGGTGCCGGCGAACAAGTGGATGGCGGACAGCTTCGTGTCGTCGTGGTGCCAGTGGTGTGGTGAAGAGCTCTGTGTCATCGTCGTCCATGGCGCCGGCTCCACAGCTTGGTCCTCTATGTCACCGGCGCCGGCTCCATGGCTCCGCTTGACGACGTCGACAGTGGGCGGCATCTCGGCGAGCTCCGTGTCGTCGTCCTCCACGGCGCCGTCGTGACGAAGTAGGCACGAGGGGTGATGGCGGCGTCTGAGCCGTCGACCTCCATGGCTCCAGTTTGACGACGTTGATAGCGGGCGACATCTCGTCGAGCTCCGTGTCGTCGTCCTCGACGGCGCCGGTGGCTCCATCTCCGGCGGCGGTCCGATCATGCTCGCGTCGTCTTCGGCGGCTCTAGAGTGGTGTTCGGCTCGTGCGTGTGCATGCTAGTATACGAGGAAGAAAGAAGGAAAGAAGCAAGTTAGATCGAATCCTCACCTTCCGGGAACATGAGTCGTGAGTTCATGTTGCTGCCGGCGAGGTTCCCTGCGCACAGGTGGGCGCACGCCGGCCTCCTCCTCTCCGTGTACGTCCTCGTCCTGCCGGCAAGATACGATCCGGCATGCAGGATTCTTCTGGTCTACGGGTGTCTTCGTGTGTCCTCGTTGGGCTTCCGGCGATTCTCCGTCCCTCGGCTGTGTGTGTCTTGCTGCCTCTCCCCCTGAAGACCTGTGTATTTATAGGCAAAGAGAGAGAGGCAGTGTGCGAGCAGCCGTTCGGCAGTTCCGATCTTCTTGGAAAGAGATAGACACGAGCGTGTTTAACTCAACCGCGTAGATGCTTATCTCCTCTTCTTCTTGATGTGCACGCTCACGCGTGTATTTAGATAAATGCACGTACATACCGGCCATCACGGGCTCGTGGCCGCCGCGTCCAACCAGGCTGATGGTATTGATGTACACCATCCTACGTACAAAGCCTGCGTGCAAAACAAAAAAACTAGAGAAATAGTAATCAGTACCTGATCGCTGCCTACGTACAAAGCCATGCATGCACCCGTCGGCGTCGGCGTGGCCGACAGGCCTAATCGGCTTGGGGAAAGCCGACTAGCTTCTATCGGCTTACCGTGCGCCGACAGGAACTTCCCTGTAGTCGACAGGAGCGTATTATTTAAAAATAAATAAATAATCGGCGTATTATTTCTATAAATTAATTAAAAAATGTATTATTTAAAAAAAATTAGCCTTTCTGGCAGCCGTGCCATGCAAAAACTTTCAGGCTTTGGCTTTCCTGCCCTTGAGAGGACGATGATTTGACGAAAGAACCTGACGGCCCGCATAAAAATTCCCCGTGCTCTGCAATTAATAACAGCTATAAAGCCAAGTGCGGCTCCACACACTCTCTCTCTGTACTGTATGGTCTCGTTGCAATTGTTCTAGCCACGGTATCCAAAACAGATCCCCGTTGAAAGTGGCTACTAGCAGCAACCTCCCAGCCACATATATCGCCGCATTTGCTCGCATGATGAACGCGTACAGTATGTAGACTTGGAGCAAGGCGTAACAATGGGCGTGCTTGCCTAAAGATTGTGCTCCAAGTGAACGTTGGTTGGTGACACCAAATCCGAGGACAGGAACCAAAACTCCGAGCATCACCGAACAGGAATTAAGAGGATTTTTTTTTAAACAAGACAAAAGATTTGCCATTTTCATTGATTAAGGAAGAAGGTTTTAGACAAATAACCGTTAAGCGGGGAACAGAGAACTACTCTCGCGCAGCATTACAATACTCAAGTGTGCGGCACTAGCAATAGCCCAAAGATAGGCCTCCTTTTTCATCTTCGCGACGACTATCATCGTTGTAGCATTACGAAAAATCCTTGCATTACGCTCTTTCCAAATCTCCCAAGACATAAGCATGAACAAGGAGGCGAGAGCCTTCCTCTGATTTCCACGATCAAACACATTTTTAATCCACCATTCTCGAACCGAAGCCTCAAATTGCCAGCTCCTAACCAGATCGCCATGTATACCAAGCCACGTTGCAACCTCGACCCAGACACGTTGGGAGAACCTGCACTGGAAGAGAAGGTGTGCCGCGGTTTCCTGGACTTGCTTGCAAAGCGGACAAAGGTTGCAGCTCGGCCATCCACGATGGTGCAATCGATCGGCCGTCCATACTTTGTTTTGAATTATCAACCAAGCAAAAAAAAATGCATTTCGGAGGGGCCCAACCCTTCCAAACAGCAGCAGACACGATGCTTGTCGTGTGTCCCGCAAACTGCGGCATATAGGCAGTCGACGCCAAGTATTCTCCATGAGAGGTGAACTTCCAGAGGATGGTATCTTGCACATCATTGTTGCGAGTAACGGAGGATAGCTTCTGCCAAAGCATGGCAAACTCCTGTATATGCTCCAGGGTGATCCCATGGTGGGTATCAATCTGACTAACCCAATAATTGTCGAGGAGAGCCTTCTAGACCGAGCAAGATTTCTTTTTTGAGAGGTCAAAAATCCTAGGAGCAATATCTTTGGGTCTCATGCCATCAAGCCAAGACGATTCCCAGAACTTCGCCTTACATCCATCTCCAATGTGAACCGTGGTGGCCACCGCAAAAATGACCCTATCACTATCATTGCACGGCGTTCCCATCCTAGCCCAAGTCTGGGGGGGGGGGGGGGGGCGGGGGGGTTTTTGGGGCGGGGGGGGTTTTGGGGGGGGGGGGGGGGGTTAGCCCATTCATACCAAAGCCATCACAGCCGAAGGGCAGTAGCAAATTTCTCAAGGTTGAGGATGCCCAAACCACCGAAGATCTTGGGCTTGCAGACAAGTTCCCAGTTGACCTTGCATTTTCCACCGGTCACCTTGTCACAACCCGCCCAAATATAGGCGCGCCGTAAACTGTCAATCTCCTTCCTCACTTCCACCGGCAATTCTAGAGGTGTAATATGATATATAGCAATGGCAAGTGTTCAGTTGGAGAGGATAATTCTTTCCTTGATCTTTCTGTTACAGAGTTACATGCATATATCGAGAGGGAGGGAGAACGAACACCCCTAGATTGTAGGCACGCAGGCCATGGGCATCGTGGGAAGCGATAAGCAATGCCATGAGATGAGAAGAAGGAATGTAAGGAAGAGTTGATGAACTCGCTGCTGTTATCGCATTGCATGCTTTTAATGAGGACATTGAATTGAGTTTGCACAAATGAAAAAAAGCGTTGGAGAAGGGTGGACGTGTCGGATTTGTGGCGCATTGGAAAGGACCAAGAATACTGTGTATAATCATCTAGAATAATAAGATAATATTGAAAACCGGAAAAACTTACAACGGGGGATGTCCGCAAGTCACAATGTACTAAATCAAAGGGAGCATAAGATTTGCTAAATGAAGAGGGAAAGGGGAGGCGTGGTTGGCAGCCAAGCTGACAAGTGGTACAAGGTGAATGTGGAGCTTAATTATTATTTTTGCGAGAAGGACCTCAAGTTATATTGGAACCAAAGAGTGGTACAAAGAACCCCAACAAATATGAAAATTACAACAAAGCCCTTGGGGAACCAACCCAACCCTTCTTCCACCGCGGGCTGCCGGCGCGCCGCCGCTAGCGCTGCCACCACTCTTACCTAGAGTCGACGTGACCATGAAATCTGCAGCTGGAGAAAACGCGGACGGTAAGTCGACATCCTCGGCCCCAAAGGACCAGCATGCTGGAGGAAGAGGAAGGCCGTCTTGACCACGCCAGCAACAGCACAACTTGAAGGTCCTCGGACAGCTCCTGCACAGGCGACAGCGACGAGCAGCGGTGAAAGAACATGCGGTGCCCCCATGTTTGGTTTTGGTAATTGATGACAATCTCTATGGACTAATGGTTGCCTTGAGTTATATTTGAAGGATTTGTCCATAGGCTTTTCTTGGAGTCCATTTGTTGGTTTCAAGGAGAGTTTGTGATGACCAAGATGCTATTCAAGGAATTACCTAAAGATTGGTCATGTGAGAGGTTGATCAAGACTAAGCCAAAGAGTGAATCAAGTTGATCAACACACAAAGCGTAGAAGATGTACCGAGGGGGACCAAGCGATCCCATGGTATGCTAAGCATTGTCAATTACGCTTTGTGTACTAACCCATGGTCTTCGTGAGAGTTCTTTGTGGGGTTAGGTTGTGGTGTGCAAGTTCAAGTGGATCATCACGAAGAGATCACATGCTTGAAGCTTGTCGTCCATTGTGGTGGCAATGGACTTGTGAAGATGAGCCAAAGAGTGGCTCACCCATAGTGGAGTATGGGGGAGCAATCAACTAGTCTTCACCGAGCCAACGCAATCAAGAAAGGTGGTCCATCTTGAGGAAGTCAAGATCGTCATCATCTAGCTCAAGTGGACTTTGTGCAAGGCAAAGGTTTGCCCTTGATAGATTTTCTCTTTTATCGGTCTCATGGTGGTAGTTGGGAGACCGGGTTATAGGATCGATTGCCGTACTATCAAGGGGGGCTCTCGATGAGTAGCTTGATCGTATCATTCGTAGAGAGCTCAAACCATTGCATCCTTGCATCATCTTTATTGGTTCTTGTTTGGTTCTTCTCCTTGTGAGATTTGGAGCTTATGGTCATTTTCATGACAAGCTCGGGTTCATCGAAAACGGAGTTATCTTGCATCTTCTATGATGTTTTCGATGTTGGAGGTTATGCCGGTTCTTCTCTGTTGGAGGTTTCACTCCTCTATAAGCTTGGCATACCTCCCTGCCTCTTCTTAATATTTCCATCCATCAAGCTTGAGTTTACTCAATTCGGAGCTCTTTTGCAGAAGTTATGGCAGTTCTGGTTTTATTGTATCCTTCTGTTGTCTGTTGCTGCAAAATGAAGGCCTCCAAGTGGTATTGTGCTGTGGCATGCAGTAGTACTGGTCCACGGAGCAGTAGTACCGCAGAGGCCCACGGTAGTACCGGACGGGGACGCGGTAGTACCGCAAAGTCTTGTGGTAGTACCACTCCTCAGGTGCGGTAGTACCGTGGCCTCTAGCCCAGCTCAGCTACTCGCGCGGAAGTAGGGGCGGATGTAATTTTTTACATCCGCGCCCTATGCGGTAGTACCGCTCCCTGGATGCGGTAGTACCGTGCCGGACTTTTGCACTGACCCAACCTCAGCGGATGTAGGCGCGGATGTAATTTTTTACATCCGTGGTTGAGCGGTAGTACCGCTATCCCCAGCGGTAGTACCGCTTCTGCACCTGTGTGGCCGTTGAAAACTACCCGTGCGGTAGTACCGCAAGGGCAGGCGGTAGTACCGCTCCGGCAGTACTACCGCCCTGTTACCCCGTTGCTGTAGTGTTTCATTTGGCTACTGCCGCCCCAGCGGTAGTACCGCTCGGTGCGGGCTGTGAGGATAACGGTTGGATTTTTCCCCACCTATAAAAGGGGGTCTTCTTCCCCAATGAACCTTACCTCTTAAGCTCGTGTTCTTCCCCCATTGTTGACCTTCTTCGAGCTTGCTAACTCTCAATCCCTCCAATGATTCTTGCTAGTTCTTGAGGGAAAAGAGAGAGGAGATCTAGATCCACGTTTCCACCAATCACTTTCTCCTCTAAGTGAGGGGAACCCCTTGGATCTAGATCTTGGAGTTCTTCGTGTTCTTCTTTCGTTCTTCCTCTCATTTTCCTCCCTAGCATTAGTTGCTTTGGTGGGATTTGGGAGAGAAGGACTTGGGCACTCCGTGTGCCCTTGCCATTGCATTTGGTGCATCGGTTTGAGTTCTCCATGGTGATACGTGGAAGTGAAGTTGAGTAGCTTATTACTCTTGGGTGCTTGGTACCCTTGAGCTTGTTCCTCTTGGGTGCTTGGACGCCCTAGACGGTTGGTGGTGTTCGGAGCTCACCGAGCTCCGGGCAAGCGTCGGGGTCTCCAATTAGGTTGTGGAGATCACCCCGAGCAATTTGACGGGTTCCGGTGACCACCCCCAAGGGTTGCCAAAGTGTACGGGTTCAGTGACCGCCCCCAAGGGTTGCCATTTGTACGGGTTCGGTGACCGCCCTCAAGGGTCCCTTAGTGGAATCACGGCATCTTGCATTGTGCGAGAGCGTGAGGAGATTACGGTGGCCCTAGTGGCTTCTTGGGGAGCATTGTGCCTCCACACCGCTCCAAACGGAGATTAGCATCCGCAAGGGTGTGAACTTCGGGATACATCGTCGTCTCCGCGTGCCTCGGTTATCTCTTACCCGAGCCCTTTACTTATGCACTTTACTTTGTGATAGCCATATTGTTTCTTGTCATATATCTTGCTATCACCTAGTAGTTTATCTTGCTTAGCATAAGTTGTTGGTGCACATAGGTGAGCCTAGTTGTTGTAGGTTTTGTGCTTGACAAATTAACCGCTAGGTTTATTCCGCATTTGTTCAAGCCTAAACCGTAATTATTTTAAAGCGCCTATTCACCCCCCCCCCCTAGGCGACATCCATGATCTTTCAAGCGGCAACCCGCAGCACCTCTCCGCGCCACCCCCAGAATCCCTAGAGCGTGGCCAGGAGAAGCCATACCATGGCGTCGAAGGGAACGAGGGACAAAATCTCCTGCAGCCGGCCTTCACCTCCGCCATGAAAACCGAGCTTGGAGCACCAAACCTCACGAGATCTGCCAATCTAGGAGGACGCCACGCCGGAAGCTCGTCGACATTGCCACAAGGAACTAAGAAAATCCTTTGCTAATGTGGAGCTTTATTACATGAAATAAGAAAATCCTTTGCTAAAGTGGAAAGGAAGTGGGCGGCGGGATGACCAAGCCGACGATGCCATAAGTCCGACGTGGAGGTGGTTGCGGTGAGAGTGGAGGGCCGAGCCGCGTTATTACCGACGAATGGGTGGAGGTCGCCGGTGCTAGTGGAGATCATGATGACCTTCTGAGTGCGAAGATCCTTCACAAGAAAGCCAAATGGGTAAAATTCAATAGAACATGAATTATCCTTAGTAAATTGCCTAACCGATATGTGGTTTTTAACAATGTTGGGAGAGACAAGCACATTCGTTAGTTTAAAATTATGTGGTGGAAGAGTGGTGGAGCCGGTGGCAGTAATCGGAATGTGATGCCCATTGCCAACAAGTATAGTAGATGAATTTTGCTTTAAGGAAGAAATAGACTACGTGACGTTACCTTGATTGCCTGTGACATGCGAGGACGCACCATTGTCGAGGTACCATTCCGGCGATGGGTTGGGGTGGAAGCCGCCGTTGCTGTGCGTGGCGTTCAGCACGGCCAGGTGTTCCCACGACGGCAGAGGCGGCGGATGGTACGGCGCAGGAGGTGGTGGAGTTGAGTACTGTAGCTGGTAGGCATGGGTGTGGGATCCGGGACAAGGGCCGAGGACGCCAGCAGTGTTGGGTAGAATCCAGCCCCGCCGCGGTGACGGGAGAGCCATCCCGTAGGGTGTGAAGTAGCCGGTGAAGGGGGAGAGCTGGCTATGGGAAGGCTGGCCGCAGCCACCAGGGTCACCACGCCCGCGACCACGGCCACGGCCACGCCCGCGGCCACGATCACCGCCATCGCCGTTACGATCACCATGTCCATGTCCATGCTGTTGCTGCTACTGCTGCTGAAAGCCTTGGCCGCGGTCATTGTCGTGGTCATTCCCACGATCAGTGGAGTAGTCCGCACGATCGCCTTGACAGCCACCATGGAGCCGCTACCACTAGAGCTGCTGCCGCCGGTAAGAGCGAGCGTCGATGCACTCTCGTCCGCAGCATATTGCACCATGTTTTCCTCTGCAAGATTAACCCGAGAAAGCACGGTGTCAAACGATGGCAAGGGCACTGTGTCACCCAGTACAACCCGGATCGTGTCGAGGTGCATGTCGAGCCCGTGGAGGAATTGCATGGCGAGGTCGACTTCGGTGACGTCGCCGAGACCATCGGTGAGAAGCTTCATCCGGTGAGCATACTCGGCGACTGGGAGGTCCCCCTGCTTGAGGTTTCGATACTGCTGGTTGAGCATCATATAGCGAGCGGCGCGATTGGCGAGGAAGTAGTCACGGATCTTGGACCAGATCGCGTGGGAGGTGGTGGCACTGATGACATGATCAATGAGTGGATCGGCGAGGGTGGTGCAGAGCTAGAGGGCGATGTGAGACGTAGTCGGGGTTTGGCGCGGGGGGGGGGGGGGGGGGGGGGGGGGGGGGGGGGGGGGGGGGGGGGGGTTGGGATTGCTCGGACGAAGAGTGGGGGCGACGTAGTGGGTGGCGCCGTATTTGATAAGGACGAACATGAAGAAAGCTCGCCACCTGTGGTAGTTGTGCTCGGCAGGGTTCAATTTGAATTGGATGTAGTTGGTGATCTGATTGTTAAGGATAGGGTGGCGAGCGGGAGGAGCCGGAGGCGGCGGCGGTGGTGGGACAGAGGAGAACACCAGGGCGAACTGAGAATTTGGGGAGAAGATGGTGTTGCTGAAGAGGGTGGGATTGGTGCCAGAGACAAAGGGAGGGGAGGTACCATGGACGGGAGCAGGGGCAGTGCCGGCGCCGGCAGCGGAGGCCGTCCCAGAGAGAGAGGCGGGCGAGGTGGCGGAGCTAGGGCAGCGAAAGAGGAGGAAGTTTCGTGCTCAGCCATGGGGATGCCTGGTGCTGATACCAAGTTGGAGAGGATAATTATTTCCTTGATCTTTCTGATACAGTTACATGCATATATCGAGAGAGAGAGAGGCAGAACAAACGCCCCTAGATTGTAGGCACGCATGCCATGGGCGTCGTGGGATCCTAGGACTTTACGGTGCATGTACAGTTAGGTACAGTAACGTTACAATGACACGTTAACATGGTCTACTGGTCATCAATAGATTAATAATTGAACACTCGTTGCTTATCTGCACGCATGGATCGCGCCATTTCATGTCTTTCCGCAGTTCGTCGCTGACCAGTTGAAGCATATATGCGTTCGACAAAAGGTGAAGCATATGTCGTCAGTTAGTCTATTCAAACTCTATCAATAGCACATTATTTATCGGATCAAAAATAAAAAAAAACACATTATTTATGCATGCTCATTAGTCATTAATTAGTCACCATCTTGAGAGGTTTCATCTACAGAATTGATTCGATCGTCCCCTTTCTGTTACAGTGGTGTCCTTTAGGGTGTGGTAACGAAATGCTACTTTGATTGCCGGATCAACTTCTCTCTCTCTTTTTTGCGGGGAAAGAAAACTTCGCCTCAATTTTTCTAAAGATCCTGAAAAACCTGTGCCAAGAAAACAAGTCTGTATGTTCTTTGCATCCCCTGTTTTCATTTGTATTTAAATAATAACAAGTGGTGAAAAAAATTGCACCAAGTTATAGGCATAGAGGCTTACAAAAAGAGGAGAAAAAATTTATTTTCTTTCATTTTTCTTGTTCATCTAGATATAGTACGAGCCCAAAAAAAATGTGATGATTAGTTATACAATTTATTTAGAAATTGAAAAAATCATTACCATCAGTCTTTGCATCATTTTTTTCTTTGAAATGTCACGGGGGGAGATATTCCTTGCCTGAATATATTTCATAAAAGGGGCAGACCCCAGATCTTTTACAGCAGAGAAGAGGAGAAAACAGAGAACAACAACATGGGTGGGTGGGTGGGGGGGGTGGTGGTATTGGGTAGAACGCAAGCAAGAGAGTCAACCGTCGACCTCCGACCGGTGGTCATGGTGCAGACGCACACGCCATAGGACGGCGTCTTTGCATCCTATGGCTTATACTTCAAAATTTTATTAAATAATCAAAATGGGAAACCTACTAAAAAAGCGCAAGAAACCATATGAAAAAAGGCGCAAGTTATCAGACGCTAAGCAACCACTGAGATGCCTCCCACTAAAACTGGAACATAAACTCTCGCGTGAGTCACCCAAATCCCTTAGCGCTATTCTCTACCAGGGTCTTGTGGTGCGATCGTTGTGGCATAGACTATAACTGCAAACAAATAACACCCTGCATATGACTAATAATTGGTTCCTACCATCCCTAAAAAAATAGTTCCTACCAAAAAACATGCCATCACGACCAAAATAACGTTGTCTTCCTCTTAACTCGGTGGCCGCTACCCATCTCGGTACTTTGGTGGACAGTTACTAGATCAATACTCTATTGAAGATATTATGTCACTAGTAGAAAACGGCCCATTTGTCCCGGTTCCAGAGGCCCATTAGCCCCGGTTCTGGAACCGAAACTAAAGGGTCGGGACTAAAGCCCAAGACCTTTAGTCCTGGTTCGCTTACGAACCGGGACAGAAGGGGCTCCACGTGGCCGCTGCGGGGAGCCCAGGCAGGAGGACCTTTAGTCCCGGTTGGTAATACCAACCTGGACCAAAAGTCTGCCACGCGTTAGCAGCTCGCAGGCGCTGGGTTTTTTTTTTTAAGGGGGGGGGGCGTTTAGGGGGTTTTGGAGGGTTAATTTAGGCGTTTCATATTGTGTTAGCTAGCTAATAGAGAGAAGTGTCATCTCTTTCTCCGTGCTTGGTTGACGCTAGCTACTATACGTATAGAGAGAACTCGACACGCTAGCTAGTAAGAAAATGAAGGAACCATTAAGGACACAAGATCGTCATGAACATATACAGAGAGAAGTGATCGACCTCTCTTTCTCCGAGAGATTGGTCGACCAACAAGTTTTCGTATATCTATCCGACGCTACTAGCTACATATATACAATATAAGATGTCTTACAATCCCTAACATCTAATGTCAAATTCGAGATGGTATTCTCCGGCTTTATTTATGACGTGGTCAAGAAAGAATCCCGCCAATTCCTCTTGAATTGCTCGTATGCGATCATGTGGTAGGAGTTCATCCCGCATCTGCCACATCTAATTTGAAGAAGGGGGTCAATACATATATATGAATGAAACTCAACACAAATGATGGTAATAAAATAAAATTGTGAATATTATTGCTTACGCACTTCATATTGTTTTTCAGAGTAGCCCCGCTTAGAGACCGTCACGTTGTAGATGAACTCGCAAATGTAGTATCCACAAAAATCATTCCCGGCTTCCTGCCACAACCACTTTATGAGAAATAGAGTTCAATCAAACTGATAATCAAGCATTATAAATGGTATTGTTGAAACTAGAATCAATGGGAGATGCACGGAACTAGCTAGTAGTACTTACTTTCGGGTGTCCCGGAACCATTCCGGTGAACTCTTTCCAAACCCTGCCAGACAAAGAAAATAATTATTTGATATCAGGAAATGAACAAAGTTGCCGATATGGTGCGATAATGATCGATTGAACTTACTTCTAGAGCATTTCAGTCATGTCCGCATACTCCTGGGGTTCTTTTCGTCTCGAGTCTAAGACGGTTACTACTCCCCGGTCAAGCTTAATCTCTAGCAGAATAAAGTGGAACCTGCGCACGCATGCATAACTCATCAATTACACTATAACCTCGAGTAATAAGGGAAACCGAATATGCATAAGACAGTAACACTCACTTGAAGTTGTAAGGAAAGAGTATTTTCTCTTTGTTTTGATTTTTAAGCAACGATTGTAGCAAATTGTCCTCGTTATCTGTGACTCTGTTTTTAACCGTCCATTCATGTATGATATTTGGGTTAATGAACCCAATGTCATAGATTTGTGCGTCTCTGCATTCGACGATCTTCAATCTACATAATATAGTGAGGATAATTATATATACATGCAATGAAAGAGCTAAGCTATATATAGAGACTTAATTACAGAAGTAGTACTTACAGACAGTAGCAAGTCACGAGTGTTTTGTCGAGGGCCTTTTGATTGTATAACTGGAACAACTCGTCAAATTCAACAGACAACAGATCCATTCCAACGAGGTCGTGCTCCTCTTTAATTCTCAGCGTCAAAGTATCCTTCCCAGACTCCCTGCAGGTTTTCATGTACCATTCATGGAATCTTTGCATCATCGTTGTTAGAGGAGGATGACCACGTTTGACGAGAGGCTGCCCGTACTGGTATCTGAATTCGTCCACCTCCATTGTTTCAAACTCTATATCATCGCTCAGGTAATCAGCAGGATTGGTACCGGGCACCATCCCCGGCTGATTAGCGACGATATCGCTAGACACCTTGAGCGGGGGGCATGATTGGTTCGCCTGTTCACCGAGCTGGGGAATTTTTTTCCCACTTCTTCGTTCTGCTAACCTTTTATCACTCGAAGTACTTCCCGACCGCCGCGCATCTTCATATGTCTTTTTAAGAGCGCGGACATAGTTGGAATCCGGCGGAGGCGGTGGTGGTCGCTTCAGGGCATCGATAGTGCGCTTCGCTTTCACCGGATCTATCGTCTCCTTCGGAGGTGGAGGTTTCTTTGCAAAAAAGTCCCTCACTTTGGCTTCAGAGATCTCCGCGTTTTCCTTCTCGGTCCTCTCGTATGGTAACTTTTCCAGAGGCTTGAGAGATGGACCGTATCTGAATTGCCTCCCGCCTCTGCTTGTACTGCTAGCCGCCGGAGCGGCGGCGTTTCTCTTCCATTGTTGCTTAAGGGGCGGAGAAGGAGGCGGAGTGCTCCGACGTGCCGGAGGAGCCGGAGCGGCGGCGTTTGTCTTCCGCCGTTGCTGACGAGGCGGAGGAGGCGAAGGAGGAGGCGGAGTGCCCTCACGCGCTGGAGGAGCCGTAGAAGGAGGCGGAGTGCCCTGATCACTCGCTGGAGGAGGAGGAGGAGGAGGCGGAGTGCCCCGACTCGCCGGAGGAGGAGGAGGAGGCGGAGGCGTCCAGTTTGGAAGCTTGATGTACTCCTTCCGCCATAGACATGTAGTCCTCAGAGCATAATCCAGCTGATTCTCCCCTTCACCTGTAGGGTGGTCAAGCTCGAGCTCATCAAATTCCTCCATTACTTCATCCACCGTCACAACAGCATAGCCATGTGGAATTGGACGGCAGTGAAAAGTTTCGTCGGGTTGAGGAGGTGCAACAGAGCCGACAGCCGCCTTCAAAGTGAGGTTCTGCCATTTCGTCATAAGCCGGCAAACCCAACCACCCACGGAACGGAGCCTGGTGTGCCTCGTGTTCGTCCAGGGTGCTCAGGATTCCCGAGGGCCTCAGTCAGCCCGTACTTCTCTCTGTCGGGAATGAACCTCCCTTCCCGCGCTGCGGTGATATACTTCTGAAGCTTCTTGACGGGTATTGCAAGTTGCTCGTCCGTCCAACGGCACTTCCCTGTTTCAGGGTCCAAAGTTCCCCCAACCCCGAAGAACCAAGTCCTTGAACGGTCTGGCTAGTTCAATGTCTGTGGTTCGACCACTTTAGCAAGCAGGTCTTGCTCAGCTTTGTCCCACAACGGCCGGGCTTTGAGGTAGCCACCTGACCCCGTGTGATGGTGATACAACTTCTTTGCAGCATTTATCTTGTTTGTCTCTGACATTTTCTTACTCTTGTCCGATGTCTTGTAGGCCACAAATGCGGGCCAGTGATCTCTTATCTTCTCAAATCGGCCGGTGAATTCTGGAGTCTTCCCTTTGTCGACAAACTTTGATTTCAACTCATTCTTCCACCTCCTGAATAGATCTGCCATCTTCTTAAGAGCACTTGCCTTGACCAGTGGCTCTATAACTGGCTTATTCGGATCCGCCTCTGGCGGTAGGGTGAAATTTGCCTTCAGCGAGGTCCAAAGATCATCTTTCTCTCTATCGGTGACATAAGAAACTTCAGGGTCGTCGTCCTTAGGCTTATTCCATTGCTTGATGCTGATCGGGATGTTGTCCCTAACAATAGCTCCGCACTGAGCAGAAAATGCGTCCTTGGTCCGCTTGGGTTCAATCGGTAGGCCATCGTCCGCGAGTGCTGTGATCGTGAACCTTTCATCCTGGCGCAACCTTTTCTTCGGGCCTCGTCTCGTTACCGAAGTTTGGCTCGATCCGGAGGGCTATAAAAGAAGAAAGAAGAGTTAATATATGTACATACCAAAACAATTAATGCATCAATTAGCTAGTCAGCACAGGCTTAATTAATATATATACCTCGCCGGACTTTGCAACAGCTCCCTCCTCCGTTCGATCACCGGAGCCGTCATCATGGTCTCCTTCTTCCTCTGGCATTCGGTCACCGGAGCCATCATGATCATGTCCTTCCTCCTCCATTGTTCGATCACCGGAGCCGTCATCCTCTCCTTCCTGACCATCGGTGTCGTTGAGAAACGACAAGACATCACCTCCGCCGAGGATTATGTCCCCCAACAACTGTTCTTATTCCAAGTCTCTTTGCTCCATAGTTTCTGCAAATATTACAACATGGCAATTAATATACAAACATGAGAGATGGATATATTAGTGGCAAACATAAACCTAGCTAGCTAATCACAACAAGGAATCATATTAGTGGCCTCGACGCTTCTACGGTTTGGGGTGGCCTCGACAACGCTTCTAGGGTTTGGGGTGGCCTCGACAACGCTCTTTTAACTTGGTAAATTTGGGTGGCCTCGACGCTTCTTGTTGGGGAACGTAGTAGTAAATCAAAAAATTTCTACGCATCACCAAGATCAATCTATGGAGAAAATAGCAACGAGAGAGAGGGGAGTGCATCTTCATACCCTTGAAGATCGCGATGCGGAAGCGTTACAAGAACGCGGATGAAGGAGTCGTACTCGTAGCGATTCAGATCGCGGTTGATTCCGATCTAAGCGCCGAACAACGGCGCCTCCGCGTTCAACACACGTGCAGCCCGGTGACGTCTCCCACACCTTGATCCAGCAAGGAGAGAGGGAGAGGTTGGGGAAGACAACTCCAGCAGCAGCACGACGCCGTGGTGGTGTTGGAGCAGCGTGGTACTCCGGCAGGGCTTCGCCAAGCACCGCGGAAGGAGGAGGAGGTGTTGGAGAGGGGGAGGGCTGCGCCTTGGATGAGGTGCTGCTGCCCTCCCTCCTCCCCTCTATTTATAGGGCCAAGGGGGAAGGGGGCCGACCCCTCTAGATGAGATCTAGAGGGGGGGCGGCGGCCAAGGGGAGGTGGCTTGCCCCCCAAGCCAAGGGGGGCGCCCCCTTTAGGGTTTCCCCCCAACCCTAGGCGCATGGGCTCTAAGGGGGGATGGCGCCCAGCCCACTTAGGGGCTGGTTCCCTTCCACATACAGCCCATAGGGCCCTCCGGGGCAGGTGGACCCTCCCGGTGGACCCCCGAAACCCCTTCGGTGGTCCCGGTACAATACCGGCAAACCCCCGAACACTTCCGGTGACCGTATGATGACTTCCCATATATAAATCTTCACCTCCGGACCATTCCGGAACTCCTCGTGACGTCCGGGATCTCATCCGGGACTCCGAACAACATTCGGTAACCACATACTATTTCCCATAACAACTCTAGCGTCACCGAACCTTAAGTGTGTAGACCCTACGGGTTCGGGAACCATGTAGACATAACCGAGACATCTCTCCGGCCAATAACCAACAGCGGGATCTGGATACCCATGTTGGCTCCCACATGTTCCACGATGATCTCATCGGATGAACCACGATGTCGGGGATTCAATCAATCCCTTACACAATTCCCTTTGTCTACCGGTATGATACTTGCCCGAGATTCGATCGTCGGTATCCCTATACCTTGTTCAATCTCGTTACCGGCAAGTCTCTTTACTCGTTCGTAACACATCATCCCGTGATCAACTCCTTGGTCACATTGAGCTCATTATGATGATGTCCTACCGAGTGGGCCCAGAGATACCTCTCCGTCACACGGAGTGACAAATCCCAGTCTCGATTCGTGCCAACCCAACAGACACTTTCGGAGATACCCGTAGTGTGCCTTTATAGCCACCCAGTTACGTTGTGACGTTTGGCACACCCAAAGCATTCCTACGTTATCCGGGAGTTGCACAATCTCATGGTCTAAGGAAATGATACTTGACATTAGAAAAGCTTTAGCAGACGAACTACACGATCTTGTGCTATGCTTAGGATTGGGTCTTGTCCATCACATCATTCTCCTAATGATGTGATCCCGTTATCAACGACATCCAATGTCCATGGTCAGGAAACCGTAACCATCTATTGATCAACGAGCTAGTCAACTAGAGGCTTACTAGGGACATGTTGTGGTCTATGTATTCACACATGTATTACGGTTTCCGATTAATACAATTATAGCATGAACAATAGACAATTATCATGAACAAGGAAATATAATAATAACCACTTTATTATTGCCTCTAGGGCATATTTCCAACACTTCTAGGGTTTGGGGTGGCCTCGGCAACGCTTCTAGGGTTTGGTCGGGCGAGGAGGGGGGGATTCTCTTAACCTTTAAGTGATTTAACAAAATGGCGCCATTCTGGATGTGCAGAAAACGGTCCATATGTTTTCTGATCTCATCTACCCTTATATATGTCACGTTGTCTAGTGTCAAAGGATTCAAGAAAACCATGGCTTCATCATTAGGCGGAAGTAACAGGCGCATAATGGTACGAAGCTCTTCAAAATTGTTTTGGAACGGAGTCCCGGATAGGATAATTAGTTTTTTGGTATGAAGTTTAGCAAGAGCCTTCCGAATATCGTTATTTGGAAGGCCTTTGCTGAAATTCGTACCAAAAAGCGAATTATTCTATCCGGAACTCCATTCCAAAACAACTTTGAAGAGCTTCGTAGCATCATACGCCTGTTACTTCCGGCTAATGATGAAGCCATGGATTTCTTCAATACTTTGACAGACAACGTGACATATAGAAGAATATATATATATATATATAGATGAGACCAGAAAAAAATTGGATCAACTTGTGCACATCCATAATGGGGGCATTCTTGATAAATCTATGGCAAAAGTCAAACTTTGACATATGATCAAATATTGTTGCATATGTCAAAATTCAAACTTTGACATATGATCAAACTTTGACATATGATCAAACTTTGACATATGATCAAATGTTGCATATGTCAAAATTCAAATTTTGACATATGATCAAACTTTGATATATGATCAAATGTTGCATATGTCAAAATTCAAACTTTGATATATGTCCACCGCGATATAAAATGATACATAGACTTGTTCAGGCGAGAGGGGGTTGATCGACGTCCCCCCTCGTGGCGAAGTTACCGGAGTTTTCTTCTAGTAGTTTGGGTGGCCTCGAGAGTTTGTCGGGTAGGGGCGGCAGTGGGTAGAAGATCGACAACGCTTTTTTTCTAGGGTTTGGGTGGCCTTGAGAGTTGGTCGCCCGGTATATCGAGAGGGGGGTGAACATTTTACCTTAGTAACTTAGAAAAAAATTGTTATCGGGGAGGGGGTATATCGACCCCCCCTCCCTCATGTCGAAGTTATCGGGGAGGGGGTATATCGACAACGACATACATACATGGAAAAAAATGATATCCATCTATACATACATAGCCACATACATATATACATGGAAAAACATGCTATGAAAAAAATACATATATGAACAAAAAAATGCTATGAACAAAAAAATTAATACACATATGAACAAAAAAAATACATATATGAACAAAAAAATGCTATGAACAAAAATTAATACATATATATATGAACATCCATACATACATATAGCCACATACATACATATATACATTATATATATATGAACAAAAAATTCATCATATAAAAAATGAAAAAAAAAACGGGCGGCGGCAGCTCACAGTGGGGGCGGCCGGCGAGGGTGACGGCGGGGGCTGCGAGGGCGTCGGCAACGACGACGGTGGGGGCGAGCCGGGGCAGGGGCGTGGCCGGGCACGCTCGGGGGCGGCGCACGATGGAGCCGGCGACGACGGCGACGGTGGGGGCGGGCCGGAGCGCAGGGGCTCGGCCGGGCGCGCTCGGGGGCGGTGGACGGCGACGGCGTGGGCGGCGGATGGCGTCGGCGTGCGTTCGGGGGCAGGGCAGGGGCACGGGCGACGGCGACGGCGTCGGGGCAGCCTGGTGGCGTCGAGGATGTCGGCGTCGTCGGGGGCGGCAACTGCGAGATGAAAATGAAATTTTTCACAAGTGTTGGTTATATACCCAACCCTTTGGTCCCGGTTGGTGGCTCAAACCGGGACCAATGCCCACCCGGTTCGTGCCACCAACCGGGACCAAAGGTCCACCAACCGGGACCAAAGGTCTCTTTTCAGCAGCCCAAAGGGCGGGAAGTAGAGACCTTTGGTCCCGGTTGGTGGCACGAACCGGGACCAAAGGTGGGCATTGATCCCGGTTGGTGCCACGAACCGGGACCAAAGGTGGGAATTGGTCCCGGTTGGTGGCACGAACCGGGACCAATGGCCTTGTGCTGTAACTGGCGTGGTGCGGTGGGATGTTTAGTCCCACCTCGCTAGCTGAGAGGGCTCGAGAGTGGTTTATAAGCGCTGCTACGCCAACCCTCTCGAGCTCCTCTCAACTGCAGGCTTACGGGCCTAATCTCGCACTACTCTGCCAGTGGGCCTACTGGGCCTGCTGCGGGCCTGAATCCTGGCCCAACTAGCTGGGTTTGTAGCCGTATTCAGGCCGTGGTGGCTCAGTAGGCGGCATTTTTTTTCAGTTTTTTGTTTTCTTTTTTGCTTTATTTTTTTGTTTCTACTTACAGCTAAATTCTTATAGTTTTTCAGTGATTCTTTTTGCTTTTAGGTCACAAAAATTATAAACTTTCTGTTAGTGCCATTAGTTTTCAAATTTGAATAGTTTAAATTTGAATTCTTTTAAATTTGTTTGAATCACTAGTTTGTGAATAACTTTACTATAAAAATAGATTTTTGAGTGATTCTTTTTCCTGCTATTTAATATTACTGTGTTTTATCATTATATCAATTTGGTAATTTTTAGGTTATTTTAAATGTTCTTTTTTAATCAAAAACAGTTTTGTTATTTTAGTGTTGCTATTAAAGTTTCAACAAAAAATTTCTTTATGAAAATTCTTTTTGCTATTAATGTTTTGAACAGAAAATACTTTGATAATTTTAGTTGCTTAAATTTTATATAATTTTAGTTTAAAAATTACTAGAGCTTTATAAAAGCTTTTTAGTTGATTCCTTTTGCTATTAGAGTTTTATAAAAGCTTTTTAGTTGATTCTTTTTGCTATTGAAGAATATTATAGTTTTGTTTTAGTTGATCATAACAGAATATTTTAATTGATTATTTTTAGTTCATTCTTTTTGCTATTATTTCATTCTTTTTGCTATTAGTTCATTCTTTGAGCTAAATGACCCTGAAATTGAAAAGCACTACAAATGAACTCTGAAAAGGTTGAAACTTGGCATGGTATCATCATTTCACCCACATAGCATGTGCTAAAAAGTTGAGAGGGTTACGGTAAAAACTGGATGCACTTCGTGTACAAAATGGACAATCTCTTTCGAAGTATCAGGGTTTCGGACGAAAACTCATCTGTTACAAAGGGATTTCATTTTTTTGAACTTATTTGAACTCCAGACTTTTTGTGTGTTCAAAATGCACCATTCAAAGCCACATCATCAATTTTCAACCTTTTCTGACTTCATTTGGTATTTTTCATGCATTTACTGATTTTTTTTGAGCTAAATGACCCTGAAATTGAAAAGCACTACAAATGAACTCTGAAAAGGTTGAAAGTTGGCATGGTATCATCATTTCACCCACATAGCATGTTATAAAAAGTTGAGAGGGTTACGGCAAAAATTGGATGCACTTCGTGTACAAAACGGACAATCTCTTTCGAAGTATCAGGGTTTCATACGAAAACTCATCTGTTACAAAAGGCATTTCATTTCTTCACATGTAACTGCAGTGATATTCTAGATCAAAGGCATCATCATAATAGTTGTGGAGAGAAAGTCTTCACTTTTTCTTCGCTTGTGTCCTTTGCTTATTGCGCCGTAACCATGGATAATCTTCATCGTTTAACAGGGTGCTTGGGTCAGCCTTGACTTTGAAGTGAGAAATTTCATGAAACTTTTCATAATCTTTAAACATGTCTGTCTTGCCCTCCAATCCCACGATGTCTCTTTTTCATGAAAGAACTATGTGGCGCTTTGGCTCATCGTATGATGTATTCGCTTCCTTATCTTTTCTTTTTCTCGGTTTAGTAGACATGTCCTTCACATAGAAAACCTGCGCCACATCATTGGCTAGGATGAATAGTACGTCTGTGTACCCAAGATTGTTCAGATCCACTGTTGTCATTCCGTACTGTGGGTCTACCTGTACCCCGCCTCCTGACAGATTGACCCATTTGCACTGAAACCAAGGGACCTTAAAATCATGTCCATAGTCAAGTTCCCATATGTCCACTATGTATCCATAATATGTGTCCTTTCCCCTCTTGGTTGCTGCATCAAAGCGGACACCGCTGTTTTGGTTGGTGCTCTTTTGATCTTGGGCGATCGTGTAAAATGTATTCCCATTTATCTCGTACCCTTTGTAAGTCAATACGGTCGAAGATGGTCCCCTGGCCAACGAGTACAGCTCATCAGAAACAGCGTTGTCACCCATGAGACCTGTTTGCAACCAACTGCTGAAAGTCCTGATGTGTTCACATGTAATCCAGTCATCACACTGCTCCGGGTGTTTGGAGCACAGAATATTCTTGTATTCATCGACATATGGGCAATGGTAGAAAAAGGCCCATTTGTCCCGGTTCTGGAACCGGGACTAAAAGGTCGGGACTAAAGCCCAACACCTTTAGTCCCGGTTTGCATACGAACCGGGACAGATGTGGCTCCACGTGGCCACTGCGGCGAGCCCAGGCAGGAGGGCCTTTAGTCCCGGTTGGTAATACCAACCGGGACCAAAGATCATCCACGTGTCAACAGCTCAGGAGCTGGGGTTTTTGTTTTTTTTTGAAAGGGGGGGGGGGGGGTTGGCGGTTTTGTAGGGTTAATTTAGGGGTTTCATATATTGTGTTAGCTAGCTAATAGCTACAGAGAAGTGTCCTCTCTTATCTCCGTGCTTGGTCGACGCTACGTACTATACGTATAGAGAGGACTCAACACGCTAGCTAGTAAGCAAATGAAGGAAACCATTAACTACACAAGATCATCATGAACATATACAGAGAGAAGTGATCGACCTCCTCCTTCTCCGAGAGATTGGTAGAACAACAAGTTTTCGTATATCTATCCGATGCTACTAGCTACATATATACAATATAAGATCTCTTACAATCCCTAACATCTGATGTCAAGTTCCACATGGTATTCTCCGGCTGGATTGATGACGTGGTCAAGAAAGAATCCCGCCAATTCCTCTTGAATTGCTTTTATGCGATCTTGTGGTAGGAGTTCAACCTGCATCTGCCAAATCTAATTTGAAGAAGGGGGTCAATACATATATATGAATGAAACTCAACACAAATGATGGTAATAAAATAAAATTGTGAATATTATTGCTTACGCACTTCATATTGTTTTTCAGAGTAGCCCCGCTTAGAGGTCGTTGCGTTGTAGATGTACTCGCAAACGTAGTATCCACAAAAATTATTCCCGCCTTCCTGCCACAACCACTTTACGAGAAATAGAGGTCAATCAAACTGATAATCAAGCATTATAAATGGTATTGATGAAACTAGCTAGAATCAATGGGAGATGCGCGGAACTAGCTAGTAGTACTTACTTTCGGGTGTGTAAATCGCAGCTCCCCCGGCAGTCCCGGAACTTCTGCGGTGAACACTTTCCAAACCCTGCGAGACAAAGAAAATAATTACTTGATATCAGGAAATGAACAAAGTTGCCGATATGGTGCGATAATGATCGATTGAACTTACTTCTGGAGCATTTCATTCATGGAAGCATACTCCTTGGGATCTTTTCGTTTTGAGTCTAAGACGGTTACTATTCCCTGCTCAAGCTTAATCTCTAGGAGAATAAAGTGGAAGCTGCGCACGCATGCATAACTCATCAATTACATTACTATAACCTCGAGTAATAATGGAAACCGAATATGCAGAAGACAGTAACACTCACTTGAAGTTGTAAGGAAAGAGTATTTTATCTTTGTTTTGATTTTTAATCAACGATTGTAGCAAGTTGGCCTCGGTTTCTTTCGCATTATATTTAACCGTCCATTCATCTATGAGATTTGTGTTAATGAACCCAATATCATAGATTTGTGCATTTCTGCATTCGACGATCTTCAATCTGCATAATATAGTGAGGATAATTATATATACATGCAATGAAAGAGCTGAGCTATATATAGATACTTAATTACAGAAGTATAGTACTTACAGACAGTAGCAAGTGATGATTATTTTATCGAGGTCCTTTTGATTGTAAAACTGGAAGAACTCCTCAAATGGAATAGACAATAGATCAATTCCAACGAGGTCGTGCACCTCTTTAACTCTCAGCGTCAAAATATCCTTCCCAGACTTGCAGGTGTCCATGTACCACTTATCGAGTCTTCGCATCATCGTTGTTAGAGGAGGAACCGGGACCAAAGGGTGGCATTGGTCCCGATTTGTGCCACGAACCAGTACCAATGCACCCCTTTAGTCCCGGTTTGGTGTCACCAACCGGGACCAAAGGCCTTGTGCTGCCCGCGGCCAAAAGTTTAGTCCCACCTCGCTAGTTGAGAGGGGCGCGGAGTGGTTTATAAACCCCACTGCCGCTGCCCTCTCGAGCTCCTCTCAAATGCAGGCTTACGGGCCTAACCTGACTCTCCTCTGCCTATGGGCCTACTGGGCCTTCTGCGGGCCTGAATCCTGGCCCGTGGTTGGGTTTCTAGTCGTATTCAGGCCGTGGTGGCCCAGTAGGTGGCATATTTTTTCTATTTTTTTTCCAGTTTTTCTGTTTTGTTTTTTGCTTTATTTATTTTCTTTTCTTTTTTAATTCTTTTTGCCTTTAGGTAATAAATATTATAAACTTTCTGTTAGTGCCATTAGTTTTCCAATTCGAATAGTTTAAATTTGAATTCTTTGAAATTTGTGTGAATCACTAGTTTGTGATTAACTTTACTATAAAAATAGATTTTTGAGTGATTCTTTTTACTGCTATTTAATATTACTGTGGTTTATCATTATATTCAAAACAGTTTTTGTTATTTTAGTTTCTAACAAAAAAATCTTTATGATAATTCTTTTTGCTATTAAAGTTTCTAACAAAAAAAGTTCTTCAAATGAACTCTGAAGAGGTTGAAAATTGGCATGATATCATCATTTCACCCACATAGCATGTGCTAAAAACTTGAGAGGGTTACGGCAAAAACTGGATGCACTTCGTGTACAAAATGGACAATCTCTTTCGAAGTATCAGGGTTTCGGACGAAAACTCATCTGTTACAAAGGGATTTCATTTTTTTGAACTTATTTGAACTCTAGACTTTTTGTGTGTTCAAAATGAACCATTCAAAGCCACATCATCAATTTTCAACCCTTTCTGAGTTCATCTGTTATTTTTCTTGCATTTACTGATTTTTTTGAGCTAAATGACCCTGAAATTGAAAAGCACTTCAAATGAACACTGAAGAGGTTGAAAATTGGCATGATATCATCATTTCACCCACATAGCATGTGCTAAAAAGTTGAGAGGGTTACGGCAAAAACTGGATGCACTTCGTGTACAAAATGGACAATCTCTTTCGAAGTATCGGGGTTTCGGACGAAAACTCATCTGTTACAAAGGGATTTCATTTTTTTGAACTTATTTGAACTCCAGACTTTTTGTGTGCTCAAAATGAACCATTCAAAGCAACATCATCAATTTTCAACCCTTTCTGAGTTCATCTGTTATTTTTCATGCATGTACTGATTTTTTTGAGCTAAATGACCCTGAAATTGAAAAGCACTTCAAATGAACTCTGAAGAGGTTGAAAATTAGCATGATATCATCATTTCACCCACATAGCATGTGCTAAAAAGTTGAGAGGGTTACGGCAAAAACTGGATGCACTTCGTGTACAAAATGGACAATCTCTTTCGAAGTATCAGGGTTTCGGACAAAAACTCATCTGTTACAAAGGGATTTCATTTTTTTGAACTTATTTGAACTCCAGACTTTTTATGTGCTCAAAATGAACCATTCAAAGCCACATCATCAATTTTCAACCCTTTCTGAGTTCATCTGTCTTCACTTTTTCTTCGCTTGTGTCCTTTGCTTATTGCGCCGTAACCGTGGATATTCTTCATCGCTTAACAGGGTGCTTGGGTCAGCCTTGACTTTGAAGGGAGGAATTTCATGAAACTTTTCATAATCTTCAGACATATCTGTCTTACCCTCCACTCCCACGATGTCTCTTTTCCCTGAAAGAACTATATGGCGCTTTGGCTCATCGTATGATGTATTCGCTTCCTTATCTTTTCTTTTTCTTGGTTTGGTAGACATGTCCTTCACATAGAAAACCTGCGCCACATCATTGGCTAGGACGAATGGTTCGTCTATGTACCCAAGATTGTTCAGATCCACTGTTGTCATTCCGTAATGTGGCTCTACCTGTACCCCGCCTCCTGACAGATTGACCCATTTGCACTTAAACAAAGGGACCTTAAAATCATGTCCGTAGTCAAGTTCCCATATGTCCACTATGTAACCATAATATGTGTCCTTTCCCCTCTTGGTTGCTGCATCAAAGCGGACACCGCTGTTTTGGTTGGTGCTCTTTTGATCTTGGGCGATCGTGTAAAATGTATTCCCATTTATCTCGTATCCTTTGTAAGTCAATACAGTCGAAGATGGTCCCCTGGACAACGAGTACAGCTCATCAGAAACAGTGTTGTCACCTCTGAGACGTGTTTCCAACCAACTGCCGAAAGTCCTGATGTGTTCACATGTAATCCGGTCGTCACACTGCTCCAGGTGTTTGGAGCGCAGAATGTTCTTGTGTTCATCGACATACGGGGTCACCAAGGTAGAGTTCTATAAAACTGTGTAGTGTGCTTGAGACCAGGAATGCCCGTCCCTGCATATTATTGAGTCCCCTCCTAGCGTGCCTTTTCCAGTCAGTCTCCCCTCATACTGCGATTGAGGGAGACCAATCTTCTTAAGGTCAGGAATGAAGTCAACACAAAACCCAATGACATCCTTAGTTTGATGGCCCATGGAGATGCTTCCGTCTGGCCTAGCGCGGTTACGGACATATTTCTTTAGGACTCCCATGAACCACTCAAAGGGGAACATATTGTGTAGAAATACGGGGCCCAGAACGAAAATCTCGTCGACTAGATGAACTAGGACGTGCGTCATGATATTGAAGAAGGATGGTGGGAACACCAGCTCGAAACTGACAAGACATTGCGCCACATCACTCCTTAGCCTTGGTATGATTTCTGGATCGATCACCTTCTGAGAGATTGCATTGAGGAATGCACATAGCTTCACAATGGCTAATCGAACGTTTTCCGGTAGAAGCCCCCTCAATGCAACCGGAAGCAGTTGCGTCATAATCACGTGGCAGTCATGAGACTTTAGGTTCTGGAACTTTTTCTCTGCCATATTTATTATTCCCTTTATATTCAACGAGAAGCCAGACGGGACCTTCATACTGAGCAGGCATTCAAAGAAGATTTCCTTCTCTTCTTTGGTAAGAGCGTAGCTGGCAGGACCTTCATACTGCTTTGGAGGCATGCCGTGTTTTTCGTGCCAACGTTGCAGGTCCTCCCGTGCCTCCGGTGTATCTTTTGTCTTTCCATACACGCCCAAGAAGCCTAGCAGGTTCACGCAAAGGTTCTTTGTCACATGCATCACGTCGATTGAAGAGCGGACCTCTATGTCTTTCCAGTAGGGTAGGTCCCAAAATATAGATTTCTTCTTCCACATGGGAGCGCGTCCCTCAGCGTCATTCGGAACAGATAGTCCACCGGGACCCTTTCCAAAGATTACGTGTAAATCATTGACCATAGCAAGTACGTGATCACCGGTACGCATGGCGGGCTTCTTCCGGTGATCTGCCTCACCTTTGAAATGCTTGCCTTTCTTTCGACATTGATGGTTGGTCGGAAGAAATCGACGATGCCCCAGGTACACATTCTTCCTGCATTTGTCCAGGTATATACTTTCGGTGTCAGCTAAACAGTGCGTGCATGCGTGGTATCCCTTGTTTGTCTGTCCTGAAAGGTTACTGAGAGCAGGCCAATCATTGATGGTTACAAACATCAACGCATGCAGGTCAAATTCCTCCTGTCTGTGCTCATCCCACACACGTACACCATTTCCATTCCACAGCTGTAAAAGTTCTTCAACTAATGGCCTTAGGTACACATCAATGTCGTTGCCGGGTTGCTTAGGGCCTTGGATGAGTACTGGCATCATAATGAACTTTCGCTTCATGCACAGCCAAGGAGGAAGGTTATAGATACATAGAGTCATGGGCCAGGTGCTGTGATTGCTGCTCTGCTCCCCAAAAGGATTAATGCCATCCGCGCTTAAACCAAACCATACGTTCCTTGGGTCACCTGCAAACTCAGTCCGGTACTTTCTCTCGATTTTTCTCCACTGTGACCCGTCAGTGGGTGCTCTCAACTTCCTGTCTTTCTTACGGTCCTCTCTGTGCCATCGCATCAACTTGGCATGCTCTTTGTTTCTGAATAGACATTTCAACCGTGGTATTATAGGAGCATACCACATCACCTTGGCAGGAACCCTCTTCCTGGGGGGCTCGCCGTCAACATCACCAGGGTCATATCGTCTGATCTTATACCACAATGCACCGCATACCGGGCATGCGTTCAAATCCTCGTACGCACCGCGGTAGAGGATGCAGTCATTAGGGCATGCATGTATCTTCTGCACCTCCAATCCTAGAGGGCATACGACCTTCTTTGCTGCGTACGTACTGTCGGGCAATTCGTTATCCTTTGGAAGCTTCTTCTTCAATATTTTCAGTAGCTTCTCAAATCCTTTGTCAGGCACAGCATTCTCTGCCTTCCACTGCAGCAATTCCAGTACGGTACTGAGCTTTGTGTTGCCATCTTCGCAATTGGGGTACAACCCTTTTTGGTGATCCTCTAACATGCGATCGAATTTCAGCTTCTCCTTTTCACTTTCGCACTGTCTCCTTGCATCAACAATGACCCGGCGGAGATCATCATCGGGCACATCGTCTGGTTCCTCTTGATCTCCAGCTTCCCCCGTTGCAGCATCATCGTATTCAGGGGGCACATAGTTGTCATCGTCCTCTTCTTCTTCGCTGTCTTCCATCATAACCCCTATTTCTCCGTGCCTGGTCCAAACATTATAGTGTGGCATGAAACCCTTATAAAGCAGGTGGGTGTGAAGGATTTTCCGGTCAGAGTAAGACTTCGTATTCCCACATATAGGGCATGGACAACACATAAAATCATTCTGCTTGTTTGCCTCAGCCACTTTGAGAAAATTATGCACGCCCTTAATGTACTCGGAGGTGCGTCTGTCACCGTACATCCATTGTCGGTTCATCTGCGTGCATTATATATAATTAAGTGTGTCAAAAACCATTACAAAACATCATGAATAGATAAGTGACCAAATTAATAGAAGTTCATCATCACATTAAAACCAAAGTACATACATAGTTCTCATTGAACAACATATAGCTCTCCAGAGCATCTAATTAAACCATACATTGAAACTATGTAAAACATTTCAATGCAACAACAAATGCGATCATAATCGCAACCAAGGTAACAATTGATCCAACGGCATAATGATACCAAGCCTCGGTATGAATGGCATATTTTCTATACTTTCTAATCTTGAAGCGCATTGCATCCATCTTGATCTTGTGATCATCGACGACATCCGCAACATGCAACTCCAATATCATCTTCTCCTCCTCAATTTTTTTCAATTTTTCCTTCAAGTAATTGTTTTCTTCTTCAACTAAATTTAACCTCTTGACAATAGGGTTGGTTGGAATTTCCGGTTCACATACCTCCTAGATAAAAAAAATCTATGTCACGTTGGTCGGCATAATTGTCATAAACAATAAATGAACCAAATAGTTATAAAATATAATATATACCACATCCGAATCATAGACAGGACGAGGGCCGACGGGGGCGGATACCAAAACCATCGCACTATATAATAACAAACAATAATAAAAGTAAGAAAATTAGACAAGTATCTATCTAAATCATACAAGTAAGAATTTTTTTCTTTTAGAAAGAAGATAAGAACAAGAGGCTCACCACGGTTATGCCGGCGACGAGATCGGCGCGGGCGATCGACGGCGGTGAAGACGGGGACGGGACGTGACGGACCGCTAAACCTAGACAAATCTTGAGGAAAATGGAGCTTGAAGGTCGAGTTTGGAGAGGAGAAAGCTTAAGTAATGTTTCTCGGGCATTTCATCGAACACGTCATGTGCATAGGAGGTGAGCTAGAGCACCACAGACCCCTCCCCTCGCCGGCCAGAAAAAAACAGAGCAGTGGAGTGCTCTGCTCGCGGGCGAGGGGTATATATAGGCACAACATTGGTCCCGGTTCGTGGTTGGAACCGGGACTAAAGGCCACCCTTTGGTCCCGGTTTCAGCTACGAACCGGGACTAATGGATGTGGGCCAGGAGCGAGGCCCATTGGTCCCGGTTCGTGTCTGGAACCGGGACAAAAGGGTCCAGACGAACCGGGACCAATGCCCCACCAGGCCCGGCCGGCCCCCTGGGCGCACGAACCGGGACGTATGCCCCCATGGGTCCCGGTTCGTGACTGAACCGGGACTAATGGGCTGGGCAGGCCTGGACCAAAGCCCTGTTTTCTACTAGTGGGGGTCACCAAGGTAGAATTCTGTAGAACTGTGTAGTGTGCTTGAGACCAAGAATGCCCGTCCCTACGTATTATTGAGTCTGCTCCTAGCGTGCCTTTTCCAGTCAGTCTCCCCTCATACCGCGATTGAGGGAGACCAATCTTCTTAAGGTCAGGAATGAAGTCAACACAAAACCCAATGACCTCCTCTGTTTGATGGCCCATGGAGATGCATCCTTCTGGCCTAGCGCGGTTAAGAACATATTTCTTTATGACTCCCATGAACCTCTTAAAGGGTAACATATTGTGTAGAAATACAGGGCCCAGAATGACAATCTCGTCGACTAGATGAACTAGGACGTGCGTCATGATATTGAAGAAGGATGGTGGGAACACCAGCTCGAAACTGACAAGACATTGCGCCAGATCACTCCTTAACCTTGGTAGGATTTCTGGATCGATCACCTTCTGAGAGATTGCATTGAGGAATGCACATAGCTTCACAATTTCTAATCGAACGTTTTCACGTAGAAGCCCCCTCAATGCAACCGGAAGCAGTTGCATCATAATCACGTGGCAGTCATGAGACTTTAGGTTCTGGAACTTTTTCTCTGCCATATTTATTATTCCCTTTATATTCGACGAGAAGCCAGACGGGACCTTCATACTGAGCAGGCATTCAAAGAAGATTTCCTTCTCTTCTTTGGTAAGAGCGTAGTTGGCAGGACCTTCATACTGCTTTGGAGGCATGCCGTCTTTTTCGTGCACATGTTGCTGGTCCTCCCGTGCCTCCGGTGTATCTTTTGTCTTCCCATACACGCCCAAGAAGCCAAGCAGGTTCACGCAAAGATTCTTCGTCACGTGCATCACGTCGATTGCAGAGCGGACCTCTAGGTCTTTCCAATAGGGTAGGTCCCAAAATATAGATTTCTTCTTCCACATGGGTGCGCGTCCCTCGGCATCATTCGGAACAGATAGTCCGCCGGGACCCTTTCCAAAGATTACTTGTAAATCATTGACCATAGCAAGTATGTGATCACCAGTACGGACGGCGGGCTTCCTCCGGTGATCTGCCTCGCCTTTGAAATGCTTGCCTTTCTTTCGACATTGATGGTTGGTCGGAAGAAATCGAGGATGCCCCAGGTACACATTCTTCCTGCATTTGTCCAAATATATACTTTCGGTGTCATCTAAATAGTGCGTGCATGCATGGTATCTCTTGTTTGTCTGTCCTGAAAGGTTACTGAGAGCAGGCCAATCATTGATGGTTACAAACAGCAACACATGTAGGTCAAATTCCTGCTGGTCTTGCTCATCCCACACACGTACACATTTCCATTCCACAGCTGTAAAAGTTCTTCAACTAATGGCCTTAGGTACACATCAATGTCGTTGCCGGGTTGCTTAGGGCCTTGGATGAGAACTGGCATCATAATGAACTTCCGCTTCATGCACAGCCAAGGAGGAAGGTTATAGATACATAGAGTCACGGGCCAGGTGCTATGATTGCTGCTCTGCTCCCCAAAAGGATTAATGCCATCCGCGCTTAAACCAAACCATACGTTCCTTGCGTCACCTGCAAAGTCCCCCCACTTTCTCTCAATTTTTCTCCACTGCGACCCGTCAGCGGGTGCTCTCAACTTCCCGTCTTTCTTACGGTCCTCTTTGTGCCATCGCATCAACTTGGCATGCTCTTTGTTTCTGAACAGACGTTTCAACCGTGGTATTATAGGAGCATAGCACATCACCTCGGCAGGAACCCTCTTCCTGGGGCGCTCGCCGTCAACATCACCAGGGTCATCTCGTCTGATCTTATACCGCAATGCACCACATACCGGGCATTCGTTCAAATCCTCGTACGCACCGCGGTAGAGGATGCAGTCATTAGGGCATGCATGTATCTTCTGCACCTCCAATCCTAGAGGGCATACAACCTTCTTTGCTGCGTACGTACTGTCGGGCAATTCGTTACCCTTTGGAAGCTTCTTCTTCAATATTTTCAGTAGCTTCTCAAATCCTTTGTCAGATACACCATTCTCTGGCTTCCACTGCAGCAATTCCAGTGTAGTACCGAGCTTTGTGTTGCCATCTTCGCAATTGGGGTACAACCCTTTTTTGTGATCCTCTAACATGCGATCGAACTTCAACTTCTCCTTTTCACTTTCGCATTGTCTCTTTGCATCAACAATGACCCGGCGAAGATCATCATCGGGCACATCGTCTGGTTCCTCTTGATCTTCAGCTTCCCCCGTTGCTGCATCACCGTATTCAGGGGGCACATAGTTGTCATCATCCTCTTCTTCTTCGCTGTCTTCCATCATAACCCCTCTTTCTCCGTGCTTGGTCCAAACATTATAGTGTGGCATGAAACCCTTATAAAGCAGGTGGTGTGAAGGGTTTTCGAGTCAGAGTAAGACTTCGTATTCCCACATATAGGGCATGGACAACACATAAAACCATTCTGCTTGTTTGCCTCAGCCACTTCGAGAAAATTATGCACGCCCTTAATGTACTCGGAGGTGCATCTGTCACCATACATCCATTGCCGGTTCATCTGCGTGCATTATATATAATTAAGTGTGTCAAAAATCATACAAGTAAGAACTTTTTTCTTTTAGAAAGAAGATAAGAACAAGAGGCTCACCACGGTGGTGCCGGCGACGAGATCGGCGTGGGCGATCGACGGCGGTGAAGACGGGGATGGGACAGGACGGACCGCCAAACCTAGACAAATCTTGAGGAAAATGGAGTTTGGACAAGGAGCTTTGAGAGGAGAAAGCTTAAGTGTGGCTCGGGCATTTCATCGAACACCTCATGTGCATAGGAGGTGAGCTAGAGCACCACAAAGCTCTGCCACGGCCGGCCAAAAAAACAGAGCACTCCACTGCACTGCTCGCCGGGTATATATAGGCATCTCTTTGGTACCGGTTTGTGGCTAGAACCCGGACTAAAGGACCCCATTTGGTCCCGGTTCCAGCTACCAACTGGGACCAATGATTGTGGGCCAGGAGCGAGGCCCATTAGTCCCGGTTCGTGTCTGGAACCGGGACCAATGGGGCCAGACGAACTGGGACCAATGGCCCCCGAGGCCCGGCCGGCCCCCTGGCCTCACGAACCGGGACTGATGCCCCCATTGGTCCCGGTTCGTGAGTGAACCGGGATTAATGACCTTACCCGGTCTGGACCAAAGCCCTGTTTTCTACTAGTGTGTTGGGGCAAGCAAATGCAATATGTGTTGTTGTTGCTCCGACAATTTCTTACCATGCCTGTGGAGTGCAAAAGGTGGCACAAGTGGATTTTCGATAACAATGAGGCCCAATAACAATGTACGTTTTGGCTCATGCAAGCCAGAGCTAAAAGTTTTGGAAAACTATATGTTGCTATTTGTAATTAACATCGTGTTTGGTTAGAGGGAATGTGAATTTAAAGATATAAGATATAAACTTAAAATATTTGGTTGAAGGGAACGAGAATTTAGTAATGTTGGGGCATGAGAGTTTAGAGTCTAACCATTTTATTAACACAGGTTTCGGGAATTGGGAGGGAATTAATTTACAGAGAACATCTTGACCTTTCATCATAATTTAAGTTATCATCCTCTGTCTACAGTTGTCCGTCATGCCGCGCCACTCCTACTCCTCGGGATCGGGGTTGCACCAGTCTGGCACCACTCAGCTCCCGCGATCTTTCTTAATTTATGTAGGAGTAGTAGATGAGTCTAATCCATCCAGGATCGCTCGCTGAAGAATCCGCACCGGAGATTCCGTGTACTACGAGAAAAGGAAAAACGAGACGACAGCGCTCTCCCGATCTTTGATCGGTCATCTCTGAAATACCACTCCTAGATATCTCCTGCGAAACGAAAAGACTAGTTCTTTCGTGGTTGCTGTTGCTGCTGTATCTAGGAGTGGATGCTAACGCGTATCTGAAATAGTCCTTGGTCAAAATCTTTGTATGGGCATAATAACCTTTCACATTGTGACCACTACTACTACAGTGTGAGCGATGCGGTGAGCACGTACGTAGCATTGCGTAATGCGCATTGAGGTCCCTACACATCTATTTCTTGCAGGAATGCAGGCGTGGCTGGCTTCAACTTTTAGGCCAGCCATCCCTTTTGTCCAGTTAATTTATATTCTGTCCTTTAGCCTTTTCGACCCGTTTTGAACTCCCCATGGAATCTGGCCTACGAATTGTATCGTGTCTTTTTCCTGGCGCGGAAACCAGCACGCAGCTGCTTCTTGTTAGGCTGCACTCAACGGCCAGAAAAATGCAACACAAAAGCAACAATGCTCAGACGAATGACACGCTGAATCAATTAACCGAACTAAAGAACTTGAGTACAGTTGCAGACTAAACAATCTTTGTTGGTTTAATCTAGATGCGAGATCATGTGATTTCACAGCCCGATTAAGTTTCTTGAAGCGGTGACGCCGCCGTCCACGACGAGGTTGTGGCCGGACACGTATCTAGAGTCGTCGCTTGCCAGGAAGAGCACCGCCTCGGCGATGTCACTTGGCCTGAGCGTCGGCCCCTTGAACGTGGCCAGGCGCCTGGCCACCTCCTCCATCTTCTCGACCTCCTGGTCGCTCGGCACGGCGATGTCGAGGTCGCCGGCGGCGGATGCGTCGTGGCCCTGGCGCCAGGCGTTGATGAGCATTGGGGTGGCGACGCCGAAGGGCGAGACGCAATTGACGCGGATGCCGTGCGCGCCGAGCTCGCAGGCGGCGTTCTTGGTGAGCCCCACGATGGCATGCTTAGAGGCTGTGTAGGCGTGCGGGCCGAGGCCGCCGAGCACCCCGGCGACGCTGGCGATGGAGACGATGCTTCCGTAGCGGCGGGCCATCATGGCGCGCCCCGCATGCTTCATGCCGAGCGCAGTGCCCATCGCGTTGACGCGGAGCACGCGGTGGAACTCGGCAGCGTCGAACGTGAGGATGCTCTTGGCGGCGCTCGTCTGCCGGCCCAGCACCCCGGCGTTGTTGCAGAACACGTCGAGCCGCCCATACCGCGTCACCGCCCGGTCGACGGTGCGCTCGACGTCCTCCTCCACCGACACGTCGCAGCGCACGAAGCCGACGTGCGGGCCCAGCGAGGCCGCCAGGGCCTCGCCGGCGGCGTCGTCGATGTCCGCGATCACCACCTTGGCGCCGTGCTTGACGAACAGCCTGACGATGGCCTCCCCTATCCCCCGCGCGCCGCCGGTGACAATGGCCACCTTGCCATCCAGTCTGCATGCACGAAACCACGCGCATTGGTTAGCAACACAATCCCAATCCCCCCGAAACCAACAAGGATCGAAGTCGAACGAAAGAATAATTGTAGTACCTCTTGTGCATGGGGGTGGGGGCGTCCCACTCCCATCCATGTCCATGGTTCGAGGGCGACATGGCGGCCTGGTGCTGGTGCTGGTGCTGGTGGGCCTTCTCCGGCATGACATCCAAGGCAGGCATGGTGGTCGCCGTGGTGAGCTGTTGCGCCTGTACTATCTTCACAGGAGCGGAGCCACAGGAACAAGTGTGTGAAGCGCGGCCTGCTTGCCGATTCTCTTTCGGTGGGGGACTCTACTTATAGGCGGCCACGAGGGAGAGCAAAAAACACAGAGATGTTGCCAACGCCAGCACATTCGTAGAGCGAGGATTTTGGTTCCGTGACGACTGACGACTGACGACGGACGGAGCAACTAGCAAAGGCAAAGCCGGTTGGGCGGGTGGATCGGGTTGACCGCGGCTTCCGGTTTTGGACAGGTGCACCGCTGGCCCGGCGCCGTACGTGGGGTCGGTCGACTTTTCTGGCTGGGTACCGGAGCCCGGTTCAACATACTCCTCCTCCATTCTCAAAAAAAAAAAAAAAAAAACATACTCCTCCTCCTAATTCTACGTGCGAGCGAGAATGGTTCAAAAGATCAGCCTTTTAGTGCCTCTCCTCTGGTTGGGCAGCGTATGCGGTTCCTTTTCCGTATAAGACTCTGCTATGTCTCTGATCAATCATACACCTAAATTATGCTAAAGTTGTACTAAATCAACAATAATTAATATGGATCGAAGGGAGCGTATCGTATGGTCTTAGAATTTGCCCAACTTGTAATGTACATCCCCAGGCTTTACCCCAGCGATCGAATTAATCACCTCGATCAGATGGCGTGCGTGCGGCCGGCCGATCGGAATTATCCCTCTCCCTTGCGCACGTACTTACATCAGAATTAGTATACCACACCGCGTATATGAAGAGGCCAGAGTGTACACATGATGCTCAGCATGAAGAGGCCACATGGGACTTATTTAATTTCTGAGAGATGACGTAGGGACGTGGCGATTTCAGTAGACTTTTCTGAGCTACATAGTTGTAGTACTAGTATATATATTCTCTCGTGGAAGGAATGGATTGGAGACTATGAAAAGCAGGTTAGTTAGCTACGTGGACGAATCTGCTCATTTTTGTTGCCCTTTCACCTTAAACTATTGCTGCTTGCTCTCAGGTCAGCATCGCCTGGCTAGCTAAGCTAAGCATAGCCATGTCATTGCGAGGCCAAGCTAGGACGGAGCTAGCTTAGCTATGGCCGATGCAAAGCTACGCTCGAGTCAAGACATGCATTATTGATGCCCGACAAGGACAAAGGATTTAAGCTCCTAATACTCTATATATTAGCCCATGATCCGATGCACTCAATTATGATAGACAGTGTGTAACTTTCTGCAGCATCTTGATGCGTCCGATTAATTTCTTGTGCATACGACTTTATATATTTTGTAGACACGATAGATGTCATTTTGTAACTAGAAGACTTATTACCGTTGACTTCTACTCCCCTCGTCCGGATTTATTGGGTCCCCTCATATTTTGGATCATACTTGAACCATCTACCAAAATATGAGATATATGATATAAAAAAAATACTATTAAATTTGTATTCGAAAGAGGTTTTCCACGGTATAGTTCTTATAACATGTATTTCATATTTTATTAGTTACATTTATGGTCAGAATTTAACCCCATAATACGTGCGCGGCGGGGGAGATGGGGAGGGGGGGGGGGGGGGGGTCTAATAAATCCGGACGAAGTACGTACATGATAGAAACATATAGTCTAGGTTTATTACAAAGAAAAAGTGAATGGGCGCTTCTCAAAGTAAAATGTGACAGGACACCCCGCTCCCAAACCGAAATTGGGCTACTACATAAACTCCATGATGAGCCATGCTAATCTCTTTGTGCCGTGCTCCATCAAACTTTTGTGTTGCGGCAGATCCCTGCGAGGACCATTACCACAACCAGCTGATAAGTTGTAACAAGTACTCCCTCCGTTTCTTTTTAGTCTGCATATAGAATTTGCCTGAAGTCAAATTTCATAAAGTTTGACCAACTTTATAGAAAAAAAATCAACATTCACAATATAAAATCAATATCATCATATGCATCATGAAATTAATTTTCATACTATATAACTTTAGTATTGTAGATGTTGATATTTCTTAATATAAATTTGGTCAAACTTTGGGTAGTTTGACTTCAAACAAATCTTATATGCAGAGTAAAAAGAAACGGAGGGAGTATAATCGTACGATGCATGAGCGAGATTATGAACAGCTTACTAATTAAATAACATGCTGGCTAATTGCAAGCCGCACGTACGATTGGCAAATATATATCTAGATACTATTACCATTTCCTGATTCATGACCTAATTAACAAATGAAGAGTCGAATCTTTTGAGGATCGGTATCCCGGAGTTGGTACTAAATTATTGCACGGCCAGATCTCCTTGTCTTTTTATATCACCGCAGACCAATCTAACAATCGCTGTGTAACTCTACGGACAGGAGAACAATATCAATATATGCCAAGAAAAGATAAAACATATAAGCGATCAACCAGTGTAGTGGGGATGACCTTCCTTTTTTCTTCCGAAATATATGGAAGCTCTGGGCACAATCAGTGTGTAGGCTGAAAATCTTTTTATGATCTGATGGCGAGATAAGATGCTATCAAATGATTACACAGAGAAATTATGGATTTTTATTTCCACAAGTAGTCACGAGTAGAAAACGGGCTTTTAGTCCCGGTTGGGAAGGGCCTCTGGTCCCGGATTTCCAACCGGGACAGCCCAATCGGGACTAAAGCCCCCCCCCCCCCCCTTCCTTTAATCCCGGTTGGTCACAAACCGGGACTAAAGGTCCTCCACGTGGCTGTGCTCGTGCGCTGGGGCTGGAGGACCTTTAGTCCCGGTTGATAATACCAACCGGGACTAAAGGACCTTTTTTTCGAAATAATGTTTTTTGAAAAAAAATCATTTTTTTTCTATATTTCAAATCTTTGAATTATTTGTCAGTTTAATCTCTAATCGCCCCTAATCTCAAGTCAAAGTGCATACTCGTGGTCAAACTTCCCAGTCGGTCACCCATCCTCACACTACTCCACCCCCAGCACGCTTAACTTTTGAGTTCCATCCCAATTAGCTTTCAAGATTGCACTGATAACATCTTGATAATACTATGCTATCAATCTTATTATCCCCTAGACTTTGATGTCACATGATATTATTTTTTGAATTCCAAATCTATATTAACATAAACATTAATGATTAAGTAATAATAATTATTAATTCAAATAACAAAAAAATGAATTTTACATTATTATTGCCATTTTCAATTTAATATGGAAAAATTCATATCTTTACATTTGTAAATCGAAATTCGACAAATAACATGTATAAATCGATCAAAAAAATGATAGGAATCCAAATATTGCATCCATATCATCTTTTGCATAATGTATTATGTCTTTTAAATAATGTACTGCTATGTGTGCTTATTTTTTTTTATTTTGTAGGAAAAAATCTTCTTTTTGAAATAACTTTTTTTACTTTTGGAATTTTGAGAATCTGAGAAAAGTTCACCAGGTAAACCCAGGTGAAATCGAGTCCCAATTTTTCTCTAGTTTTTTTTATATATTAAACTTTTTTTCGACGTCGTATGCAAAAGTTATGGCCATTTTATTTTTTTCTGTTTTTTACAAAAACGGTCAAAATTCATATTTCAAAATTCCTATACCAACTAGACACTAAAACCTAACTACATCGCAAAGGATTTTATTTTTTGAAGATTTTATCATTTTCTCTTATTTTCTACAAAACTAAAAAAGGCGGTCGGGGGGGGGGGGGGGGGGGGTGGGGGGTAGGCATGAGAGAGAAAAAAATCTGTAGTCCCGGTTGGTGTCTCCAACCGGGACTAAAGGTCCTATTTGAACCGGTACTAAAGGTGGCTGTGCCCGTGCGGCCGGCCTAGCCGTTGGAACCGGGACTAATGCTCACATTAGTCCTGGCTCCAAATGCCGCCGGGACTAAATCTTCTTCCTCGGCCGAACGAAAGGCCCTTTTTCTACTAGTGAGGAGTACTGAATAAATTTAGTGTCAATAAAACTAGGCGAATAACGAAAAATATATCGACTAATAACGAAAAATATATCGATTCTTATTAATGTTATCTCTACTCCCTAAAACAGACTCTCCTAGGGGGGGCGTGAGCAGAAATATATACTCCCTAAGCATGGGAATGGAGGGAGTAGCTTGCAAACTTGGATTCGTCACAAGGAAATAGGCACTGACATGTAGTAAAAAAATGGTCACCAAACCCCTATGGTTACTTTTTTTTTAGAAACACGGTACAAACGCAGACGCTCACAGAGCGTACCTACACTCACCCCTACAGAGAGCACAGAGTAGTAACGAACAGAGACGTAGCTACGTCACCATGGCTTCTTCTTCTCTCTCTCCCTCGGCTGCTCGTGTCCTGCTCGTCCTCGCCGCGGGTCTGGCGGTGAGCTACGTGTCCGCCGCGGTTGGTGCTGGTGGCTCGCCGCCGCTGGCCAAGGGCCTGGCGTTCGAGTTCTACCGCGCCAAGTGCCCGCAGGCGGAGGCCATCGTCTTCGCCTTCCTCAAGGACGCCATCCGCAAGGACGTGGGCCTCGCCGCCGCGCTCCTCCGCATCCACTTCCACGACTGCTTCGTGCAGGGCTGCGACGGCTCCGTGCTCCTCGACAAGACCAACGGCGTCGACAGCGAGAAGGTGTCTCCCCCCAACGTCACGCTCCGTCCGTCCGCGTTCAAGGCCATCGACGACATTCGCGCGCTCCTCCAGAGGGCGTGCGGCGGGCCCGTCGTCTCCTGCGCCGACATCGCGGCCCTCGCCGCGCGCGACTCCGTCCACCTGGCCGGCGGGCCGAGGTACGCCGTCCCGCTCGGCCGCCGCGACGGCCTCGCCCCCGCGTCCCTGGACACCATCTTGGGCGCGCTCCCGCCGCCCACCTCCAAGGTCCCCGTGCTCCTCAGCTTCCTGGCCAAGATCGGCCTGGACGCCGACGACCTGGTGGCGCTGTCCGGCGCGCACACGCTGGGGATCGCGCACTGCGGCTCCTTCGAGGAGCGGCTGTTCCCCAAGGAGGACCCCACCATGAACAAGTGGTTCGCCGGCCACCTCAAGCTCACCTGCCCGCGGCTCAAGGTGGACAACTCCACCGCCAACGACATCCGCACGCCCGACGTGTTCGACAACAAGTACTACTTGGACCTGCTGGACCGGCAGGGCCTCTTCACCTCCGACCAGGACATGCACACCGACGGCCGGACCAAGCCCGTGGTCACCAGGTTCGCCGTCGACCAGGGCGCCTTCTTTGACCAGTTCGTCAAGTCCATGGTGAAGATGGGGCAGATCAACGTGCTCACCGGCAACCAGGGCCAGATCCGCACGGACTGCTCCCTGCCCAACGCTGCCCGCAGCGCCGGCGACGAGCTGCCATGGTCCGTCGTCGAGGCCGCCGAGAGCCTCGTGTTATAGTTAGTAGGGCTTAGTCGGTTGATCTTTACCTGTTTGTTTCCTGCGCAATGGTTTGGGCTTTGGATGTCAGAGTGATCGTGTTAAGTTTGTCAAGCAACGAGAAATATTACTGCGGCCCTCGTGTAATCGGATCCAGAAATACATGGTTGTGCTAAGATTAAGGGAGCGGCTAGAACTCAGCTGATTGAGAAATAGTTTGGTCTTATTCGCCGCTGACGTCAGCCCATGTCTTGGGTCTCTTTTCCTTTCCCCGCGACTAGTTGCGTTGTCTTTTTGGTGGCTGAGCCCTTTGTTTTTTCTCTTGCTGGACGTTGGAATGTGTGTTGATTTCAGGAAACCAAATAAGTGGACTAAGAAGGATCACTACCCATTGCCATTCATAATAAGATATTGAAGAGATTGGCCAACAACTCTTATTTTTGCTATCTCGATGGATATTATGGATTCTCGCAAATACCTATCCGGCCTGAGGACTAAGAAAAGACTACATTCACCTGCCCGTATGGTACATACGCATACCGTAGGATGCCATTTGGTCTATGTAATGGACCACCCTCGTTTCAAAAATGCATTTCTAAAATTTTCCCTGAATTTGTTGAGAAGATTGTCGAGGTGTTTATGGAGAATTTTTCTGTTTCTTCGATAATTGTCTCTATAATCTTACGAAGGTTTTGCAGAGATGTGAAGAAACAAGTTTCGTGTTGAATTGGGAAAAGAGCCACTTCATGGTCACGGAAGGGGTAGTGTTGGGGCACAAAGTCTTAGGAGGGAGCATCGAAATAGATCAAGTAAGAATTGAGGTGATAGAAAATCTACCTTACCCCCAAGATATAAAAGGTATGCAAACTTTTATGGGACATGCAAGTTTCAATAGAAGGTTCATTAAAGATTTCTCCAAAATATCAAAGCCTTACACTGACCTTTTGCATAAAGATGTTCCATTTACTCTTTTGACAAAAAATGCATGCGGGCCTATGAGAAATTGAGGGATGCTTTAATTACATCTCCTATCATCCAACCTCCAAAGTGGGATGAACCCTTGGAGATTATGTGTGACGCTACAAACTATGTTGTCGAAGCCGTCCTAGGACAGCGAGATGATAAAAAACTCAATGTGATCTTTTATGCTAACAGGAGCTTGGATGAAGATCAAATACATTTAGCTACCATTGAAAAAGAATTGATTGCTATTGTCTTTGCTTGTGATAAATTCCGACCTTATATCATTAACTTGAAAGTGATAGTTAACACGGATCATCGTTACTTACGATACCTTCTTGCAAAGAAGACGCTAAGCCCCGATTGATTCGATGAATATTACTGCTTCGGGAATTTGATTTGCAGATAGTAGACCGGAAAGGAGAAGATGATCTAGTAGCAGACCACCTGTCACGAATGGAGAGGATACCTTATGATCCTGTTCCTATAAATGAATCCTTCCCAGGTGAGAGATTGGCTATGATTAAAAAGATAGAATCTTAGTTTGCATATGTTGCTAACTTTCTTGTAGGAAAATACATGCCACCTGATATGAGTTATCATCAAAGGAAAAAGTTTTTTAGTGACCTGAAGTATTATTTCTGGGATGACACTTTACTTTATCAGCATGGGCCTGATGACATGATTAGGCGTTGTGTTGCAGAGCATGAGATGAATGCTATACTTGAAAGCTACCGTAGCAGCCCTTACGCAGGACATCATGCAGGTGACAGAACTGCCACGAAGGTCTTCAATCAGGATTCTACTGGCCTACTCTCTTCTGAGATGCCCACAAGTTTGTTAAAAATTGTGATGCGCGTCAGCGCACAGGTAACATAGGTAGTAGACAGGAAATGCCCATGAATTATAGTCTAGGTTGTGAACCTTCTGATATTTGGGGATTGGACTATTTGGGACCTTTTCCAGTTTCAGATGGATATACTCATATCTTCTTGTGGCTGTAGATTATGTTACCAAGTGTGTTGAAGCCTTACCAACCAAACATGCAGATGCGACTACTTCATTGAAGATGATAAATGACATCATATTACCCAGGTATGGAGTTCCTAAAGTTCTTATTACTAACGAAGAATTTCATTTTATACAGGAAATTTTCGGCAGAGTACTCCATAAGTATGGAGTAACTCACCGAATAGCTTCTACGTACCATCCTCGGAGCAGTGGTCAAGTAGAACTTTCAAACCGAGATATAAAGACGATATTATAGAAGACGGTGCAGAAGTCTAGGAAAGACTGGGTAGGGAAACTGAACGAAACATTATGGGCCTACCATACCACCTACAAGAATACCATGGGAATGTCACCATACAAAATGGTATATGATAAGGCATGTCATTTACCTTTAGAGCTTGAACATATGGCTTATTGGGCAATCAAGAATATTAATATTAATCTTAAGGAAGCCAGAGGGAAAGGATTTCTAGATATACATGCTCTAGGAGAGCTTTGCAACAGTGCTTACGAGAGTGCCAAGTTATTTAAAGAAAAGGTTAAGATGTGGCATGATCGTAAGATACTGAAACGAACTTTCATTGCGGGGGACAAGGTCCTCCTATTTAATTCTCGTCTAAAGTTGTTTCCAAGGAAACCCAGGTCCCGTTGGGAAGGGCCTTATAAGATAGAAGAAGTATATAACTCCGGGGCTTTCCGGTTAAAAGGAGGGAAAGATGGACCATGGATCGTGAACGGGCAACGCTTGAAGCCATACCTCGCAGATGAGCAAAAGGAAGAACGGGAAGTAGAGGAGGTAAGTTTTCTCACGATCGAGCAGATCGAAGCCCTCTGGAAAGAGAAGAGGGTATGAAATAGCGCCTCCATAAAGTGGGTGTAAATATAGGAGTAGAGTTTACGTACTTGTTTTGAAGCCCTGTTAATCTTGAATCTAAATTGTTCGAATTTTCGTCTATAGTTGGAGGCTTTGTCACTAACCTTTCAGGGAGGTGAAAAATTTCTAAGGAAGAAATTGATGAAGCAGCGAACACAGAGAAATACAGAATTCCAAATGACCATACGCACCTGTTTGGGCGATCACGCGGATGCCAGACGAAAGTGACGTAGAGTCCAGGGTGAAGGACGGTGCTTCATACGGACGCCCACACCCGTTTGAGCGGTCGTTTGAGTTCTTCTCGGGCAGCAGCCCGACAACTGGACCAATGACAGCATTCTAAACGACAGGTGGCGACCGTATGAGCAGTCGTATAGATCCATCACTGTAACAGGTATGAAAAAAAAGAAAAAAAAAGAGAGGATCTCGGCAATATGTCAAACGAATGGCCATACGAGCGCGAGCGCCCATATGGATGGCCATCCTTTGGTATGTCTTCACGATTCTTTTCTGATTTTGTTTTGATTTCTTTCTAACTAACTTTTTATCTTTGATCCCGTGATTACTTGTAAGCCTAGCTTTTATAAGGAGGGAAGGGGCACGCCATTAAGCCCTAAACCATCTGATCTGACATCTCCTTTGCTTCCCATCTCCACCAAAAAGCTTTTAGTTATATATAACAAGCACGGTCACCGCCATGAGCAACAAGACCTCGTCCACCTGTGCTTGCATCATCCCCTTCCCCAATTTGGATGATGTTGTTCCTTTGGGATGGGAAGACTTAAGGAAGCTAAGCCTCAAGGACGAACCGCGTCCGGAGAGGAAAGACCTTGAGGAGAAGGTCGAGGTGGTGGAGATCAAGGAGGAAGAACAAGCAAAAGAGGGAGATGACGACACCACTCCAGATGAGAACCCTCCTAATCCTTACCAATTCAATATGCATGGATCTATTTCGTTATTTCCTCTAGGGCCCACTCAAGTTGAGTGGGGTAAGGTCCTACTGACCCCAGAGGAGATGAAGGAAAAGATCAGGGAATTGGAGAAGGTTCCGAAGGCTTGTGTGAACGTGATCGGAGATGGGGTTTATTCTTACTGGTTGATGAGTAAAGATTTGGAAGCAAGGGTCGATGGTTTTCTTCACAAGATCAGGCTTACGATTGACACTCTTAACAACAACACTGCACAACTTGATTTTTTGACCCAGGTTGTAGATGATCAGCAGGCCGTGATCGAGGAGATGAGGAAGGGTTTCAGGAGCATCTTTGCTGCATGCCAAGATACCCGGGAGTGAGTATAATGCTTAGTGACTGGATCTCCCTGGCTTGATTGTAAGCTTGGGGGAGATTCCCATGCACTTTGTATCTTTACCTTTATGCATTTCCTTTCTGCAAGTCGAGATTAAGTTTTATTTTCAATAAGGTTGAACTATCATTTTTCCTCTTGAATAAGGGATGATCCTTTCCGATTAGTATATGTATATCATGATGTGTGAGGTCATTGCTGCTTATTTGAGAATGTACTTGATGATTGTTGTGATCTAAATAGTAGCACATAATTACTAGCATGATGATTATAAGTACTCCACATTGCAGTTGTTAAGTTTTTTAAAGGAGATGACATAACTATATACGCTAGCTCATTGGAGGTTCAACTTACAATATGGCAAGCAGAAAAAATAATCCTCTTCAATATTAAAAAGTGCTTTTGTAATTAAGTCTTTCCGAGACTCATGTTTGGCTTGCATATCATACAAAAGATGAAATGTGCCTTCGACATGTCTCAATGCCAAGAGACTGAATCACTTAAAGAATATAGGGTTTCCAAAAATAAAAGAGGAAAATAATAACTGCTTGCCCGAAACAATAATGAACTAGGGTATGAAGTTGTTACCTGTCCACAACAAAATTAAGTGACAAAATATGGATGCCTGCATGATCATTATTGTCGTACTAAAACCGACAGATCTCAGGTAGGGGGGCCCCGAGCTGTGGATCTTGGAACGATGGTGAACATGAGACAAGGGAGACGATATTTACCTAGGTTCAGGCCCTCTCGAAGAGGTAAAACCCTACGTCCTGCTAGATTATATTGGCGATGGGGTATCGAATACAGGTTGATCTACCTCAAGATCGTATGTTGTGTTCTAAACTCTAAGGCTGGTAATGTTGATTGTGCCTCTACGGACTAAACCCACTTGTTTATATAGGCACCAGGGGTATCTTGGGTTACACATCGTCGGTTGCCAACTAGGAATAAACACGCCGATTTTTGGAATTGTCTGTGAAGTACACGCCAAGTCTTCGGCGGTGTCCGTCTTGATCACGCTTGGGTTCGAGGCCTCCGGAGTCCTTCCTTGTCGAGTTCGGTGGGTCATAGGCTTGGCCCAGAGATTGTGGCCAACTAGGTTGATACCCCCCTAGTTCAGGACACCGTCACCAAGTTCGGTATGTACTTTGGATGTTTGTTTCCTCGGCAATGGTTTGCACTTTGAATGTCAGAGTAATCACGTGTTAAGTTTGTCAAGCAACGAGAAATATTACTACGACCCTTGAGTAATCGGATCTAGAAATGCATGGTCGTGGTACTTAAAATTAAAGAGTCAGCTTAGTCAAGAATTCCGAGTCATCTGATCATGAAAGAGAGGTGGAACCTGAGCTTGACAAAGGGAATAGTATGTGTGCAACATTTTGTAGGTCCGTGCGATGTGTAGAAGCAAACATTTTTTGTGCTGGAAAAACTTTCGATCTATTCATCAACTATCAAGGTAGTAAAACAAACACCAGAAGTAAAAATCAATACAAGCATTGAAGCGAGCCGAAGGTGCACTGTCGTTATCGCCCCTCCATCACCGGAGCCAGGGGAACCTTGTTCTGGTAGACAGCTAAAAAGTCGTCGCCATAAGGTCCCAGAGACCAGTGCACCAAGACAACAACCGCCGCCGATGAAGAGAAGCGTAGATCTAATGGATCCAGCATGTAGACACGCTGACATAAATAAACGAAGAGTAGATCCAAGCGAATTCACCTAAGACAAACGCCGACCGAATCCCGCCAAATCCGCCGGAGAAAAACCTCCACACGCCCTTTGGCAACGCTTAAAGCACATCTGGACAGGCGAAGGGGGGCGAGAACCATATCCATCTTCAGGGAGCCATCGTCGCCTCGTTTTTTTGAACAGGACACAAACTCTACCAAACTCATAGAAACCGCTAAAAATGAAGCCCTCTCGCCGGCAAGGACCGGAATCCACTACGCCTTCACGGCCCTATGGCCACAGGAGACAAGGCAGCCCGGCAGCTACGCGGAAGGAGGCAACGGAAGCCCAAGGCTGGTTGCCTAGTGCGTTAGGAGCGAAGGGGTGCGTCTGCATGGGAACAAACATTCTGTACAAGCAAACTTTTACATACCGCAAACCCAAAGCTCATGTTTAGCCCGCTAGGGGAATCCTATTCACACCTCATTATACCGAAATGTTGACTAAACTCATAGAAGTGGGCTAATGGACCAACAAAAGTTGAGCGTTCGACCGAGCGAACCTGGTAGTTTTCTTCCTTTCCTATATACATGTTTCTTCTGATTTTTATTTTCTGTTTTCTCATAACATTTTCCTTGGATTTTTTGGTTTTCCATTTCCCGTTAGGTTTTCCTTTTGTCTTTTCTTACATTCTTCCTTTTTCTACTTTCTAACTTTTTAAAATTCATAAAATTGAAATCCGAATCTAGAACATTTTAGTAAAATGCATAAACATTTTTAGAATACAATAACATTTTCAAATTTAATAATTCTTAAAAATTATAGAATGTTTTCAAAAGCTGTCAACATTTTTAGGATGCACAAAATGTTTTAAATTCCTATAATTTTTGTGCAAATTCATGACTACTTTTTAAAAAAGTACATGATGTTTTTTGAAAATCAAGAGTGTATTAAATTCTGTAAGTTTCTTAATTTTAGTTAAAATTTTAAGAAAAACTGAAAAACAGAAATAAAAATAATTGAAAATTGGTTTTTCTGCGTGATTTTTCTTTTGGTTTATATGCATGTTAAAATTGGTTGAAAATGACCTTAAAATTAAAAAATGTGCCAAGAAAAAACAACAGAAAACCATCCAAACTAAAAAAAATAAGGATAAACCACATGAACATACGCTGTAATGAAGCTTAAGACGCCCGGCATAGTATATTTTGCAAATGGATGACCCCCCCCCCCCCTCCCCCGCTGTGTAGGCCCAAGTACATTTTTTCTGTTTTAAACCGCAAAAAAGTGGGTGCGAGGGGTATGATTCAAAACCACGAGCTCCTACTCAAGTGCTAGCTACGGTAGCCAACCAGGAAACCAACCGGAATGTGATTAGTTACATGTATTTGATTTTTGTTCTTCCTTTTTCTTTTTTTGAAAATACATGAACTTTTTAATCCAAATCGATAAACTTTTTACAACTATGTGAATTTTCCTTTTAAATTTTGGCAATTTTTTATTTTCAATTCATGATTTTTTATTCAAAGTTGATAAACTTTTTTGAATTCATGAAATATTTTTTGAAAATCCATGAACTTTATTTCAAATTCGATGAAGTTTTGTTCAAAATCGATGGACTTTTTTCAAATTTGATGCATAGTTTTCAAATTTGATGATTTTTTTCAAAGATGATGAATTTTTTTTCAAATTTTATAAATTGTTTGTCAAATGCAACAAACTTTTTTCAAAATCAATCAACTTTATGTCAGATATGATGGGTTTTTTTTCTATTTTTTCGGAACTTTTTTAAAAATTCCATGAACTTTTCCAATATAGTTAAATTTAATCTTAAATTAGTCAACTTTTTTGAGGTTTTGTGAACCTTTTTTGAAATCTGTGAAGATTTTTTAAATATGAAGTTTTCAATTTCTTTTTTTAGTTTTTAGGTATTTTTTTCAAAAGTCAACGGGTGACCCGTCAACTGGTCAACCGGAAATAGTCAAATGCGATCGAGCGACCCGAGGAAACCAGGGAAAAATCCAATCAAGCGATCACCTTCTACATGGGCCAGCCCACGAGCGTAGGCGCGTAAGCCAGTAGCGCAAACGGAGCTTAAAGCGGCTATTAGGAGCTCCCGTGCGCTCGCAAATCAATACAAAATTAGGTCACAGCAAACGCTCGCATTAGTTTGGGTGCTACATACTTGGTCGGAACTATTCGTCAGTTATTATTAATTTGACACATGACACTGGCTCGACTTGGTTAGATTCTTGTTTTACTTACAAAATCGGCTAAAAAACTAGTTTTTAAAACAACAAAAGAACTAAAGGATTTTCAAAATAATATTTCATAGTTTAAAATATTATGAATTTTATTAATAATTAGGAGTTATTAAAAATAAAGAATTTCAAAAAAACTTTTAATAAATAGAAATTAGAAATGTCCGAAAATGAAAATTTTACACCAAGTTTAAAATCTGCAATAATTTAAATTATATTTCTAAATTAAAACAAATTCTAGAGTAGAAATCTTCACCAATTTAAAAGTAGTGTTCATGAGTTATTTTTTTCCAAATTTCAAAAGGTTTTCAGAATTCAAAGAAATAACAAATGAAAAACTCGAAAAAAGGAAAATAAGAATATACGAATGTAACCAAAGACACAAAATAAAAAATGAAAGAAAACCAGTAAACCAGTAGAGAAAAACACCGAAGGCTCAAAAGAATGCCGAAGAAAGAAAATAAAAAAATGGAAGGGCATTTCCAAAACCTTCCCAGAATTAGATGAACCGAGGTACATGAGCCGTCAGCATGCACAGGGTCGCGCAATTGGTGGACGACGCCGTAGACATCTATTCCTCTTCTGCGATGTCTCCTATTTGAAATAGTCAAGGAAACGCACCCAGCTGTGCAAGTGTGCCAGCCTAGTTTGGCACATGAGCATTCATCCTTTTTTGCGATCTTTTTTGTTTTTGTCTCTTCCGTTTTCTGGTTGTAATATCGTTTTTCGCAATAAAATAGTCGATACCTTTAAGAAAAGGTGAAAAAAAAAACCTAATGTATTTTTATAATGTTTGAATTGTTTCTAAAAGTGGATAAATATTTCAAAAGGGTAAGCATTAATTAAATGTGTGAACATTTTTTAAAACCTGTGAACACTTTTTAAAACGCGTGAACATTTTCTGAAACTGCATGAACATGTTTTTAAAAACGTACGTCATGTGTTTAAGAAATGTGCATCATGAATAAAAGAATGTTCATAGTATATTTTAAAAATCAATCATGTCTATTAAAAAATGTTCATAATATATTAAAAATTATTCATGGCATATTTTCATAAAAATATTTATGTGTAAAATAATTAAAATAATGAAATAAAAGGGAAATACAAAAATGCAATAGAAGGGAAAAATAAAAAATCATAATGAAAGATATGAGAAGAAGGCAAAAAGAGCAGAAGAAACAAAAAGGAAAACCGCAAATAAGAAGAAAACCCCCTCTACAAACCAAAAAATAGAAATGAACAAAAATATAAAATTATAGAAACCGAAGCGCTCTCGAAAGCACATGAGTGATAACCAAGGTCTGAATTGGGCCGGGTTAATCATTGCGACCCTGGTGTGTTGTTTTCCGCTGCCATTGGAAGCAACGGAGTCGTATAGAAAAAGCCTGGAAAACCGGTTAGTTTGGAAACTTATAGCCTAGGATGTCTTAACATAAGGCCTTCGGTCTGGACCAGAAACATGGATTGGGCTACTTGGCCCAAGACCAAGGCTGGACCCTAGCTCATCCGGGCCCATTCCGCTCGCAAAGAACATCCAGTATATATATGCTTCCACAACCTGCTATTTCTGGTTTGTCATCCTATTTCTGGTATTAGGGATATCTACGTAAGAGAAGAAGCAAAAACTAAAGTAACCTAACTAGACATATGCATGGACAGCCCGTCTCGAAAGCTTGGTGTCTAGGGCAAATTAAGGCCTTGATATTGCGCCCCAAGCCCCACCCAATAGCTTGGAAATGCTCGAGAGGAGTGTTTCTATTTAGTTAGAAAAATAGGTTTTAAATCCGGGGGAAAATATTTTTCTAATGCCTGAGTTTGGCTTATTTTACATCAGTTTCTTGCTTGCCCGTTTCGAAACCCGACCCATCCCATTGTTTACTTAGAGCATCTCTAATAGATGATGTAAACTAGGAGATGTAAAATTTACATCACCAAAAAATGCATTTTACATCTCCAAAAAAGAGGTAACTCCAACAGATGATATATATTGGTGATGTAAAAGTCCAACTCCAATAGATGATGCAAATGAAGAAGTAAAACTAGTCAGCATGAGCACCGATGGCCTAGCGCTGAGAGCCAGGAGGAGCGTCGGTGGACCGAGCGGCGGCAGCAGGTGTGCCGGTGGCTGAGTGACGAGAGCCGGGAGGTCGAATGCGGCGGCGGGAGCTCGAATCGCCGGCGACGCAGCTGTGAATTGAGCGGCGGATTGGTCGCGGCGGGGCAGCGGTGCGACGGCGCACATACTCCACAAACGGTAGCCCTCGGCTTTGCACCCTCTAAAAAAGCTTCTATCAATTCGGCCGATGCAGTGTGGATAATTGGCGGGGTGTTGTGTACAACGCCTTACATGTACATAACAAAAAAAAGGCTTAAGTACTTTGTTGACATAAAAGCTAAAATATTACAAGGCCCACAATTACGAATAAAATATATCTTGAAGCACTGGCACCTTGATCAGACTCGATGTTGTCTCTGCTTATCCCTATACTAATGTGAAGGCAAAAGGAGCGTCAATATTGTTGAGTAAATAGGCAATTTTTTGATTAACTTAATCCACGAGTAAATCACTAGCATGACATTGTCATAAATAATCGCATACTGATATTCAATCATGTAAGCACATACTACGCTAATTGCAAAAAGATCTACGTATAACGCTAGCATGGATAAAACAGAAAACAGTAGGAGCGGGATAAATGAGTTATACCCTCCAGTAGGCCATGCAGAGACGGTCGGCGTCAGACTGCGACATGGTGATGGTGAAGACGACGTGGACGTAGAGGAAGTAGTGGATCGGAAGCGAGCAGTCGCGTAGTCGCTTCCCAAAAAACCTATTCGCCCCTCTCCCGTACAGGAACCGAAGGGGCGGGGTTTCAGAGACCTGCTCTCCCGTCGACCGTGTACGCGGCGGACGGGATGGAGTCACCGGCGGCAGCCCAGCTGTCAGAAAACTCTCCGTTACCGACTGGCAAAAATAAGCGCGTAGGTGTGAGCTCGGCTCATTCCCAAACCGCGGCGCGGCACGCCGCCGCGCCGAGGCGGGTGGCGGAGGAGGAGTGCGCGAGGGCCTCTTCTCTTCTCAAGCTCCAATAGCATGTAGAAGAGAAACCCTTATAAGGAGGTCCAACTCCTCTCCAACTTTTGGGGTGGAACTAAACTTCCCACTACACCTAGTGCCAAATAAACCCACATGGGCATTTAGAGATTTTCTGAAATTGTTGGATGGGCCTAAAGCCCACCCCATATTTCAACAAATATCAGTACAAACATGACCATGGCACCAGGGATCTTAGATGCCATCGGGGGAACACTTGATGTTTGGGTTACTAATCTGAGGTGTGGGGAAGCAACGCAAGGCTATTACTTTACTTGTACATCTATTTATAAGGACTTATAGGTGGTAGCATATGAAAATTGGAAATGCATTTTTGCAAATTAGATAAGAATTGATAATTTTAATTTGGTGCTCCCTCGTCTTTAGTTTATTAGACCCATCTGAAAAACTGATTTTTTTTATTTGTAAGCTCCTTTCCTTTGGAAAATAGGCAAACATTAATTTCATCTATCTTAAATTTTATATATCTTTTTTCCCGTGAAACAAAAGAGCTTTATTAATTAACCAGGAATAATGTTAGGGCACTCCTGATGCATTGTATCTAGAATTGTATCATATGCATCAATATTTGGTACAACTCCTGTCATGGCTTGTATCTAAGAGCATCTCCAACAGGAGCACAAAAGTTTCCCGTCCTAAAATAGCTTTAGCGCGCCATTGTAGCACTTTTAGCGCACCGGACCCAACATTGGTTTACCAGATGCCCAAAAACGTGCGCCCAAAAAAACACGCAGTGTAAATTGTGAAGCGCGCGTAATCCGGCGTCTCAAATTTGCAGCATGCGATAGCGTTTTTCAGCACGCGCCCAATCCTTTTTTGCGCGCGCATTATTTTGCAGTTTCTGCTGGAGCTGTCAGGCGCCCAAAAACCCGAATTTTAGCGAGCGAAGCAGTTTTTGGGCACGTGTTGGAGATGCTCTTAGTGTTGTATCTAAAATAGCCTGTAGTGAATGTGTTTTGTGCGAGAAAAAATACGAAGAGAAGCACAACCTGATGCGGGCATGTGGCTTTAAGAATAAGCCTGTTTTTTTTTTTTCATTCAACTTGTCGTGTGAACAAGCGAACATAGTAGTTAAAAAAATGAGAGCTCCTAGTGGGCACTAGTTGTAACGAGGTGTCGCCCAAACGCACAGGACGTGCGCAACAGGGCCGGCTCATGTTGGTGCTAGTACTGTAGTGCCATTTTCCATTTACATATTGTAGCGGTTGATAGCCCGTTTCACCAAAAAAATTTGGCTGCAATAGAAAAGTTTTTAAAACATGTGAAATGAAGAAGATGAATATTTCCAAACGCTTTTTTGAACACTATTAAAAAAACATTTTCTCAAAAATAGACATTAAAAAAGGGAAATGGTTGTTGAAAAAAGTGAATAATTTCTAGAACTTATGTAAAAACAATTAATAGTATTAAATATTTTTTGAATTTTGTGAATATTTATTAAAAACATGTAAATTTTCAATAATCTAGAAGATTCTAAATTTTAGGAGTAGTTTTTTAAAAATTGAACATTATATAAAATAAAAACAGAAAGATATAGAAATAAAAATGAATAAACAAAATAAAACCGATAAAAGTCTTAGAAAAAACAAATAGGAAAAAGAAACATGAAAAAACCAGTTAAGACCTAGAAGGTTCCTAAGGCCAGGAAAGCCAGCGTAGCTAATTGAGCCGGCCCATGAGTGCACTTCATGTGTGTTTCACTTTCATCGACACTTTCTTTGTCGTACATAGCAACAAATATGAATCACCCTGAAAAATTGATGGGTTTCGAAACCGACGGACCGGCAGATTTAGACTTAATTTGGACCAATAAACCGGGCAAGGCTACATGCGCCAAGCTCCTGGGGCCAGTTCTTCTCACAAAGAAGTAAAAAGCAAAGAAGTATTTGACTATTTTTCCTATTTTATATATGCTTGCAAGGCCTGAAGTTATCCAATTTTATATATGGTTACATCTATAACCTTTCAAGCAGAAGAATTCCAACTATAGGTATCAAATTTTTATGAGAAAGGTTATAGATGTATCCGTCTACTTAAGGGAAGAAGTAAGAAGAAATCATATTTCATCATTTGTTAAACTAACCGGACCTGATCATGGACTGCAGCCCAAAATCCTAAAAATGGCTTAAGAGGAGTATTTGCTGCCTTTTGTAGGATGTTAGGTATGACAATTTTTTTCCTAAAATCATTAATTTAGTTTTCTTTTATACGAAAACAATGTTTTTTCTCGGACTCTGGCGAGGCTAGACCTAGGCCTGGCCTTTTAGACCAGTTTTTGTATCTCCAGTCCGATAATCAACATATACAAGGAGCACCATCCATATAGATATATAAAGTTTCTCAAAAAAAATGTAAGTATATAAAGTTGTAATGTACTTGATCTCTTGATCTTTTTATTGGTCCATGCTAGTTACAAATTCAAGGCTCAATATTTTTTGCACGTTCATCGGGACGGGACTCAGGTCCGCAGTGAGAGCATTTGCATGTGGGTGCACATACTCCATGACGGTAGCCTTCGGCATTGCAACATTTAACACAGTTTCTGTCAATTCGATCGATGCAATTTGGATCCTTAACTGGGTGTTGTGTACAACGCCTTGCATCTACATAATAACAATAAAAAGACTTTGTTATAACATACAAGATAGATATTGTGAAGCACTCGAGTACAAATAACATCTATCTTGAAGCACTGGCACCAGCATGCACCTCGATAAGGCTCGGCGTCATCTCTGCTTAGCCCCATACTAACCTGAATACGCAAGGAGTGCCAGTATCAATACGTACATGACCATGGCACTGGCGATCTTAGAAGCCATCGGCGGAACACTTGGTGTTTGGGTTTACAAATCTGAGGTGTGGGGAAGCAATGTAAGGCTATTGCTTTACTTGTACATGTATTTATAAGGAGTTAAGGTGGTACCATATGGAATTAGAAATGTATTTTTGAATAATATATAAGAATCAAGATGTTTAATTGGATACTCTCTCATCTCCAGTTTATTAGACCCATCTAAGGTCCTTGCTTTGGAAATAGGGAAACATTGACTACGTCCATATTAAAATTTGTGTATCTTTTTCTGCATGAAACAAGAGAGCTTTATTAATTAAATAGGAATAATTAATGCTAGGGCGCTCCCAATGCACTGTATCTACAATTGTATCATACGCATTAATATTCTGATACAATTCCTCTAATGGCTTGTATCTTATTGTTGCAATGGAAGTATTATAGCTAGTATTATACATGTTAATTAGGCATTTTTGTTGAGATGACACAATTAAATGAAGAAAGAGATGACTGAGTATCATGATATGATGTCTTATAATATTAAATGATACTAGTATGTGTCATGCATGATAATAAATGATGCTAATAAGATATCAAGCGATGATACTATGCATTGTAGAGGCAGTATCATAAACTAGTATCATATGCATGATAATAATATATGATACTTGCAGCCTAAATCTAAAATAGCTCTCAATTAATGTGTTTTTATGAGAAGAAAGTGTGAGTTGTTCTGGATATGGAGCTAAGAGACGTATCTACATATGTAACTCTATCTTTTCTCATCGAATAGTGTGCCAACAAAGTTTTAGTTAGGCGTCATTTTTAAGATACGGTCCATAGTGTAGCACTGGTATTGCCCTTACAATCAGTAGCGATGTGTCCCTTTATTGGAGCAGAAGAAATTCTCTCTGCCGCGGAAGGTCCTAGCAAGTTTCCGCTTCTGCATCACTTCAATTACCTCCGTGCATTTCAACTGGAAGATAGTTGCAGCCAACATTGCTCGCCAAAACGAGACCGTCCCGAGTCCCCAGGCCTCCGCTGTCGTCGCGTCTTCAACAAAAGGGATATCGCTACAAGAAATAGCTAAGAAGAAACCATTTGCATCATGGAGGGTGTCTCCGGATCCTCTGGAACCCTTGTCGGAGTCGAACGCGGCATTGACATTCAGCTTGACGAAGACTTCCTTTGGTTTTGACCACCCTTGTCAATATATACGCCTACCGCCTTCCTTTTTCGCTCTTGAAGTTTTTTGCAAGCGTTGAGATTGCATGCGCTGATCTGGCTGGTTCAACAAGCTTCCACCATGAGTAAAGCGTCGTTGTTCCTTCCCACCCGACATACCACACCATAGTAGTTATCACGTTAATGTGAGTAACATCTGGAAGCAACGGCGCAATAGTACTTGGTGTCGGTAGCAAGTCGCCCAACACCAAACCTTATCCTCTGTCCATAACGCAGAAGTCATTAACCAAAGCTGACAGGCCCAAAGAGACACCATATTTTGTGCACGTGTGGGCACAGGAATAGCGTGTGCCTGATGCTCTAGCAATCGGAGCTGCAGATAGGGCATTGCGAGCTTGTGATAATATGTCTATTAGCAAGCACTTCGAGATAGGGAATAGCGCCAAGAAGCACTCTCTAGCAATGGATTTTTATCTTGACCGGGACACGCAATTTCCAGACGATCTCCCAAATAGGACTAGTACATGGGGATCTCCTCAACTTTCGTCCATGTTGGTGTTTCCACTCTGCGTGATAAGCCTTTTTTTTACCAAAAATATACCACTCATGTTATAGTGCCATGAAACAAAGCCTCCATCATTCACATAGCAAGTGGGATGTCTAGGATGCGTTGCATAATAATTGGCAAAAAATATTTTGTGATAAGTTGTTCATCCCATTCTCTGTTGTTCACATTGATTAGCTCGCAAACCTTCATGTTCAGAATGTTTGCTCTACTCTTCATCACTTTCCTGGTAGGTCTGCTAGGTATCCAAGGGGCCTCCCAGATATTTATTTGTGATCCATCACTTACTCTCCATATGTGTCCTCTTTTAAGGATGTGTTTGGTTGCCTGCATATAGGCCAACCAAGCCCGCTCGGGAAGAAAATGGGTTGTTTGGTTACCTATGTTCACTGTTTGGCCTGCATAGCACAAAACTTAAAGCACCTTGGGGCCAGGCCCGCTGGGAACTTAAAGCGGGCTTGGTTGGCCTGCATAGGCCAACCAAGCCCGCTCGGGAAGAAAATGGGTTGTTTGGTTACCTACGTTCACTGTTTGGCCTGCATAGCACAAAACTTAAAGCACCTTGGGGCCAGGCCCGCTGGGAACCGCCGAATCGATAGTTTTTCCACAGCCATGCTCGTGGGATGCACGAGGGCGGTGACGACTGCACGCGAGGAGCTACGCTCGAGACGTCGCGTTGTTTCCAGAAGCGCCTGCAATAATTACCCTCATCTTCCCGCACCTCCCTCCCTCTCTCTCTCTCTCTCTCTCTCTCTCTCCCCTCTCTCCACTCTCCCACTCTCACACTGACGGCGGCTATAAGCAAATCGAAGAACAGTAAGGCAACCATCGGCAATGGCGGTAAGCCCTATTTTCATCTCCTCGCTTACGTTTATCATATTCGATTCACGTTTAGATTCGGTCCGCCTATGCGATCGGCATTCTAGGGGAAAGGGGAATCGGGGTAAATAGCCATAAGATTGATCAACACTTGCTCATGAGTACTAAGTAGAGATGGATTGTAGGGTTTCGTTTGGGAATGATTATAAGGGGAATGGGGATTCGGGGTTAATCTTACATAGTAGCGGTAAATCCTAGCCGCGGTGACCTGGAGGTGCTTGGAGCGATAGGGGGCTGGCTCCGGCGCCCTGGCCACCGTAGCTTGCACCATCTCGTCGTCCATATCGATCGGCTTACTTCGGTGGCCTGGCTCTGGTGCCCTGACCACCACCTCCACCACTTGTTCTTCCTCCTCCAGCTCCAGACCGATGACCTCTGGCGTCATCAACGTCTTAGTCCAGAATGCAGCAAGTTGGTCTTGAGGATCCCTATACCCCCTGTACTTGGACCATCTTGCCCTCTGACTAGCATCGCCGGAGTTGGCCTGACTCATGGCCTAGCGCAGGATGCCCACTGACATAGAGCCCTTCGCTGGGTCGGGAATCAATGTCTTCAACTCCTCCGTCGTCGCCTTCTTCACCACAACGTCTGCCTCCTTGTGCATGTCTTCGATGTTGGTGAAGTTTGAGCACACTTCCATGGTGTTCTCGAACTTGGTGCGGTCACGAGCTAGCACCCGAGGAAGAAAGCCCTCCATCCAATGCCCAAATGGAAGGGGTTGGGGTTGGAGTTCATGGCGACGAAGAGGTGGAAGAGGAGTGAGAGACAGAGAGGGTTAATTGAGTGCGGTGGTGGGTAAGTAGTGAGCGTTTGGCTGAGTAAATATAGGGGCTTTAGAGAGGTGGACGATAGGATTTAATGCCGATCAACCTTTGAACTTTGTGTTGTTCGTAATGCAGAACTTTGTGTTGTTCATAATGCAGATCGAGATGGAGAACAAGGGCAAGGAGGTCGTGCCGGCCATGGAGAAGGGAAGGAGGTCATGTCACCCTTGGGGGAGGTGTCGCCCATGGCTCAGGACGTCCCGCCCAGGAACGAGGACGTGGTGCTGGAGGAGCCCCCAGCGGCAAGCGCAGGAACTACGGGCACTACCATGAGGAGGGTGGGTCAACTCACTTTTGCAAAGGTCATCCTTGCCCCGAAGCTCGAGTGCATACCAATGCCCCTGGACTTCACGAAGCATTTCCCGGTCGTGCCAACGGAGTTCAAGCTAAAGACGAACACTGGCCGTTGATATAGGGTCACTGTCAAGTTGATGAACGATAGGGTCACCCTTGATCATGGTTGGGCCCCCTTCACCGCCATGCATCAGATTGGGATCGGGTACATGGTGACCTTCAAGTTGCTGACTCCCGACATGCTCAGGATCATCGTTTTCAATGACGACGGCATTGAAGTGGTGACCAAGTACGGGACGCACGATGACACCTTCGCCGTAAACATCTAGGAAGAGCTCTCTAGTGCATGCTGGTTTGGTTATTAGTTTAATGCCATACTGGTTTGGTTCAAAACTTCTTGGTTTAAGTGTCGTACTATCGTTAGAACTGCTTGGCTTGGTTTAAAACTATGTTTATATGCGAAAACCCAATTCGGTGCCCAGGCTCATCTGCACCCGGTCAGGAAAAAAATCAAAACAAATACTAAAAAAATTTAAAAAAATCCAATTTTTTTGTGTGATAGACAATCTCATGCGTGAGGTTCGCTCCAAATTTCAACTTATTTGGACATCTGAGCAGCTCTCAGCAAAAGCAAAAAAAATCAGGTCAGAACAGTGTGTGAACAGTAAACTTTTTTACAGACCCTGGATTTGTCTTTTTTTCTGAGAGTTGCTCAGATGTCCAAATGAGTTGAAACTTGGAGCGCACCTCACGCATAAACTTATCTACCACACAATTTTTTTTTGGAATTTTTTAAATTTTTTTAGTATTTGTTTTGATTTTTTCCGTCAGGGCGGGTGCAGATGAGCTCGGGAGCAGAAACACCGCACTCGTTTATATGCTACTATTTGTGTCTTTTGTTTTTTCTACCTGCTTATAGTTCTAGTAACCTCACCACCTTGATGAGGAGGTTACCAGACAACATGCGTTGCATGTAACCGAACACCATGGCTTGTGTTTCCACCTAAACAAGCGGCAATGAAATAGCCTACCTTCCGTTTCGCCCCAGGTAGGGTAAAGGGTATGCAGGCAACAAAACAACATGAAGATGTTGTTTTTTTGCCTGTTTTTCCTCAGCCAGGCTCAACTGGGTCAAGCAAGCAATGCAGGCAAAAGTTAGAGCACAATTAGATAGGATGTTGGGCCAGGAAGAAGCTAAATGGAAACAAAGAGGAAAGGTAGACGAATTGATTGAGGGGGATTGTAATACTAAATATTTTCATGCAAAAGCTAATGGGAGACGTAGAAGAAACAAGATTACAGCCTTAGACCAGGAGGAAGGGAGAATTGAAGGAGAGAAAGAGCTAATTGATTATATTACAAATTTTTATAAAGATCTTTTTGGATCTGCTGAAATATCAAGTATTTCTTTGTGCATTGAAAATCCTGATAAAATACTTCCAGCACAAAAAGAGACAATGATTGGGGAGTTCTCATTAGAGGAAATTAAGACATCATTTTTCCAGATGGCTCATAATAAATCTCCTGGACCAGATGGTTTTACTGCTGAATTTTATCAACACTTCTGGGAACTGGTTAAGTATGATCTTAAACAAATGTTTGATGACTTGTATAATTGGGAATTAGACATCAAGAGATTGATTTATGGGATTATTACCCTGGTGCCAAAAACTAAAGATGCTAATCAGATACAAAAATTTAGACCAATCTGCTTGCTGAATGTGAGCTTCAAATTTTTTACCAAGGTCTTAATGAACAGACTTAACTTGGTAGTTGATACTATAATTTCCCCAGTGTAAACTGCATTTATTAAGGGGAGATATATTATGGAGGGGGTTCTGGTGCTACATGAAGCATTGAATAGTGTTCATGTGAAAAAAATAGAATGCTCTGTTGTTGAAAGTGGATTTTGAAAAAGCCTATGATAAAATTAAATGGCCTTTTGTTTTCCAGATGCTGAAGGGAAAAGGCTTTCCTGATAAATGGATAGATTGGGTTATGGGAACTATAAGAGGAGGAAAAGTTTGTATCAAGGTTAATGAAAATTATGGCCCTTCTTTCCCACACATAAAGGGCTGAGGCAGGGGGACTCTATGTGTCCTTTAATGTTCAATTTAGCTGCTAATGCCTTGGCCATCTTAATGGACAATGCCAGAAAAGCTGGTTTAATCAAAGGGTTGCTGGCTGATAATCTAGAAAGGGGGGGGAGGGGGTCAATATCTTGTAGTATGCAGATGATACTATTTTTCTAATGCAAGATGATTATGAAAGTGCTTGCAACTTAAAATACATATTATGTTTGTTTGAACAAATGTCTGGCTTGAAAATTAATTTTCATAAAAGTGAGATTTTTTTGTTCGGTGCAGCTGTTGATAAAAGGCATGAATATTCTAGGATATTTACTTGCCCTGTGGGAGAACTTCCTATGAAATATTTAGGGCTTCCTATTGATAAAAAAGAATCAAAAATAAAAACTGGAAGCCCTCTGAAGACAAAATGGAGAGGAAATGTGGGACTTGGCAAGGGAGGTTTCTAGCTAGCGCTGGGAGACTGACTCTGATTCAATCCTCATTAACTGGAATCCCATACTTCATGATGTCTTTTTATGGCTTTCCTGTTGGTGTGGAAAAAAGAATGAACTTATTTAGGGCTAGATTGTTATGGCAAGAGAACAATGATAAGAAAGAAATATCACCTAGTGAAATGGGCAGAGGTTTGCAAACCAAAAGATATGGGTGGCTTAGGCATTCAAAATCTAGCTCTCATGAATAGAGCTTTGCTTTGTAAATGGTGGTGGAAAATATATAACATTGATGGGATGTGGCAAAAAATTCTGAGAAACAAGTATATCAAGAAACACTGTATTACCAATGTTAAAAGTAGAAATGGAGATTCACAGTTTTGGGGGGAGCTGTTGAAACATAAGGAATTCTTCTTTTCCTTATGTAAGTTTGATATAGGGAATGGTGAGAACACCAGGTTCTGGGAAGACTGGTGGATTGGTCCTAAAACATTAAAAGACAGCTATCCACATTTATATAACATTTGTTTTGATAAAAAAAAGTCAGTGTCAGATATATTGAATAAAGGGCTTGATAAAATGAGTTTTAGAAGACCTCTGATAGGGGAGTCGTTGGAACTGTGGGAACACATTAGGGAGGTGTGTGAGAGTGTGACTTTAAATGAATGCTAGGATAAGATTAGATGGACATTGGCTGGGGATGGCAAATATACTGTTAAAACCTACTATAGACATCTGGTTCAAAATGGTTTCAACTATCCCTACAAATTCCTATGGAAAACAAAGATGCCACCCAGGGTTAAAGTGTTCCTATGGTTGTTGCTTAGAAAAAGTATTCTCACTAAAAATAACTTGAGAAAAAGTGGTTGGCAGGGGGACAGTAATTGTTCCTTCTGTGGAAGAGAAGAGGATATAGATCATCTCTTCATACACTGCTCGGTGGCAAAAATGCTATGGATGGTCATGAAATGTTCTTTTGATATGCAAGATATTCCTGACAATGTAAACGACATTTTTGGGAAGTGGATTAATAGATTTGAAAAAAATGATAAGAACCTCATGACGGTTGGGATATCTGCAATGTTATGGACGATGTGGAAGCTTAGAAATAGATTGGTCTTTGATAATCATAGGGTGGTTGATCCTTGTGTTCCTGTGAACTTGATTATTAAAAATTTACATGAATGGTGTGTGTTGCAGAAAAAACAAGGAAGAATAAAGTGCATGAAGGAGGGCGTAAAGCAAGTTGAACGGGTGGCCAAGGAGATCTTCAAGGCAGCGCATGGATGGGCGACGGGGGTGCCTAGGTTGGAAGGCTCCTGAAGATCAGACATGCTGCAGCTTCCCTTGTTCACTCTGTTTATGATCTTCTTTACACCCTCTTGTCATTTTGGTTATGTAAGGAGGAAAAAAAATTCCCTATGTAATGGTGGTAGTGTGGTTCCTTAAAATGTTTGGGTAGTATCTGGTGCTGGTTTGGCGCTAGAAGAATGCTGTGGGGGGGGGGGGGGGGGGGGGGGGGGGGGGGGGGGGTGTGGGGGGGGGTGGGGGGGGTGGGGGTGGGTTGGTGGGGGGGTGGGGGTGTTGGGGGGGTATGTTTGGTGGGGTTGTTTGTGGTGTGGGTGGTTTTGGTTTGTGGGGTTTTTTTTTTTTTTTTTGTTTTTTCTTCGTTTTTGTTAGGGTGGTGGTGTGTTTTTGTTGTTTGGGCCCTGTTTTTGGGTGGTTGTGTGGGTTTCGGCCTGTTTGGTTTTTTTTGTTTTATGTTGTGTTTGGTTTTTGTTGTGTTTTTAGCTTTTTTGTTTTTTTTTTTTTTTTTTCTTTTTATTTTTCTTATTTTTTTTTGTTGGTGTGTTTGGTTTTGTGGTGTTTGTGTTGGTGCTTGATGGCTCCCTCCCTTCCCCCTCTCATTGTCAGCTTGTGTTCGAATTCTGTTACGGGTAGGGTCTGAGTCCGTCTGTGAACACTGTGATTTCTTTCTTTAATGAAATCGGAGAGGAAGTCTCTCTTTTATCTAAATCAAACAAACAAATAGGTTGAGGGCATGACGGGCGTGCTTCTTGGCCTCTTTCTTCTTGTGGTGCTCGTGGATGGCGAACCCCGCGCTGCCGACGGCGACCGTGGCGGTGATCTTCTCCTTGATCTTGTGCGACCTTGCGTGCTCCGGGTCCTTCCTCGCCTCGTGCTTCTCGTGCTGCATATTGTCAAGTAATTATCAGCACTATAGCTAGCCATGAATAATCTGCCATCAATTGCGTAACCGCGTAAGTACGAGTAATAGGTAAAGCTGAGGTGTGGGGCGTACCCTAGCGTATGCTCCGGCGGCGACGGCGCCGAGTTTGGCCAGCTTCTGCATGTGCTTGTGATGCTTCTCCTCCTTCCGGTGCTGCTCGTTGCTGGCATCGGTCTTCCCGCTGCTGCTGTGGCGCCCCATTACCAATTAGCTTTGCGAGCTCGCAACGGAGTACTACGTCCGTGTGCGTGCGTACGCACTCGTGCCTTGCCTTGTGTGATCGATGGGTACACCGGAGGAATGGAGGCTGAGGATCTGTGTTTGTGTGTTTGGGATATGTGCTTGACATGAAGGCATGCATGTCTCTTTATATAGGAAGGAGAATATCGTGTACGGGCGCAGAACGTACGCGCCTTGCTTTTACGCGTTCTCAGTTTTTCGACGTGTACGTACTACTCCCTCCGTCCCAAAATAATACGTCTAGATACATCCATTTCTGCGACAAGTAATTCCGAACGGAGGGAGTATCTCAGTACTGGACGGAGAGAGTAGTTTTGTGTTTGCTCGAGTACTCACGTCACAGAAAATTCTTTTTTTTGTTCAGACGGATCTATATCGACCGAACTCAGATATATTTCGCTTTCGTAGTGTGGCTCTAATTCCCGGACTCTAGTCCGAGGCCCCTTCAAAACCTCCTTGTCCTAGCGGTGTAGCGCCGAGTGAATGTCCGATGTGAGCTGCGCTAGAGATGCCAAACCATGCATCTTCCCGCGTTAATGCAGTTTGGACAATTCTCTTTACGTCCTCTTCGGCAAGACAACGTTCCACTAGACCCTCTTGGTTGCAGGCCTAGCTAGAACTCGATGCCCATTAGAATCGGGCGATGGTCCCGATTTTTCGAAGCATTCATTTGACACATCGAAGCAGGGCAAACCAACATCTAAATGCTTTTATATTTCTTTACGGAGGGAGTACAACGCATGAGGTGTTTGCTGCGTACCCTAGCGTATGCTCCGGCGGCGACGGCACCGAGCTTGGCCAGCTTCTCCATGTGCTTGTGATGCTTCTCCTCCTTGCGGTACTGCTCGCCGCCGGCCTCGGTCTTGCCGCTGCTGCTGCTGTGGCGGCCCATCACCAATTAGCTTTTCAACAAGCTCTCAACGGAGTACGTCCGTGTGCCTACGCACTCGTGCCTCGTGTGATCGACGGGTACAGGAGGAATGGAGGATGAGGATCTGTGTTTGTATGTGTGTTTGTGATATGTGCTTGACATGAGGGCATGCATGGCTTCTTTATATAGGAGGGACGATCTGTAGACGTCGCAAAATGCAGCTGACTCGCACGTACGTGCGAGCCTTCCTCTTACGCGTTTTTTCGACGTGTACTTGGTTTTGCTTGGGCACTCACGTCACATATTAAACTAAAGCGAGCTTTAATTTTTTTTCATACCGGTCGATCTCAGATATATTTCGCTTTCGTAGTGTGGCTTCTTCAGATGGGAAATCACTCGTATGTACTGTGTTTAAAAAAAAAAGGGAAATGACACGCACACGGCCACATCTCTGCAGGCAGTAAAAACGAAAAATACTCCAAGACGACCGAGCTTGAATGCATGCATGCATAGCTTAACCGCGTCGGTCGACCGGTCGGTGCAACACGGCTAAGGATTTTTGGACCCGAGTTAACAAAGCAACGCGTACGTACGTGTCGCTAGCTGGTGTGAACGTGCCATGTACGCCCATCAACGAACCGTATTTAATGATTCTCAAAAAAAAAAAAAACGAACCGTATTTAATTTGAATGATTTGATGAAGACTGCTCACCCACACACATACACACAAAAAATCCATCCATGCAGAAAAAACGGACAAAGAATAGTACTAATAGTAATTTATTTTTATTTTTCAAAAGTAGCAGCAAGAAGACGGTCATTCATCATTTCTTTCCTGGCGGCTTGCCACGAGCGTATCGAGGAGGTTACCACACCGGAACTAGGCGAGGCACTAGCGCTTCCACGGGCCGCGCTCTCTCACTCGTTAAGAAGGTTTTAAGAAAGTCATCTTCACTTCGAACTGTCTCCCTCTTATACGGACAGTTCTTTCTCCGAAGGCAGATTGTTCCCACGTTGGGACGGTAATCACTGACATGAGGATTTTGGCAGGCAGTTTTTCATCTTGTTTATGAAGCCTGCCAAAATTTATGAAATTTTATCAACAAAAAGGGGAATTTTTCAACATTTTTTCTGAATTGTGTGACCTTCTCAAATTCACAATTTTTTTTCAAATTTGTGAACCTTTTCAATTTTCATGATATTTTTTCATTTTTGTGAACATTTTGAAATAGTCAATTGGTCAACTAGTCAAACCGTCCACGTCATCTGGTCAACATGTGAACTGCTCAGAACCTCAACCGAGAGAGCGAGCCATCAGGCAGGGAACAGACACATGAGCGCCAGTTGGGCAATTGGCGCTTAGGCGCTGACTAGGGGCTCCCTACCCTGACTGCATGAACATAAACCTGAACCTGAACCTAACACAGGGCAAAAGAAAAACAAGGGATACATTTGTTCCTTTTTCGTGTGTTAAGTCCTAACCTGAACCTGAACCTAACCTTGGCGACACAAGCAGAAGTGTAGTGCTCAAACTGAGAACATATAGACCGCTGCACACTGGAGTGTGTATTTTTTAACGCACCAAGGGCTCAAGAAAGATGGACTTTCAGTGCAAGCTGGCGAGCAGAATAACTATGCTTTCAGTAAAAGTATCAACTACATCAGGACTCAGTCAGGACTCAGGACTAGGAGGCTCTGCTAGCTTCAGGAGAGCATTGTTCGGATCCTCGCGTCAGATTCCAATCGTCGCCGAATTACTGCTGCTCTTGTTTTGCTTTGCTTATGACCATACATTGCCAAACTGTCATGTCTACCCATACATGGCAGATTTATGTTAACTAGGTGTGCCTGAATATACCAATAACAATGCCTTTATCGGAGAAGAAATGGCAAGCATCATAGTATAACTAAATATACACATACAGCTGTGTTTGCAAGCCAGTTATTCTATAAGTGAAATCAGATTATCAATACATGCACATAGTAGGTCATCGTCGTAGATAATAGTTTGTGCATTGCTGAACTGCACTAGTTTGTTGTGGTACGCACAACAGCATATACGGGTACAAATTCTTAACCAACAACAATCGACCAAATGACTGGTACAGAAGCCATAAGTCGTGGTCAACATTATCTACATTGCCTATCCACAAACTTATATCATTCATATGGATAGGTCAAGCAACAAAACCAGTATCAATAAAACATTTAGGACCAAAACTAACATTTCCTTAACTATATACTGGATCTGTAAAATAAAACATTTAGGACCAAAACTAACATTTCCTTAACTATATACTGGATCTGTAAAATAAAACATTTAGGACCAAAAGTAACATATATAGTACGGCTTAAACCACAGACAAGTAAAGCAACTTCCTTGGATCCTCCAACCCAGAAGAAGAACTGGTTTCACCATCACAAAAACAAAAACCAAGAGATATGGCATCTCAGAAGAAACAATGCATGGCTTCAAGGAAATGCAAAACAAACACGGAGGAAAAATATTGTGCAATCCAATCAATTTATATAGGATATAAGGAGTAACATATCTCCATTCTCCAGCAAGTGAAATAACGCACAAATCCTCACAGGTCCCAACATTACATTTCAGTCTAGAACATATTAATGGTAAACTCGTTTACTGAACACAGACGCTGCTAAATCCAACAATTCCCGCTACTGGTAAAGGCATGACCTGGCTTGATGCTTCTTAAACCTCCTGGACGTTCAAACCTGCAGAGAAAAGATCATCGCAGTTAGCAAGTATGAACAACAATGGCTGGCTGTGGGATTTGAGCAACACTAGGTCGGCGAAGCACGGCACAAGAGATACATGTCACAATGACCATATAAGATGCAAAAAATAAATGAGTAAACTGAGGGCCTACTACTAGACACAATTTGAGCACACCTACCCAATACAGTCATGTACAAAACTGAATAGCGTTTGACCACATACATTGCAGATATATGAGATCAACTGGGCTATGATTGCACTATGTGGTAACAACATTGCTGGAAATGCAAATTAGAACAAACAAGGATAACACTAGGCCTGACCAAATGTTAACTGATCTGTGCAGGACTACTACTAAATAGTGCAATGGGATTGCAGAGAACAAGTAACTGTCGCCAAATCTGGCCAAGTGGCCAGCACAGACAATTACAACTGATACAGTTGGGTATTGGTCTGTGGCAAAATAAAAACATTTTTTTGCGCCACTATGGCTATCATTCCAAGATTTAATGCTCGTAGGTGTGTTTTGCTCTGCTGATACCATGTATGAGCAACCAGGCCTGCCAACATGCTTGTAGCTGATACAGATGGGTGTTGGGTATATTGCAAAACAAAAGCAATTGTTTGTATCATTATGATTATCATTCCAGATTTACTGCTCGTAGGTGCTTCTTGGTGCGCAATGATTCAGAACAGCTAATCGAAGGACAAAGATGGAGCTTTGTCGAGCGGAACAAGAGGGTGTGTGGGGCGAAGGCAGGAGCGGACCTGGGGGGAGGGACTGCTTGAGCTTGTTGGCCTTGTCGGTGTCGTGGACGCAGAGGGTGTAGAGGTACCTGGAGCAGCGCACCTTGAACTTGACGGCGTCCTTGGTCCTCTTGATCCGCACCGACCGCGCGTCCTTCCGCCGCGCCGTCAGCAGGAAGTCCTTGATCTCGTGGATCTGCTTCGGCTGCACCCCAAGAGTTGGTTCGCTCGCTCGTTACCACATCCTCATGCGCCACGGAAGAAAGAGAAACATGAAAATCGTCGGAGGAGAGGGGCTTACCATGGTGGACGACGGAGGTCGCCTGCGCAAATCCTAGGGGGCGGCGGCGGCGGCGGGGAAAGGAGCGGGGAGGAGTGGAGAAGACCCGGCTGAAGCCTGGCGAGGGTATTTATACCTAGAGAAACCTCGGGCCATCAGGCCGTGGTATGGATGGCCGGACACGCGCCGGCCCAAAGAAGCAAGGGAGAACGCGCACAAGGGAATCGATGGCTATTTCTTAAACGGGCCGGCACGCATAGAGGGAATGCAGCAGTGAGGTTCTTTCGGTTTGGGAGCATTGCATAAGCTTCCTTCGCTTGGTTTCTTTTCCTGTTTATTTTTGGTTCATTCGGTTTTCTGTTTGGTTTCTTACTTTTTTTTTTCAACGGTTTTGCTAAGGGATACCTAGATATGCCCTGAGTATTGCACATCGGGCACATTTAAGTCCTATGTCATTGATTTTACACGAAGATTAGTGCAGATATTTTCTTTTCTTTTCTTTTCTTTTTTATGTTTGATTGAATCACTTAGATGTGCAATCACTAGGTCAATCTAGATGTGCTCTAGACAAACCTTTTTCCAAAACAAATTGTAAAATTTTCTAATTTTGAACTATTTTTAAAGTTCGTGCGTATTTTTAAAAATCATAAAGTTTTTTTCAAATTCGTTGACTTTTTCCAAATCCAAAAATTTATTCAAATTTTGAACTTTTTAAAATTTTACAATCTTTTTTCAAATTCACCAACTTTTTCGAGTTACAAAAAAAAACTTAGTTGTTTTATCCGGCAACAAAGATCAGCAAACGAACAAAAGAACAACAAGCAGAGGCATGTGAAACAAGCAAGCACATAGCGTAAAAGCTTACTGGGTCTCGACCCATTTGCTCCCTGTGCGATATGCAGCACATCGGCGCTGATTAGGAGCTCTCGTGTTCTCTTCATTGCTAGAAAATGGGCCATAATCTGTGTGTGGGGCTGGACTGGCAGTGAATAAAACCACAAGAAAAGTTATGAAATTATAGCTAGTTAGTTAATTTGTTTGCGCATTGCAAGGGAATATGTATTTTGGTGGTTCAATCCTGACTTGAAAGATGCATCTAACATATGACATTGGTTACACATAATTTCATCGACATCTAACATATGACATTGGTTACACATAATTTCATCGACATAGTAAACTCTAGAAAAAAAATCAACGGTCTACTCTTCATCACCGGGAAGTTATTTGTTTTCTTATTTTACTGGTGTGTGGTTCGGCGGTGAATGGAACCACATCCGATTGAAGTTGCAAATTTCATGTTACATTGACTATGCTTTTTTCAGCTAAGTTTGACTCCTGACTGGAAAAGGCGAACCGTATGCTTCACATAGGTTGCACATGATTTGCATCAACATAGCAACCAGTGGAAACAGATAATATCAAAGGTTAGGCATAGAACTAACTGAACTTAGTGGAATTTGTAATCTTGCATCAGTCTAGTCCTTCATCGTTGCTCGTTGGTGAAATAATATATGCTATAATGAACAAGGTTTCACCTTCATGCAAGGGTTGGCACCTTCGCATGCAAAAAATTGGGGCTACTCCTCCACTTCAAAAAATTGCAAAATGTGGATCTCCACCGTCTTATTGATAAAGGAGGCTCTAGGCTTAAAAGGTTGGAGAGGTAAGTTGTTCAATATGGACGGAAGAATTGCTCTTGCCAAATGTGTGCTCTCAGCCATCGAGGTTCTTCATATGACTATCTTTTCCCTCAGTAAGTGTGTGAGAAAAAAGTCTATAAATTGCAGTGTGCCTTCATTTTGGAGTGGTGAGGATGGTGTCCACTATCTCGTTAATTGGTCGGTCTTTATCACCCGCGTGAGCTTGGAGGGCTCTAGGTGCTTGGTTCAAAGCGCTTTGGAAGGGCGCTCCATCTCCGTTGGTCATGGTTTGCAGGGGACCACTTCGGAGAGACAATGGAACGGCTCGAATCTGCCATGTGATAAGGTCGACATGGAGCTCTTTTGTATATCTACCAAGGTGGTGGTTGGCAATGGGGTTCGGGTATGTTTGGCATGATCATTGTCTTGATGGTGTTGGGAAACGGAGCGTGTAATTCAAAAAATTTCCTACGCTCACGCAAGATCTATCTATGGTGATGCATCGCTACGAGGGGGAGAGTGTGTCTACATACCCTTGTAGACCGTTAGCGGAAGCGTCTCACAACGCGGTTGATGTAGTCGAACAATCCTTCGAGCTCCACCGATCAAGTGTCGAACGTACGGCACCTCCGAGTTCTAACACACGTTCAGCTCGGTGACGTCCCTCGCCTTCTAGATCCAGCTAGTAGTCGAGGTAGTAGATGAGTTCCGTCAGCACGACGGCGTGGCGACGGTGAAGTGATTCCGGCAGGGCTTCGCCTAAGCACTCCGGAAATATGACGGTGGCTCTAAACGGTGGAGGGGGGCGCCGCACACGGCTAATTGATCAAGTCAATTGTGTGCCTAGAGGGGGCGCCCCCCTCCGTATATAAAGGAGGGAGGGGAGGAGGCCGGCCCCCTAGGGGTGGCGCACCAAGTAGGGGACTCCTACTAGGAATCCCACTCCTAGTAGGAGTCCACCAAGAGGGGAAGGAAGAGGGGAAGAGGGAGAAGGAAAGAGGGGTGTTGCGCCCCCCAACCCCTTGTCCAATTCGGACCAGCAAGGGGAGGGGCGCAGCAGCCCCTGCGGCCTGCTCCTCTCTTTCCCGTATGGCCCAATAAGGCCCATAACTTCCTCCGGTGAATTCCCGTAATTCCCCGGTACTCCGAAAAATACCCGAATCACTTGGAACCTTTCCGACATCCGAATATAGCCTTCCAATATATCGATCTTTACCTCTCGGACATTCCGAGACTGATCGTTATGTCCATGATCTCATCCGGGACTCCGAACAACTTCGGTCACCAATCACATAACTCATATAACACTATTACGTCATCGAACCTTAAGTGTGCCGACCCTACGGGTTCGGGAATGATGTAGACATGACCGAGACGGCTCTCCGGTCAATAACCAACAGCGGGACCTGGATGCCCATATTGGTTCCTACATATTCCACGAAGATCTTTATCGGTGAACCTCATATGACAACATACGTTGTTCCCTTTGTCATCGGTATGTTACTTGCCCGAGATTCGATCGTCGGTATCCCGATACCTAGTTCAATCTCGTTTCCGGCAAGTCTCTTTACTCGTTCCGTAATACTTCATCTTGCAACTAACTCTTTAGTCACGGTGCTTGCAAGGCTTCTGTGTGATGCTGTATTACCGAGAGGGCCCAGAGATACCTCTCCGATACTCGGAGTGACAAATCCTATTCTTGATCTATGCCAATAACACAAACACCTTCGGAGACACCTGTAGAGCATCTTTATAATCACCCAGTTACGTTGTGACGTTTGATAGCACACAAGGTGTTCCTCCGGTAATCAGGAGTTGCATAATCTCATAGTCAGAGGAACGTGTATTTGACATAGTGAAAGCAATAGCAGTAAACTGAACGATCATGTGCTATGCTAATGGTTGGGTCTTGTCCATCACATCATTCTACTAATGATGTGATCCCGTTATCAAATGACAACTCATGTCCATGGTCAGGAAACCATAACCATCCTTTGATCAACGAGCTGGTCTAGTAGAGGCATACTAGGGACACAGTTTTTGTCTATGTATTCACACATGTATTATGTTTCCGGTTAATACAATTCTAGCATGAATAATAAACATTTATCATGAAATAAGGAAATAAATAATAACTTTATTATTGCCTCTAGGGCATATTTCCTTCAGTCTCCCACTTGCACTAGAGTCAATAATCTAGATCACATCGCCATGTGATTTAACATCAATAGTTCACATCACCATGTGATTAACACCCATAGTCCACATCGTCATGTGACCAACACCCAAAGGGTTTACTAGAGTCAATAATCTAGTTCACATCGCTATGTGATTAACACCCAAAGAGTATTAATGTGTGATCATGTTTTGCTTGTGAGAGAGGTTTAGTCAACGGGTCTGCCATATTCAGATCCATTTGTATTTTGCAAATTTCTATGTCTACAATGCTCTGCATGGAGCTACTCTAGCTAATTGCTCCCACTTTCAATATGTATCCAGATTGAGACTCAGAGTCATCCAGATCGGTGTCAAAGCTTGCATCGACGTAACTCTTTACGACGAACTCTTTATCACCTCCATAACCGAGAAATATTTCCTTAGTCCTCTTAGATAACTAAGGATAACTTTGACCGCTATCCAGTGAGCCACTCCTGGATCACTATCGTACCTCCTTGCTAAACTCATAGCAAGGCACACAACTGGTCTGGTACATAGCATGGCATACTTTATAGAACCTATGACTGAGGCATAGGGAATGACTTTCATTCTCTTTCTATCTTCTGCCGTGGTCGGGTTTTGAGTCTTACTCAATTTTACACCTTGTAACACAGGCAAGAACTCCTTCTTTGACTGATCCATTTTGAACTTCTTCAAAATCTTTGTCAAGGTATGTGCTTTGTGAAAGTCTTATTAAGCGTCTCGATCTATCCCTATAGATCTTGATGCTCAATACTTAAGCAGCTTCACCGAGGTCCTTTTTATTGAAAAATTCGTATTCAAGTATCCTTTTATGCTATCCAGAAATTCTATATCATTTCCAATCAACAATATGTCATCCACATATAATATCAGAAATGCTACATAGCTCCCACTCACTTTCTTGTAAATACAGGCTTCACCGTAAGTCTGCATAAAACCATATGCTTTGATCACTTCATCAAAGCGTATATTCCAACTCCGAGATGCTTACACCAGTCCATAGATGGATCGCTGGAGCTTGCACATTTTGTTAGCACCTTTTAGGATTGAAAAAACCTTCTGGTTGCATCATATACAACTTCTTCTTTAAAAATTCCATTAAGGAATGTAGCTTTTGACATCCATTTGCCAGATTTCATAAAATGTAGCAATTGCTAACATGATTCGGACAGATTTAAGCATCGCTACGAGTGAGAAAATCTCATCGTAGTCAACATCTTGAACTTTGTCGAAAACCCTTTTGCAACAAGTCGAGCTTGTAGATAGTCACACTACTATCAGCGTCTGTCTTCCTTTTGAAGATCCATTTATTCTCAATGGCTTGCCGATCATCGGGCAAGTCAACCAAAGTCCACACTTTGTTCTCATACATGGATCCCATCTCAGATTTCATGGCCTCAAGCCATTTCGCGGAATCTGGGCTCATCATCGCTTCCTCATAGTTTGTAGGTTCGTCATGGTCTAGTAACATGATTTCCAGATCAGGATTACCGTACCACTCTGGTGCGGAACGTACTCTGGTTGACCTACTAGGTTCGGTAGTAACTTGATCCAAAGTTTCATGATCATCATCATTAACTTCCTCACTAATTGGTGTAGGCATCACTGGAACTGATTTGTTTGATGAACTACTTTCCAATCTCGAGAGAAGGTACAATTACCTCATCAAGTTCTACTTTCCTCCCACTCATTTCTTTCGAGAGAAACTCCTTCTCTAGAAAGGATCCATTCTTAGCAACGAATACTTTGCCTTCGGATCTGTGGTAGAAGGTGTACCCAATAGTCTCCTTTGGGTATCCTATGAAGACACTTTTCTCCGATTTGGGTTCGAGCTTATCAGGTTGAAACTTTTTCACATAAGCATCGCAGCCCCAAACTTTAAGAAACGACATCTTAGGTTTCCTGCTAAACCACAGTTCATACAGTGTCGTCTCAACGGATTTAGACGGTGCCCTATTTAATGTGAATGCAGCTGTCTCTAATGCATAACCCCAAAACGATAGTGGTAAATCGGTAAGAGACATCATAGATTGCACTATATCCAATAAAGTACGGTTATGACGTTCGGACACACCATTATGCTGTGGTGTTCCAGGTGGCATGAGTTTGTGAAACTATTCCACATTGTTTTAATTGAAGACCAAACTCGTAACTCAAATATTCTCCTCCACGATCAGATTGCAGAACCTTTATTTTCTTGTTACGATGATTTTCTACTTCACTCTGAAATCCTTTGAACTTTTCAAATGTTTCAGACTTATGTTTCATCAAGTAGATATACCCATATCTGCTCAAATCATCTGTGAAGGTGAGAAAATAATGATACCCGCCGCGAGCCTCAACATTCATTGGACCACATACATCAGTATGTATGATCTCCAACAAATCTGTTGCTCGCTCCATAGTTCCGGAGAACGGCGTTTTAGTCATCTTGCCCATGAGGCATGGTTCGCAAGTATCAAGTGATTCCAAAATCCCATCAGCATGGAGTTTCTTCATGCGCTTTACACCAATATGACCTAAACGGCAGTGCCACAAACAAGGTGCACTATCATTATTAACTTTGCATCTTTTGGCTTCAATATTATGAACATGTGTATCTCTACGATCGAGATTCAATAAACTATTTATATTGAGTGTATGACCATAGAAGGTTTTATTCATGTAAACAGAACAACAATTATTCTCTGACTTAAATGAATAACCGTATTGCAATAAACATGATCCAATCATAGTCATGCTCAACGCAAATACCAAATAACATTTATTTAGGTCCAACACTAATCCCGAAGGTAGAGGGAGTGTGCGATGGTGATCTTATCAACCTTGGAATCACTTCCAACACACATCGTCACCTCGTCATTAACTAGTCTCTGTTCATTTTGCAACTCCTGTTTCGAGTTACTAATGTTAGCAACTGAACTAGTATCAAATACCCAGGGGCTACTATGAACACTAGTAAAATACACATCAATAACATGTATATCAAATATACCTTTGTTCACTTTGCCATCCTTCTTATCCGCCAAATACTTGGGGCAGTTCCACTTCCAGTGACCAGTCCCTTTGCAGTAGAAGCACTCAGTTTCAGGCTTAGGTCCAGACTTGGGCTTCTTCCCGGGAGTAGCAACTTGCTTGCTATTCTTCTTGAAGTTCCCCTTCTTCCCTTTGCCCTTTTTCTTGAAACTAGTGGTCTTGCTAACCATCAACACTTGATGCTCTTTCTTGATTTCTACCTTCGTTGATTTCAGCATCACGAAGAGCTCGGGAATTGTTTTTGTCATCCCTTGCATATTATAGTTCATCACGAAGTTCTAGTAACTTGGTGATAGTGACTAGAGAATTCTGTCAATTACTATCTTATCCGGAAGATTAACTCCCACTTGATTCAAGCAACTATAGTACTCAGACATTCTGAGCACATGCTCACTGGTTGAGCTATTCTCCTCCATCTTGTAGGCAAAGTATTTGTCAGAGGTCTCATACCTCTCGACACGGGCATGAGTCTGAAATACCGATTTCAGCTCTTGGAACATCTCATATGCTCCGTGGTGTTCAAAACGTTTTTGAAGTCCCGGTTCTAAGCCGTAAAGCATGGTGCACTAAACTATCGAGTAGTCATCATACCGAGCTTGTCAAACGTTCATAACGTCTGCATCTGCTCCTGCAATAGTTCTGTCACCTAGCGGTGCATCAAGGACATAATTCTTCTGTGCAGCAATGAGGACAAACCTCAGATCACGGAACCAGTCCGCATCATTGCTACTATCATCTTTCAACTTAGTTTTCTCTAGGAACATATCAAAAATAAAACAGGGGAGCGATACGCGAGCTATTGATCTACAACATAATTTGCAAATACTACCAGGACTAAGTTCATGATAAATTTAAGTTCAATTAATCAAAATACTTAAGAACTCCCACTTAGATTGACATCCCTCAAGTTGTCTAAGTGTAACATGATCCACATCAAACTAATCCATGTCCGATCATCACGTGAGGTGGATCAGTTCATCAATGGTGAACATCTTTCATGTTGATCATATATACTATATGACTCATGTTCGACCTTTCGGTCTCCGTGTTCTGAGGCCATATCTGCATATGCTAGGCTCGTCAAGTTTAACCCAAGTATTCTGCGTGTGTAAAACTGGCTTACACCCGTTGTATGTGAACGAAAGGATCCATCACACCCGATCATCACGTGGTGCTTAGAAACGTCGAACTGTAGCAACGGTGCATACTTGGGGAGAACACTTATCTTGAAATTTAGTGAAGGGATCATCTTATAATGCTACCGTCGTCCTAAGCAAAATAAGATGCATAAAAGGATTAACATCACATGCAATTCAATATATATGTGACATGATATGGCCATCATCGTCTTGTGCTCTTGATCTCCATCACAGAAGCACCGTCGTGGCCTCCATCGTCACGGGGTTGGAGCCATGATCTCCATCGTAGCGTCGTGACACCTTGATCTCCATCGTAGCGTCGTGGTCGTCTCGCCGACTATTGCTACTACTACTACTGCTAACTCATAGCGGTAAAGTAAAGCAATTACATCGTGTTGGCATTGCATACAATAAAGAGACTACCATATGGCTCCTGCCGGTTGCCTGATAACTTACAAAACATGATCATCTCATACAACAACTTATATCACATCATGTCTTGACCATATCACATCACCAGCATACCCTGCGAAAACAAGTTAGATGTCCTCTACTTTGTTGTTGCAAGTTTTACGTGGCTGCTACGGGTTTGCAAGAACCGATTCTTACCTACGCAAAACCACAACGTGGTGTAGTGATTGCTTTTTGATCTTCTAAAAGAACCCTCTTCATTGAAACCGGTTCAACTAAAGTGAGAGAAACTGACACCCGCCAGTCACCTCTACGCAGCTATGTGCGCCAATGGTGAAACCAGTCTCGCGTAAGCATACGCGTAATGTCCGTCCGGGCCGCTTCATCTCACAATACCGCTGACCGAGTAACAACTAGTAACGGCAAGCAATATGTATACACCCACGCCCACAACTCCTTTGTGTTCTACTCGTGCAAATCACATCTACGCATAGACCTGGCTCTGATACCACTGTTGGGAAACGGAGCGTGTAATTCAAAAATTTTCCTACGATCACGCAAGATCTATCCATGGTGATGCATCGCTACGAGGGGGAGAGTGTGTCTACATACCCTTGTAGACCGTTAGCGGAAGTGTCTCACAACGCGGTTGATGTAGTCGAACAATCCTTCGAGCTCCACCGATCAAGTGTCGAACGTACGGCACCTCCGAGTTCTAACACACGTTCAGCTCGGTGACGTCCCTCGCCTTCTAGATCCAGCTAGTAGTCGAGGTAGTAGATGAGTTCCGTCAACACGACGGCGTGGCGACGGTGACGGTGAAGTGATTCCGGCAGGGCTTCGCCTAAGCACTCCGGAAATATGACGGTGGCTCTAAACGGTGGAGGGGGGCGCCGCACATGGCTAATTGATCAAGTCAATTGTGTGCCTAGAGGGGCGCCCCCCTCCGTATATAAAGGAGGGAGGGGAGGAGGCCGGCCCCCTAGGGGTGGCGCACCAAGTAGGGGACTCCTACTAGGAATCTCACTCCTAGTAGGAGTCCACCAAGAGGGGAAGGAAGAGGGGAAGAGGGAGAAGGAAAGAGGGGTGTTGCGCCCCCCCAACCCCTTGTCCAATTCGGACCAGCAAGGGGAGGGGCGCAGCAGCCCCTGCGGCCTGCTCCTCTCTTTCCCGTATGGCCCAATAAGGCCCATAACTTCCCCCGGTGAATTCCCGTAATTCCCCGGTACTCCGAAAAATACCCGAGTCACTCGGAACCTTTCCGACATCCGAATATAGCCTTCCAATATATCGATCTTTACCTCTCAGACATTCCGAGACTGATCGTTATGTCCATGATCTCATCCGGGACTCCGAACAACTTCGGTCACCAATCACATAACTCATATAACACTATTACGTCATCGAACCTTAAGTGTGCCGACCCTACGGGTTCGGGAATGATGTAGACATGACCGAGACGGCTCTCCGGTCAATAACCAACAGCGGGACCTGGATGCCCATATTGGTTCCTACATATTCCACGAAGATCTTTATCGGTGAACCTCATATGACAACATACGTTGTTCCCTTTGTCATCGGTATGTTACTTGCCCGAGATTCGATCGTCGGTATCCCGATACCTAGTTCAATCTCGTTTCCGGCAAGTCTCTTTACTCGTTCCGTAATACTTCATCTTGCAACTAACTCTTTAGTCACGGTGCTTGCAAGGCTTCTGTGTGATGCTGTATTACCGAGAGGGCCCAGAGATACCTCTCCGATACTCGGAGTGACAAATCCTATTCTTGATCTATGCCAATACCACAAACACCTTCGGAGACACCTGTAGAGCATCTTTATAATCACCTAGTTACGTTGTGATGTTTGATAGCACACAAGGTGTTCCTCCGGTAATCAGGAGTTGCATAATCTCATAGTCAGAGGAACGTGTATTTGACATAGTGAAAGCAATAGCAGTAAACTGAACGATCATGTGCTATGCTAACGGTTGGGTCTTGTCCATCACATCATTCTCCTAATGATGTGATCCCGTTATCAAATGACAACTCATGTCCATGGTCAGGAAACCATAACCATCCTTTGATCAACGAGCTAGTCTAGTAGAGGCATACTAGGGACACAGTTTTTGTCTATGTATTCACACATGTATTATGTTTCCGGTTAATACAATTCTAGCATGAATAATAAACATTTATCATGAAATAAGGAAATAAATAATAACTTTATTATTGCCTCTAGGGCATATTTCCTTCAGATGGCACTACTCTAAAAGATATAGCCCCATCCTTGTTCTGGCTTGGGAGGCAAAAGCATATCTATGTCATCCGTGCTCTTCAGGACAATAGCTGGATGTGATCCTTTTGGAACTTCACTACACTGCCCAAATTCATGAGTTCATCGTCACTTGGGATTCCCTGGAAGCGGTGCTCCTGGACCCCCTCACACCGGACTCCATCTCTTGGACGGCCTCGACCTATGGGAGTTACTCTGCTACCTCTGCTTAAAGGCTTCAATTTGAGAGGTTGACACCAACTTTTGATGCTCGCAAGGTCTTATAGCAGAGCCGAAGTGTAAGCTTTAGCTTGGCTTCTCCTCTAGCTGAAAACCCTTAGCGGTGACCGCCTTGCTGCTCGTGTGGCCTTGTGCAGAGGTATGTGCCCTTTCTCCATGGAATTCGAGTCCAACAAGCACCTCGCGCGGGATTGTTACTTCACTCGTGGAATTTAGAGCATCGTTGTCGTTTGGCTATCTTTTACTCACAATCTGGCCGCGGATTTCTCCTCCAGTGGAACCTGAACACTACCAGGCTTGATTCGAAAAGGGGAAAAAATCGGCAAGGTCGTCATGTATGTTCTTTGGAATGTGCAGAAGGAGCGAAGTCATTTAGACATGCCTCCCCCTAGGTTGTTGGTGTTGCTTTCCTCGTTCGGGAAGACATTTGCCAACATGAACTAGTACATATACATGTGATTTGATAAGATAAGAAAATATATGTGATTTAGAAAGAAAAGGAAAAATTAAAAATGCACACACGCATCAAATGGGCCGGCCAACTTTGATTATAGTTGATGTTTTCGTAAGCTTTGATTTGATTTTGGTATGAGTAGTGGAAGGCAAGGAAAGTTTGGATTTAGTTGAGATTTCTTAAGATCTCGTTTGAATGAGTTAATGCATTAAGTTGTTTTGGAAAAGTGTCGATTTGATTGAGTTAATGCACGCGTCAAATGTGTCAGCCCAATTTTGCTGCCCCTTGAGAGAAAGGTCGGTTGTAAGACGCTCGCGGGCGTAATATAGGGTTGGTGGGATGTGAGGCGGGACTACCAACTCCCCCTTTAGTCCTCGTTTGATACAAGGGGATTGACAGGGTTTCGAGAGGATTAACCCCGCGAGGCCTAGAAACCTCGCGAAAGCTGGACACCCCATTTGTTTCACGGGGTTTGCACATCCCATCCCCCTTCGTTCCGCGTTGACCCCCCTCCTATCCACGTGGTTCTCAGCCCTCGAGGGGGGACTCAAGGATTTGGAGGAGAGGACGCTGCCGCCGCCTGCTCAACACACCACCGGCCGACTCCTCCTCGAGACGCCGCCGCCCACCGCCTCGACGCCGGCATACTGGACTTCTCCTCGGCGGTACTCGCCTCCTCTCCTTTTCCCTTGTCGTCTAGGTTTCTTCCATCCGCCTAGCCACTGCTGCCGCCTTGTCTTCCCTGGCAAGCTAGCCAAGCACGCCGACTCCAAGGGCACCAAGGCCATCACCAAGTTCACTTCATCTTAGATTGCCGCCGCCTGAGTCTGTTTAGTCTGGTTCGGTCTGTTTGTGACGCTTTTAGTGATGGATGGAAGTTGCTGAATGATTCATTTCTGCTGTGATGTAATTATCACTATAATCTCTGCCATGTGATTGTGCCTTTTAGTAATACACACAGATTCTAGCTAGGTTGTTGATCCACCCACAAGGATGTACTTCTAAATTAGGTGCAGTACCCACCAGATTATTCAATGGCCCCGTTTAATTGTGTGTTGTCACTCAGCATTGACGTTGTGATGATCATTAACATGGTTTGCCAATGCTTTGTTGGCTCATTGGTGGTAACTGAATTTGTGCTGCTCTTGCAAACTGAGATTTCGAAAGCAAGAATACAGCTTCACCTCCTCCTAGGTTTAGTTACTTTGGTAGTTGTTGACTCTAGTTATCTGCAAGTCATTGAAGTATTGTTGCTGGATGGAAGTTGTCCAATTATCGGAGTTAATTGCAAAAAACCACCACATTTGGGGCATCGTTTGCGGAAAACCACCAGGTCACTAATTTTTTGCAAAAATCACCGCGGATTCGGTAAACATTTTGCAAATAGCACTGATCAGGTGATTTGGCCCGTTTGATCACTTTCCGACAAGTGGGACCGGATTGTAAGAAGATGACTTAGCAAAAAATTTACACACACACCCTTGGATCTAAAATTAAAAAGCAATCAACCCCCTATGCCTGATCCAATCGGGAGGAGGCAACCGCCGCCTGCCCTCGCACCCGACCGGGCCGCCCCCACTGGCTCCCGTCGTCGCCGTCGGAAGCCCACCGCCGGCCCCGCCTCTCCTCATCTCCTCCTCCGCGCCTCCTTTCCTTCCTCTCCCGCCTCCTACTTGCGCCGTCAAGCTCGGCTGCCGACGCCAACCATGGCGCTGCCGCGCTGCCACGGCCCCTGCCAGTCCCGCGCGCGCACACCCAGGCGACTCTGGCCCAGGTGGCGCAGGGGTCGGCCTTGGCCGGCCAGTCCCGCGCGCGCACCTCGCGGCTCAGCTCCTGGTCGCCGGTCGTGTGCGGACGAGGGACCAAGCTCCTATCCTGATCGAGGTCGGGGACGAACTCCAGGTCGCGAGCCGCCGGGGGGGGGGGGGTCCGGTGTGCTATTTCTTTTTTCAGATCCAGGGGTGTGTGTGTAAAGTTTTTGCTAAGTCAGCTCCTTACAATCTGGCCCCACTTGTCAGAAAGTGATCAAACGGGCCAAATCACCCGATCAGTGCTATTTGCAAAATGTTTACCGAATCCACGGTGATTTTTGCAAAAAATTAGTGACCTGGTGGTTTTCCGCAAACGATACCCCAAATGTGGTGGTTTTTTGCTTTTAACTCCCAATTATCGCTTGGCTCTTTGGTTGTAAGAACTGAATTTGTGATTCTTCTTGTAAACCGAGACTTCGAAAGTAATAAAATTATTTTTGCTGTGATGTATAGTTGTTACTAATCTCTGCCATACAGTTGTGCTCCTTATAGTAGTAATAATAAATAATGTACAGTAAGATTTTAGGCCGATGATCCACCGAAAGTAATAAATGATGTAAATTTTGCAGTTTCTTGATCTACTGACAGTAGATTGGTGCAAAACCAAGTGCCATTGGCACTGATTGTTGTTATTGTTCCCTAGTGTCATTGGCTGGGGGTGTTATTTTGGTTCTAGTTTAATTTATGGCAACATTGGTTCTCCACTCTCAGATTATACATCGATAGTCTATGAACATTGGTTCTGACATGACTTGGAGTCTTGGAGATGTACCGACTACAGATTGCCGTATGGATGGAAAGTTGTATTATATCAGATTTGTCAAGTTTTTACTGAATTTTGTTTCCAGGGCAATATTTCATTGCGAGCTTTTAACACATTCTAAGAACTTTAGAAGTCCAGGCGTATTCTAGTTAGTTTCAAATGTGCTTTGCTTCACTTTGGAAGATGTCAGTTGTTTGAATTTTAACTCTGTGATCTGCTCGAGATTTTTTTTTGTTGAATTCACTATTGACCTAGGTCTTGGTTTAATTCCATCTTGCTGTACATGTGTACTACTTTTTCTGTTGAATTATTTTGATGGGATGTTTGGGTGCCAACTGATAACAGGAGATGTACAGACTAAGGATGGAAAGTTTTTATTTGTCCAGATTCGGTAACTTCGCACTGCATTTTGTTTTCAGGGGCAAGATCTCATTGCGAGCTTTAACACCATTTACTCATTTGAAAATTCAGAAAGTCAGCCCTATTCTAGTGATTCTGTACACAATCTAACCCAGTGCTGATGGTGACACTTTCATGGTCTGATGTGGGGTTATGGAACTTCTAAATATACCTGATCGTTGCTGAAAGATCAAGTATGTCGCCTAGAGGGGGGGGAGGGGGGTGAAATAGGCGCTTTAAATTTAATTACGATTTAGGCTTGAACAAATGCGGAATAAACCTAGCGGTTAATTTGTCAAGCACAAAACCTACAACAACTAGGCTCACCTATGTGCACCAACAACTTATGCTAAGCAAGATAAACAACTATGTGATAGCAAGATATATGACAAGAAACAATATGGCTATCACAAAGTAAAGTGCATAAGTAAAGGGCTCGGGTAAGAGATAACCGAGGCACGCGGAGACGACGATGTATCCCGAAGTTCACACCCTTGCGGATGCTAATCTCTGTTTGGAGCAGTGTGGAGGCACAATGCTCCCCAAGAAGCCACTAGGGCCACCGTAATCTCCTCACGCCCTCGCACAATGCAAGATGTCGTGATTCCACTAAGGGACCCTTGAGGGCGGTCACCGAACCCGTACAAATGGCAACCCTTGGGAGCGGTCACCGAACCCGTACACTTTGGCAACCCTTGGGGGCGGTCACCGGTACCCGTCAAATTGCTCGGGGCGATCTCCACAACCTAATTGGAGACCCCGACGCTTGACCAGAGCTTTACACCAGAATGATTGAGCTCCGAACACCACCAACCGTCTAGGGCGCTCAAGCACCCAAGAGGAACAAGCTCAAGGGTACCAAGCACCAATGAGTAATAAGCTTCTCAACTTGTAACTTCCACGTATCACCGTGGAGAACTCAAACCAATGCACCAAATGCAATGGCAAGGGCACACGGAGTGTCCAAGTCCTTCTCTCTCAAATCCCACCAAAGCAACTAATGCTAGGGAGGAAAATGAGAGGAAGAACAAGAAGGAGAACACCAAGAACTCCAAGATCTAGATCCAAGGGGTTCCCCTCATATAGAGGAGAAAGTGATTGGTGGAAATGTGGATCTAGATCTCCTCTCTCTTTCCCCCCAAAAACTAGCAAGAATCCATGGAGGGATTGAGAGATAGCAAGCTCGAAGAAGGTCAACAATGGGGAAAGAACATGAGCTCAAGAGATAAGGCTCAAAGGGGAAGAAGACCCCCTTTTATAGGTGGGGAAAAAATCCAACCGTTATCCCCATTCCCAGCCCGCAGCGGGCGGTACTACCGCTCTAGGGAGCGGTACTACCGCTGGCTGCAGCAGTACTGCCACTCAGCCCAGCGGTACTACCACTGGGACCTCACGCCTCGCCTAACGGAGAAGGAACAGAGAGGAAGGCCATTGAGCGACACTAGTAGCGGTAGTAGGGGATGTACTATCGCTCCTACTGCCGCTGAACCCGACACGAGACACGCAGGTCTCGAGTCGAGGCAGTACTAGCGCGGAACCAGAGCCGTACTACCGCCTGTCGCCGAGGGCGGTACTACCGCTGTGATACAGCGGTACTACCGCTTATGGCTTTCAGTGGTACTACCACTCCGGGGCCGCGGTACTACCGCTGGCGCCTCCCTTATGCCACTTCCAAGCAAAACAGATGCTCCAGGAAAACCAGAACTGCCACAACTTCTGCAAATGAGCTCCAAATTGAGCAAACTCAAGCTTGATGGATAGAAAACAACGAGTAGCATCCAACAGCGATTGGTTATAGTAAGAAGAGGCAGGGGAGGTATGCCAAACATATAGAAGAGAGAAACCTCCAACATCAAAAACATCATAGAAGATGCATGTGAACTCCGTTTTCGATGAACTCGGGCTTGTCATGAAGATGACCATAAGCTCTAAAACTCACGAAGAGAAACACCAAACAAGAACCAAGAAAGATGATGCAAGTATGCGCAATGGTTTGAGCTCTCTACGAACGATACGATCAAGCTACTCATCGAGAGCCCCCCTTGATAGTACGGCAATCGATTCTATAACCCGGTCTCCCAACTACCACCATGAGACTCGTAAAATAGAAAACCTATCAAGGGCAAACCTTTGCCTTGCACATAGTCCACTTGAGCTAGATGATGACGATCTTGACTTCGTCAAGTTGGACCACCTTTCTTGATTGCGTTGGCTCGATGAAGACTAGTTGATTGCTCCCCCATCACTACTGGAATTAGCTTATTTGCCGTCTGCTGGCTGACGGCAAATAAGGTCTTTGCCGTCCGCTTACATAAAACGGACGGCAAAGAAATGGCTGATGGCTTTGCCGTCAGCTGGCGGACGGCAAAGAGAGAGGTGGGCCCACTAATGAGCTGCTTAGAAAAAACCTAACGCCCCCCCTCTTTGCTGTCTGCTAGCAGACGGCAAAGAGAATGAAGCGGACGGCAAAGGAGCGCGGACGACAAAGAGTTGACCTAACTAACGGCCGAGCCCCATCCCGCCCCCCTCTCTTTCTCTCTCTCTCTCTCTCTCTCTCTCTGTTTCTGTCTTCTCTCCCCGACGACCACCGCCACCCGTCACCAGCCACCCGCCGCCGCACCCACCACCCGCCGCCGCCCCCTTGCCCCGAAATATTAAGAAAAAAAAAAGGACGAGGAAAAGTAGCAAAGAAAACCCTACCCCACACAAGCCACGCAGCACAGCCCCTGACACAACACCAACAAAAAAGCGCCGCACACATTGCCGTAAAGGAGCCCAAGTAGACCGTTTAGCCACGTCGCCAACCGACCCAATGCGGGCACCACCGACCTCCACGCGCACCCCGACGCCCCTTCCACGCGGCCAGCCGCGCCGCGGCCGTCCAGCCGCCGCCCCCGCCCCCTCCCCTACATCGCTGTCCCTGCCCCGTCCCGCCGCGGCCGCCGTCCCATCCCACGGCCGCCCCGCGCCTCTCCACCGGCGATCCCCTGCAGGTGAGTTCTCCCCCCCCCTTTTTTTTAGTTTATTTTTTAGTTTCTTCTAGTTTAGTTTCTGTTTTAGTTTTAGTTATAGTTATAGTTTTAGTTTAGTTTTAGTTTTAGTTTAGTTTAGTTTTAGTTTTAGTTTATTTTATTTAGATTAGTTTTGTTTAGAAGAAGAAGAGAGAAGAGAGGAGGAGGAGGGAGGAAGGAAGAGGAGGAGGAGAAGAAGAAGAAGAAAGAAGAAAGAAGAAGAAGAAAAGAAGAAGAAAGAAAGAAGAGAAGAAGAAAGAAGAGAGGAAGAAAGAAAGAAAGAAAGAAGAGGAAGAGGAGGAGAGGAGGAGGGGAGGAAGAGGATGAGAAGAGGAAGAAGAAAGAAGAGGAAGAGGATGAGGAGAGAAGAAGAAGAAGAAGAAAGAGGAGAGGAGGAGAGAGAGAGAAGAAGAAGAGAAGAAGAAAGAAAGGAAAAAAGAAAGAAAAAAAAAGAAGAAGAAGAGAAGAGAAGAAGAAGAAGAAGAAGAAGAAAAAGAAGAAAGAAGAAAGAAGAAGAAGAAGAAAGAAGAAGAAGACACCCTGACACCCCGACACCCCGACCCCGACACCCCGACACCCTGACACCCCCCCCGACACCCCGACACCCTGAACCACACCCCGACCCTGACACCGACACCCTGACACCCCGACACCCCGACCCCGACACCCGACACCCTGACACCCTGACCCGACACCCCGACACCCTGACACCACACCCCGACCCACACCCCGACCCCGACCCGACACCCTGACACCCCGACCCCGACAGGACCACCCCGGCACGCCACCGACCCGACCCCCGACCCCCCACACCCCAGAACCCAGACACCACACCTGACACCCTACACCACACCCCGACCCCGACCCCGACACCCCGACACCCTGACACCTCGATCGACCCCGACACCCTGACACCACACCACACCCCGACCCCGACCCCGACCCCAACGGGGTCATATATTTGTGAATTATGAGTTAGGTCGTATATTTTTTGATTTTGTTATGCAAAACATCATATATATTTGTGTTGATCGGGTGTATTTAAATGTGCAGTTGTTTCATCGCTGCGAGGGTGTGCTGTTTGACGAACTCCCTGTGCGTTCGACGAGCTCCGCCCCTGCGTTCGTTGGTGAGCACAAATGACATCTCCTCCCCCTTCATTTGCTCTGTTTCGGTCTTCGTGCCGATGAAACTTGCTAGCTATAGGTGTCAATCATCAGTATGCGTAACCACTATGCGTCTCCCGTTCGAAAGGGTTACATCTATAAATATGCATGCATTTGCATATTTATAATCATGATTCTTTCGAATTGTCCAACGTTATCCATGGACAGCCCGAGTATGTGTAGATTGGGTTCGTTTTCCCATATGCTCTGCTCTGGATCCGATGCAGAATTTCGTCAGTGCCTCCCTGTTGTTCTCCGGGTACACATCCTCTCTGCTTATTGCCGAGACATGTATCAGGAGAACAACGGGGAGGTGCTGCCGAAATTTTGCGTCGGATCCGGAGCAGAGCATGGGAAAATGAACCCAATCTACACATACTCGGGTGGGATTAGGACCTATCTTTACCTATTAGCGTGTAGGTTGCATGGACGTAATAAAACTGACAAACTCCATTAACTGATGGATATGGTTTGCTTAATTATGTATATATTTCTTGTGTGTCCAGTAGGAAGTCAATATGAGTGATCGTGCGTGGATGTACACCGGTTACACTAGTCAGAAAGTTTGGACCGAGGAATGGTTAACAAAAACCAAGGGGTTTGTTAGAGCCGCATTTGCAAATGGCCAGAAATTAAGCTGGTGCCCCTGTGTCCGGTGCGACAACTATAAAATGAGGGACGAGCTTGAAATGAGTAATGACCTGCAGAAGTTTGGTTTTACGCCTGGTTACAGGGTCTGGACATTACATGGTGAGTCTGCCCAACGTGCCAGAGCCGAGGTGGTTCGTCGTCGCACCGACGAGCATGGTACCGGGATGGAGGACATGGTGCAAGACTTTGACGATGCTCGGGACTCGGACGAGGAGATGGAGGAATCTGCAAAGGCCTTCACTGAAATGTTGGAGTCCTCAAAACGTCCTCTCCATGAGCACACTGAGCTTTGTCAGCTGGATGCCATCTCACAAATAATGGCTTTGAAGGCTCAATTCAACTTGGGCAGAGAATGCTACGACGCGATGATGACAGTATTCGGACGATTTGTACCCAAAGGCCATGTGCTACCTCCAAAACTGTACCAGTCAGACAAAATCCTCCGTGCTCTTAAGATGCCCTATGAGAAGATACATGCCTGTGAGAAAGGATGTGTCTTATTTAGGCTTCAGTATGAGGACTTGAACTATTGTCCCATTTGCAAGTCTTCCAGGTATGTTGTGGTAGACAACGGTATGGGTGAGAAGACGCAGACCAAAATACCCGTTAATGTTCTTCGGTATATGCCAATCGTACCAAGACTTCAACGTCTTTTGATGGTCAAAGAGACGGCCAGACAGATGACATGGCACAAAACGGGCAAAAGAACCGAACTAGATGCAGATGGGAATGTGATGATGGTGCACACATCGGATGGTGAAGCGTGGAAGCGCTTCGATGCATTACATAAGGAAAGAACGGCAGATCCAAGGCATCCTCGAGTCGCCGTCAGCACGGATGGATTCAGTGTGTTTGGTCAAACGGCAGCCCAATACAGTTGTTGGCCCGTGTTTGTCATTCCACTCAATCTCCCCCCCGGGCAGATTATGCAAAGAAAGAACATTTTCCTGACGTTGATAATTCCAGGGCCCAACTATCCGGGGAAGAATATGAATGTGTACATGCAGCCGCTTAAGGACAAATTGCAAGAAGCTTGGGATAATGGGTTCAAGACATACGACGCCTTTAGCAAACATAACTTCATAATGCGTGCCTGGTACATGTACTCGACGCATGACTTGCCGGCGTATGCGCTATTCGTTGGCTGGTGTGTGCATGGAAGGTTCCCGTGCCCCACATGCAAGGGAGCTCTTGAGTTTCGTTGGCTGACGGCAGGGCACAAGTATACTTGCTTCGACTTGCATAGACCGTTTCTAGATCCTCGCCATAAGTTTAGGAAAGACAAGAAGAACTTCATCAAAGGTAGAGTTGTCAAACACTCTGCACCACCTGCGTTGACAGGCCAACAGACCCTAGATCAGTTAAACGCTCTCGAGCCAGATCCAGGGCGTCCAGGGTATTTCAAGGGGTATAATAAGGAACGCGCCTGGACTCACAAGACATGCTTCTGGGATCTGCCTTACTTCAAAGACCTCCTTTGCCCACACAACATTGACGTGATGCACACTGAAAAGAATATCGCCGAAGCCATTTTTGGTACATTGTTCGGCATAGAGGGGAAATCAAAGGATAATACTAAGGCTAGAGTCAATCAAGAGGAGCTATGTGATAGACCGTTACAAAACATGCAAGAACCGAAAGGAAAGCGGAATGGGACGAAGCCAAAGGCATGGTTCAATCTTGGAAGGCCAGCTATGAAGGAAATTATTTTGTGGGTGAAAATGCAGTTGATGTTCCCCGATGGGTATGCAGCAAATCAGTGAGTCTTGGAAAATTGAAAATATTTGGTCTAAAAAGTCATGATTGGCACATATGGATTGAGCGGATAATGCCGGTGATGTTGCGTGGCTTCATCCCTGAGGATGAATGGCTAGTACTGGCAGAGCTGAGCTATTTCTTCCGTGTTCTTTGTGCGAAAGAACTATCGCCTGGCCTCCTAGAAGAAATGGAACAGTTGGCGCCGGAGTTGATCTGCAAGTTAGAGATGATCTTTCCGCCAAGCTTCTTTAATCCAATGCAACACTTGATTTTGCATCTCCCAACCGAGGCACGATTGGGTGGGTCACATTGCCCGGTGAGGGTCAGGTTCCACAGCTAGCACTGAGCTGGGAGCTGTACTCGGTTGCCCCGGCCCCGCCGGAGGAGATGGTCGGCGGTGTCTTGTGCGAGACGGTGGCCGACATTGTGTTCCGTCGGTTTTGGGTAATTTCTCCTTTACAGAATTAAAAATCAACACTACCTAGTGATTGTACTAATCAGTGTTGTCTTGTTTGATTGCAGACCTTCTACAGGGTTTCAGAGGGAGAGCAGGAGGCCGCGTCTATGGTTGTCGAAACCGAGTGCAAGCGCCTACTTCAGAACTTACGGCACGAGGCTCGGGTGCAGGCCGTTCGAGACTACTACGCCTCGAAGGGTATTAGGAGGGCAAGAAGAAGTGTCACGGCAAGTTTCTGAGTAAGGAGAAGTACATGCAGGTAATTACCTATTCTTAAGGCCTTGAACTTAGTTTTGTTGATTTGATTCGTAGGCGTAGCGCTGAAATTTCTCTTGACTCACTTAGGTGCCCCCGAGATGGTGTGTGGATAAGATGGACTGTTGGGAGGCGTTGGTGGATGCGTGGTGCTCTACCCAATGGCTAGTCGAACACCATAGGGCCAAGGATAAGCGCGACCAAATGGAAGGTGTGCCACAACATCAACGGAGCTCCAACCTGTTTGAGTACGGGGATAACTAGGTATGTGGTTTGCTACATGTTTCATTCTTCATGCTAGCATTTATCCCTTCCAAAATGACTTAATATGCTTAGTTAGTTAAAAAATGGCATAACTACCTTGGATAGTTCATTTATGACATAATGAGCTCTAAAATGACATAATAACCTTAGATAGCTCTATAAAATAACTAAATATGCTTTAGTTAGTTAAAAAATGGCATAACTACCTAGGATAGCTAAATAATGACCTAAACTAATCTTAGCTAGTTCATTTATGACATATTTAGCTCTAAAATGACATAATAACCTTAGATAGCTCTATAAAATGACTTAATATGCTTTAGTTAGTTAAAAAATGGCATAACTACCTTCGATAGCTCAATAACGACCTAAACTAATCTTAGCTAGTTCATTCATGACATAATTAGCTCTAAAATGACATAATAACCTTAGATAGCTCTATAGAATCCCTAAATATGCTTTAGTTAGCTAAAAAATGGCATAACTACCTTGGATAGCTCAATAATGACATAATTAGCATACTTTGGTCAAAAATGGCATAATAATCTTGGTTACCTCGAAAATGACCTAAACTTAGCTTATTTTCCTCGAAAATGACATAATAACCTTACTTAGCTCCAAAATGACCTATTTACATAGCAATATCATTATTCATGCTAGCTTGAGCCCTTAACTAATATTTTGTTCCTCTCTCTCAGGCGCACCACCACAAGAAGCCTGTGCCAAATCTGTTCGACCTCTATGGCATGGCCCATATGGCCCCGTACAAGAAGGCCAAGCCATTCACGGAGTCTGACCTAGATCATCCAGAGAGCTTCACCAACATCTCCTCCCACCACAAGCTTGTGAAGTACAGAGATGAGGGGAAGGCGAGGAAAGGGGAGGACTTTAACCCGAGCCAGGATCCTTTTGATACAGAGCTGGTGATGATATCTGGTGGCGAGAGGTCCCATGGCTCCGTAGCCATTGGTGATGGACTGATACGTTGTCCTAGGACTCTCCCGCAGATCAAGAAGCGCCAGAGTAGCTCTGATCCTGAGATAACGCCTCGTGCACGGCCCGCGGAGCTCGCCATGGCGGTTAGTTATACGGACTCTCTCACCTTTCCTCCATTACATTGCGTGTGCGTCCGTCGATGATTACAATGCTAGCGAGGAGTGGTGTGTTGCAGGCCTTGGTTGAGAAAGAGAGTTTGAACACCCAGGCGCTTTTGGAGGAGGCAAAAAGGGAGGCGGCGGAGAGGGAGAGGGAGTTGGAGGAGAGGACGGCTAAGCTGTTGGAGGAGGAGAGGAACCGGAACGAGGCATCTAACCGGGCCCTATACGAGCTCATCGTGGTACGTTTCTCGTGCATATTAGCCCAATCATGCACGTAATGTTCGCATTACTAACTAATATGACTGACTCGTGAGAACCAAATGTGCAGACCATGTGCGAGAAAAACGGTCAGCCCCCTCCGCCGATGCCCCAGATTGCTCCGGCGACCATGGTGAGTTTGATTTGAATGGTCGTTAGTTACTAGTATTCACATTTCAGTTTGCATCATGCTAACGAGACATTATTGGAAATGATCTTTGGTGCAGCATGGCTCCCGACAAGCATCGACCAATCATTCTGCGTCTGCCAATGGCGGAACCCCGACCGGTCCTTCACCTTCGCCTGCCACTGGTGTAGCCCCGACCATTCCTACACCTCCGTGATAATGGTATTTTTCTTCTTATTTAGCCTGTTTAGTCCATTTTTGACATAATTTTGCCTATTTAGTCCACAAATGACATAATAAGATGAAGAAAATCAAGGAAGAGGAAGGAAAGAAGGAATAGGAAGAAAAGAAGAAGAAGAAGAAGTTCTTCTTCTTCTTCTTCTTCTTCTTTTCCTCCTCTTACTTGTTTTTATTCGTAAATGGCATAATAACCTTGCTAACCTCATAAATGTCATATACTTAGCTTGTTGTCCTCTAAAATGACACAATAAGCTTAGTTAGGTCAAAAATGGCATAATTAGCTAGGTTAGCTAAAAAATGACCAAGTTTAGCTAGGTTATCTCCAATATGATCCATTTAACCTATGTTAGCTCCAAAATGACCTATTTGCCTAGCTTAGCTCTAAATTGACCTACACACTTAGCATTTTTACCTACCTTAGCCCAAAAATGGCATTTTTGCCTACATTAGTTAGAAAAGAAGAAGATAAATAATAGGAGAGGAGAGAAAGAAAGAGAAGATAAATTCTTCTTCTTCTTCTTCTTTTCCTCCTCTTCCTTTTCTTCTAGCTAGTCTTCTTCTTCTTCTTCTTCTTCTTCTTCTTCTTCTTCTTCTTCTTCTTCTAACTTACATCTTTCCCAATTTGCAGATTTGCTTTACATGAGGAAGCTTTGATTCATGGAGTGTACTATTCTTCTGGTGCTTCCTTTTGTTTATGAAAACTTGTTTGGATATGTATGTCTATATGGATATGTTGTTGGAAACTTGTTTCTGGTTATGTATGTATATATGGATATGTTGGACTTTGTTGAACTATGTTGTTGGATATATATGTTGGATTTGATGAAATATGTTGTTGGACATGCTGTTATATGTTGTTGGATATGTTGGATATGTATGCATGTATATAAAAACAGGGGATATATGTGTGTGAAATCCTGTCAAATTAAATGGATTCAAATAAAAACAGGGGATATATAGCCTCTTTGCCGTCCGCTAGCGGACGGCAAAGAGATTTGCTGTCCGCTAGCAGAAGGCAAAGAGGACACGTGGCAGCCACCTGTAGAAACTGGGAACACTGGTTGCCTATTTTGGTCACTTTGCCGTCTGCCAGCGGACGGCAAAGTGACCAAATAGGACTGGCAAACAGGGCCAGCTATGCCGTCCGCCAGCAGACGGCAAAGATTCAAACATCTTTGCCGTCTGCTGGCGGACGGCATAGCTGGCCACGTGGCAGCTTCTCAGTGCTGGCCGAGCTGAGCTCTTTGCCGTCTGTCAGCAGACGGCAAAGAGCTTTGCCTCTTTTCCGTCCGCTGGCGGATGGCAAAAGAGCGTCGTTAACCCCCTAACGGCTCTCACCCCACCCCACTGCCGTCCATGATCTTTGCCGTCTGCTGGCCTCCGACGGCGGATGACACAATACTTTGCCGTCCATTTCCAAGAAGCAGACAGCAATGTAGGCCTTTGCTGGCACTCGTTCAGGCGGACTGTTTGCCGTCCGCTGGCTGACGGCAAAGCATTTTGCCGTCCGGCATGTATGCCTTTGCCGTCCGCCATGGCAGACGGCAAAGAAGCTGATCCCAGTAGTGCATACTCCACCATGGGTGAGCCACTCTTCAGCATATCTTCACAAGTCCATTGACACCACAATGGATGGCAAGCTTCAAGAACTTGATCTCTAAGTGATGCTCCACTTGAACTTGCACACCGCAATCTTGATGACGATCACCACTTGATGTCATCCTCTCCATGGGTTGTATGATATCTTCCTCTTGACGCAAGCCCATGGAAGCATACCTAACCCCACATAGAACTCTCACGTAGACCATGGGTTAGTACACAAAGTGTAATGGACAATGCTTACCATACCATGGGATCACATGCTCCCTCTCGGTACGTCTTGTACGCTTTGTGTGTTGATCAACTTGAATCCCTCTTTGTACTTAGTCTTGATCAACCTTGTATCTTTCCAACTATCTTTATTGGGTTGATGTCTTGAAGGTAAACATGAATGTTCACACAATCTTCTTCTTCAAGACATGCTTGCAATAAGCTCAACTCTCACATGACCAATCTTTGGATAATTCCTTGAATAGCACCTTGGTCACCACATAAACTCCTTGAAACCAACATATGGACTTCAAGAAATTCCTATGGACAAATCCTTCAATTATAACTCAAGGCAACCATTAGTCCATAGAGAATGTCATTAATTACCAAAACCAAACATGGGGGCACCGCATGTTCTTTCAATTGCTGTTTCATTCCATATAATTCCTTGTCAATATATCGGTTGATGAGATATTGATTTCAAGTCATGCAAAATTATGTTTCTGCTGGGAAAAATTGTTACTAAATTATTCCCCAGGAGCAACTTTGTCTCATTTTTATTAGGTGACCTTTACAATTTTGTAGCAAGGATATAAGGGGAGTTAGTTACATTGTAAAGATTGGGTTTTTAAATGTTCTACAGCATGTTATGTCAATATGACAAACCCTGCCTACCAAACAGAAATTTTAAACAAAGAGGATTGTGGATGGAGGGTTTTTGGGTATTCAAGGGTTTTGAGGGGATTGGGTGGAAGGAAGGGATTCACCCAATCCCCTGAAATTCCCCTCCCAAAACCTTCCCAATCCACTTCTACCAAACAAGGCCTTAGGAGTAGAGATTTCTTAAGATTTGGTTTGAATGAGTTAATGCATGAAGTTATTTTGGAAAAGTGTCGATTTGATTGAGTTAATGCACGCGTCAAATGTGTCGGCCCAAATTTGTTGCCCCTTGAGAGAAAGGTCGGCTGTAAGATGCTCGCGGGCGTAATATAGGGTTGGTGGGATGTGAGGCGGGACTACTAACTCCCCCTTTAGGAGTAGAGATACATGCTTTCTAAAAAAGAGAGCTTAGCAAATACATGCATGCATACAAGGTTCACACCAATATTTAGTCTCATAACATATAAGGGGAGCTTGCATTTGCTATAGAAATGCTAGAACCAAATGCAGCGGAGAGAGTTGAGCTATGGACATAAATGTATATATCGCTTGCGCTCGTGTGAACTTAGGATTTCACAACATTTGTGCGGAGACATTGATGCCACAATTCTCATGTATGGTAAATATAAAAATCTGATTTATCAACCAGGTTAGATATGGTAACTGTAAATAAAATGAGAAAGACGTAGCGGATTTGTTAGGAGTGACAGAGGATGGCTCCACCTGGATTTTAGGGTCGAATAGTAGTTAGGGAGAGTCATCCACGGTTCATTCTATTTCATTCCCCTACAATCGTCTGGCTAGTTATAAAGCCCTCCTCTGCTACTCCCCCACCTCACGCCACCATTGGCCGTGTCTTTGACCCCGTCTCGCCAAACCCTATGAGTGAATGGCGCTCCAACACCACCAGCATGGTGGGTGGCATCATAATTTGGCGAGCGTTGTACACGATAAACTATTCTTTTCATTCTTGTGAACAAACATTCTTGTTTACTGTTTCAGTATATTTAGTCATGATCCTTCTGAGGTCCTTTTTTATTTCTCTATAACTTAAAAATTCAATTTATAATATTAGTTATATTGGTATTCCATTACACAAAGAGAAAGTGACAACATATTATTGTTGCAAAATATGAGGATACAATGTTATTTGTTATACAACTTTAGAGATTATCACCTAAACTTTTTTTATTAAATATATATTCCTTTGATCCATATTAATTGTTGTTAATTTAGTACAAAATAATATTTGTTTTTGTATTTGATACATTGACTCTTCTAAAATTTTCTTTCAATCGAGTGCCCCAAGATCAAAGGAAGATAAGATTCCAAGCCTAAATAGATTAATTTGGGGAATTCAGAACAAAACCATAGTGTATATGTATGTTTTTTGTTCTGTTTGAGAATTATAAATATCTTTTTTTGTGGGGATTATGACAAATATCTTGGACCTCCAAAGTATGTTATCTAGACATATATTTCAATAATGTATGATTGTCTATTGACACTCACGTTTTTGCATCACAGTAGTAGCAGAAAAATGTTAATTTTGTTAATTATTTGAGTTTTTACCACATTTTACCATTTGTTTTGTGTGTAAGCATTTCAATAAGGTTTTGAATGTACACTTGGTACCCTGCACGCATCCAAATTTATTTAATTATTTTTGTTTTACTAACAAGGCATGTGACACAGGGCAAAGCAACGGAAAAATAATGGGCACACCTCAGTTGTAATAGAGTTGGTTAAACTAACACATACTATTGCCACAAAACAACAAATAACTATAGAGATCATTCTCAAAGGTCCATTCAACTTTGCAAATGCATGCACTAAAATGTTGATGGAAATATGCCCTAGAGGCAATAATAAAATGGTTATTATTATATTTCCTTAATCATGATAAAGGTTTATTATTCATGCTAGAATTGTATTGACTGGAAACTTAAATACATGTGTGGATACATAAACAAATACCGTGTCCCTAGTGAGCCTCTACTAGACAAGCTCGTTGATCAAAGATGGTTAAGGTTTCCTAACCATAGACATGAGTTGTCATTTGATAACGGGATCACATGTTGGAAATATGCCCTAGAGGCAATAATAAAGTGGTTATTTCCTAGTTCATGATAATTGTCTATTGTTCATGCTATAATTGTATTAACCGGAAACAGTAATACATGTGTGAATACATAGATCACAGCAAGTCCCTAGTAAGCCTCTAGTTGACTAGCTCGTTGATCAATAGATGGTTATGGTTTCCTGACCATGGACATTAGATGTCGTTGATAATGGGATCACATCATTAGGAGAATGATGTGATGGACAAGACCCAATCCTAAGCATAGCACAAGATCGTGTAGTTCGTCTGCTAAAGCTTTTCTAATGTCAAGTATCATTTCCTTAGACCATGAGATTGTGCAACTCCCGGATACCGTAGGAATGCTTTGGGTGTGCCAAACGTCACAACGTAACTGGGTGGCTATAAAGGCACACTACGGGTATCTCCGAAAGTGTCTGTTGGGTTGGCACGAATCGAGACTGGGATTTGTCACTCCGTATGACGGAGAGGTATCTCTGGGCCCACTCGGTAATGCATCATCATAATGAGCTCAATGTGACTAAGGAGTTAGGCACGGGATCATGCATTACGGAACGAGTAAAGAGACTTGTCGGTAACGAGATTGAACGAGGTATGGGGATACCGACGATCGAATCTCGGGCAAGTAGCGTACCGATGGACAAAGGGAAGTGTATACGGGATTAATTGAATCGCCGACATCATGGTTCATCCGATGAGATCATCGTGGAACATGTGGGAGCCAACATGGGTATCCAGATCCCGCTATTGGTTATTGACCGGAGAGATGTCTCGGTCATGTCTACATGCCTCCCGAACCCGTAGGGTCTACACACTTAAGGTTCGATGATGCTAGGGTTATAGGGAAAGTTTGTACGTGGTTACCGAATGTTGTTCGGAGTCCCGGATGAGATCCCGGATGTCATGAGGAGTTCTGGAATGGTCCGGTGGTGAAGATTTATATATGGGAAGTCATCATACGGTCACCGGAAGTATTTGGGGGTTTCTCGGTATTGTACCGGGACCACCGAAGGGGTTCCGGGGGTCCACCGGGAGGGTCCACCTGCCCCGGAGGGCCCTATGGGCTGTATGTGGAAGGGAACCAGCCCTAAGTGGGCTGGGCGCCATCCCCCCTTAGGGCCCATGCGCCTAGGGTTGGGGGGAAACCCTAAAGGGGGCGCCCCCTTGGCTTGGGGGGCAAGCCCCCTCCCCTTGGCCGCCGCCCCCCCTCTAGATCTCATCTAGAGGGGCCGGCCCCCTTCCCCCTTCGTCCTATAAATAGAGGGGAGGAGGGAGGGCAGCAGCACCTGATCCAAGGCGCAGCCCTCCCCCTCTGCAATACCCCCTCCTCCTCCGTTGAGCTTGGTGAAGCTCTGCAGGAGAACCACGCTGCTCCAACACCACCACGCCGTCATGCTGCTGCTGGAGTTGTCTTCCCCAACCTCTCCCTCCTCCTTGCTGGATGAAGGCGCGGGAGACGTCACCAGGCTGCACGTGTGTTGAACGCGGAGGCGCCGTTGTTCGGCGCTTAGATCGGAATCGACTGCAATCTGAATCGCTGCGTGTACGACTCCACCAACCGCGTTCTTGTAACGCTTCTGCATCGCGATCTTCAAGGGTATGAAGATGCACTCCCCTCTCTCTCGTTGCTAGTCTCTCCATAGATTGATCTTGGTGATGCGTAGAATTTTTTTAATTTCTGCAACGATCCCCAACAGTGGCATCATGAGCCAGGTCTATGCGTAGTTTCTATGCACGAGTAGAACACAAGTTGTTGTGGGCGTCGATTTTGTCAATTTACTTGCCGTTACTAGTCTTATCTTGATTCGGCGTCATCGTGGGATGAAGCGGCCCGGACCGACCTTACACGTACGCTTACGTGAGACAGGTTCCACCGACTGACATGCACTAGTTGCATAAGGTGGCTAGCGGGTGTCTCTCTCTCCCACTTTAGTCGGATCGGATTCGATGAAAAGGGTCCTTATGAAGGGTAAATAGAAATTGGCATATCACGTTGTGGTTTTGGCGTAGGTAAGAAACGTTCTTGCTAGAAACCTATAGCAGCCACGTAAAAAAATTTGCAACAACAATTAGAGGACGTCTAACTTGTTCTTGCAGTATATGCCGTGTGATGTGATATGGCCAAAAGGATGTGATGAATGATATATGTGATGTATGAGATTGATCATGTTCTTGTAATAGGAATCACGACTTTCATGTCGATGAGTATGACAACCGGCAGGAGCCATAGGAGTTGTCTTAATTTATTGTATGACCTGCGTGTCAATGAAAACGCCATGTAATTACTTTAATTTATTGCTAACCGTTAGCCATAGTAGTAGAAGTAATAGTTGGCGAGACAACTTCATGAAGACACGATGATGGAGATCATGGTGTCATGCCGGTGACGATGATGATCATGGCGCCCCGAAGATGGAGATCAAAAGGAGCAAAATGATATTGGCCATATCATGTCACTATTTGATTGCATGTGATGTTTATCATGTTTTTTACATCTTATTTGCTTAGAACGACGGTAGCATAAATAAGATGATCCCTCGCTAAAATTTCAAGAAAGTGTTCCCCCTAACTGTGCACCGTTGCGAAGGTTCGTTGTTTCGAAGCACCACGTGATGATCGGGTGTGATAGATTCTAACGTTCGAATACAACGGGTGTAAGCCAGATTTACACATGCAAAACACTTAGGTTGACTTGACGAGCCTAGCATGTACAGATATGGCCTCGGAACACGGAAGACCAAAAGGTCGAACATGAGTCGTATAGAAGATACAATCAACATGGAGATGTTCACCGTTGATGACTAGTCCGTCTCACGTGATGATCGGACACGGCCTAGTCGATTCGGATCATGTATCACTTAGATGACTAGAGGGATGTCTATCTGAGTGGGAGTTCATGAACTAAATTATCATGAACTTAGTCTAAAATCTTTACAATATGTCTTGTAGATCAAATGGCCCACGCTAATGTTGCCCTCAACTTCAACGCGTTCCTAGAGAAAACCAAGCTGAAAGACGATGGTAGCAACTACACGGACTGGGTCCGTAACTTGAGGATCATCCTCATAGCTGCCAAGAAAGCATATGTCCTTGAAGCACCGCTAGGTGACGCACCTGTTTTCCCAGCAACTCAAGACGTTATGAACGCCTGGCAGTCGCGTAGTGATGATTACTCCCTGGTTCAGTGCGGCATGCTTTACAGCTTAGAACCGGGGCTCCAAAAGCGTTTTGAGCAACACGGAGCATATGAGATGTTCCAAGAGCTGAAAATGGTTTTCCAAGCTCATGCCCGAGTCGAGAGATATGAAGTCTCCGACAAGTTCTACAGTTGTAAGATGGAGGAGAATAGTTCTGTCAGCGAGCACATATTCCAAATGTCTGGGTTGCACAACCGCTTGTCTCAGCTGGGAGTTAATCTCCCGGATGACGCGGTCGTTGACAGAATCCTTCAGTCGCTTCCACCTAGCTACAAGAGCTTTGTGATGAACTTCAATATGCAGGGGATGGAAAAACCATTCCTGAGGTATATTCAATGATGAAATCAGCGGAGGTGGAGATAAAAAAAGAACATCAAGTGTTGATGGTGAATAAAACCACTAAGTTCAAGAAAGGCAAGGGTAAAAAGAACTTCAAGAAGGACGGCAAGGGAGTTGCCGCGCCCGGTAAGCAAGCTGCCGGGAAGAAGCCAAAGAATGGACCCAAGCCTGAGACTGAATGCTTTTATTGCAAGGGAAACGGTCACTGGAAGCGGAACTGCCCCAAGTACTTAGCGGATAAGAAGGCCGGCAATACCAAAGGTATATGTGATATACATGTTATTGATGTGTACCTTACCAGCGCTCGTAGTAGCTCCTGGGTATTTGATACCAGTGCGGTTGCTCATATTTGTAACTCAAAACAGGAGCTGCGGAATAAGCGGAGACTGGCGAAGGACGAGGTGACGATGCGCGTCGGGAATGGTTCCAAGGTCGATGTGATCGCCGTCGGCACGCTACCTCTGCATCTGCCTACGAGATTAGTTTTAAACCTCAATAATTGTTATTTAGTACCAGCTTTGAGCATGAACATTGTATCAGGATCTCGTTTGATGCGAGATGGCTACTCATTTAAATCCGAGAATAATGGTTGTCCTATTTATATGAGAGATATGTTTTATGGTCATGCCCCGCTGGTCAATGGTTTATTCTTATTGAATCTCGAACGTGATGTTACACATATTCATAGTGTGAATGCCAAAAGATGTAAGGTTGATAATGATAGTCCCACATACTTGTGGCACTGCCGCCTTGGTCACATTGGTGTCAAACGCATGAAGAAACTCCATGCAGATGGACTTTTGGAGTCTCTTGATTATGAATCATTTGACACGTGCGAACCATGCCTCATGGGCAAAATGACCAAGACTCCGTTCTCCGGAACAATGGAGCGAGCAACCAACTTATTGGAAATCATACGTACTGATGTGTGTGGTCCAATGAGTGTTGAGGCTCGCGGTGGCTATCGTTATGTTCTCACCCTCACTGATGACTTAAGTAGATATGGGTATGTCTACTTAATGAAACACAAGTCTGAGACCTTTGAAAAGTTCAAGGAATTTCAGAGTGAGGTTGAGAATCAACGTGACAGGAAAATAAAATTCTTACGATCAGATCGTGGAGGGGAATATTTGAGTCACGAATTTGGCATGCACTTAAGAAAATGTGGAATTGTTTCACAACTCACACCGCCTGGAACACCTCAGCGTAATGGTGTGTCCGAACGTCGTAATCGCACTCTATTGGATATGGTGCGATCTATGATGTCTCTTACCGATCTACCGCTATCATTTTGGGGTGATGCTTTAGAGACTGCCGCATTCACTTTAAATAGGGCTCCGTCGAAATCCGTTGAGACGACACCGTATGAATTATGGTTTGGGAAGAAACCTAAGCTGTCATTTCTGAAAGTTTGGGGATGCGATGCTTATGTCAAGAAACTTCAACCTGAAAAGCTCGAACCCAAATCGGAAAAATGCGTCTTCATAGGATACCCTAAGGAAACTATTGGGTATACCTTCTACCTTAGATCCGAAGGCAAGATCTTTGTTGCCAAGAATGGATCCTTTCTGGAGAAAGAGTTTCTCTCGAAAGAAGTAAGTGGGAGGAAAGTAGAACTTGATGAGGTACTCCCTCTTGAACCGGAGAGTAGCGTAGCGCAGGAAAATGTTTCTGTGGTGCCTGCACCGACTAGAGAGGAAGTTAATGATGACGATCATGATCAAGTTACCACTGAACTTCATAGGTCCACAAGGACACGTTCCGCACCAGAGTGGTACGGCAACCCTGTCCTGGAAGTCATGTTGTTAGACAACGGTGAACCTTCGAACTATGAAGAAGCGATGGCGGGCCCGGATTCCAACAAATGGCTTGAAGCTATGAAATCCGAGATAGGATCCATGTATGAAAATGAAGTATGGACTTTGACAGACTTGCCCGATGATCGGCAAGCCATAGAGAACAAATGGATCTTTAAGAAGAAGATAGACACGGATGGTAATGTGACCATCTATAAGGCTCGACTTGTCGCTAAGGGTTATCGACAAGTTCAAGGGGTTGACTACGATGAGACCTTCTCACCCGTAGCGAAGCTGAAGTCCGTCCGAATCATGTTAGCAATTGCCGCATTCTATGATTATGAGATATGGCAAATGGACGTCAAAACGGCATTCCTTAATGGTTTCCTTAAGGAAGAATTGTATATGATGCAACCGGAAGGTTTTGTCGATCCTAAGAATGCTGACAAGGTATGCAAGCTCCAGCACTCAATCTATGGGCTGGTGCAAGCATCTCGGAGTTGGAACATTCGCTTTGATGAGATGATCAAAGCGTTTGGGTTTACACAGACTTATGGAGAAGCCTGTGTTTACAAGAAAGTGAGTGGGAGCTCTGTAGCATTTCTCATATTATATGTGGATGACATACTATTGATGGGAAATGATATAGAATTCTTGGAAAGCATAAAGGCCTACTTGAATAAGTGTTTTTCAATGAAGGACCTTGGAGAAGCTGCTTACATATTAGGCATCAAGATCTATAGAGATAGATCGAGACGCCTCATTGGTCTTTCGCAAAGCACATACCTTGACAAGATATTGAAGAAGTTCAATATGGATCAGTCCAAGAAGGGGTTCTTGCCTGTATTGCAAGGTGTGAGATTGAGCACGGCTCAATGCCCGACCACAGCAGAAGATAGAGAAAAGATGAGTGTCATCCCCTATGCCTCGGCCATAGGGTCTATTATGTATGCCATGCTGTGTACCAGACCTGATGTGAACCTCGCTGTAAGTTTGGTAGGAAGGTACCAAAGTAATCCCGGCATGGAACACTGGACAGCGGTCAAGAACATCCTGAAGTACCTGAAAAGGACTAAGGATATGTTTCTCGTTTATGGAAGTGACGAAGAGCTCGTCGTAAAGGGTTACGTCGATGCTAGCTTCGACACAGATCTGGATGACTCCAAGTCACAAACCGGATACGTGTATATTTTGAATGGTGGGGCAGTCAGCTGGTGCAGTTGCAAGCAGAGTGTCGTGGCGGGATGTACATGTGAAGCGGAATACATAGCAGCCTCGGAGGCAGCACAGGAAGCAGTCTGGATGAAGGAGTTCATCACCGACCTAGGAGTTATTCCCAATGCGTCGGGCCCAATGACTCTCTTCTGTGACAACACTGGAGCTATTGCACTTGCCAAGGAGCCCAGGTTTCACAAGAAGACCAGGTATATCAAGCGTCGCTTCAACTCCATTCGTGAACATGTTCAAGATGGAGACATAGATATTTGTAAAGTGCATACGGACCTGAATGTCGCAGATCCGTTGACTAAACCTCTTCCACGAGCAAAACATGATCAACACCAGAACTCTATGGGTGTTCGATTCATCACAATGTAACTAGATTATTGACTCTAGTGCAAGTGGGAGACTGTTGGAAATATGCCCTAGAGGCAATAATAAAGTGGTTATTTCCTAGTTCATGATAATTGTCTATTGTTCATGCTATAATTGTATTAACCGGAAACCATAATACATGTGTGAATACATAGATCACAGCAAGTCCCTAGTAAGCCTCTAGTTGACTAGCTCGTTGATCAATAGATGGTTATGGTTTCCTGACCATGGACATTAGATGTCGTTGATAACGGGATCACATCATTAGGAGAATGATGTGATGGACAAGACCCAATCCTAAGCATAGCACAAGATCGTGTAGTTCGTCTGCTAAAGCTTTTCTAATGTCAAGTATCATTTCCTTAGACCATGAGATTGTGCAACTCCCGGATACCGTAGGAATGCTTTGGGTGTGCCAAACGTCACAACGTAACTGGGTGGCTATAAAGGCACACTACGGGTATCTCCGAAAGTGTCTGTTGGGTTGGCACGAATCGAGACTGGGATTTGTCACTCCGTATGACGGAGAGGTATCTCTGGGCCCACTCGGTAATGCATCATCATAATGAGCTCAATGTGACTAAGGAGTTAGGCACGGGATCATGCATTACGGAACGAGTAAAGAGACTTGTCGGTAACGAGATTGAACAAGGTATGGGGATACCGACGATCGAATCTCGGGCAAGTAGCGTACCGATGGACAAAGGGAAGTGTATACGGGATTAATTGAATCCCCAACATCGTGGTTCATCCGATGAGATCATCGTGGAACATGTGGGAGCCAACATGGGTATCCAGATCCCGCTATTGGTTATTGACCGGAGAGATGTCTCTGTCATGTCTACATGCCTCCCGAACCCGTAGGGTCTACACACTTAAGGTTCGATGACGCTAGGGTTATAGGGAAAGTTTGTATGTGGTTACCGAATGTTGTTCGGAGTCCCGGATGAGATCCTGGATGTCACGAGGAGTTCTGGAATGGTCCGGAGGTGAAGATTTATATATGGGAAGTCATCATACGGTCACCGGAAGTATTCGGGGGTTTCCCGGTATTGTACCGGGACCACCGAAGGGGTTCCGGGGGTCCACCGGGAGGGTCCACCTGCCCCGGAGGGCCCTATGGGCTGTATGTGGAAGGGAACCAGCCCCTAAGTGGGCTGGGCGCCATCCCCCCTTAGGGCCCATGCGCCTAGGGTTGGGGGGAAACCCTAAAGGGGGCGCCCCCCTTGGCTTGGGGGGCAAGCCCCCTCCCCTTGGCCGCCGCCCCCCCTCTAGATCTCATCTAGAGGGGCCGGCCCCCTTCCCCCTTCGCCCTATAAATAGAGGGGAGGAGGGAGGGCAGCAGCACCTGATCCAAGGCGCAGCCCTCCCCCTCTCCAATACCCCCTCCTCCTCCGTTGAGCTTGGTGAAGCTCTGCAGGAGAACCACGCTGCTCCAACACCACCACGCCGTCGTGCTGCTGCTGGAGTTGTCTTCCCCAACCTCTCCCTCCTCCTTGTTGGATCAAGGTGCAGGAGACGTCATCGGGCTACACGTGTGTTGAATGCGGAGGTGCCGTTGTTCGCCGCTTAGATCGGAATCGACCGCGATCTGAATCGCTGTGTGTACGACTCCACCAACCGCGTTCTTGTAATGCTTCCGCATCGCAATCTTCAAGGGTATGAAGATGCACTCCCCTCTCTCTCGTTGCTAGTCTCTCCATAGATTGATCTTGGTGATGCGTAGAAATTTTTTAATTTCTGCAACGATCCCCAACATCACATCATTAGGAGAATGATGTGATGGACAAGACCCATCCGTTAGCTTAGAATAATGACCGTTTAGTTTATTGCTATTGCTTTCTTCATGTCAAATACATATTCCTTCGACTATGAGATTATGCAACTCCCGAATACCGGAGGAATGCCTTGTATGCTATCAAACGTCACAACGTAACTAGGTGATCATAAAGATGCTCTACAGGTATCTCCGAAGGTGTTTGTTGATTTGGCATAGATCGAGATTAGGATTTGTCACTCCAAGTATCGGAGAGGTATCTCTGGGCCCTCTTGGTAATACACATCATAAGCTTGCAAGCAAATGACTAATGAGTTAGTTGCGAGATGATGTATTACGGAACGAGTAAAGAGACTTGCCGGAGATTGAACTAGGTATGAAGATACCGACAATCGAATCTCGGGGAAATAACATACCGACAGACAAAGGGAATTACGTATGTTGGCATAACGGTTTGACCAATAAAGATCTTCGTAGAATATGTCGAAACCAATATGGGCATCCAGGTTCCGCTATTGGTTATTGACCAGAGAGGTGTCTCGGTCATGCTACATAGTTCTCGAACCCGTAGGGTCCGCACGCTTAACGTTCGTTGACGATATAGTGTTATATGAGTTATATGATTTGGTGACCGAATGTTGTTCGGAGTCCCGGATGAGATCACAAACATGACGAGGAGGTCCGGAATGGTTCGGAGGTAAAGATTGATATATAGGACGATACTATTTGGACATCAGAAGAGTTTCGGGGCGTACCGGGTAGTCATCGGGTCACCGAAAGGGGTTCTGGCAAGCCCCGGGAGGTCTATAGGCCATATGGGCCAAGAGAAGGGAGCGCACCAGCCCACAAGGGGCTGGTGCGCCCCTCTATGGCAGCCGGCCCTAGGGGAGAGAAGGAAAGAGGGGAGAAGGCCTCCTCCAGGCCAGGGCAGGAGCCCTAGGGCTGGCCGGCCACCTATGTGGTGCGCCTGGCTGCCTCCCATCTCCCCCCAACCTATATATATGTTGGAGGGGGCGCCACACAAAGCACACAACATTGTCTTAGCCGTGTGCGGCACCCCCTCCACCGTTTACACCCTCGGTCATATTTTCGGAGTGCTTAGGCGAAGCCCTGCGGAGATAGCATCACCGTCACCATCACCACACCGTCATGCGGCCGGAACTCATCTACTACTTCGCCCGTCTTGCTGGATCAAGAAGGCAAGGACGTCACCGAGTTGAACGTGTGCAGAACTCGGAGGTGCCGTACGTTCGGTACTTGATAGGTCGGAACATGAAGAAGTTCGACTACATCAACCGCGTTACTAAATGCTTCCGCTAACGGTCTACGAGGGTACGTAGACACACTCTCCCATCTCGTTGCTATGCATCCACATGGATAGATCTTGCGTGTGCGTAGAATTTTTTTTGTTTTCCATGCAACGTTTCCCAAGAGTGGCATCCAAGCCAGGTCTATGCGTAGATGATATGCACGAGTAGAACACAAAGAGTTGTGGGCGGTGATAGTCATACTGCTTACGACCAACGTCTTATTTTGATTTGGCGGTATAGTGGGATGAAGCGGCCCGGACCAACCTTACATGTCCACGCACATAAGACCGGTTCCACCGACAGACATGCAACTAGTTTTGCATAAAGGTGGCTGGCGGGTGTCTGTTTCTCCTACTTTAGTTGAATCGAATTTGACTACGGCCGGTCCTTGAAGAAGGTTAAAACAGCAAACTTGATAAATCACAGTTGTGTTTTTGCCATAGGTAAGAACGGTTCTTGCTAGAAGCCCGTAGCAGCCACGTAAAACTTGCAACAACAAAGTAGAGGACGTCTAACTTGTTTTTGCAGGGCATGTTGTGATGTGATATGGTCAAGACATGATGTGATATACGTTGTTGTATGAGATGATCATGTTTTGTAATTATCGGCAACAGGCAGGAGCCTTATGGTTGTCTCTTTATTGTATGAAATGCAAGTGCCATGTAATTGCTTTACTTTATCGCTATGCGTTAGAAATAGTTGTAGAAGTTGGCGAGACGACCTCGACGCAACGATGGAGATCAAGGTGTCAAGCCGGTGACGATGGAGATCATAACGATGCTTTGGAGATGGAGATCAAAAGCACAAGATGATGATGGCCATATCATGTCACATATTTTGATTGCATGTGATGTTTATCTTTTATGCATCTTATTTTGCTTAGAACGGCAGTAGCATTATAAGATGATCCCTTCACTAAATTTCAAGATAAAAGTGTTCTCCTCGAGTATGCACCGTTGCTAAAGTTTGTTGATTCGAAGCACCTCATGATGATCGGGTGTGATAAACTCTACGTTCACATACGACGGGTGTAAGCCACATTTACACATGCGGAATACTTGGGTTAAACTTGACGAGCCTAGCATGTACAGACATGGTCTCGGAACACTGGAGACCGAAAGGTCGAACATGAGTCATATAGTAGATATGATCAACATAGAGATGTTCACCATTGATGACTACCTGAAAGGATCGAGAAGAGGGGTCTAGAGGGGGGGTGATTAGAGCCTCAACAAGCAAAAGTAGCAGTTTTTTAAGTTCTTCAAGTTGAGGTGGAGTTTTAGCACAAGTTTAAGCATTCACAATACATTTCAAGCAAGCATGGCAAGAGTATATGAGCAGCGGAAAGTAAAGCATGCAATTTGCAAGAAAGTAAAGGGATGGGAATGGAGTGTGCAAACGCAATTGGAGACATGGAGATTTTTGGCGTGGTTCCGATAGGTGGTGCTATCGTACATCCACGTTGATGGAGACTTCAACCCACAAAGGGTAATGGTTGCGCGAGTCCACAGAGGGCTCCACCCATGAAGGGTCCACGAAGAAGCAACCTTGTCTATCCCACCATGGCCATCGCCCACGAAGGACTTGCCTCACTCGGGTAGATCTTCACAAAGTAGGCGATCTCCTTGCCCTTACAAACTCCTTGGTTCAACTCCACAATCTTGACGGAGGCTCCCAAGTGACACCTAACCAATCTAGGAGACACCACTCTCCAAAAGGTAATAGATGGTGTGTTGATGATGAACTCCTTGCTCTTGTGCTTCAAATGATAGTCTCCCCAACACTCAACTCTCTCTCACAGATTTGGCTATGGTGGAAAGATGATTTGAGTGAAAAGCAACTTGGAGAAGGCTAGAGATCAAGATTCTTGTGGTTGGATTGGAATGTCTTGGTCTCAACACATGAGTAGGTGGTTCTCTCTCAGAAAATGAGTAGTGGAAGTGTAGGCACGTTCTGATGGCTCTCTCTCTGATGGACAGGAGGGTGGAGGGGTATATATAGCCTCCACACAAAATCTAACCGTTACACACAAATGAGCCAACTCAGTCAGACCGAATAGGTAAACTCGGTGAGACCGATCCAGTCAAAAATGTGAACGTTAGGCTTTTCGGTGGGACCGATATAATCAAATCAGTGGGGCCGATGTGCTAGGGTTAGGGTAAAACCTCGTCTCGGTTTGACCGATTACACAAACTCGGTGTGACCGATTTTAGTAATAAGCAAACAGAAAGTTGGTCAAGCAAACTCGGTGGGGCCGACTGCATATTTCGGTGAGACCGAAATAGCTGCAATAGGCAACAGAGAGTTTGCAAGCCCATCTCGGTGAGACCGAGATCCCATCGGTGAGACCGAACTGATTAGGGTTTCTGGCAGTGGCTATGTCAAGGAAACTCGGTGACGCCGGATGAATCAAATCGGTGGGACCGAGTTTGACTTTAGGTTTAGGACATATTTGGATTTGAGAAACTGGCTGGGGGATTTGGAGCATATCACTAAGCACTTTGAGCAAGTAGACCATTAAGCAACACCTCATCCCCTTTTAATAGTATTGGCTTTTCCTATGGACTCAATGTGATCTTGGATCACTGAAATAGAAATGAAGAGTCTTGAGCCTTTGCCAATCTTCTGTCCTTAGCATCTTGAATGGGTTCCACATCCTCTTGTCCATGCCACGCCTTTGCTGAACTATCTGAAATATACTAGATGAAAATATTAGTCCAACAAGAGATATTTTGACATTAATTACCAAAATCACCCAGGGAGCACTTGTGCTTTTACAAGGAGCACTTGTGCGTTCAATCTCCCCCTTTTTGGTAATTAAAGACAACATACATCAAAGCTTTAGATAAAGATAAGAAAGGTAACAAGTAAATCTTTGGAAGGACATGTAACATGCATAAACTCCCCCTACATGTATGCAATCATGTGAAGATAGAATATAAGAACATGTGAGTGCATAAACATGTCAGAGCATGCAATGAGTTACATGTATCTTGGCTATATGCATCAGAGCAAAAGATGTAGATACAGAGAGTATACCTTCATGTTCATGAGTCCTTCTTGCAAACAATATGTACATCAGCAATAGATCATCATGCACATGAGTGTGATGCATATACTTACCTTGTGGTCTTGAGCTAGCTTTGGAAGAGATTACTCTGAGAAAACAGGGTTAGATAACACAGAAGCACCACTAAACAGAGCAAACTCAGAAGAACACAAGAGTGCCAAGACTGGGATGACATGTAGTGAGTGAGTACTTAGTACTCTTAATTTAGTATAGACATGTCCCCAAGGATTAATGATATGCAATGAATTCCAAAGATTTTCTTCCCTTAGATATTTCTCCCCCTGAATCTGATATTGGATAATGGGAGAAGGTAGGGTAAAAGAAAATCAGAGCAAGAAACTCAGAGCAAGAAATAGTACAATCAACTAGGTACTAACATGTCTTTCCCCTCTTAAAGACATGTGACTTCTCTCCTCTATTGTTAATAAGCATCTGGAGATGCTTAGATGTGCTTCTCTCTTATGTGATAAGCTTTGATGTGTGCTCTCTCTCCCCCTTTGACATCAATTTCCAAGAAGGGATCTTCTGGAGCATGAGTCAAATAGGTTTGATCCTTGAGTCACAATTCAGAGCAGCATGTAGTTTAAGATGCTAGTAGAGGAAAAGAATCATCGAGTGGAGCTGGAGAAGAACTAACATTGTAATGGAAAAATGTTTTCTTAGTAGTGAAATCGGTAATGCCGATTCATTTTCATCGGTGACACCGAGTTAGCTGTGTCATAGATGATGCATATCGGTCAGACCGGGTTTGTCCTTGTCGGTTGTACCGATGAACAAACTACAATGTAAATTGCAGTTCGGTCTAGCCAATAGGCAGAAATCGGTAAGACCGAGTTCAATACGGAGGAAAAAAATTTGTCCTCTCAGCTCACTTGGCAAATAAGATCTCACAAGGATTTGCAAGGAATTAACTGAAAGATTTGCAATGAATTAGATGCAGGGAATGCAGAGAATAACAAACTAAAAGAGTTGAAATCTAGATGAAGTTTTTTTTTGAAAGGGGAACAAGCAAGCAAGAGACAAATGCAAGAACACAAAGAAACACTAGAGAACTTCATCTAGAGTTGGTCGGCGACAGAGTCACCTATGTTAGAGTATATTGACTTAGGAGTCAAGTGATAACACTTGATCATAGGTCATACTCATCGTTTAAGCTCAAAATGGGGTTACCATTTATCGTTTAAGAATTTTTATGTTTTCACATCTTGTTGAGATGCTTTGACCCATGACTTGGGGTAAAGCTCCTCTAAGATGGAATAACATACCTTGGGTGGTGGTGTTGACCTTGATCATGTAGTTGAACTTGTGTAGGATGCTCAAGATTGATGTAGTTCATCAAGAGTTGGGAGCACCACTTGTAGTTTGAGTTCATCTACCTACCTGGGTTAGTTTTGCAAGGAAGAGCACTTGTGTATCCAAAATGACAATCATGAAGCTTGATATATCGAAATTGTCAAATGATATGTTGAAAGGATTCATGCTTCCTTGTCTTCAACCACCATATTGTAGAGACTTGGTGATGTAGAGATTGCTCAAGATGAGAGTGAGTTGCAATCTCATAGATTTGGACTCATCCAAGTACCTACAAGGGTTAGATAGCATGCAAGGGTACAAGTATAGATTCAAGACATATGATCATCATCATAAGAGAAATATCAAGGATTTGTCATAGGCTCATGCCTTGCATGTATCCAAATGGAGTTTCTACTCCAAGTTTGAGGCATCAATGATGTTCAATTCACCTCTCAAACGGCAAAATACTTTCTCATCAAGCGGTTTGGTGAATATATCCGCCAATTGCTTATCGGTACGAACATGCTTAAGATCGATGTCTCCTTTAGCAACCTGATCTCGAATGAAATGATGACGAACTTCAATATGCTTAGTTCGAGAATGTTGCACGGGATTGTGAGCAATCTTAATGGCACTTTCATTATCACAAAGCAATGGAACATGTTTCACATATATCCCATAATCTTTAAGAGTTTGGGTCATCCAAAGTAGTTGAGCACAACATGAACCGGCGGCAATGTATTCTGATTCGGCGGTGGATAAGGATACCGAGTTTTGTTTCTTGGTGGACCAAGACACAAGAGATCTACAAAGAAATTGACAAGTACCCGAAGTGGACTTTCTATCAACCTTGTCACCGGCATAGTCCGAATCGGAGTAGCCAACAAGATCAAAAGAAGACCTCTTAGGATACCAAATGCCAAAGTTTGGTGTATGAATTAAGTATCTCACTATCCTTTTCACAGCCTTAAGATGACATTCCTTAGGGGCCGCTTGATATTGTGCACACATGCACACACTTAGCATAATATCGGGACGGGAGGCACATAGATATAACAATTAACCAATCATAGAGTGATAAACCTTTTGGTCAACCGGTTTGCCATCCTTTGTCAAGTCAAGATATCCACTAGTAGGCATGGGTGTTTTCATACCTTTGCTTTCTTGCATGTTGAACTTCTTGAATAAGTCCTTGGTATACTTTGTTTGGGAGACAAAGGTACCCTCCTTAGTTTGCTTGATTTGCAAACCAAGAAAGAACTTGAGTTCACTCATCATAGACATCTCAAACTTCTCCGACATTAGCCTTCCAAACTTTTCACTAAAATGAGGGTTAGTCGAACCAAATATGATATCATCCACATAAATTTGGCATACAAATAATTCACCATTAACCCTTTTATTAAAAAGTGTGGAATCAATCTTCCCAATCTCAAAGCCTTTTTCAATAAGAAACTTTGTCAAGCATTTATACCATGCTCTAGGAGCTTGTTTAAGACCATAAAGAGCTTTGTGAAGTTTGTAAACATGATTAGGTTTCTTAGGATTAACAAAGCCGGGAGGTTGTTTAGCATAAACTTCCTCCTCAATTTCTCCATTTAGAAAGGCACTTTTAATGTCCATTTGATATAAAGTGATATCATGTTGATTGGCATAAGCAAGTAAGATGTGTATGGACTCAAGTCTAGCAACGGGGGCATATGTCTCACCGTAGTCCATACCTTCGACTTGTGTATACCGTTGGGCGACGAGACGGGCCTTGTTGCGTACAACTTGTCCATCTTAATCTTGCTTATTCTGAAACACCCATTTGGTTCCAATGACATTGTGCTTTTCAACAAGCGTCCATACTTGATTCCTCTCGAAATTGTGTAGCTCTTCATGCATAGCGTTCACCCAATCCGGATCATCAAGAGCTTCTTCAACCTTAATAAGTTCAATGTTAGAGATGAAAGAATAATGTTCACAAAAGTTGGCTAAACGAGACTTAGAGCGAGTGATTCTCCCGGTTTGAATATCATCGAAGATTTGTTCAACGGGATGATCTCTTGAAACTCTTGCTCTAACTCGCGAGAGCTTTTGTTTGGGTCGGGGTGGAACATCCTCTTCATCATCTTGTTCTTCCTCTTGTCTTTCTTCATTGTTGTTGGCGTTGATGTTCTCTTGTGGAGGTGGCGAAGGAGGTCGATGAGGTTCATCTTGTTGTACATCCTCGTTTCCTTCATCTTGTCATGTTCCACTTGTGGATGCCTCCAAGTCAACTTGTGGTTCACCTTGTCGTGAAGTTGAGGCTTCCACTTGAACGGACGAGGTACTCTCCTTCACCTCCGTTGGGCGAATCTTGCCAATAGACAAGTCTTCTATTGCTTTCGAAGGGTCTTTGTCACCTACATCAATTGGCAATTGCTCTACTTGCGAGCCGTTAGATTCATCAAACTTCACATCTACCGTCTCTTCAACCTTTCGGGTGAAATTGTTGTAGACACGGTAAGTGTGAGAGTTTGAGCCATAACCGAGTAGGAAACCTTCATGAGATTTAGGAGCAAATTTTGAACGACGATGCTTATCAAGAATATAGCACTTTGAGCCAAATACTCGAAAGTATCCAACTTGGGGTTTGTTACCGGTGAGAAGCTCGTATGCCGTCTTGCCGAGTAGCTTGTGAAGATATAGTCGGTTTGTTGCATGACAAGCTGTCTCAACCGCTTCTGCCCAAAAGTGTTTTGGCATCTTGTATTCATCAAGCATCGTTCTCGCCATCTCAATGAGTGTCCGGTTCTTCCTCTCAACAACTCCATTTTGTTGAGGTGTGTACGTAGCCGAGAACTCATGTGAAATCCCTTCTTCGTCAAGAAAGGTATCCACATTTGCGTTCTTGAACTCCGTTCCATTGTCACTGTGAACCTTCTTGATCTTCACTTCAAATTGATTTTGGGCCTTCCTAGCGAAGTTTTTGAAGATCTTTTGGACCTGCAATTTATCATCAAGAAAGAACACCCACGTAAATCGTGAAAAATCATCAACAATGACCAAACCAAACGAGTTACCACCGAGACTCTTGTAGGCATTGGGACCAAAAAGATCCATATGAAGTTGCTCAAGCGGTCTTCTCGTGGTCATAATGTTCTTCACGGGATGATTTCCTCCAACTTGTTTTCCTGCTTGACAAGCACTGCAAAGTCTATCCTTGTTAAATATAACATCTTTAACACCAAGGATATGATCACCTTTGATAAGCTTGTCAAGATTTCGCATGCCCACATGGCCTAACCTTCTATGCCACAACCAACCTTTAGAAGATTTAGCAATTAAGCAAGTTCTAGGTCGAGCCTTTTTAGTGAAATCAACAATGTATAGATCACCTCTACGTATATCGGTAAAGACCATATTATGATTATCTCTTCGAAACACTAGGCAATCTACTTCAGTGAATAGAACATTGAGACCGAAATTGGCTAGTCTAGATACGGAAAGTAGATTGTAGCCAAGAGATTCAACGAGCATAACATTTTGGATGGAGCTGTCATGTGAGATGGCCACCTTACCAAGGCCAACCACCTTACCCTTTGAGTTATCACCAAAAGTGACATACTTTCGAGGGCCGTCATTTTCAGCAATCTCACGAAACATCTCCTTGTCTCCGGTCATGTGATCTGTACATCCACTATCAAGAACCCATTCCTTTCCTCCGGCCATGTAACCACGAAGGTTAGCCATAAGACCAAAGTGTCTCATAGACTCATCAAGATCATAGTCACTATCATCATCCTCATCATAATATCCATGTTCAACATCATCATCATATGAATGATCATTACCTAGAGAAGGCAATTCATTAGATTTATGACCATGACAATGTTCATATTTATGAATTCTAATAACTTGATAGATAATGTCACTAATGATTCCAACATCTCCTTTGGCTTGCATGAGGTCACGAAGCTCAAATAAACAATCACCAAACTTAGGATCACTAGAATTCATCTTATTTAAAGCAATGGACTTTTGAAGAATCTCATCTAGATTTTTCAAGGAATAGTTTGGAAAGCGTTTCTCGAGATATCTCCATATAGTGTAAGCACATTCAAGAGTAGGTAAGCAAGCAATCAAGTTTCTAGGCAATCATCTAATGATAAGATTAACAGTTCTAAGATTGCGGATCATGTCAAGAGACTCATCGGGGGTAGGATACAAAGGATCAATAGGAGTCGCACAAGGGGTAGTAATGTACTTGTTCAAGTGATATTCATTGAAAATCTCAAGCATCTCATTTTTCCAAGCATGATAGAACTCTCCATCAAGTAAAGGTACTCTACGTCTAATACTCCCAATCGTAGACTCATCCATCTTCCTCCAATGGTGATTAAACCAAAGCAATGGAGACCAATGCTCTGATACGAATTGAAAGGATTGAGAAGAGGGGTCTAGAGGGGGGGGGGGGTGATTAGACCCTCAACAAGCAAAAGTAGCAGTTTTTAAGTTCTTCAAGTTGAGGTGGAGTTTTAGCACAAGTTTAAGCATTCACAATACATTTCAAGCAAGCATGGCAAGAGTATATGAGCAGCGGAAAGTAAAGCATGCAATTTGCAAGAAAGTAAAGGGATGGGAATGGAGTGTGCAAACGCAATTGGAGACATGGAGATTTTTGGCGTGGTTCCGATAGGTGGTGCTATCGTACATCCACGTTGATGGAGACTTCAACCCACAAAGGGTAATGGTTGCGCGAGTCCACAGAGGGCTCCACCCATGAAGGGTCCACGAAGAAGCAACCTTGTCTATCCCACCATGGCCATCGCCCACGAAGGACTTGCCTCACTCGGGTAGATCTTCACAAAGTAGGCGATCTCCTTGCCCTTACAAACTCCTTGGTTCAACTCCACAATCTTGACGGAGGCTCCCAAGTGACACCTAACCAATCTAGGAGACACCACTCTCCAAAAGGTAATAGATGGTGTGTTGATGATGAACTCCTTGCTCTTGTGCTTCAAATGATAGTCTCCCCAACACTCAACTCTCTCTCACAGATTTGGCTATGGTGGAAAGATGATTTGAGTGAAAAGCAACTTGGAGAAGGCTAGAGATCAAGATTCTTGTGGTTGGATTGGAATGTCTTGGTCTCAACACATGAGTAGGTGGTTCTCTCTCAGAAAATGAGTAGTGGAAGTGTAGGCACGTTCTGATGGCTCTCTCTCTGATGGACAGGAGGGTGGAGGGGTATATATAGCCTCCACACAAAATCTAACCGTTACACACAAATGAGCCAACTCAGTCAGACCGAATAGGTAAACTCGGTGAGACCGATCCAGTCAAAAATGTGAACGTTAGGCTTTTCGGTGGGACCGATATAATCAACTCGGTGCGACCGATGTGCTAGTGTTAGGGTAAAACCTCGTCTCGGTTTGACCAATTACACAAACTCGGTGTGACCGATTTTAGTAATAAGCAAACAGAAAGTTGGTCAAGAAAACTCGGTGGGGCCGACTGCATATTTCGGTGAGACCGAAATAGTTGCAATAGGCAACAGAGAGTATGCAAGCCCATCTCGGTGAGACCGAGATGCCATCGGTGAGACCGAACTGATTAGGGTTTCTGGCAGTGGCTATGTCAAGGAAACTTGGTGGCGGCGAATGAATCAAATTGGTGGGGCCGAGTTTGACTTTAGGTTTAGGACATATTTGGATTTGAGAAAGTGGCTGAGGGATTTGGAGCATATCACTAAGCACTTTGAGCAAGTAGACCATTAAGCAACACCTCATCCCCTTTTAATAGTATTGGCTTTTCCTATGGACTCAATGTGATCTTGGATCACTGAAATAGAAATGAAGAGTCTTGAGCCTTTGCCAATCTTCTGTCCTTAGCATCTTGAAGGGGTTCCACATCCTCTTGTCCATGCCACACCTTTGCCGAACTATCTGAAATATACTAGATGAAAATATTAGTCCAACAAGAGATATGTTGACATTAATTACCAAAATCACCCAGGCAGCACTTGTGCTTTTACAAGGAGCACTTGTGCTTTCACTGCCCCATCTCACGTGATGATCGGACATGGGTTAGTTGATTTGGATCATGTATCACTTAGATAACTTGAGGGATGTTATTTTAAGTGGGAGTTCATTAGTAATTTGATTAATTGAACTTAATTTATCATGAACTTAGTCCTGATAGTATTTGCAAATTTATGTTGTAGATCAATAGCTCGCGATATAGCTCCACTATTTTGATATGTTCATAGAGAAAACTAAGTTGAAAGATGATGGTAGCAATAACGCGGACTAGGTCCATGATCTGAGGATTGTCCTTGTTGTAGCGCTAGGTGACAGACCTATTGCAGGAGCTGATGCAAACATTATGAACATTTGGCAAGCTCGATATGATGACTACTTGATAGTTAGTGCGCCATGCTTTACGGCTTAGAATCGGGACTCCAAAGACGTTTTGAACTCCATAGAACATATAAGATGTTCCAAGAGCTGAAATTGGTATTTTAGGCTCATGCCCGTGTTGAGAGGTATGAGACCTCTGACAAAAATACTTTGCCTACAAGATGGAGGAGAATAGCTCAGCCAGTGACATGTGCTCAGAATGTCTGGGTACTACAATTGCTTGAATCAAGTGGGAGTTAATCTTCCAGATAAGATAGTGATTGACAGAGTTCTCCAGTGACTATCACCAAGCTACTAGAGCTTCGTGATGAACTATAATATGCACGGGATGATGAAAACGATTCCCGAGCTCTTTGCGATGCTGAAATCTGCGAAGGTAGAAATCAAGAAAGAGCATCAAGTGTTGATGGTTAACAAGACCACTAGTTTCAAGAAAAAGGGCAAGGGAAATAAAGGGAACTTCAAGAAGAATGGCAAGCAAGTTGCCACTCCCGTGAAGAAGCCCAAAACTGGACCTAAGCCTGAAACTAAGTGCTTCTACTGCAAAGGAAATTGTCACTGGAAGCGGAACTGCCCCAAATACTTGGCGGATAAGAAGGATGGCAAAGTGAACAAAGGTATATTTGATATACATGTTATTGATGTGTACATTACTAGTGTTCGTAGTAGCCCCTGGGTATTTGATACCGGTTCAGTTGCTAAGATTAGTAACTCAAAATAGGAGTTGCAGAGACTAGTTAAGGGCGAGGTGACGATGTGTGTTGGAAGTGATTCCAAGGTTGATACGATCACCATCACACACTCCCTCTACCTTCGGGATTAGTGTTGAACCTAAATAAATGTTATTTGGTGTTTGCGTTGAGCATGAATATGATTAGATCATGTTTATTGCAATACGGTTATTCATTTAAGTCAGAGAATAATTGTTGTCCTGTTTACATGAATAAAACCTTCTATGGTCATACACCCAGTGTGAATGGTTTATTGAATCTCGATCGTAGTGATACACATATTCATAATATTGATGCCAAAAGATGCAAAGTTGATAATGACAGTGCAACATACTTGTTGCACTGCCGTTTAGGTCATATTGGTGTAAAGCGCATGAAGAAACTCCATGTTGATGGACTTTTGGAATCACTTGATTATGAATCATTTGATACTTGCGAACCATGCCTCATGGGCAAGATGACTAAAACTCCGTTCTCCGGAACAATGGAGCGAGCTAAATACTTATTGGAAATAATACATACCGATGTATGTGGTCCGATGAGTGTTGAGCCACGCGGCGGGTATCATTATTTTCTAACCTTTACAGATGATTTGAATAGGTATGGGTATATCTACTTGATGAAACACAAGTCTGAAACATTTTGAAAAGTTCAAAAGAATTTCAGAGTGAAGTAGAGAATCATCGTAACAAGAAAATAAAGTTTCTACGATCGGATCGTGGAGGTGAATATTTGAGTTACAAGTTTGGCCTTCATTTAAGATAATGTGGAATTTTTTCACAACGCACGCCACCTGGAACACCACAGCGTAATGGTGTGTCCGAACGTCGTAACCGTACTTTATTAGATATGGTGTGTTATATGATGTCTCTTACCGATTTACCACTATCATTTTTGGGTTTATGCATTAGAGACAGCCGCATTCACGTTAAATAGGGCACCGTCTAAATCCGTTGAGATGACGCCGTATGAACTGTGGTTTGGCAAGAAACCTAAGCTGTCGTTTCTTAAAAGTTTGGGGATGCAACACTTATGTCAAAAGGCTTCATCCTGATAAGCTCGAACCCAAAGCGGAGAAGTGCATCTTCATAGGATACCCGAAGGAAACTATTGGGTATACCTTCTACCACAAATCCGAAGGCAAAATCTTTGTTGCTAAGAATGGGTCCTTTCTAGAGAAGGAGTTTCTCTCGAAAGAAGTGAGTGGGAGGAAAGTAGAGCTTGATGAGGTAATGGTACCTTCTCTCGAATTGGAAAGTAGCACATCAGAGAAAACCGTTCCCGTGATGCCTACACCAACTAGAGAGGAAGCAAATGATGATGATCATGAAACTTCAGATCAAGTAACTACTGAACTTCGTAGGTCGACCAGAGCAAGATGCGCACCAGAGTGGTACGGTAATCCTGTCCTGGAAGTCATGTTATTAGACCAAGGCGAACGTATGAACTATGAAGAAGCTATGATGAGCCCCGATTCCGACAAATGGCTTGAGGCCATGAAATCTGAGATAGGATCCATGTATAAGAACAAAGTGTGGACTTTGGTGGGCTTGCCCGATGATCGGCAGGCCATTGAAAATAAATGGATCTTCAAGAGGAAGACAGGCACTGATGGTAATATCATTGTCTACAAAGCTCGACTTGTCGCGAAAGGTTTTCGACAAGTTCAAGGGGTTGACTATGATGAGACTTTCTCACCCGTAGCAATGCTTAAATCTGTTTGAATTATGTTAGCAATTGCCGCATTTTATGATTAGGAAATCTGGCAAATGGACGTCAAAACTGCATTCCTTAACGGGTTTCTTAAGGAAGAGTTGTATATGATGCAACCGGAAGGTTTTGTCGATCCTAAAGGTGCTAACAAACTGTGCAAGCTCCAGCGATCCATCTATGGACTGGTGCAAGCATCTCGGAGTTGGAATATACGCTTTGGTGAGGTGATCAAAGCAGATGGTTTTATACAGACTTACGGTGAAGCCTGTATTTACAAGAAAGTGAGTGGGAGCTCTGTAGCATTTCTAATATTATATGTCGATGACATATTATTGATTGGAAATGATATAGAATTTCTGGATAGCATAAAAGGATACTTGAATAAGAATTTTTTAATGAAAGACCTCAGTGAAGCTACTTACATATTGGGCATTAAGATCTATAGGGATAGATCGAGACGCTTAATAGGACTTTCACAAAGCATACCTTGGCAAAGTTTTGAAGAAGTTCAAAATAGATTAGTCAAAGAAAGGGTTCTTGCCTGTGTTGCAAGGTGTGAAGTTGAGTAAGACTCAAAGCCCGACCACGGCAAAAGATAGAGAGAGAATGAAAGGCATTCCCTATGCCTCAGCCATAGGTTCAATAAAGTATGCCATGCTGTGTACCAGACCTGTTGTGTACCTTGCCATGAGTTTGTCAAGGGGGTACAATAGTGATCCAGGAGTAGATCACTGGACAACGGTCAAAATTATCCTTAGTTACCTAAGAGGACTAAGGAGATATTTCTCGGTTATGGAGGTGATAAAGAGTTCGTCGTAAAGGGTTACGTCGATACAAGCTTTGACACCGATTCAGATGACTCTGAGTCTCAATCTGGATACGTATTGAAAGTGGGAGCAATTAGCTAGAGTAGCTTCATGCAGAGCATTGTACACATAGAAATTTGCAAAATACATACGAACCTGAATGTGGCAGACCCGTTGACTAAACTTCTCTCACAAGCAAAACATGATCACACCTTAGTACTCTTTGGGTGTTAATCACATGGCAATGTGAACTAGATTATTGACTCTAGTAAACTCTTTGGGCGTTGGTCACATGTTGATGTGAACTATGGGTGTTAATCACATGGCGATGTGAACTAGATTATTGACTCTAGTGCAAGTGGGAGACTAATGGAAATATGCCCTAGAGGCAATAATAAAATGGTTATTATTATATTTCCTTAATCATGATAAAGGTTTATTATTCATGCTAGAATTGTATTGACCGGAAACTTAAATACATGTGTGGATACATAAACAAATACCGTGTCCCAAGTGAGCCTCTACTAGACTAGCTTGTTGATCAAAGATGGTTAAGGTTTCCTAACCATAGACATGAGTTGTCATTTGATAACGGGATCACATCATTAGGAGAATGATGTGATGGACAAGACCCATCCGTTAGCTTAGCATAATGATCGCTCAGTTTATTGCTATTGCTGTCTTCATGTCAAATACATATTCCTTCGACTATGAGATTATGCAACTACCGAATACCGGAGGAATGCCTTGTATGCTATCAAACGTCACAACGTAACTAGATGATCATAAAGATGCTCTACAGGTATCTCCGAAGGTGTTTGTTGATTTGGCATAGATCGAGATTAGGATTTGTTACTCCGAGTATCGGAGAGGTATCTCTGGGCCCTCTCGGTAATACACGTCATAAGCTTGCAAGCAAATGACTAATGAGTTAGTTACGAGATGATGTATTACGGAACGAGTAAAGAGACTTGCCGGTAACGAGATTGAACTAGGTATGAAGATTTCGACGATCGAATCTCGGGCAAGTAACATACCGACAGACAAAGGGGATTACGTATGTTGGCATAACGGTTTGACCGATAAAGATCTTCGTAGAATATGTAGGAACCAATATGGGCATCCAGGTTCCGCTATTGGTTATTGACCAGAGAGGTGTCTCGGTCATGTCTACATAGTTCTCGAACCCGTAGGGTCCGCACGCTTAACGTTCGTTGACAATATAGTGTTATATGAGTTATATGATTTGGTGACCGAATGTTGTTTGGAGTCCCGGATGAGATCACGGACATGACGAGGAGCTCCGGAATGGTCCAGAGGTAAAGATTGATATATAGGACGATACTATTTGGACACCGGAAGAGTTTCGGGGCGTACCGGGTAGTCATCGGGTCACCGGAAGGGGTTCCGGCAAGCCCCGGGAGGTCTATGGGCCATATGGGCCAAGAGAAGGGAGCACACCAGCCCACAAGTGGCTAGTGCGCCCCTCTATGGCAGCCGGCCCTAGGGGAGAGAAGGAAAGAGGGGAGAAGGCCTCCTCCTTCCTTCCCTCTCCTCCTCTTTCCTTCCCCTTAGGGAAATTATGGCAGGGGGCGCAGGCCAGGGCAGGAGCCCTAGGGCTGGCCGGCCACCTATGTGGTGCGCCTGGCTGCCTCCCCTCTCCCCCCAACCTATATATATGTGGGAGGGGCGCCACACAAAGCACACAACATTGTCTTAGCCGTGTGCGACACCCCCTCCACCGTTTACACCCTCGGTCATAGTTTCGGAGTGCTTAGGCGAAGCCCTGCGGAGATAGCATCACCGTCACCGTCACCATGCCATCGTGCTGCCGGAACTCATCTACTACTTCGTCCGTCTTGCTGGATCAAGAAGGCAAGGACGTCACCGAGCTGAACGTGTGCAGAAGTCGGAGGTGCCGTACGTTCGGTACTTGATCGGTCGGAACATGAAGAAGTTCGACTACACCAACCGCGTTACTAAACACTTTCGCTAACGGTCTACCAGGGTACGTAGACACACTCTCCCCTCTCGTTGCTATGCATCTCCATGGATAGATCTTGCGTGTGCATAGAATTTTTTTTGTTTTCCATGCAACGTTTCCCAACAAATGACATATTTTCTAGGGTTTCAAACTGTGTTGCAACATTTGCCAATATTTTTCTCTCATTTCTCGTATCTAGCATCTATTAGAGTTTGCAGTGCCTTCAGTTCAACATGTCAATGTCATGATGAAATGACATCATATGTCCCTTGAATTCTGCAACCGATGAAATGAAAAAAATGCGCATACACACTGAGGTGAGAGGCTAGTGGCAACCTGAACATATTCCTACCAAATCCCCTTTATTAGTAGAGATATATGTGATTTGGTAAGATAAGAAAATATATGTGATTTAAAAAAAAGGAAAAATAAAAACGCGTGCACGCATCAAATGGGCCGGCCAACTTTGATTATAGTTGATGATTTGGTAAGATTTGATTTGATTTGTGTATGAGCAGTGGAAGGCAAGTAAATTTTGGATTTAGTTGAGATTTTCTTAAGATTTGATTTGAATGAGTTAATGCATGATGTTATTTAAAAAAATGCTGATTTGATTGAGTTAATGCACGTGTCTCATAGGTCGACCCGAATTGGTTGCGCTTGAGCGAAAGATCGACTGTAAGACGCTCTCGCGGGTGTAATATAGAGTTGGTGGGATGTGAAGCGAGACTATCAATTCCCTCATCTCGTGTGAACTGAAGATGAAAAAATATATGTGAATTAAAAAAAAGGGAAAATAAAAACGCATGCATGCATCAAATGGGCCGGCCAACTTTGATTATAGTTGATGTTTTGGTAAGATTTGACTTGATTTGGGTATGAGTAGTGGAAGACAAGAAAAGTTTGGATTTAGTTGAGATTTTCTTAATATTTGGTTTGAATGAGTTAATGCATGACGTTATTTTGGAAAAATGCTGATTTCACTGAGTTAATGCACGCGTCAAATGGGTCGACCCAAATTGGCTGCGCTTGAGCGAAAGATCGACTGTAAGATGCTCTCGCGGGCGCAATATAGGGTTGATGGGATGTGAGGCGAGACTACCAACTCCCCCTTTAGGAGTAGAGACGTACAAAATAACCATATAATTATGCAATTTTCACACTCTAGTTTAATACACATGTTATATACTACTTACATGTATACATAATGCACTCACCCAACATTCCAAAAATACTCATAAAAACGACTAAAAAGAAAACAAATAGCAAAAACTGCATAAAAAAGAAAATAAGGGAGCACTGTCGGCTAGGCAACTTGAAATGGGCTGCAGCCTAATAAGAGATTGACTGACTCACAACAGTGCTTGGTTGGAAATTTAGGCCCAAACCATGACAGGAGTCACAAGAGAAACAAAAATGTGCACGAATTTTGAAGCAGAAATCAAGGGCCTAAAAAAAAATCGAGTAAGCCAAATTGAATTTCAAGGCAACTTACATATTGCTAAATTTAAAAATTAAAGCTAGATCATTTAAAAAAGAAAGCTAGATGATTTTATTCCAACAAAAAACGGTGGCAATTAATTTCCTAAAAAAAGTAGGCATCGGTTATCGATTCGACACATGACAACTAAGTGTTGAAAGATCAAATCATCAACGAAGGTTTCCTAAAAAATGACCATCAATCAAGTGCTCATCGGTATTTTTAAAATACTCATGCACACGTTGAGCAATTAGTTACTCCCTCTGTCCCATAATGCAGTGGTGAAGCCTCTGTCCCATAATGCAGTGGTGAAGCCATGTTAGCGCTGTGTGGTCAAGCGACTACACAGGATTTTGGCAAGTCGAAGATCCCTGCCGTGGGCTTATCTCACCGCTAAGTAAAAATTGACTACACAAAGCTCAGTTGTCATTTGCTTAGCGTGAGATTTGGCTGGCCCATTAGCAAAAAGAAGCAACATAAATCCTAGTTAACTACCCCGACCCCTAAAAAAAAAAGTTAACTACCCCGATCGGCAGATCCTCAATTCCCGTGATTGTTCCTTCAAGATCTCTCCTTTTCACCTTCCTGTGTGCAAGATGCACGCCGAGCACACCGATCGCTGAGTTAGCCGTTTCGTGAAAAAAGAGCGTGGAGGCAGCCCGTGGCCAGAATAACCACCGTGAGGACGTCCACCTCGGCTGCTCCGCAGTGCTGCACCTCCGCCGACCGGCGAGCGCAGCAGGCGCTTCCCCTTTTATTCCACTTTTACTTGTAAGCTCTAAATTATCTTTTTTCTCTTTCAATTTTTTCTCTTCTTAAAAAATTCAGATCTTCTTTCTCTTAGCAAATCCTATTTTGTCACTTGTCAGATCTTAAGTTTGGTAATGGTAAATGGATAAGTATGCTTCATTCTTTTTATTTGAGAATAAGCATGTTTGAAACAATGTATGCTCTTTTCTTTCCCTGTTTAATTTGTCTATAATGTTTTTCATTTGTAAAGCTTGACATCACTAGGTTTAGATCCTGGCACCGCCACTGCCATAATGTAAGACGTTTTTTTGACACCGTAGTAAACTTTTAAATCAAATCATCAACCAAATGTTCACATGAGGGTTCGTGTAGTTACATAGGCAGATATTTCGACAAAACAACTCCTTATTATTCAACTGGTTCGGTCTTGCTCAACAAACTAAACACGCATGCACTCTGACTTCCAAAGTCCAAACCTTGCCAAAACATAAAACAAGCTTGAGATCACATGGACTAAACTCTACTACCTACAACACTAAGCTCCCCACGGCGGTCTCGACGACGGACCACGGCAGCTCGTCACTGGCGCGGGCGGCGTTGGGCACGGAGCAGTCCGTGCGGATCTGGCCCTGGTTGCCAGTGAGGACGTTGATCTGCCCCATTTTCACCATGGACTTGACGAAGAGACCTTTTACGGTGCATCAGATCAATATTGACCGTTCATTTTTTTGTTTGGACGGCCTAGATATGGAAATACTACTGCAGATTTTGGGTAGTATATTTTGCGATCAGGGGCAGTTTCGGTAGTTCACTGTTTAGAAAGAACGCAGGCTGGTTCCCTCAAAAAACGAGTAGGGGCTGGGGCGGCCGCATGCCCCGTCGCCGTCCGTCACGGCCCTGCGTGCCGCCGAGATGGAGGAGTTCGACATATCTCGTAACCACATCTCGGGCTCCTCATCCATCTAGTTCCAGCACGGGCTCCTCTTCGGCGATCCAGATCCAACGCTGGTGGCTGGGATCCACGGTTAATTCTCCTCCTCGTAGGCAGCACACAGCCGCCGGAGAAGCCCGTGGTGAACGATGTCACGCCGACCTCCTCGTGGCCATCCCCAACCTCTCATAGGTAGTACTGCACTAACTCCCCAGGGGCACATCAAGTGTTCGGTCTTTATTTTGTCGCTGATTCCTAGTGCTGGCGTTCGAAAGAGATCAGTGATTGGTGGCTTACGTACTCTCCTATCTGTTGCTAAACATTGCTAATCTTCCGGCCTCTCTAATCACCCCAGGGGCGGAGCTCATGTATAGAGGTTGGATGCAACTGGCACCAATGAATCTCGTGTAACGAAGAAGCAGCCCCTGTAAAATTTGTTCATGAATGACCGCAAAAATCCATACGTTCAGGTGATGGAATGCACAAATCAATTCTAAACTCACCTACAATCAAAGCTTTGTTGCCTGTGTCACTGTGTGTGTTACGGAAAAATGGCCCATTATATACACGGTTTCAATCCAATCACTTCATTTTCTTCTTTCTCGGCCTATCGCCCGCCCTCCAACCTAGACATTTCTGAAGTATCACTGTGCTACCTAAAATGCAACATGCATGATAGTAGTGTTTTATCATTGACTTGTACTTTTCCCCATGTTATTAATGTATGCAGGGTTGCAAGTTGTTCATTCAGGAAGACCTCCTCAACAACTACACTGAGCAGATGGTCAATTACTGCAGAATGGCTATGGACAGTTGTCACGAAGATGCATTGGCTACTGCGGCCTTGCTTTTGAAGGAGAAGGATCAACAAATATCAGAATTAGAGACCAAACTATACTCCCTAGCGTCAGAGTTGCATACTTCAGGGGAGAAGGCCACGTCGAATAAGATAATGCTCGCCAAGAAATTACAAGAAGGGAGATACAGATGTATTATATACTCAATACTTTTTTGGTTCGTCATGATCATATATGTTGCTAGAATTTTAATCCCCACTTTGTAAGACTAGATGTCAGCTACATAATTTTTTTTGTGGGACTGAGATCATTCATTGTTGAACTGAATGAACGTATTGGATCATGGTGGTTTTCTTGCTCTTACTGATTCATAATGCGCTGATGGTCCAAGAGAAAGCGTCAACATTCAGATCAATTTTGAAACATGATTTCTCAATTCCATGTAATGTACGATTGGCACGGGAATGCATGGCCGCTGTGATAAGTATTAGCACCAGAGAAACTGCAAGGATGTTCATTCACCTGTCGACTGTAACAAACATAAAGAGAAGATGGGCATGTAATCATGCACTAGAGAAGAGGCCAGTACGCTAACAACAAGAGACAACACTGATGCATCTTCTCAATTGTAATCTCATAAAAGTGAAACTGTAGTGTGCGTCTACATCTCATTCAAAGCAGAAATATAACTCTGATGATAAATGCCATAGTAAAAATCTGAATGTATAATACTTGTGTTCCCCTTGTCATCTTAGTCTGTCTACTTGACTTTCCAGGTGTTTTCCTGTACAAAATTAAATAAATTAACATGGTATCGAAACAGGGTTCAACATGTACAATATTTCTGAAAATACATAAACTTCAAAGGTCTTTTCTTCTTAGCACACACTTTGCCATTGTTCTCTTTTCTCTTTCTCCCCCGAGTCATCATACTAACTTTAGTCACAAACCCTTTGCTCTTCACATACCCTAAGTAGAACTTGTACGCTTCGTTCTCGCTTTTAAATGTCTGCCTGACCATTGAGTCATACTCCATAAATTCATCTATCGAGATGCCTTCACCACCCATGCCGTTGTCCTGTCATAAGAAACAGCAATGCCTGTTACATATGTACATGAAAGAAAATACGCTAGAACTAAAACATATTAATTATAAATTGTCAACGATTATCATCCGTAACTGAACCAAGAATCTCTGACATCCTTATTAATTTCCTGAGAAGCCTACAATCCTAATGGGCAGAGTAATTTAACCCATCGTTTTCATGTTTATTGTTCAAGATTGCTTCTGTTCACATAGCATGGGCAATTGGGCATACAGGCTGTACATGCACTTTCATTCATGTATGTTATGAATGTAAATCGCATCACAGCTTCCAGGTGTGTGTTGGCTCGAATGCTTCGTAAAATGTACATATGCATACTTATCCCGAACTGCATAGACACCAAAGCAACTGAATCATCTCTATCCAAAAATTCAGGTTCTGAGAAATCTTGGTTTTCAAATAACCTTATTAAGTTCTTCTCAAAAGTAACACGTTTCCCACAATATCAAACTCATAATCTGAGATGATGGCAAAGCATTATAGTCACAGTACAAACCCTTGGATGCCATCATAATTTATTTCTGTTGTCACACACACTACTATTCGATGGTAGGAAAAATGAGAAGATCTAGAAACCTCACACACACTACTAATCCAGCATCCACACGCACACAAATCCAGCAGACCTTTTGGAATTCCTACTGCGTGCACAGCCAGCATCCACACGCACACAGATCCAGCAGCCCTTTTCATGCGTGCAGCTATGGCGTTTGGGGAGCATTAGAGGCAACGTACCTATGCGAGGGATCTCCACCACGACCCGCGGAGGAACCGATCTCCGGCGCCGTCCGAACATCGTGCGACGGAGAGAGGGCCGCCGGGCGGCGCGGGGCGGCTGCGCCGTTGAAGATCTTGGGGCCCCGTCCAAGATACTGCGGCGGCGACGGCAGGGCGGGAGAAGGAGCGGCCGCCCCTGTGCGACTCAGGCGACGGCCGCCGGGCAGCTAGGCGGCGGCACAAAATGAAGAACTCTGTGAGGATGAGAAGGGAAACCTACGAACTAAGATAGGGACAATTCTTATTTCCAGGTGTGACTACTTAAGTTATTAGTCATTGCAATTACTCATATTATTAATCAATAAAATTATCATTAAAAAAGGACTAATCTACCCTAACAGCCAATTACCAAAATGTCCTCAAGAGAAAAAATCAGGGATCAATAATGACCGTTGGATCAATTATATACTACCCACTATTTACAGGAGTATGATGCACCGTAAAAAGTCTCTTGACGAACTGGTCGAAGAAGGCGGCCTGGTCGACGGCGAACCTGGTGACCATGGGCTTGGTCTTCGCGTCGGTGTGCAGGTCCTGGTCGGAGGTGAAGAGACCCTGCCGGTTGAGCAGGTCGACGTAGAACTTGTTGTCGAACACGTCCGGCGTGCGGATGTCGTTGGCGGTGAAGTTGTCCACCTTGAGTCGCGGGCAGGTGAGCTTGAGGTGGCCGGCGAACCACTTGTTCATGGTGGGGTCGTCCTTGGGGAACAGCCTCTCCTCGAAGGAGCCGCAGTGCGCGATCCCGAGCGTGTGCGCGCCGGAGAGCGCCACCAGGTCGTCGGCGTTGAGGCCGATCTTGGCGAGGAAGCTGAGGAGCACGGGGACCTTGGTGGTCGGCGGCGGGAGCGCGTCCAAGATGGTGTCCAGGGACGCGGGGGCGAGCCCGTCACGGCGGCCGAGCGGGACAGCGTACCTTGGCCCACCGGCTAAGTGGACGGAGTCGCGGGCGGCGAGCGCGGCGATGTCGGCACAGGAGACGACGGGCCCGCCGCACGCCCTCTGGAGGAGCGCGCGGATGGCGTTGATGGCCTTGAACGCCGACGGACGGAGCGTGACGTTCGGGGGAGACACCTTCTCGCTGTCGACGCCGTTGGTCCTGTCGAGGAGCACGGAGCCGTCGCAGCCCTGCACGAAGCAGTCATGGAAGTGGATGCGGAGGAGCGCGGCGGCGAGGCCGACGTCCTTGCGGATGGCGTCCTTGAGGAAGGCGAAGACGATGGCCTCCGCCTGCGGGCACCTGGCGCGGTAGAACTCGAACGACAGGCCCTTGGCCAGCGGCGGCGAGCCACCAGCCCCCACCGCTGCTGCAGACACAGAGCTCAGCACCAGAGCTGCCGCGAGGACAAGCAGGAGATGAGCAGCCGAGGGAGAGGAAGCCATGGTGATCTAGCTGGGTCTCTAAGTAGGACCGATGTGGCTGTGGGTGTACTGAGCTTGGAGGTGTGCGTGTTGTTTTATAGGCACGCGCGCATGCATGCAACCTCCATGGAATCTTGTCTGCTAGTCGACATGGAGCTGGATCGTATACTGGTGACTTCGTGTGCATGCACCTACACCGGTGGAACCGAGGCTGGAAACTACCGCGCGCGGTGCTCGATCTGCTCTCGACTCAAATATTTGAAACGAGGGAAATGATTGGTCGAGGAGACGAGGATTTGGATTAGGAGAAATTCAAAGCAGATCTAATCTAGGCTAGGCCAGGTACGTAGCGCAGCATATTCATTTCTCAACTTGTTGGGGGCATCGACGAAGGCGGCTAACGACTGAGCCACAGCAGTGGATAGTTGTTAACTAACCTTGTACCATCACTAGTTGTTTACAACATGGGCATGCTAGCTTTCGGCTTTGAGCGTCAGGCCGTCAGCCGATGCCGTTGATTACTGATCATCGCATAAATTTGAAGAAAACTTCGTCACACAACTCTGCTCCACACACTCACACTGCTAGAGCTTAGCTAGATACTCTCTTCGTCCGAAAAAGCTTGTCAGTTAGTGCTAGATACATCCATTTGAGAGACAAGACAAGATTGGAACAAGCTTTTTTGGACAGAGGGAGTACTATGCATACCAGTCTTCTCTATATTTTGCTCTCCTACTTGCGTTGATCATCTCCCGTTACAAAATCATCCACCATGCATCGTCATGACTCTTCTTAGCAATGGGGCCTGGGCGGCTTTACTTAACTAATGTACTGCACATGCTTAAAAGCAGGCCGGCTGCTAGTTTATATTCTTCTTAATTGGCCAGTGCTTGTGCTTGCCACAAGATCAGGTTCAGGTTCATGCACTCGACAAATAATGAACAAGACAATATTCTTCATGATTCATTTTGGTTTTGTTAGCCCTGCTTACCCTTACATGAGGGGACACATCAGCCCAAGTTGAGGCGCAAATTAGGGAGCTCCTCAAAAGCTAAATCTCTCCTGTTGCAACTCCTACACCGTTGCCTTAGAGCACCCAGATGCGGGCCGGCCAATAATGGAGGTGTTGAAACTATACCCTAGATGCAATAATATTGGAGTATTATTTATTTCCAAGTTTATAATTATAGTTTCAGATTTGTTAAATCACATCCATATGAAATTTAGCTATGTCTCACCTAAGTTTTATACTGTACGATTTATAGCTTCAAGATTCGTACTGAGTTGTCGCGCATGAGACAGTTTTAGGACGTCGTTGCCTGGTTTACGTTTTTTGCCTTGGCTATTTGCTTCAATGGGCTCTTTTCAATGGCCTGGTGTGGAGAATCGCATACACGGGCCGGTGTATCTTTTTCGTTGCCTGCGTGTGCATTTTTTTTTTGTTTTTCCTGGGAAATGTTCTTTTGCCGGCATGTGCACATTTTTTGTTTTTTTTCCTGGGAAATGTGAGAGAGATTAAAATAGAGCATTTCTCAAAAAAGTAGAGTGAGTGAAAATCATAACCACTTTTCGCGTTGATCTAATTGTGTGCGCCCTTAATACATAACTTGCTCTCCAGCTGACTCAGTTGCATGCTCACCCTTGACTCGCAATTGAACTCAATCTATTTTGTAGGTCCATCATCGACACCCCCCCCCCCCCCCCCCCCACACACACACACTCAATTCGCAGTTGGTCTCGCCCTATTTTTTTGTCCCAGTTGTCGTGGGTCTTCTTTTGTTCCAGTTGCAAGTCCATCGTTGACTCACAATTGAGGCTCGACTTGTTTTTCCTAGTTGCAAATCCACTCTCGGCTTGCAACTAGGGCCTGGCCTTTTGTTTGTCCGGGCTGCAAGTTCATCCTCGGCTCGCAACTGGTTCATGACAATTTTCCCCGAGCTGCAAGCCCATCCTTGACTCGCAACTAGGGGCTCAATCTTTTTTTGTCCTAGTTGCAAGTCCAACCTCGACTCGCAATTGAGACCGACCTTTTTTTTGCCTTAGTTGCAAGCTCACCCTCGACTCGCAACTGGTCCCGATCTTTTTTTTTGTCCGAGTTGCAAGTCCACTATCAACTCACAATCAAGATCTTGACCTTTTATCTTTCATAGTTGCAAGTCCGCACTCGACTCACAATTATGCTTGATTTTTTATTTATTTATCTCAGTTGCAAGTCCTTCCTCGACTCACAATTGGACCTGGCATTCTTTTTGTCCCTCTGACCTTTTTTTCGCCCCGGTTGCAAGTCCACCCTCAACTCGTAAATGGGCCAACCCTTTTTTGTTGCAAGCCTACCCTCGACTCACAAGTGAGCTCTGGCCCTTTTTTTGCTCCCAGTTGCAAGTTCGCCGTCGACTCGCAACTGAGTCCGACCTTTTTTTTAATCCCAGTTGCAAGTTCACACTTGGCATGCAACTGGGTGTGATCCATTTTTGCCTCACCCTAACTCAGTTGCATGTCCACCCTCGACGTGCAACTCGCCTGGCCCAGTTACATGTCCACCATCGACACACAACTCGTGTGCGATACCTTATTGCATGTCTATCATCGCCATGCAAGTCACCTAGACCTCGTCCAGTTGCATGTCCATTCTCGACATGCAACTCGCTCCGACCTAATCTAGTTTCATGTTCACCCTCGACACGCAACTCACCCTGATCCAGTTGCATGTCCAGCATCAACATGCAACTCCCCAAACCTGGCATAGTTTCATGCCCACCCTCGACACGCAACTCGCCTAGACCTAACCTAGTTTCATGCTCACCCTCGACCCACAACTCACCTTAATCCATTTGCATGTCCACCATCGACATGCAACTCCCCCAACCCGACCCGGTTTCATGTCCACTCTCACCATGCAAATTTTAATATTTTTATTTTTTCCTTTTCAATTTTTTCTCCATCGTGCGATTGTCTACGACATTCCTTTTCATTGAGACTTGCTCAAGAGTACTTCTATTCATTTTGTTTCCTTTTCACACTTTTTTCTTATTTCATTTTTTTGTTCCATACTTTCATTCATTTTTCTAGATTTTTCTTCCAACTCTTATTTTTTTGGTTTGCCACTTACTTAAATGTTTTAAATCGCCATGTTTAAAAAATGTACATCACATATTTAAAAAAAATCACCATGTTTAAAAAAATTCAACGTGTTTTATGAAAGGTCTGTTGCGTATTTCAAAAATGCTGACCGCGTTTTGTTAAGAAATCATCGCATGTATTGTAAAAAATGTCAACACTTTTCTAAAAACACGTGAACACTTTTTAAAATTGCATGAAAATTTATATATGTATATGTGAATGTTTTTTCTTCATACATTATGTGACCATATTTTCACTTTTCACTTTTTTTCTAACGGGTTGTACACAAAACTAGTGTCCATATATACATTGGGAAATAAGATTTGCATGCACACATTTATTTTTTGGCCGTGTCTTTTTGTTTTGTTAGAAGGACCATGTGTGGCGACGTGGGTGTGCTAACGGGAAACAATGTTGTGAGATAGTAGTGTAAGCGCCGGCAGTACTCTTTTTTAGATAAGAGGCCTACGACCCAGCGTTAAATTAATGACGCCCTTACAGCCGAGGACATGAAGTACAAACAACAATACAACACAAAGCAACAAAGAGAAGCGAAATAAAAGCTCCGACAAGATACATGGATGCCTAGGAGCAGCAACACAACTCAAACATGTAAGAAAATGAGACAGTGGAGCCCTCAGACATGCCCAAAGCGCCAGTGCTGCGAATGGAGCCGGCCCAAAAGGGGATCAGCCGACAGAGGGGCTGTGGCACTGCCATCGCCTAGGTGCACGGCAGACCAGCGCCATCCTGTTCCATCGCCAGAAGGAGCCCCCATCTCCTCGCCCCGGCTCGAAGGGCGCCGCACCGTCGGACGATGGAATGCTCACCACCCTAGGACACGAATGGAGACTGGCGCCAGAGCACCAAAGGGAGGTCTTCGAGCACAACCGCCTCGCCGAATCACGCTCCTCACGAGAGCACTACCGTAGGTGCATGGATTCGACACACGACGAGAAGAAGCCGCCGTCTACAGAGCTCACCCTAGCGACCAGTAGCAGATGACCTTGCTTACTTGACGGAGCCTCCAAGAAGGACACGACGACACATCGCCGCACCGCCTGGTCTGGAACATGCCATACCAAGGGTTTTCACCTAGAGCCGATGGTGAATGGGGCCACCAACAATGACACCTCCATGGAGGGAAACGGTGCACACGAGCGTCGCCATCACTGGCACCGACATGGTCGGGCAGAGCTTTCGCTCGGGACTAGACCCTCACCAACCAGGTCCCTCAGCCATGGCCGACCAATGAGAGATGCAAACGACGCCCGGAACAGATGGTGTGGCAGCGACAACCACACCTGCATGCGGATGAATGACCATTTCTTGTATATATAGAGATGGCGGCATGGTGGAGAGAACAATCTCTCAAGGGGTGCAGCCAGCTAGTTGTGTGGTCCATGGCGCTGGAGGGAAGGTTGGCGCAGACCAGTGAGGTGGCGCAAGCCACACTCTCCCGTAAAATTTGTCAGCACGCATTAAATTGGCCAAATTACCAGAGCGCTTTACTCGAGTAGTTACTGCATATGCAATTATGCATAGTTGGAACCGTGGTTGGTTATGGTTGTGGTTGCATCGAGAAGCCCAAAGATTGCATATGCAATTATGCATGGTTGGGCCCGTGGTTGGCTGGTTTTGGTTGCATGAAGGAGCCCAAAGATCAAAGCGATAGGCTGGATATACAGGCTGCATGCTGGAGCCCAAAGACTGTGGCATTGACAAGTCGTTGATTATTAGTTGCTAGTCGCAACGACCTTTCGGCTTGTCATTCCGGTGCCAAATTGGTAATACATGAAAAAGATTACAATGGCCTCAGAAATGTTGTGTCAAATTCAGATTCCTTGGTTTTCTAGCAATCTAACTAAACAGGATGTCAGAAATAGATAAGGTGAATTACAATCAATTGTTATAGCTCAACTTATTGGAACCACTCATCTTCCTAATGTTCAAGCCTGCTTATCTTATTGGAACCACTCATCTTTCTAATGTTCAAGCCTTCTCTTCTGTGTTGTGCAGTCTCTTTTCTCTTATTTTCACAAGAATCGCAAGTGTGATTTCTCTTATTTAATCACAAGCAAGTGTATATGTATGCTAGCTAGAGTTTGCAAGCAAATGGACCATAGGCACATGCAGGTGACAGCAAAATGAATCCTCAAACTGATTGTGTGATCAACAAAGACAAGCCATCAAAAAGGAAACATTACATTTGGCTTGATTGCATCTTCCAAACTGATTATGCATTCATTGGTTGTTGACAACAATCCTCAGACTGATACATGCAAAATCATTGGTTGTTCCTCTTAGTTCATAAAGTCAGTGATGATACACACCACTACGGGGGATATTACAAATCATACTACCAAAACATGGTTACCAACTCAAGAAATAAACTTTTGACCATAATTCTCGAAATAAGCTACTCAAACACCACGACAAACTAAGTACGCCCGTCAATATAATCAAAGAGGACACCAAACAAGTATGGTTGGTACTCGTCGCCGGCAATTCCCTCAATCACGGGCTCATCAGGCCATCGTTCTTCAGTAATATCACGAGATTTTCATTGAGCTGTTCAAGATTTGGTTTGCTCCTGTCACCAAAACAAGCAAGTAGAATGGGGGCTTTCATATCTATTAACTTTAGTTTCCTGGAGCTGCCTCTTTCCATTCTTCCTCTCTTGGTCTTGAGAGGATCTTGCAACAATATCTGAAAGAAGAATAACAATGATTAGTTCATCTTAGAGCAGAAAACGGAACATTCATAACTGGGAGAGAACAAATACCAAAAGTGCAAAATCATGAAACAACCAGACCTTCCCTTCTATATGTGGTCTACGCAGTCCTCGTCTTCATTCTCTGCATCAACCCCTAGGTGGTTCTTAGTGGTGCCATACACTACTGCTGCATCTCTCCCACATCAATCTGAGCTGAAGAAATCACATTAGCTCAGACATACATACATACATACATACATACATACATTAAATTTTAATCAAGTACAAATCTAGATATGCATAAATAGAATCTACATGACAGAGACTAGGTTGTTTTCTTTGTTGAAATGCAACAGACTAGCATCTCATTCCATCATGCCTTCTTTCACAAACTAGAATCTTTAGGAAAGACAATACAGAGCCATCATGCTTCTTTCCTTTCTTGTCAGTGGCAACTAAAGAAATCTCATTTATTCATCTTTACTTTTTTATGGCCAAGTACTAACAAAATGACTAGGAGCAGAGTATTATATTTTGAAACACCAAATTCAAAAGCTTGTATAGTACTACAGACCATGGCTATATACTTTGATATCATCTACATATTGCAGATTATTATCAACATGGATGGATGGATGGATCTTCCCTAGAAAAAATTGGAAATTGTTTTTGCAACATGTGTATAGTGTAATTATTGATGATCCACAGAACCGAGAAAACATAAGTTCTTTAGTAACCATAGAAGGACATAAATAAAGAATTCAAATCAGGAACTAATTGAAGAATTGTATATATTCTGGCCATATAAATTATGTTGCAAACTATTGTACCCCCTCTAGTCCAATATGTAGTGCGCATGGTTTGAGGCTCCAAGACCAAGGCATGACGTGGAGATGTACTTTTAGACCATAATAGCCCTGCATGCACACTCTCTGTACATAGGCATGTGGATGTGCTGCATCTCCAGTGAAAAGCTAGGGGTAATTCTTGTCCAAAGTGCTTCATATGCACTACATTGTGGAATTCTTGCAAGAAACTAATACGCACTATATATAGGAATGGAGGGAGTATGTTCGGAGCTTTTTTTTTTGCGGGTAGTATGCATGTTCGAAAGTTTAATCTTTCATTCTTGAGAAAGGATACTCACACAAGAAATCGAATTTTAAAGTATCCATATGTCTGTACAAATAGCTAACTCATGTAAACTTAAAATATACACCAATTGTAATAAATGTTCTCAAAGTTCATTTTTGAATTTTTTTAAATCGCCTTGTTTTCAGAAAATGTTCTTGATTTTTAAAAATATTTGTGTATTCTTGAAAGAAATAGACTTCAGAAAATACTCCTAAATATATTCTCAAATTAAAAAGTTATGATTTTTTGACATTTTTCCCAAATTCAAGAAAGAAACAAAAAAGAATAAACATGAAAAATAAAAATTTAAAAAACATTAAAAAAGAAAAACCGAAAAATGAAAAAAACAAGAGAAAAATGGTTCAGCCGAACAGAAAGGAAACCCGCGTGGAACCCATAGCCCCTTGGTGAAAACCTGAAAAAAAGTTGTCAATGAGAGAAAGAAAACCACGTGGAAATACATAGAGCCTTATCAACCCGCTTTGCCCAGTTCATGGGCTTCAAGGAAAAAAATAAATTGCCGAGGGGTTTCAGAGAAGTTACTCGGCCGTTTGAAATTTTATGGGGGAACATAAATCATTAGATTAATCCTAACAGCAAAATTGAATGAAGGCTTCTTGTGTTTACTAGTAATTAATTAAGTAGTAATAGATCAAAGAAAGAGATGCTGCTGTTTTTTTTTCTGTTTGCTGTAAGTATGGAGACATTTTGCCACATCGGTTTACGTTACACAGCAGTGAGTAGTGGTTTCTACGTGGGTATGATTTGTCGGCGTACCTATGTGCTATGTAAACTTGTTGGAAAATCCTTAGGTCTTAGCCGCGTTGTTGCACCGGTCGACGGACGCGGTTAAGCTAGAGAACACGGTCCGGTCATCTTTGAATGTTAGTACAAGCTAGCTAGGTGTGTGTGTCACTTTCGATCAGAAAACAATGGACAATGTACGAAAGCGAAATATTGCACTCGTAGGGGCAAGCGCAGCCAAAAATCAACCAGTCCAAGTGGTGCACGTCGAAGATTATTTGGAAACGCGTACATAGGTTTTGCCTACTAGCTAAGGAAGGTGGCGCGTTTGCCTCCGTGCACCAACGCTAGCTAAGGACACGCACGGCCCTAAGGCCAAAAGCACGTCACAACTCACAAAAACAACACAGATCATATATACAGCCGGCTCGTCAATCTGTTCACTACATCGCCTTCATCCACTACTGATATCTTTGAAAGCAAATTCGTTGGTAATTAATGGGGCGCCACAGTAACAACGGCGGCAAAGCCGAGACGGCCGCTGGCAGCGATAACCGGAAGGAGGAGAAGCACCCACAAGCACACGCAGCAGCTCGCCCAGCTGGGCGCCGTCGCCGCGGGAGCATACGCGCTGGTATGTCTATATCCCTGGCATTACTATTCCCTTGCTATCGCAATCTTTCAGTTTAATTTGTAGCTCTACTTGGTTACTTAACGTCTGGAACTTGTGTTGATACTCCAGCACGAGAAGCACAAGGCGAAGGACCCCGAGAATGCCCGGTCACACAGGATCAAGGAGGGGATCGCAGCCACGGTCGCCGTGGGCAGCGCGGGCTTCGCCTTCCACAAGCACCACAAGAAGTAAGACGCCAAGAAGCACGGCCACCACCACTGAGATAGGCACTGATCGATCATATGCTACGTATAGGCTGCAGCACTCTAGCTACTTTTTTTTTTTGAACATCAGTACAGACACAAGCGCTCATAAACACGCGCATACACTCACCCCTATGAACGCACACACGCACACTCTACCCCTATGAGCACCTCCGAAAGACTGAGCCGGCATATCATCTTGAAATTTACGAAGTCACCGTAGGCACCTCGTCGTCGACGGGAACGTCTCCTCCCACTGAATGCGCATCGCCGGAAATCCTGAAATAAATTCATGAATAAATGCGAGCACCAGGATTTGAACCCTGGTGGGCTGGGATACCACAGTCCCTCTAATCATCCAACCACAGGTTGGTTCGCGCACTCTAGCTACTTATACGGCCGTTCCATTCATTTTCTGTTATCTTGTTCTGTGTGTTGTGTTGTTATCAATTATGTACTATGTTAGTTCTGTTGTATATATACATTCAGTGTTAACTACTTGGAATCTAAAAAAAAAACTACATGGAAACAGCTGTCATGTCGATCTTCTGATGTTCGGTCATTATTGCCAACTGATAGCATGCTACTGACATGATCGAGCCGGGTGCGCCATTTCTCCGATATTGGGTCAATATCTACAAAGCGGCTCCAGCCAAGCTATATTTCAAGAGCACAAGAATTTAATTGCATGTTCCGTTTTGAAGGTCGGGCATAAAAAAATGAAGCCAATTTTTCTCATTCATTAGATCACGGCACCGACGTCACGTTTGGTTGGGCCAAGCCCATGATCCTTTATGTATCCCAAACTATCTAAACTTTGAGCAATAAAGCTTGGCACTTCTCAAAAAAGAAAAACGCCATGCTATTTTTCACGTTGATGATTAGTACTACGCGGCTTAATTAGTCAAGTAGGCGTACGCTAGTTTATAACCAGGTTTCTGGGTCCAACGGTCACCACATGACATACGTGGAGCAGCTGGAGCTATCTCAAAATCTAATACGTCCAGGTCAGCTCATAAGTTAAGAGTGTGGCTACGTGTTTCTCCTAGTATAAAAAAAATGATTCTGGGAGATGATCTAGCTAATCTCAAACATGCACATCAACATGGTGTGCTTAGCACTGTTTTCCTCACTTCTTTTTTGTCCTTCACAAGGAAAAATGTTTTTCATTCTTTTTCAAAGATTCTTTTCGGATTTCTATTGCCATGGAAAACGGAACTGTTTTATCTCCTTCTCCCTCCTGCCTCTTTTTGCACAATGCGATATCGCCACAATTATGAACCCCTCTTTGCCGGCTCCCATCCCTCTCAGTCAACTTGTCCTTATAGGATCTCTACTCCTAATGGAGCAGTTGGTAGTCTCGCTTTCAGGTTTTTTTTCGTCCCACCTCCCATGGTTTTTTTTGGTACCTCCTCCCACTTCATCGGTTTATTTTCACGTCACCCTCTCACACAACGAAAGAAATCTGAACAGATCAGAACTTTCCATACTGGCGCAAGTTATATTTAGTAATGTAGAATCAATCACGAACAATCTCTAAAGATCAAATCTAAATTAATTAACCTTACCTTAAATCACTCAATCACATTAACCTTACCTTAACTCACGGATGGTAATCAATCTCCAAACAAAGGAAACAATACATCGAGGGAGCAGTAAATAAACTCCCTTTCTTATGACATGTATATGATCTTCCCTTCCCTCTCCGTTGTCGAGCGTTCTTGATTCTCGAAGCCGATGCTTGGGCTGCGTCACTGGGTCGCGACGGTGCCAGAGGACGAGGATGGCGAGGCCGGGTGCCGCGGCACCGCGTTGGCCGCGGCCGGTGAAGGGGGCGAAGAAGGGCGGCTTCCTTGGCCCTGGCCGTGGCCGTGGCCCTGGGAGTTGGTGCGGTGGAAGCGGCACTTGAAGGACCCGGCGTGGGTGGCCGGCGCGCAGACGCACTTGGAAGCGGGCCCGTGGCCCGCGCCGGACGGCGCCGACGCCGCCCCGGGCCACCTCCTCCCCGTATTCTTGGAGCTGTGGCTGGCCGATTTACATGAAATTAATTCCCTCAGTTGTGGTGGCAAATTTAATACACATAATCCATATTGTTATGCACTAGCGTGTGTGTGTGAGAAATAGATGGATTATGGTCCCGTACCCAATAAGATGGATATGTGTGTGTGTTAGAGAGAGAGAGGGAGAGGGGGAGAGAGAGTGAGGAAGAGGGATGGAGAGAGTGTGTGTGTGAGGATTTGATGGTAAAAAAGGTCGCCAAAGTCACTTGATATGTATGAGAATATTAATATTGAACTCTTAAAGTTAATGTGGCCCCGTTGCAACGCACGGGCGTTCTTCTAGTTAGGTCTAAGGAGTTGGTGGTTGCAACTATTCATCAGGTGGAACAAGATCTAAAAAAAATTGAGGGAGATGGCCACAAAAGTGGACCCCTATGGTGGTGTTTTCAACGACAATGTGTCCATCTTTTGCCTTTGCTGAGTCTATTGGACTTCATGACAGAGACATGGTTAGTCATGGCATGTGCCTCTCCATTTTGTGTCAGCTCAAGAAGGAAATGGGGTCTAACCATTGAAGCAAGGAAGGAGATGGCCTTCATCGACATGGCCGTGGACGAGGGATAGATCGCCCATGCCGTGCGGATGCATCATTGCCTCATGTCCGTGGCTGCGCAATGCCTCATTGCCATGGTTCAACGGTACCGGTGTGGCCTCAGAACAACAGTATGATAGCAATATTGCAATTTTGGAAAATCTAAGAGCCTTCTAAAAGGTATACATTTGGTAGGTTTTATTTCAAGAATTCTGTAAACCATAGTATTACACTCGCTCCGTTTTATATTAATTGAAGTTTTAGTTTGTCCTAAGTCAAACTTCTCTAATTTTGACTAAGTTTATAGAAAAATATATTGACATCTACAATACAAAATTAGCTTCATTTGATTCACCATAAGATATATTTTCAGGCTACATACATTTGATGATGTAGATATCAGCATATTTAAAAAATATATTTGGTAAAGTGCGTGTGAGACAAGATATAAAACACGAGTGTGCCTAACTAAAAGAGAGAGGTCTCACTTAAGGTGAGACTCACAAATTTTATTTGAGCAAGGTTCATATCGGAAAACTTTTCCGGACACTTGTTGTTGAGGTTCATCATGATGAAGCAACCAAGTGGCTTGCGTGGATCTTTTATACAGTTGACACCATACCATACACTTCACCACATAAGGTCCAAGCCCCTGCGAAAATAACACACAAATAAAGACATCAATTCGGTATACGAACGGCGTATACACAACCGGCAAAACAAATAAATAAAAACATAATTGCTAAAGCGAATTATTGGTTATTGAGTTTCAGAGGCAATTAATACTAATTAGAGAGCAAATGATTGGTAAGAAAACACCTCGTCGACCTCAGACGTCAAAAATGAATCAAATGGAGGTGTTATTGCCCTCATACGGGCGCTCAAACGATAGGTTGCGGTCGTATGGAAAGCCGTCATTCGCTCTGTGGAGACGCTCGTTGTGGTCGCCAGGTGAAATGACCAGTTGTACGAGCGCGAGCGCTCGTACAGTAGGTCGTCTTTTGCTCTGGTCCTCTTCTTTCTTGTGGCCACAAGCTCATACCGGTGCTCAAACGACCAGGACCGTCGTATGGAACGACGTCTTTTCTCTTGGAGCTGCAGAACTTCAAGAAAAAAATTTGTGCTACCTCACATGAACTTACACTCTGCTTATTATGCATAAATAGAATCAATCTTTCACATTAGCTATCGCTGGGGAGACATCATCAAATCACTCAAGTACCTTCAGTCAAACTATCATCTACTTGCTCTACTTTTTATTTTCTTTTTATTTGCCTCTCTTTTTCAACTCCCTCCACTTCTCTAAAAAACCAAAAAACACAAAAATATTTTGCTTGCTTTGCCACTATGGCTAGTTCTTCACTTGTTGCTTGTACCCCTGAAAATGAAGTGCTTAATTTTGAACAAAGGGGAGGAGAAAGTTTAAAAGATGCTTGGTATAGGATTTGCAACGCTCAAAATTGATCAACTCGTAAGCAATCCACTACGGTTCTTCTTCGCAATTTTTTTTGGCTGTTATTACTTGGTATAGATTTGTGCTTGACACTATGACTGGAGGGAACTTGTTGAGTAGTCCCCCTATGGATGCTTTTAATTCTATGAGAAATTTAGTGGGATCACCACCAATTACTATTAATGAAACAACATTAACTTTGGAACATGTTATGCAAAGTCTAGAAGATATTGAAAATGAAATGCTTACTATTGAACCTATTGAGAAACTAGAGAAAAAGGTCAGCAATCAAGTCACTCAATTTGGCTGAAAGGTAGGAACCACATTAAAGATGTTAAAGGAGAAAGAACCAAAAATTAATAAGAGGGTCGAACAAAGTCCTACTAGAATTGATAAACTGGAAGAAATTATTAATAACTTGGTCTCAGCTTTTTCTTCTATTAAAATATTAAAAGTACCCCTCCTAATAGGAATCCTAAGTTTATGTACGTTCCTAAAAATAAAGGTGCCTCATCTAGTAAGGAAAACGAGTATCTTAAAACGATTAGTGTGCACCCCAACTTCATCGATATGATAAAGGAATCCATTACTAAAAATAAATTCCTCAACTTTGTTCCTAGGAGTGTGATTATTAAAAATATGTATGCCAAAGCTCCTAGAAAGCATGGATGTATAATTGAGGAGTTGGAATTGAAAGATGATAATAAATGAAACAATGCATTACGCCTAGCTAGGGGCGTAAAACAATAGCGCTTGTTGGGAGGGCAACCCAATAGTTATCTTAATTTTTTGCTTTTATTTTCTATTTTTGTGTGATAAAATGATTATTGCTACTGTAATGATTCTGTTTTATGTTTTAATTAGTGTTTGTGCTAAGTAAAGCTTTTGGATGATTTGGATAATAGTTGACTTGGTTCTGTGAAAAAACAGAAACTTTTGCTCTCAGTCCAAGAATTTCTATAATTCACTGAAATGTGCTTTTGATCTTAAATTTTTACACATGGTCGATATACAAATTTCCCACGTTGTCCTAATTTTTCATAAAGAGTTACAGAAGCATGATTTTTATTTAGATCATTACAGACTGTTCTGTTTTAGGCAGATTCTATTTTATTGCATAGTGTGCTTGTTTTAATGATGCTATGCAGTATATACGTGGGTATAAGTCATTGAGAAGTTAGAATACAGTACGTATTATGGAAGAGTAAATTATGAATGAGTTTACAACAGTACCTAAAGTTTATGATTTGTCTATTATACTAACGGATCTCACGAGGTTTCTGTTGAGTTTTGTGTGCTGAAGTTGTCAAGTTTTGGGTGAGATCACGATGGATGAAGGAATAAGGAGCGGCAAGACCCTAAGGTTGGGGATGTCCAAGGCACCCCAAGGTAATATTCAAGGAAGACCCAAACGTCTAAGCTTGGGGATGCCGATGGCATCCTCTCTTTCGTCTACAATCTATCAGTATTTTACTTGGGGCTATATTTTATTCATCACATGATATGAGTTTTACTTGGAGCGTCTTGTGTTATAGTTTTATCTTTGTTTGGTTTTTAGTTTGCCACAATCATTGTTTGCTGGACACATCTTTTGAGAGAGCCACCCATTTATCGTGACTTATTAGAATACTGTATGTGCTTCACTTATATCTTTTGAGCTAGGCAGTTACTCTTGTGCTTCACTTATACTTGTTAGAGCATGGCAGTGTTTATATTTAATAGAAAAAATTGCACTCTCATGCTTCACTTAAATCTTTTTGAGATTCTATTAATTAGTAGTTGGCAATATGCATGTGTTTTAAGACTAGTCCGAAATGGATAGGTATTTAAGGGGGATATAACAAAAACTTTCATGTAGATCACTAAATATGAAATGTATGGTTTAATTGTATTGATGTCGTAATATGAAAGGATATTTGTTCATGATCCTTGGTTAGTAGAAATATCGGTATTAAAGCTTGTTATTAACCTCTCATCTACGTGTTGGTCATGGCATGGTGGGGAGGTTTGAGCATTTTTTTTCCTGATTGAAATCCTTGAGTGTTGTCATAATGGAGGTGCACGATGGTTAACTCCTACCAACCTCCTTCCTAGGGGCATGCGATTAGTACTTTGCTTCGATGGCAAATAGGGTTTCACAATAAATATATGAGTTCTTTATGACTAATGTAAGTCCATGGATTATACGCACTCCTACCTTCCCGCAATTTGCTAGCCTCTTCGGTACCGTGCATTGCCTTTTCTCACCTCGAGAGTTGGTGCAAACTTCGCCGGTGCATCCAAACCCCGTGATATGATATGCTCTATCACACATGAGCCTCCTTATATCTTCCTCAAAACAACCATCATACCTACCTATTATGGCATTTCCATAGCCATTCTGAGATATATTGTCATGCAACTTCCACCGTTCCATCACATGACTTGTGTGTTCATCATCATATTGCTTTGCATGATCATATGGAGCTGACATGATATTTGTGGCAAAGCCACCATTCATCATTGTTATACATGTTACGCTAGATCATGGCACGTCCTGGTACACTTCCAGAGGCATTCATATAGAGTCATCTTGTATAGTTTTTATCGAGTTGTAAGTAAATAAAAGTGTGACGATCATCATTATTAGGGCATTGTCCCAATGAGGAAAGAATGATGGAGACCATGATTGCCCCACAAGCCCGGATGAGACTCCAGACGGAAAAAAAGAAAGGCCAAAAATGTAGGGTAACGCAGCAGAAAACAAAAAATTTCCGACCTACACACCAGCCCAGGACCACTATGGAGACTGCATACAAGGTTTGATCATTTCATTACCGACTCGTAGCGCAGCGGAAGTAGAGTCGATGACGATCAGCGGTGCAGATCCCCGCAGCTAGGATTTACAACCTCCCAACCGCGAGGATGTACTCCCTCATCTGCCCTACGGACAGCCCTCCGGGAGGCGGTCGAACAGTCCCCCGGACGGTGTCACGGACAGCCCTTCGGGAGGACTCATAGAACTCGGACCGTCACATGGACAGCCCTTCGGGAGGCACTCTCGAACAGCCCCTCGGGCACTAAAATCGAAACTACGACCTCTCTACAGAGTTGCACACATACGGTGTCACCTATCCGGCAGGGCTTCGCCGTCCAGAACTAGTTCCCACCGGAACCCAGACAGCCTTTCGGCACTACGAAACTATTTCGTGGGAGGGAGAGAGAATGCCAGATCATGCATGGCTTGTGTGAGAGAGTTGGAGTGTGGATGGAGAGCTCCTCTCCACCTCCTTATATAGTGGTGGAAGGGGTGAGGGGGGGGGGGGGGGGGGCTGAAATTCAGCCCACAAAACATGCACCCACCAAACAAGGAAAACATGTTCTCACCAAACATGGAGAAAACATGTTCCCTTGTCCATGGTATTCCCCCATGGGGCCCCACCTTCCTCCCAACACTCTACACCATTTGTGGGGGCTGCCCCCAACCATGGGGGGCCCCCAACATCTTTGTCCAGCCACAAGGGGCTGCCCCCTCAAGGGGGGGTGCCCCCAAAACAGCCCAAAACAGCCCCCACGAGGACGAAATCACTGTTCTGACCTTTGGGCTAAAGAATTGCACAAAATGAACTCTCCACGAAAGTATTTCACAATCTGACCCTTTTTGCAACGCCAGGAACCGTGACGTTTCTGCTACACATGAAAACGCCGAGCTAGCTAGCGTTGCCTCTCCACATGAAAACGCCGAGCCAGACAGCGTTGCTTCTCCACATGAAAACGCCGGGGGCTTTGGCGTTTGAAGCTTTTCTGGCAACGCCAAAGGCTTTGGCGTTTCTTCCCTGGATATAAGTGGCCGTGGCTAGCTGCTCCGTTGAAGCTCAGGTAGATGCACTGCACAGACCAGCATGCACGCAGTACATCAGTACCCTGTGGCTCCTGGCTGCTTTTGCAGCGCAGTTAAAGGCTTGTCACCATTGCTCTCTTTCATCGGATTGGACGTGACAATATTTCCTCGGGGCGCGGACGGGAACGATGCCGTAGCATGCCTAGATTTTTGAAGAACATGCGTGCATGGGTTGGTGTAGCTTACATGCGTGCATGCATGCCTTCTTTTATTTTTACACATGAATGTAACCTAAATGCATGCGTTCCTTTAGTTTATGCAACAGTGCTGCATGCATGCGTTGATGTGTACACAACTTAATGGTGCCGAGTATCTTCTATCAGACATGCAGCACAGTCAGCAGATATAAGCGCTGTGACCGGACAAGCGAGCTGGAGTCAGTGAGCTCGACATGCTACGGCATCATTCCCGTCCGCGCCCCGAGGAAATATTGTCACGTCCAATCCGATGAAAGAGAGCAATGGTGACAAGCCTCTAACTGCGCTGCAAAAGCAGCCAGGAGCCACTGGGTACTGATGTACTGCGTGCATGCCGGTCTGTGCAGTGCATCTACTTGAGCTTCAACGGAGCAGCTAGCCACGGCCACTTATATCCAGGGAAGAAATTTGGCGTTTCCAGAAAAGCTTCAAACGCCAAAGTCCCCCGGCGTGGTTTCCACATGGAGCAGCAACGCTGGCTAGCTCAGCGTTTTCATGTGGAGAAGCAACGCTAGCTAGCTCGGCGTTTTTATGTGGAGCAGAAACGTCACGGTTCCTGGCGTTGCAAAAAGGGTCAGATTGTGAAATACTTTCGTGGAGAGTTCATTTTGTGACCAAGATTGCCAAAAGGGTCAGAACAGTGATTTTGTCCCCCCCATGATCCGTGGGATCTTGTCCCCTCACGCTGGGACAAGATGTTTTCCGCGACTATTACTTCTGAAAAATTCCGGAAGGTCCCAGAACATTTCCGAAACCCTCTAAAATTATCTGGACATGCTCTGGAACATTTCCAGTATGGTGGTTTAATTTAAAACCATCTTTGTTTACCCGGTAAACAACTCCGGCAGCTCCGAAACTTTTTTTTGGTTTTTTCTCCGGAAAAATTTCAGAAATTACCAGACCAATCTGGCAACCTCCAAAACATTTCCGGTGCTTGCCGAAACCTTTTTGATCAATGGTTTTATCCGAAACAACTTTTTGGTTTTACCGAATTTTTTTTGGATCAATGATTTTATCCGAAACAACTTTTCGGTTTTACCGAAACTTTTTCAGTGTTCTCTCTCCGGAACTCTTCCGTTGTCTCTGAAACTTTTTCGGTGATTTTCTCTCAGACTCCCTGTCTAGAATTCAGTAGATAGATGACCCTTAAGCGTGTGACCCTATAGGTTCGGTGAAGTATAGACATGACCGGAACATCTTCCGATCAATGATCAGCATCGGAGCCGTGGACACCCATATTGACCCCTATAACCACATGAATAAATATTCGAGTGAATCTCCAGTTGCCGTGTGCTATTCCTGTTGCTTCGCGATATGTTACAAATACCCGAGGTGAGACATGATGGCACCCCCGTGGGTCAACAACTTGTCCACTATGCCAGTTACCTCGTCACCGGTATTGTTCTCTTTTCTCGTTACCGTGCTCCGGTATCCCCGTGATCAAATCACAAAGTGTCTGGCCAGACGATGATGGATACCGTAACACCGAGAGGGCCCAGAGATATCTCTCCATCGTCGGAGGAGCAAATCCCAATCTTGAGCTATCAAGTTACTTGACACACTTTTCCATGAACCCGTAAGCTGCCGTAATAGCCACCTAGTTACGGATGACGTTTAACAAACCCCAAAGTTCATGAAGCAAGCATGAAGAAACTCGATACTCTCATGGTCTAAGGAATCATGCAAACGTTAACCATCTCTGTGTTACTAACCATTAACTTGTGACGAATGTATCTCTTAGCATAACATCAATCGGGTCGATTCAACACAAGTGTTTGTCCTAACATTGTGCCCTAAAAGTTGCTGGCATAGACATGCCCATGATCAGGAAAACAGAAGCATCATGCAACACTTGAGCTAGTCTTAGAGGCCAGACTAGGAATACATTTTACCGTTTATTATTCCACATGTGCATATGAGTCTTCCTCTGAGCCTCGTGGTTATTGCAGACCCGAGAACCATAGCAGTTATAGCACGGAACATAAACCTAATTATGAACAGGGAGATAATCAATAACATTTATTATTGCATCTAGGGCATATCTCCTACAGACTCCCACTTGCACTAGAGTCAATAATCTAGTTAATGCTAATGCACTTCACACCTGTGGCACACCGGTGTAAATATGCTTCGCTTGTGGTATAGCCTGATGTCCAACGGATCTGACAACTTCAGATCCGTGTGTATCTTTGCATATCCTCGTGTTTTCACGCTTTCACAAAATTCATATTTTGTGTGGACTTGGCTTTGTATGTATGTGAATCACAGGTCGAACCTGGATTCCTCAGGCTGAGTTATGGAGCAACTACCTGCAGTAGTGTCCCATTGACAAAAGCCATCTTGGAACCATACTAAGTTCATGAATGAACTATATGATTCAACATCTTCTTTGTCGCTGTAAAAGCGGAAACATACTCCGCCTCTGTTATAGAATTCTGTACGGTAACGCAGCAGAAAACAAAAAATTTCCGACCTACGCACCAGCCCAGGACCACTATGGAGACTGCATACAAGGTTTGATCATTTTCGTTACCGACTCGTAGCGCAGCGGAAGAAGAGTCGATGACGATCGGCGGTGCAGATCCCCGCAGCTAGGATTTACAACCTCCCAACCGCGAGGATGTATACCCTCGTCTTCCCTTCGGATAGCCCTCCGGGAGGCGGTCGAACAGTCCCCCGGACGGTGTCGCGGACAGCCCTTCGGGAGGACCTTCGAAACTCGAACGGTCACTCGGACAGCCCTTCGGGAGGACTCACAGAACTCGGACCGTCACTTGGACAGCCCTTCGGGAGGCACTCACAAACAGCCCCTCGGGCACTAAGATCGAAACTACGACCTCTCTACAGAGTTGCACACATACGGTGTCATCTATCCGGCAGGGCTTCGCCGTCCAGAACTAGTTCCCACCGGAACCCAGACAGCCTTTCGGCACTACGAAACTATTTCGTGGGAGGGAGAGAGAATGCCAGATCATGCATGGCTTGTGTGAGAGAGTTGGAGTGGAGTTGGAGAGCACGTCTCCTCCTCCTTATATAGTGGTGGAAGGGGTGAGGGGGGGCTGAAAATCAGCCCACTAAACATGCACCCACCAAACAAGGAAAACATGTTCCCACCAAACATGGAGAAAACATGTTCCCTTGTCCATGGTGTTCCCCCATGGGGCCCCACCTTCCTCCCAACACTCTCCACCATTTGTGGGGGCTGCCCCCCACCATGGGGCCCCCCCCCAACATTTTGTCCAGCCACAAGGGGGCTGCCCCCAAAGGGCCCCCCCCCCAAAAACAGCCCAAAAACAGCCCCCACGATCCGTGGGATCTTGTCCCCTCACGCTGGGACAAGATGTTTTCCGCGACTATTATTTCTGAAAAATTCCAGAAGGTCCCAGAACATTTCCGGCACCCTCTAAAATTATCTGGACGCGCTCTGGAACATTTCCAGTATGGTGGTTTAATTTAAAACCATCTTTGTTTACCCGGTAAACAACTCCGGCAGCTCCGAAACTTTTTTTCGGTTTTTTCTCCAGAAAAATTCTAGAAATTACCAGACCAATCTGGCAACCTCCAAAACATTCCCGGTGCTTGCCGAAACCTTTTTGGATCAATGGTTTTATCCGAAACAACTTTTCGGTTTTACCGAAACTTTTTCAGTGTTCTCTCTCCGGAACTCTTCCGTTGTCTCCGAAACTTTTCGGTGATATTCTCTCAGACTCCATGTCTAGAATTCAGCAGATAGATGACCCTTAAGCGTGTGACCCTATAGGTTCGGTGAAGTATAGACATGACCGGAACACCTTCCGCTCAATGATCAGCATCGGAGCTGTGGACACCCATATTGACCCCTATACCCACACGAATGAATATTCGAGTGAACCTCCAGTTGCCGTGTGCTATTCCTGTTGCTTCACGATATGTTACAAATACCCGAGGTTAGACATGTTGGCATTCCCGTGGATCAACAACTTGTCCACTATGCTAGTTACCTCGTTACCGGTATTGTTCTCTTTTCTCGTTACCGTGTTTCGGCATCCCCGTGATCAAATCACAAAGTGTCTGGCCAGACGATGATGGATACCATAACACCGAGAGGGCCCAGAGATATCTCTCCATCGTCGGAGGAGCAAATCCCAATCTTGAGCTATCAAGTTACTTGACACACTTTTCCATGAACCCGTAAGCTGCCGTAATAGCCACCCATTTACGGATGACGTTTAACAAACCCCAAAGTTCATGAATCAAGCATGAAGAAACTCGATACTCTCATGGTCTGAGGAATTATGCAAACGTTAACTATCTCTGTGTTATTAACCATTAACTCATGATGAATGTATCTCATAGCATAACATCAATTCGGGTCGATTCAACACAAATGTCCTTCCTGACATTGTGCCCTCAAAGTTGCTGGCATAGACATGCCCATGATTGGGAAAACATAATCATCATGCAACACTTGAGCTAGTCTTAGAGGCACGACTAGAAATACATTTTACCGTTTATTATACCACACGTGCACATGGGTTTTCCCCAGAGCCTTTATGGATATACGGGCTCGGGAACCATAGCAGTTATAGCATGGAATATAAACTTAATTATGAACAGGGAGATAATTAATAACATTTATTATTGCCTCTAGGGCATATCTCCTACAGACTCCCACTTGCACTAGAGTCAATAATCTAGTTGATGCTAATGCACTTTACACCTGTGGCACACCGGTGTAAATATGCTTCGCTTGTGGTATAGCCTGATGTCCAACGGATCTGACGACTTCAGCTCCGTGTGTATCTTTGCATATCCTCGCGTTTTCACGCCTTCACAAAATTCATATTTTGTGTTGACTTGGCTTTGTATGTATGTGAATCACAGGTCGAACCTGGATTCCTCAGACTGAGTTATGGAGTAACTACTTGCAGTAGTGTCCCATTGACAAAAGTCATCTTGGTACCATACTAAGTTCATGAATGAACTATATGATTCAACATCTTCTTTGTCGCTTTAAAAACGGCAACATACTTCGCCCCTGTTATAGAATTCGCCACAGTAACTTGTTTGGAACATTTTCCAACTAACTGTGCCACCACATTGTGTGTTGCACAAAACCCTCAATTTAAATTGAAAATCGCACGGAGAAATGGTGAAGACTGTATCGATGTAACATATCACAACGAACTCTTCATGATTTCCGCTTGCGAGAAAACATGTCATCAGAGCTACTCTTGCACTCAATGACACTTTTCACTGTTGTCCTATGATCAGTACTTTTGATCACTTTGGTATCTATACTCGCAACACCTTGGGAGTATCGGACATATCTGGTTGTTTTACATACCATGGAATACATGATTAATCCAAACACAAGAGTGTGTGGAATCTCCATCATGTATTTTGCTCATCAGTGTTTTGGGACACCGAGTCTTGCAAAAACTCTTTCCATGTGACTTCGGCAAGAATCACTCCTTGGCCTTTTAATGCTAAAAGATTTTAGCATCTTGTCAATATGTATTCATTGCTTAGCCCCATTAGGTAAATTTATCTCCATAGATTATCATGCCTAATATCAAGGCTATTTAGCCCAAGCACTTCATCGAAAAAACTATTTTCAAATGAAGTCCTAATTCGTGTCAAGAAATTTATTTCCAATTACCAATGTGTCAAGCACACAAGGTTTTTAGAAATATTATTATGCTCCCACTTACTTTCTTGAATTACAAGCATCTTCGTTACCCATTGATGAAGTCAAAACCCTTTTTGACCATTTCATCAAAACACAAAGATTCCAACTCCATTTTGCTCTCTTCTGTCCATTGCTGGAACTCTGAAGTTTGCATACTTACTAGCATCCTCTGGATTGACAAAATACCTTGGACTGTAACACATGCAAGTCCTTGGTTTCATTTCCATCAGGTGGAAATCCTTTTGTCATCCATTGTTTTATATCTCATGATATGAAATATGTATTAATTGCTAGTTCAACCCGAACCGACTTTAAGCATCGCTACGGTGAAGCAACCTCATCGTAGTCAACTCCTTGAACTTGTATATTGCAACAAGTCGAGCTTTATGGATAAAACATTTTTATTCGTATCAGTTATAGTTCCATAAATATTCGTCAGACTCTAAGTCTTCCGAAAGGTGTATCAAGGTTTTAATCTTGAATCACTTATATGGAAACTATCTCGGATTGTATTGGCATTTAGCCAATTCCGGAGTCAGGGCCCATCAACGCTTCCTTGTGTATCGTAGGTATACTGTTGTCTAACAACAATATCTCGTTTGCGCACCTGAGAGGTTTGCACGAGCCTTGCCTACGTGGTTCAACTGCAAGTTCGACCGAAGTCCATACATTTTATTGTAGAGACTTCCATATCAGTCGCAGTAGGAAACTCTGGAATTACTTCCAAGGTCTCTTTCCTTTGACCTGATGACGAAGATACTGTTTATCTTGTCGAGTTGCACTATTCTCCCACTCACCTTTTGAAAGAACCATTTTCTTCAAAAAGCATACCGTTCTTTGTGGCAAACCTATTTGCCTTGGTATAGTGAGGGAGGAATACCCAATTACTTGGGATAACCTACAAAGTAGCACTTGTCTGATTTGGAATAGGTTTGTAACCTTTTACACAAGCCCCATATTCCAAATGTTAAGAAAAGATATAGCATGGTTGGGCGTACCATACCATGGCATCATTTCAACAGACCTGATGGAGCTCTTTTCAGTGTAAAATCCGCAGTCTCTAAAGCATCACTTTAAAAGGGATAATGGCAAATTTATTTATGTCATCTTTGATCTTACCATGTCATAAATGGTTCGATTACATCTTCACGGACTTTCCACTCACAGTGGTGTTCCGGGAGGTGTAAGTTATGAAACTCTTTTCACAACTCATCAGACATTCGCTAAACTTGTAACTCAAATATTTCTTTCTGCAATCGAATTGTAGAAACATAATTTTCTTGTTACAATAACTTCTACTTCATATTTGAAAACCTTTCGAATGATTTCAAAAGATCCAGACTTACGTCTCATCAAGTAAATATCCATATATCTACTTGAGTCATTTCTGAAGATAGATAAATCCACTACTTGCAACAACATTTATTGAACTACACACATTAAAATGTATGATCACCAATAAGTTTGTTGCTCATTCCTTATGGCCTGTGAACGGTATTTCAGTCACTTCACTTTTCGGAGGAAATTTGCAAGTGTCAGATGATTCAAAATCAAACGACTTCAAAATCCATCATAATGGAATTTTCCATGCGGGTTTCTCCAATGTGACCAAATGCAGTGCCACACTTGTGTGGTATTCTTTTAGTCTTGCGACATTTAGCATCAGTGTTATGGATGTATCATTTTACCATCAATATTCATAACATACATCCCATCTTGGATGGAAGTATGGCCCTTCATGTTATTCATAATACTAAACAACAATTGTTGTTTTTGTGAACAACTCTTTTTGCAACAACATTGTGCAAGGGGCTAGAGTGTAAAACTCTAAACTGAATTATGAATGTAAATCCAGAGGTAATATATTATTATCAATATTCATAACATACATCTCATTCATAATGAAAATATGGCCCTTATGTTATTCATAACACCGAACATCAAAAGTTCTCTTATGAACAACCTTCTTGCAACATACCTTATGCAAAGGGCTAGAGTGTGAAACTCTAAAATGAATTATGAAAGTAAATACATGGGTAATACACCGATGGAAGGTATAGTAACATTTACTATGTTCCATGTGTGTATCTCAACCTCATTCCTGGCTAGTCTTTTAGGCCATAGTAGTTCTTACACCGAGTTGCAACAGAATGCAATCGAGCGGGTATCTTTGTGATTGTCTCACAATACCCAAGAATTAGTGATTAACATGTTTAATCATAATTCCCAAGAACTATATCTTTGACCAGCCTTTTATACATCAAAAACTTGTATGACATTCATACATGAGCTGGATATTCCAGTCTTCTTTCTTATTGCCTTTATACTTCTAACAGTTTAACTTTCAGTATTTCTCCTACTCTCAGAAGAAGCACCCAACTTAAGAGTGGCGTTAGCCCTGGATTTCCTAGGCGTGAAAGTTTCACTAACACCCTTCGGACACTTCCTTTCTCTTTAAGTTGTTGTTTTATTCACCTTTCATCATATGACAGGCGTTCTTCTGGATCCCTCTCTTCTCAGTCTAATGCATAGTAAACTCCTTTACTAATAGTTTGCAAATAAAACATTGCTTTGGATATCTCATATCTTTTAGCCTTTGTCTGTCTCTGAAAATGATTTTCAGATTCCATGAATATCACATAACTATCCAAACTTTCGAAGTTCGGGTCTCATGGAAGCAAACATATTGCACTTGACTGAAAGCGGAATTCTAGCTTTTGGATCAAAGGACGAGAGTCACATGATCCATAGCATAAGAGAGAGAATACCGAAAGTATGCGATAGGACACAAGTCCTTCTTGGCACTCTTGAGGACAATCCTCACATTACGTTACCAACCATAAAGTATTAACCAGATATTTAACAGCTATTCAAATTTAATAGGGAAGGTGGAAATGCGAGCCATAATTCTACAACTATTATGCAAAACACACTTTAGACAGTGTTCAAAATTAATTGCACTGAGAATTAAAAGAATTAATTCTACAGCGCGCTCCCACTCAAATCAATATCTCTCATAATTGATTGTGAGAGATTCAAGACACAAATTTCAATTCAACGCCATTGATGGTGAGCATCACTGATGACGAGAACTTCAATCGTTAGGCAAACTTGCCGATCACATCTCTATGTGACTCTTGTTCATCTTTCGATGCGTGTGTTCCGAGCTCATGACTTTCATGCCTGAACGTCAAGAAAACCAAGTGATCTCGCTGCGAGGTCTCAACTCACCCGCCTCACACATCCCTAATCGTTCGTACCCATGTTAGCATGGCGCACCCCGAAAAGTTAGGTGCCGTGACGGTGCTACACTTGGGAGAACACTAACTGCTTGATATTTTTGTGAGAGATCACCCTAATAAAAGCGACTACCGCGCAATCAAGAAGGGTGCATCATAAGGGATAAACATCTCAGGCAATTCATAATAGCATGATATGGTATAGCCCTTTCTGACGGAGAAGTCTTCTATTTCTTCGTCTTCGGCATTCGCGTCGGTGTTCACCTTTGCGAAGATTGCCACCACCTTGTCGATGCACCAGATAATATTGCTATCCCTATAGCTAATAAAATAAGTGCATTACACAAGGTTGACACGCAGGTCATTTAAAGTGCAATCATATGGCTCCAGCCATCATGCCAAATCATGACACGCAGGTCATGTTAATCAATTTACATCATATAGTCATCTCATACATAATCAAATTATTAAGAGCACTGCTATACCACATCATATGCACATGCAAACCCTCCTGCAAAACCAAGTTAGACGCCTCTAATCGGTTCATGCAAAAACTTGTTTTACGTGGCTTCTAAGGTTTTGAAACAAACCGAAGCTACCAACGTCCATCATCAAGTATGATAATTCAAGTTGCTAGATTAACTTTCCAGGGTGTATGAAAACCGAGATAATAAAATCTCGAGCCCCATACTAAACTTCGTCATACGCATGACCCCCGTGCAGATCATATCTGCATTGCCCTTTCGTCTGCGAAACATCCATCTTTCTTTAACTAAAGTGGAACCCAAAGAACTGTTAGCACTTCGTTGATCTGTCAATCAGCATACTCAGGAGCAGCATGAAAGGATCGCGGATTGCCAGAACTTTGTGAGATTCCACATTGCTGTCAAGATCAGGACTACGCAAATTCAAGGGAAGTAACAAGAACATCGGGTAACAGATTTCATCTGCTACCCGCACAAATAATTTTCAGTAATAGAACTCATCTACTACCTAATTATATTGTGCAACACCCATACATCTCATGTATTCTAGATCGCAACCTGCATCTACGCATAGCACGGCTCATGATGCCACTGTAGGGTAACGCAGCAGAAAACAAAAAAATTCCGACCTACGCACCAGCCCAGGACCACTATGGAGACTGCATACAAGGTTTGATCATTTTCGTTACCGACTCGTAGCGCAGCGGAAGAAGAGTCGATGACGATCGGCGGTGCAGATCCCCACAGCTAGGATTTACAACCTCCCAACCGCGAGGATGTATACCCTCGTCTTCCCTTCGGACAGCCCTCCGGGAGGCGGTCGAACAGTCCCCCGGACAGTGTCGCGGACAGCCCTTCGGGAGGACCTTCGAAACTCGAACGGTCACTCGGACAGCCCTTCGGGAGGACTCACAGAACTCGGACCGTCACTTGGACAGCCCTTCGGGAGGCACTCACAAACAGCCCCTCGGGCACTAAGATCGAAACTACGACCTCTCTACAGAGTTGCACACATACGGTGTCATCTATCCGGCAGGGCTTCGCCGTCCAGAACTAGTTCCCACCGGAACCCAGACAGCCTTTCGGCACTACGAAACTATTTCGTGGGAGGGAGAGAGAATGCCAGATCATGCGTGGCTTGTGTGAGAGAGTTGGAGTGGAGTTGGAGAGCACCTCTCCTCCTCCTTATATAGTGGTGGAAGGGGTGAGGGGGGGCTGAAAATCAGCCCACTAAACATGCACCCACCAAACAAGGAAAACATGTTCCCACCAAACATGGAGAAAACATGTTCCCTTGTCCATGGTGTTCCCCCATGGGGCCCCACCTTCCTCCCAACACTCTCCACCATTTGTGGGGGCTGCCCCCCACCATGGGGGGCCCCCCCAACATTTTGTCCAGCCACAAGGGGGCTGCCCCCAAAGGGGGCCCCCCCAAAAACAGCCAAAAAACAGCCCCCACGATCCGTGGGATCTTGTCCCCTCACGCTGGGACAAGATGTTTTCCGCGACTATTATTTCTGAAAAATTCCAGAAGGTCCCAGAACATTTCCGGCACCCTCTAAAATTATCTGGACGCGCTCTGGAACATTTCCAGTATGGTGGTTTAATTTAAAACCGTCTTTGTTTACCCGGTAAACAACTCCGGCAGCTCCAAAACTTTTTTTCGGTTTTTTCTCCAGAAAAATTCTAGAAATTACCAGACCAATCTGGCAACCTCCAAAACATTCCCGGTGCTTGCCGAAACCTTTTTGGATCAATGGTTTTATCCGAAACAACTTTTCGGTTTTACCGAAACTTTTTCAGTGTTCTCTCTCCGGAACTCTTCCGTTGTCTCCGAAACTTTTCGGTGATATTCTCTCAGACTCCCTGTCTAGAATTCAGCAGATAGATGACCCTTAAGCGTGTGACCCTATAGGTTCGGTGAAGTATAGACATGACCGGAACACCTTCCGCTCAATGATCAGCATCGGAGCCGTGGACACCCATATTGACCCCTATACCCACACGAATGAATATTCGAGTGAACCTCCAGTTGCCGTGTGCTATTCCTGTTGCTTCACGATATGTTACAAATACCCGAGGTTAGACATGTTGGCATTCCCGTGGATCAACAACTTGTCCACTATGCTAGTTACCTCGTTACCGGTATTGTTCTCTTTTCTCGTTACCGTGTTTCGGCATCCCCGTGATCAAATCACAAAGTGTCTGGCCAGACGATGATGGATACCATAACACCGAGAGGGCCCAGAGATATCTCTCCATCGTCGGAGGAGCAAATCCCAATCTTGAGCTATCAAGTTACTTGACACACTTTTCCATGAACCCGTAAGCTGCCGTAATAGCCACCCATTTACGGATGACGTTTAACAAACCCCAAAGTTCATGAATCAAGCATGAAGAAACTCGATACTCTCATGGTCTGAGGAATTATGCAAACGTTAACTATCTCTGTGTTATTAACCATTAACTCATGACGAATGTATCTCATAGCATAACATCAATTCGGGTCGATTCAACACAAATGTCCTTCCTGACATTGTGCTCTCAAAGTTGCTGGCATAGACATGCCCATGATTGGGAAAACATAATCATCATGCAACACTTGAGCTAGTCTTAGAGGCACGACTAGGAATACATTTTACCGTTTATTATACCACACGTGCACATGGGTTTTCCCCAGAGCCTTTATGGATATACGGGCTCGGGAACCATAGCAGTTATAGCATGGAATATAAACTTAATTATGAACAGGGAGATAATTAATAACATTTATTATTGCCTCTAGGGCATATCTCCTACAAATTCGCCACAGTAACTTGTTTGGAACATTTTCCAACTAACTGTGCCACCACATTGTGTTTTACACAAAACCCTCAATTTTAAATCAAAAACCGCATGGAGAAAGGATGAAGATTGTATCGATGTAGCATTTTACAACGAACTCTCCATGATCTCCGCTTGCGAGAAAACATGTCATCAGTGCTACTCTAGCACTCAATGACACTTTTCACTGTTGTCCTATGATCAGTACTTTTGATCACTTTGGTATCTATACTCGCAACAACTTTGGAGTATTGGACATATCTGGTTGTTATTACATACCATGGAATACATGATTAATCCAAACGCAAGAGTGTGTGCAATATCCATCATGTATTTTGCTCATCAGAGTTTTGGGACACCGAGTCTTGCAAAAACTCTTTCCATGTGACTTCGGCAAGAATCACTCCTTGACGTTTTTAATGCTAAAAGGTTTTAGCATTTTGTCAATATGTATCTTTGCTCAGCCCCATTAGGTAAATCTATCTCCATAGATCATATTGCCTAATATAAAGGCTATTTAGCCTAAGCACTTCATCGAAAAACTATTTTCAAATGAAGTCCTAATTCGTGTCAAGAAATTTATTTCCAATTAACAATGTGTCAAGTACACAACGTTTTTTGAAATTTTATTATGCTCCCACTTACTTTCTTGAATCACAAGCATCTTCGTTACCCATTGATGAAGTCAAAACCTTTTTGACCATTTCATCAAAACACGAAGATTCCAACTCCATTTTGCTCTCTTCTGTCCATTGCTGGAACTCTGAAGTTTGTATACTTACTAGCATCCTCTGGACTGACAAAATACCTTGGACTGTAACACATGCAAGTCCTTGGTTTTATTTCCATCAGATGGAAATCCTTTTGTCATCCTTTGTTTCATATCTCATGATATGAAATATGTATTAATTGCTAGTTCAAATCGAACAGACTTTAAGCATCGCTACGGTGAAACAACCTCATCGTAGTCAACTCCTTGAACTTGTATATTGCAACAAGTCGAGCTTTATGGATAAAACATTTTTATCCGTATTAGTTTTTAGTTCCATAAAATTCGTTAGACTCTAAGTCTTCCGAAAGGTGTATCAAGATTTTAATCTTGAAACATTTATATGGAAACTATCTCGGATTGTATTGGCATTTAGCCAATTCTAGAGTCAGGGCCCATCAACGCTTCCTTGTGTATTGTAGGTATACTATTGTCTAACAACAATATCTCGTCTACGCACCTGAGAGGTTTGCACGAGCCTTGCCTACGTGGTTGAGCTGCAAGTTCGACCGAAGTCCATACATTTTATTGTAGAGACTTCCGTATCAGTCGCAGTAGGAAACTCTGGAATTACTTCCAAGGTCTCTTTCCTTTGATCTGATGACGAAGATATTGTTTATCTTGTCGAGTTGCACTATTCTCCCACTCACCTTTTTGAAAGAACCATTTTCTTCAAAAAGCATACCGTTCTTTATGGCAAACCTATTTGCCTCGGTATAGTGAGGGAGGAATACCCAATGACTTGGGATAACCTACAAAGTTGCACTTGTCTGATTTGGAATAGGTTTGTAAACTTTTACACAAGCCCCATATTCCAAATGTTAAGAAAGGATATAATATGGTTGGGCGTACCATACCATGGCGTCATTTCAACAGACCTGATGGAGCTCTTTTCAGTGTAAAAGCCGTAGTCTCTAAAGCATCACTCTTTAAAAGGGAAAATGGCAAATTTATATATGTCATCTTTGATCTTACCATGTCATAAATGGTTTGATTACATCTTCACGGACTTTCCACATGCAGTGGTGTTCCGGGAGGTGCAAGTTATGAAACTACTTTCACAACTCATCAGACATTCGCTAAACTTGTAACTCAAATATTCCTTTCTGCAATCGAATTGTAGAAACATAATTTTCTTGTTACAATAACTTCTACTTCATTTTTGAAAACCTTTCGAATGAATTCAAAAGATCCAGACCTACGTCTCATCAAGTAAATATCCACATATCTACTTGAGTCATTTCTGAAGATAGATAAATCCACTACTAACAACATTTATCAGACTACACACATCAAATGTATGATCACCAATAAGTTTGTTGTCCGTTCCTTATGGCATGTGAACAGTATTTCAGTCACTTCACTTTTCGGAGGACAGTTGCAAGTGTCAGATGATTCAAAATCAAAGGACTTTAAAAATCCATCATAATGGAATTTATCCATGCGGGTTTCTCCAATGTGACCAAGTGTAGTGCCACACTTGTGTGGTATTCTCTTAGTCTTACAACATTTAGCGTCAGTGTTATGGATGTATCATATTACTATCAATATTCATAACATACATCCCACCTTGGATGGAAGTATGGCCCTTCATGTTATTCATAATACTGAACAACAATTATTGTTTTTATGAACAACTCTTTTGCAACAAACATTATGCAATGGGCTAGAGTGTATGAAACTCTAAAATGAATTATTAAAGTAAACCCAGAGGTAATCTATTATTATCAATATTCATAACATACACCTCATTCATAATGAAAGTATGGCCCTTATGTTATTCATAACTCTGAACATAAAAAGTTCTCTTATGAACAACCTTCTTGCAAGATACCTTATGCAAGGGGCTAGAGTGTATGAAACTCTAAAATGAATTATGAAAGTAAATACATAGGGAATACATTGATGGAAGGTATAATAACTATTACTATGTTCCCAGCGTGTATCAAAACCTCATTCCTGGCTAGTCTTTCAGGCCATAGTAGTTCTTACATCGAGTTGCAACAGAATGCAATTGAGCGGGTATCTTTGTGATTAACTCACAATACCCAAGAATTAGTGATTAACATGTTTAACCATAATTCCCAAGAACTATATCTTTGACCAGCCTTCCATACATCAAAAACTTGTATGACATTCATACATGAGCTGGATATTCCAGTCTTCTTTCCTTTTGCCATTATACTTCTAACAGTTTAACTTTCAGTATTTCTCCTACTCTCAGAAGAAGCACCGAACTTAAGAGTGGCGTTAGCCCCGGACTTCCTAGGTGTGTAAGTCATACTAACACCCTTCGGACACTTCCTTTCTCTTTAAGTTGTTGTTTTATTCACCTTTCATCATATGACAGGCGTTCTTCTGGATCCCTCTCTTATCAGTCTAATGCATAGTAAACTCCTTTTCTAATAGTTTGCAAACAAACATTGCTCTGGATATCTCATATCTTTTAGCCTTTGTCTGTCTCTGAAAATGATTTTCAGATTTCCATGAATATCACATAACTATCCAAACTTTCGAAGTTTGGGTCTCATGGAAGCAAATGTATTGCACTTGACTGAAACGGAATTCTAGCTTTTGGATCGAGGGACGAGAGTCACATGATCCATAGCATAACGAGAGAATACCAAAGTATGCGATAGGACAAAGTCCTTCTCGGCACTCTTGAGGACAATCCTCACATTACGTTACCAACCGTAAAGTTTTAACCAGATATTTAACAACTATTCAATATTAGCAGGGAAGGTGGAAACGCGAGCCATTTATTCTATAACTATTATGCAAATCACACTTAGACAGTGTTCAAAATTAATTGCACTGAGAATTAAACAAGTTAATTCAATAGTGCGCTCCCACTCAAATCAATATCTCTCATAATTGATTGTGAGTGATTCAAGATCCGCATTTCAATTCAACGCCATTGATGTAAGCATCACTGATGACGGGAATTTCAATCGGTAGGCCAACTTGCCGATCACATCTCTATGTGACTCTTGTTCATCTTTCGATGGGCGTGTTCCGAGCTCAGGACTTTCAAGCTAGAACGTCAAGACAACCAAGTGATCTCGCTGCGAGGTCTGACCTCACCCGCCTCACACATCCCTAATAGTTCGTACCCATGTATCCATGGCGCACCCCGAAAAGTTAGGTGCCGTGACGGTGCTACACTTGGGAGAACACTAACTACTTGATATTTTTGTGAGAGATCACCCAAATAAAAGCGGCTACCACGCAATCAAGAAGGGTGCACCATAAGGGATAAACATCTCAGGCAATTCATAATAGCATGATATGGTATAGCCCTTTCTGACAGAGAAGTCTTGTATTTCTTCGTCTTCGGCATTCGCGTCGGTGTCCACCTTCGCGAAGATTGCCACCACCTTGTTGATGCACCAGATAATATTGCTATCTCTATAGCTAATAAAATAAGTGCATTTACGTAAGGTTGACACGCAGGTCATTAAAGTGCAATCATATGGCTCCAACCATCATGCCGAATCATGACACACAGGTCATGTTAATCAATTTACATCATATAGACATCTCATACATAATCAAATTATTATGAGCACTGCTATACCACATCACATGCACATGCAAACCCTCCTGCAAAACCAAGTTAGACGCCTCTAATCGGTTCAGCAAAAACTGGTTTTACGTGGCTTCTAAGGTTTCGAAACAAACCGAAGCTACCAACGTCCATCATCAAGTATGATTATTCAAGTCGCTAGATTAACTTTCCAGGGTGTATGAAAACCGAGATAATAAAATATCGAGCCCCATACTAAACTTCATCATAAGCATGACCCCCGTGCAGATCATATCTGCATTGCCCTTTTGTTTGTGAAACATCCATCTTTCTTTAACTATGGTGGAACCCAAAGAACTATTAGCACTTCGTTGATCTGTCAATCAGCATACTCAGGAGCAGCATGAAAGGATCGCGGATTGCCAGAACTTTGTGAGATTCCACCATGCCGTCAAGATCAGGATTATGCAAATTTCAAGGAAGCAACAAGAACACCGGGTAACATATTTCACCTGCTACCCGCACAAATAATTTTCAGTAATAGAACTCATCAACTACCAAATTATATTGTGCAACACCCATACATCTCATGTATTCTAGATCGCAACCTGCATCTACGCATAGCACGGCTCATGATGCCACTGTAGGGTAACGCAGCAGAAAACAAATTTTTTCCGACCTACGCACCAGCCCAGGACCACTATGGAGACTGCATACAAGGTTTGATCATTTCGTTACCGACTCGTAGCGCAGCGGAAGTAGAGTCAATGACGATCGGCGGTGCAGATCCCCGCAGCTAGGATTTACAACCTCCCAACCGCGAGGATGTACTCCCTCATCTGCCCTACGGACAGCCCTCCGGGAGGCGGTCGAATAGTCCCCCGGACGGTGTCACGGACAGCCCTTCGGGAGGACTCATAGAACTTGGACCGTCACATGGACAGCCCTTCAGGAGGCACTCTCGAACCACCCCTCGGGCACTAAGATCGAAACTATGACCTCTCTACAGAGTTGCACACATACGGTGTCACCTATCCGGCAGGGCTTCGCTGTCCGGAACTAGTTCCCACCGGAACCCAGACAGCCTTTTGGCCCTACGAAACTATTTCGTGGGAGGGAGAGAGAATGCCAGATCATGCATGGCTTGTGTGAGAGAGTTGGAGTGTGGATGGAGAGCTCCTCTCCACCTCCTTATATAGTGGTGGAAGGGGTGAGGGGGGGGGCTGAAATTCAGCCCACAAAACATGCACCCACCAAACAAGGAAAACATGTTCCCACCAAACATGGAGAAAACATGTTCCCTTGTCCATGGTGTTCCCCCATGGGGCCCCACCTTCCTCCCAACACTCTACACCATTTGTGGGGGCTGCCCCCCACCATGGGGGCCCCCCAACATCTTTGTCCAGCCACAAGGGGCTGCCCCCTCAAGGGGGGGGGGGCCCAAAACAGCCCAAAACAGCCCCACGATCCGTGGGATCTTGTCCCCTCACGCTGGGACAAGATGTTTTCCGCGACTATTACTTCTGAAAAATTCCGGAAGGTCCCAGAACATTTCCGACACCCTCTAAAATTATCTGGACATGCTCTGGAACATTTCCATTATGGTGGTTTAATTTAAAACCATCTTTGTTTACCCGGTAAACAACTCCGGCAGCTCCGAAACTTTTTTTTGGTTTTTTCTTCGGAAAAATTCCAGAAATTACCAGACCAATCTGGCAACCTCCAAAACATTCCCGGTGCTTGCCGAAACCTTTTTGGATCAATGGTTTTATCCGAAATAACTTTTCGGTTTTACCGAAACTTTTCAGTGTTCTCTCTCCGGAACTCTTCCGTTGTCTCCGAAACTTTTTCGGTGATTTTCTCTCAGACTCCCTGTCTAGAATTCAGCAGATAGATGACCCTTAAGCGTGTGACCCTATAGGTTCGGTGAAGTATAGACATGACCGGAACATCTTCCGATCAATGATCAGCATCGGAGCCGTGGACACCCATATTGACCCCTATAACCACATGAATAAATATTCGAGTGAATCTCCAGTTGCCGTGTGCTATTCCTGTTGCTTCGCGATATGTTACAAATACCCGAGGTGAGACATGATGGCACCCCCGTGGGTCAACAACTTGTCCACTATGCCAGTTACCTCGTCACCGGTATTGTTCTCTTTTCTCGTTACCATGTTCCGGTATCCCCGTGATCAAATCACAAAGTGTCTGGCCAGACGATGATGGATACCGTAACACCGAGAGGGCCCAGAGATATCTCTCCATCGTCGGAGGAGCAAATCCCAATCTTGAGCTATCAAGTTACTTGACACACTTTTCCATGAACCCGTAAGCCGCCGTAATTGCCACCCAGTTACGGATGACGTTTAACAAACCCCAAAGTTCATGAAGCAAGCATGAAGAAACTCGATACTCTCATGGTCTAAGGAATCATGCAAATGTTAACCATCTCTGTGTTATTAACCATTAACTTGTGACGAATGTATCTCTTAGCATAACATCAATCGGGTCGATTCAACACAAGTGTTTGTCCTAACATTGTGCCCTCAAAGTTGCTGGCATAGACATGCCCATGATCAGGAAAACAGAACCATCATGCAACACTTGAGCTAGTCTTAGAGGCCAGACTAGGAATACATTTTACCATTTATTATTCCACATGTGCATATGAGTCTTCCTCCGAGCCTCGTGGTTATTGCAGACCCGAGAACCATAGCAGTTATAGCATGGAACATAAATCTAATTATGAACAGGGAGATAATCAATAACATTTATTATTGCCTCTAGGGCATATCTCCTACAAAAAAGATCCCAACAAAAAAAATGAGAGAAAAGATAGAAGGGGCAATGTTACTATCCTTTTTCCACACTTGTATTTCAGAGTAGCAGCATGTTCTTCATATAGAGAGTCTCTTGAGTTATCACTTTCATATACTACTAGGAATTTTTCATTATAGAACTTGGCTTGTATATTCCGACAATGGGCTTCCTCAAATGCGCGAGGTGTTCATGAGTAAGCAAGTTGGATGCACACCCAGTTAGTTTCCTTGAGCTTTCATACACTTATAACTCTTAGTGCATCCGATGAATGGCAATCCCTACACCTCGCATTGATATCGACTGATGGGCCTCTCCATTCCTCGTTGATCCGCTGAGTTGATGCGGGACTTTCTTCCTTTTTGAGTTCTCCTATTGATCTCTGCCACCGCATTCTATTATTCCACCTATAGTACTATATCCATGGCTCTTTCTCATGTATTGCGTGGGGCTGAAAATGCTGAAGCGCATTAGAAGTATGATCCAATTGCCTGGTTTGATAGTGGGGTGCTCATGATTTATATTTATGCGGTGAAGGCAGAGTCATGCGATGCTAACATGATAAAGTGAGTTGGGATAACATTCGCTAAGGATCGTATATTTTGAAAAAAGTAATGATTATGTTTCTTGTATTCATGGATATTATTATGTTGATATTATTACTTCATTGTTTCTCATAATTTATATCGTAAAGAGATTACATGATAAACATGCTAGGTAGCATTCAACATAAAAAAAAATCCGTTTTTATCATATACCTACTCGAGGACGAGCAGGAATTAAGCTTGGGAATGCTGATATGTCTCCAATGTATCTATAATTTTTGATTGTTTCATGCTATTATTTTACCAATCTTGGATACTTTATATGCTTTAATATGCAATTTTATATCTTTTTGGGAACTACCTATTAATCCAGTGTCTACTGCCAGTTGTTGTTTTTTGCATGTTTTTTGTTTTCCATGAAATCTGTACCAAGTGGAATCCAAATGGTATGAAACTTTTTGATGATTTTTTCTGGACAAAAGAGACCCTAGAAGCTTCAGGAGGAGACCAGGCGACAAACGAGGAGACGGCAAGGAAACAGGGTGCACCCTGGGGGGGGGGGGGTAGGCTCATCCTGTTACCTTGAGGATGCCACATGGCTCCGTCTGACCTAATTCTACTTCTATAATTTTTCAAATGTTGGGAAACCCCCAGAGAGCCACCCGAAACAATTTTTCCACCATCGCAAGTCTATGTTCTTCTGCGATCCCATCTGGAGGCCCTTTTCGGTACTCTGCCAGAGGGGGAATCGATCACGGAGGGCTTCTACATCATCCTTGCTGCACTACTGATGAAGTGTGAGTAGTTTACCATAGGACAATGGGTAGGGATGTAAACGGATTGGATCAGATCGGATAATGCCTTTACCATATCCTTTACCATATTTTTTTGTCGGATTCGGAGCGGATCGGATAATGACCGGATGTGGATTCGAATACGGATTATATCGGACTACGGATTCGGAGCGGAAGCGGAGCGGACTCGGACTGAAAATGGATAAAAAATCTATGTACATATTTTCCATAATATCTATCATGATCTATGCAAAGAAGAACAATATACAAGTAACCCATCAATTTTTACTGATCAATAAAATTAATAGCTTACACGCTGCAGCAAGCAAGACATTCGACATCATAGGTTCATAGTGTTCTCTAGTCCATAATAAAAATCTATTTAAATATTAGGTAAGTGAGCTTGTACAGTATGTGTTCTCAAGTCAATTGGCTACGGTTGTACGTACATGTGATGTGTACAGTCGTACCACGGTGCTATTAGGGTTGGGGTTATATGATATTTATATGTGGTGATTTTAATCAGTGGCCTAATTGGGTATTTGGTCTTTTTGATTGGACCAAAATTTTCGGATAATCCTATTTGATAACACCGGATAATCCGCAAAAAATATCGGATAATCCACATCTGCTGGATATTATCGATACTATATCCGCTACCATATTCGTCGGATATCCGGTTGACCAAAATCCGTATCCGCATCCGTATCCGTCGGATTTGTGAAAGTGCATACCATATCTTTAAAAACGAATGCGGATGCGGATTCAGAACGGAAATTATCCGTACCATTTACATCCCTACCAATGGGTTCATAGCTAGTAGCTAGATGGCTTGTTCTCTCTCTTTGATCTTCAGTACAATGTTCTCCTGGATCTTCTTGGAGTTCTACCTGATGTAATCTTCTTTTGCGATGTGTTTGTCGGGATTTGATGAATCATGGGTTTGTGATCAGATTATACATTGAAAGTAACTGAGTCTTTTCTGAACTTTATTATGCATGATTATTATAGCTTTGTATTTCTCTCTGACCTATCTATTTGGTTTGGCCAACTACATTGATTTATCTTCAGCGGGAGAGGTGCTTTTGTAGGGGGTTCAATCTTGTGGTGTCCTCACCTCGTGACAGAAGGGGTAGCGAGGCACATATTTGTATTGTTGCCATTAAGGGTAAAAAGTTGGGGTTTAATCATATTGCTTGAGTTTACTTTGTCTACATCATGCCATCTTGCTTAAAGCGTTACTCTGTTTGTCATGAACTTAATACCATAGATGCATGCTAGATAGCGGTCGATTGGTGCAGTAATAGTAGTAGATGCAGGCAGGAGTCGGTCCACTTGTCATAGATGTGATGCCTATATACATGATCATTTCCATGAATAATGTCATAACTATGCGCTTTTCTATCAATTGCCCAACAATAATTTGTCTACCCACCGCATGCTATTGTTTCGAGGGAGAAGCCTCTAGTGAAAACTATGTCCCCCGGGTCAATCTTAATTCTATTACTAAAACAAATAATTACCTTGCTACAATTTATTTACTTTTCTTTTTATCTATCTACCACTTCCAGATTTAATCTTTGCAAGTAACGAGCTCAAGCGGATTGACAACCCACTTGCCCGCGTTGGGTGCAAGTATTTGCTCTTGTGTGTGCAGGTACTGTTCACTAGGATTTGTGTGGTTCTCCTAGTGCTTCGATAACCTTGGTTCTCATTGAGAGAAATACTTATCAGCTACTATATTGCTTCACCCTTCCTCATTGGGGAAAATCCCAACGCATCGCACAAGTAGCACATCTGCATGTACGCACAGTCAATCCTGATATCTAGGATTGTAACCCAAGGCCCGCGTGCCTTCTCTCTCGGGTGCTTTATCCTCCCAGCGATGTATATCATCTTGCACATGTTGTAACTGATGTAATACAGAGAGCAATCTATTGTTCAACTACAAGATATTTAATACCTACATTTGGCAGAGGGGTCCAAAGCCGAGGAAAGGAAAAGATGGCCGTCTCCGGCAGGATAGGGCTCGAACCCCTGCACCACCAAAGGGCGGAAAACGCTATTGTTGGCAGGGTTGAGCTCGAACCTTAAATCATCTCACCGCCAAGGGAATGGACATTATGTTTTGACCTCCAAGGTTATCATTTTGTCTAATCAAGTAGATCTGATCAATTGAAACCTATAATGGAACAATATGTGTAGTTACATTCTAATTTCAGTTGCTTTCTAGTTTCTGATTTTTTTTATCTTGGATGATGGTAATTTACTGGATATGGGAGTGATGACCCACAAGTATAGGGGATCAATCGTAGTCCTTTCGATAAGTAAGAGTGTCGAACCCAACGAGGAGCAGAAGGAAATGACAAGTGGTTTTTAGTAAGGTATTTTTTGCAAGCACTGAAATAGTCAGTAACAAGTAGTTTGACAGCAAGATAATTTGTGACGAGCAAGTAACGGTAATAGTAAATAAAGTGCAGCAAGGTAGCCCAATCCTTTTGTGGCAAAGGACAGGCCAAAACGGTCTCTTATAATAAGCAAAGCGTTCTTGAGGGTACACGGGAATTTCACCATGCTACTTTCATCATGTTGGTTTAATTCGTGTTCGCTACTTTGATAATTTGATATGTGGGTGGACCGGTGCTTAGGTGATGTTCTTACTTGAACAAACCTCCTACTTATGATTAACCCCCTTGCAAGCATCCGCAACTACGAGAAAAGTATTAAGATAAAATCTAACCATAGCATTAAACTTTTGGATCCAAATCGGTCCCTTACGAAGTAGCGCATAAACTAGGGTTTAAGCTTCTGTCACTCTAGCAACCCATCATCTAATAACTACCCCATAATGCATTCCCTTAGGCCCAAATATGGTGAAGTGCCATGTAGTCGACGTTCACATGACACCACTAAGGGAATCACAACATACATATCATCAAAATATCGAATACATATCAAGTTCACATGACTACTTGCAACATGACTTCTCCCGTGACCTCAAGAACAAAAGTAACTACTCACAAATGATAATAATGCTCAAGATCAGAGGGGTATTAAATAGCATAATGGATCTGAACATACAATCTTCCACCAAATAAACCATATATTAATCAACTACAAGATGTAATCAACACTACTAGTCACCCACAAGTACCAATCTGAGGTTCCGGTACAAAGATTGAACACAAGAGATGAACTAGGGTTTGAGAGGAGATTGTGCTGTTGAAGATGTTGATGGAGATTGCCCTCCCAAAGATGAGAGGGTTGTTGGTGATGACGATGACGATGATTTCCCCCTCCGGGAGGGAAGTTCCCCCGGCGGAATCGCTCCGCCGGAGGGAAAAAGTGCTCCTGCCCAAGTTCTGCCTCGAGACGGCGGCACTTCGTTCCGAAAGTCCACTCCTGATTTTTTCTAGGTCAAAATGACCTATATACCAGAAGATGGGCACCGGAGGTGGGCCGAGGAGGGCACAACCCACTAGGGCGTGCCTGGGGGGCCTGGCGCGCCCAGGTGGGTTGTGCCTACCTAGTGGGCCTCCTCCGGTAGTTATTTGCTCCAGTATTATTTATATATTGCAAAATAATTCTCCGTAAATTTTCAGCTCATTTGGAGATGTGCAGAATAGGTAAGTCTAACGTAGCTTTTTCAGGTCCAGAATTCCAGCTGCCGGCATTCTCCCTCTTTGTGTAAACCTTGCATATTATGAGAGAAAAGGCATTAGAGTTACTCCAAAAAGCATTATTAAGCATAAAAACATTATAAATAATAGTAGGAAAACATGATGCAAAATGGACGTATCAACTCCCCCAAGCTTAGACCTCGCTTGTCCTCAAGCAAAAAACCGAAATCGAAAAACATGCCCACATGCTTAGAGAGAGAGGTGTCGATAAAAACAAAATACGGACATAGAAGCATCATGCTTATTATTATAACAGCAAAGAACTTTAACATAAAACTTTATCACACAACTTTTATCATATAACTTCTCACGAACAAGTAACAATTCATCACAACATTGAAGTATAAAGCATAAACCTTATTGAAAACCAACAAACTATGTTCTTAGTCAACTTTGCAACTACAATTCATCATATTTTCAGGAAGGGTCACGTATCGGAGCCTTTAGGCAAGTCCACATACTCAACCATCATATAATCTTCTATGATTGCTAACACTCATAGCATACCCATGAACAAAAAGTTTCAACCAGACACATAGAAAGATAGGGGCTTATAGTTTCACCTCCCACCATATTCACCTCAAGGGTCATGTCAACAATAATAACTCATGACCACTCATATCCAACTGGATATATGTGCCTAGATCTTTCCTAACCACATGATGCTTGCAAAAAGAGAAAATAAAAAGGAATAGGGAAGAATACTTTGACTCTTACATGAAAGTAAATGCATAAAAGTAAAAGATAGGCCCTTCACAAAGGGAAGCATAGGTTGCCATGCGCTTTTTGTTTGTATGCCAAATCCCTTAATGCAAAAGAACATCATGTTATATTGCTCCTTGTGATAGCAACCTTTATTATGCAGTCCATCGCTTTTATTACTTTGCCATCACAAGTTCATACAACACTCAATTTTCTCTTACACTAAATGATCCAACACATTTAGAAGCAATTTTTTATTGCCTTATTGCACTGATGACAACTTACTTGAAGGATCTTACTCAATCCATAGGTAGGTATGGTGGACTCTCAAGGCATGAGTTTGGGTTTAAGGTTTTTGGATACACAAGTAGTATCTCTACTTAGTGCGGTATTTTTGGCTAGCTAAGATATTGAGCAAGCACCCCATGTTGAAGGATCTATGACAATATAACTTCTATGTGAATATGAACAAACATGAATCATTACGTTGTCTTCCTTGCCCAATGTCAACAATTTTGACATATAATATTTAATGCAGGCTCACAATCATAAAATATGTCCAATATAGTGTATTTGCATGTGAATGTTCTCTTCCCTTATTAATTCTTTCATGAGTTGCATCATTGACCAATGCTATGTTTGTCAATCTCCAATGAATTTTACCACTTATACTTTTCCTTATGTGATGTCATTACTTCCCATAAGATTAGCATATGATCTTTTCATTTATTTTCCTTTCTTTTTATTGAAAAAAAAGTGAAGAAACAAAACTCAAACTACTCTTTATTATATATCTCGCACACGATTACATAGATCACTAAGCAAGCACTCAAAAAGAAAGGATCGAACTCAACTTTTATTGAACTAAACCAAAGGATAACTAAAGATCGAACTAAAATAGATAAAGGCAAAGATAGTGATGGTGATACGATATCGGCGCACCTCGCCCAAGCTTGGCACAAGCCAAGGTGAGTCGATACCATGAACTCAAGTATCCTTTGGTGGTGAAGCTGATGATGGTGGTGGTGAAGTAGTAGCGGGCTTATCCTCTGGCTTCCATGGCAGCGGCTCACCATCATAAGAAGAAGCGCGAGTCTTACGAGTCCTGCAACTGGCAGCTAAACTCATACCTTTAAATCTCGCCTCATATTCAAAGACTTGATTTTGGAGATCACAGATTTGACTTTGCAGAAAATTGATTTGCTCGTTGAGGGTGAAGACGATGTCCTTCATGGACCGGCCATCCACCTTGAGATCACAGGTGAAATCCGCAATCATGAGGTGATTGGCATTGAGTCCATGCTCCACCATCCCCTTGCACTTGAAAACCTCTTGTTCCATAGATTTAAGCCTAGCCTCCACGGTTCCCTTCCTCTTGGGCCCCTGGACGTCCCGGATGTGGAGCACCCCCTCACGTATCTCAATGGCTTGAGGGTGTTGCATCACCTCCCGCAAATACGGGCTGATGACGTTCTCGAAGAACTTGTCCTTGGAGGAGCTCAAAGCGGCCATGGCGATCTAGATCTGTCAGAAAACAGCAAGAAAGAAGAACAAAAGATTTCTCCGTGATACGGTGGTTAATACATTCGGGGGGTATATATAGATTTTTTATCATGGGAAACAAGCAAACGGGAGGAAAACGGAGTCGGGAAGGTTCCCGAGGTGGGCACAACCCACCTGGGTGCGCCAGGGGGCCCAGGCGTGCCCTGGTGTCTTGTGCCCTCCTCGGTTGCCTTCCTGGTTGTTTCTTATTTTCCTAATTTTTTAATACTCCAAAACTGACAAGAAATATTTTTGTGGATTTTTCGGAGTCCGTTTACTTACCGTATCATGTACCTCCTCTATTTTAGTGTTCTGGAGTGTTCTAGAAGGTTTCTTTTATGTGTTCCTCCGGTGTCATGGTTTGGATAATATTGCTTTCAACATTAATAGGCGTACCTGAGATATAGTGTTTAATTCTTTGACCACTGACAACCTTCGGGTTAGTACCTTCGGGTTAGTACCTTCTGCATTATTGATATTGATAGCTCCAGAGCGATAAACCTCCTCGATGATATATGGTCCTTCCCACTTAGAGAGAAGTTTTCCCGCAAAGAATCTAAAACGACAGTTGTACAAAAGAACATATTTTCCCACTTTGAATTCCTGCTTTTGGATTCTTTTGTCATGCCATCTTTTAACTTTTTTTAAAATAATTTGGCATTTTCATAAGCTTGGGTTCTCCATTCATCTAATGAGCTAATATCAAATAACCTCTTTTCACCGGCAAGTTTGAAATCATGGTGGAGTTCTTTAATTGCCCAATATGTGTTATGTTCTAACTCAAGAGGCAAATGACAAGCTTTTCCATAAACCATTTTATAAGGAGACATACCTATGGGATTTTTATATGCTGTTCTGTAGGCCCAAAGTGCATCATCCAATTTCTTAGACCAATTCTTTCGAGACCTATTAACAGTTTTCTGTAATATTAATTTTATTTCTCTATTGCTAAGTTCAACTTGACCACTAGATTGAGGGTGATAGGGCGATACAATTCTATGGTTAACATCATATTTGGCAAGCATTTTATGGAAAGCACCATGAATGAAGTGTGAACCACCATCAGTCATTAGATATCTAGGGACTCCAAACCTCAGGAAAATAACTTCTTTAAGCATTTAATGCAAGTGTTATGATCAGCACTACTAGTTGGAATAGCTTCTACCCACTTAGTAACACAATCAACAGCAACCAAAATATGTGTATACCCATTAGAGGAAGGAAAAGGTCCCATATAATCAAAACCCCAAACATCAAATGGTTCAACAGCAAGTGAATAATTCATAGGCCTTTTTTGATGCTTACCGATATTACCAATTCTTTGACTTCCATCACAAGATAAAACAAACTTTCGGGCATCCTTGAGGAGAGTAGGCCAATAAAAACCAGATTGCAATACCTTATGAGCAGTTCTATCTCACGAATGATGCCCTCCATAAGCTTCAGATTGACATTTCCGTAGGATTTGTTCATGTTCATGCTCAGGTACACAATGTCTAATAATACCATCTACTCCTTCTTTATAAAGATGTGGGTCATCCCAAAAGTAATGTCTTAAATCATAGAATAATTTTTTCTTTTGTTGGAATGTGAAACTAGGTGGTATATATTTAGCAACATTATAATTAGCATAGTTAGCATACCAAGGAGTATTATGAGAAACTTTTATTGCAGCTAGTTGTTCATCAGGAAAGCTATCATCAATAGGTAGTGGATCATCAAGAATATTTTCTGACCTAGACAAGTTATCAGCTACGGGGTTCTCAGATCCTTTTCTATCAGTGATATGTAAATCAAATTCTTGCAGCAAGAGAACCCATCTAATGAGTCTAGGTTTAGCATCTTTCTTTTCCATAACATATTTTATAGCCGCATGATCATTGTCAACAATTACTTTGGAATCAACAATGTAAGTTCTGAATTTATCACAAGCAAACACAACTGCTAAGAATTTTTTTTTAGTAGTAGCGTAATTTCTTTGGGCATTGTCTAGAGTTTTGCTAGCATAATGAATAACATTCAACTTCTTGTCAACTCTTTGTCCTAGAACAGCACCAACAGCATAATCACTAGCATCACACATGATTTCAAAAGGCAAGTTCCAATCAGGTGGTTGAACAATAGGTGCAGAAGTTAAGGCTTTCTTAAGTGTTTCAAAGGCTTCTACACAATCATCATAAAAAACAAATGGAACATCGTTTTGTAAAAGATTAATAAGAGGCGTAGAAATTTTAGAGAAGTCTTTAATAAATCTCCTATAGAAACCAGCATGACCAAGGAAGCTACTGATACGTCTCCAACGTATCTATAATTTTTTATTGTTCCATGCTATTATATTATCTATATTGGATGTTTTATATGCATTTATATGCTATTTTATATGATTTTTGGGACTAACCTATTAACCTAGAGCCCAGTGCCAGTTTCTGTTTTTCCTTGTTTTTGAGTTTTACAGAAAAGGAATATCAAACGGAGTCCAAATGAGCTGAAAATTTACGGTGATTTTTATGGACCAAAAGAAGCCCCCGAAGCAAAAGAGTTGGGCCAGAAGAGCCACGAGGCATCCACAAGGGTGGAGGGCATGCCCTAACCCCCTGGGGGCGCCCTCCGGTCTTGTGGGCTCCTCGTGGAACCCCCTGACTTGTTCTCGATGCCAACAATTCCTATAAATACAGAAACCCACTGACATCTGGGGCCCACCCCTCTAATTAGTCTGTTAGTTAATTTAATCCACTTTTAAGCTAACAGAGGCTGACATGTGGGGCTTGTGACCCACATGTCAGGTTTGACTCTGGTCAGCTCTGTTGACTGCTGACGTCATCTTCTTGTCATGCTGACATCATAATTCCTTTTTTGATAATAAAAATAATTCTAGAAAATACTATAATCTTTAAAAATCATAGAAAATAAACCGTAGCTCGGATCGAAAAACTTTCTACATGAAAGTTGATCAGAACGACGAGACGAATCTGATCGTGCCGTCTGTTTCTATGTCAGGACCCTCTACGGAGGTGAACCCGTAACTTTCCACCTGTTTCCGGTAGATGAATAGTGCATATATACCGGTTAATAAATCCCACTTTAATCCTAAAATAACTAGAATGACTTATACATATCTTTAGGCAACCCTGCACTGCATCCTAGGCATAGCATGCTCTGTGCTGCATTGTTTGCTGTGTATTTATCTGTTTCCTCCCCCTCTTCTCTATCGGTAGACCCCGACACCGACGTAGTCCCGAAGGCCGACGCAGCTCCGGAGGTCGACTACGCCCCTGACGACCAGACCCTTGCCGCAGAGCTTCCAGGCAAGCAACCCCCCCTTTGAACATTTCGATAGCGCCTATTCTCTTCTCTCTTATGCTTGCATTAGAAATTGCGGCTGCTACTGCTTTACCTATTCTGATGCATAGCCTGATTTTGTAACCTGCTGTTGATAATTATCTGCTTATCCTAAACTGCTTAGAATAGGCTGGTTAGTCCCCCAGTGACCCCCAGTTGACAAGTTGCCCCGCTGGATTATCAGGAGACTCGACCATCGTCATCAACAACCAGGCCCCGGCACCGCACATCACTTCCCCCTTATCGGTACGACACTGCAGCGCTACTATCGGGTGCCGAGGGTGATACCTCGTAAGCACTTCTGATGTTAACTCTGTGGAGTAGTTACTCGGTCGTGGTCATCGAGGGTGATTCCTCCTTCTCCACTTCCGATAACAACGCTGTCGTGCCACACCTCAAGTGTGAACCTCGAGGGTGATTTCCTCTTACATTCACCTTGATGTTTACATCAGATGGGAATCCAACGAGGGAGATGCCTCGGATTCCTTCTTGATGTGGAAGCCACATGGATTGCCTTTACATTACTATTGTTACTGATTAAACTGGATAAAGATGGGTCGGCCCTGAGGGGTACCCGCGCGAGCATGTGATGCGAGTGATGTGGAGACCGATTGACCTGGAGGGTGCCCGCGAGATAATTACGAGGCGCGGCCGGGCATTCTTAGCCCTTGCAGCAAGTCCTCGAGACGGGGCGATGGGGTCACATCAATCATGAGTCTCTACTCGTTACCGCGTGCTCCTAATTCACTAACGGTTTGGATATTTGATCCGAGGGGCCTCTGGCCTGATAGCACTAACCATCACATGGGCATAGTATGGGCGTTCTGTGTTGTATACATCAGCCGAAGCTTAATTGACATCAGCGAGGAGCGGCGCGCGCTGGATTGGACTAGTTAAGCTCGCGCTTGTATTAAGGGGGCTAGGTCTGCTTCCGGCCGCGTTCGCAACACACAGGAGTCCCCGGGGCGAAGGCCCAAGACCCCTGGGCGCATAGGTTAGTCCGGCGTGCTGACCTCTCTATTAAGTATTCGCGGGTTGCGGCGTGTCATTTGGCCGAGGCCGGGCATGACCCAGTAAAGTGTGTCCGGCCGGAGTTAATCGAGCGTGGTGGGTAAGTTGGTGCACCCCTGCAGGGAAGAAAACATCTATCGATAGCCGGTCCTACGGTAACAGACACTCGGAGTTGTATCCCGAACGATACAACTAGAACCTGACAGCTGAGATGGTAACTGGATAGTATGGCTCTGGGATTGCTTTCTCGCAGGGAGTAGAGGAAGAATCTCTGGGCGAGGTTGATAACACTACTACCACTTTACATTATGCTAATCTGCACTCTTCTAATGCTGCAAGACCGCTGAAGATGATGAAGATGCCAGTCTTCGAAAGGACTAGCCTTTCACCTCTATTCTGAAATTTCTGCAGCCTAGTCCACATATACAGCCTTCCTTTGAAAATATTGCATACGTAGTGTAGATCCTTGCTTGCTGAGTACTTCGGATGAGTACTCACAGTTGCTTTGCTTTCTTTTTCTCCACCTATCCGTTTGTCACAACCAGATGACGGAGCCCCTGAGCCAGTTGCCCCCGACGATGGCTACTACTACTACCCTTCTGGCAAGTACTACTACGAGGAGCCGTCCGATGACCAGGAGTAGGTCCGGAGGGTCCCAGGCAGGAGGCCTGCGCCTTTCGATCGTAGTGTTTTATTTTGCCCCGCCTTCTTAAAGGCTTATTCTGTCTTTCTTTTTATATCTGTACTCAGATATCTGATGCTTCCGCTGACGCTTGTATGTGAGCTTATGTATTCGAGCCCTCGAGGCCCCTGGCTTGTAACATAAAGCTTGTATGACTTTATTTATGTTTTAGAGTTGTGTTGTGATATCTTCAAGTGAGTCGCTAGGCTTGATCATGTGCATTTGCGGGATTACTGCTTGCGCGTCCAAGGTTTAGAGTTGTGCTTGCGATTTAGAATCTTTTGCTAGCCAAAATTTCTGTACTAAGCAGGATTACTGGTTGCGCATCCAAAATCCTTAAACCAAGTTTCTTCCATGAGTGTCCACCATATCTACCTATATGCGGTATTTACCTGCCGTTCCAAGTAAATTTGCATGTGCCAAACTCTAAACCTTCAAATAATAATCTGTTTTGTATGCCCGAATCGCTCATGTAGCGACTAGGGGCTGTCAGTATCTTCCATGCTAGGTGGGTTATTCTCACGATGAGTGTTTATTCACTTATCATTCATGAGAGATTGGCTGGTAATTGGGATGCCCAGTCCAATGACCAACAGATCAATTTTTTTTTGCAAATAATTTAAACAAAACTCCCCCAGGACTGTTGTTGGTATGGACGGTACCCGTTGTTTCAGACCAGCTGTGGAGTGTGATTGTTGGAGGAGGGGGAGTAAAAACTTTACCTTTCTGTTTTGGAACCGCCTATAATGTATCTAGTATGGAAGATATTGGGAACTCTTGGTTGTTATGTTGACAATGAAAGCATACCTCTCAAAATTATTTTCATCTCTGTTATAAAAGCTTCAAGCTCTGGCACCTCTGCAAATCCCTACTTCCCTCTACGAAGGGCCTATCTTTCACTTTTATGCAAGAGTCAGTAGTATTCCTTCTCATTCCAACCTACTCTTTAGTTGGAAAGCATCATGTGGTGGGGAAAGATCTAAGCATATATGGCCATTCAAATATATTTGATCATGAATTATTATTGTTGACACTTATCTATATGATAAATAAGTTGGGAGGTGAAACATTAAGCCCCTATATTTCTCTGTGTTCAATGCATGCTATTTGTTCTAAAAATATGCTTTGAGTGGTAGCAATCATGGAAGACTATATGATAGTTGAGTATGTGCGATTTGCTAAATCAAACCTCTTACATAGACCCTTCCTGAAAATAAGATGAATTGCAATTGTTTGATGACTGGGAACCTAGTTTGTTAGTTTCCAAGAAAGTTTATGATCTATGCTTTAACATGTGAATAGTTTGCTACTTGATCATGAGAAGTTTTATGAGATGAGCTACTGTTTATGATATATAATGATGCTAGAAAAAGTGATTGAAATTATCATTGACCAAACTTATGCACTTGCTAGCATTCCACATCAAAAATTCTATTTTTATCATTTACCTACTCGAGGACGGGCAGGAATTAAGCTTGGGAATGCTTGATACGTCTCCAACGTATCTATAATTTTTTATTGTTCCATGATATTATATTATCTATCTTGGATGTTTTATATGCATTTATATGCTATTTTATATGATTTTTGGGACTAACCTATTAACCTAGAGCCCAGTGCCAGTTTTCTGTTTTTCCCTTGTTTTTGAGTTTTACAGAAAAGGAATATCAAACGGAGTCCAAATGAGCTGAAAATTTACGGTGATTTTTTATGGACCAGAAGAAGCCCCCGAAGCAAAAGAGTTGGGCCAGAAGAGCCACGAGGCCTCCACAAGGGTGGAGGGCACGCCATACCCCCCTGGGGGCGCCCTTCGGTCTTGTGGGCTCCTCGTGGACCCCCTGACTTGTTCTCAACGCCAACAATTCCTATAAATACAGAAACCCCCAGAAATAAACCTAGATCGGAAGTTCCGCCACCGCAAGCGTCTGTAGCCACGAAAAACCAATCGGGACCCTATTTCGGCACCCTGCCGGAGGGGGAAATCATCATCGGTGGCCATCTTCATCATCCCGGCGGTCTCCATGACGAGGAGGGAGTAGTTCACCCTCGGGGCTGTGGGTATGTACCAGTAGCTATGTGTTTGATCTCTCTCTCTCTCTCTCTCTCTCTCTCTCTCTCTCTCTCTCTCTCTCTCTCGTGTTCTTGATTTGGCACGATCTTGATGTACCATGAGCTTTGCTAGTATAGTTGGATCATATGGTGTTTCTCCCCCTCTACCTTGTGATGAATTGAGTTTTACCTTTGAGGTTTCACTATTATCGGATTGAATATATTATGGATTTGAGAACACTTGGTGTATGTCTTGCGTGGGATACCCGTGGTGACAATGGGGTGTTCTATTGATTCACTTGATGTATCTTTTGGCACTCAACTCGTGGATTCCCGAGGTGACATTGGGGTAATCTATGCATAGGGGTTGATGCACGTTTTCGTCCTTGTTTCTCCGGTAGGAATCTTGGGGCACTCTTTGAGGTTCTTTGTGTTGGATTGAATATTATGAATCTGAAGTTGTTTGATGCATATCGTATAATTGACCCACGGATACTTGTGGTGACATTGGAGTATCTAGGTGACATTAGGGTTGATTGATGTGTGTCATATGGTGTTATTTTACTACGAACTCTAGGGCTGTTTGTGACACTTATAGGAATAGCTCAATGGATTGATCGGAAAGAATAACTTTGAGGTGGTTTCATACCCTACAAGCAATTTCATCTTATGTTCTCCGCGATAGGAACTTTGGAGTGACTTTTGTCACACGTTGAGGGATAGCCATCTTATATTTACTAATTGGAGGCACCATACGAGCGTCCACGTTAATCCTCAAAAACTACTTATAACTAACCATTAGATCTTAATCCTGCGTCTAGAATTAAACGAGATATAGAAACTATTGTCATCTTTAGGAATCTGTGCATTTAAAAGTAAGATGCGACCAGCCAAGATTCCATACGTACTACACTTGGAAGGAAACGTGCCATGTATATACCCTGCCTTATTATTAAAAAGTAAATCAGGTAAAAAAAGGAGTCCTCACGCTATAAAATTCACCATCTTCACCTATGTACGTAAAGATTTAAACCTATACGTACAAAAAGGATAGATCCTGCCTTATTAAAAAAAAGTAAATCAGGTAAAAAAAAGGAGTCCTCACGGTATAAAAATCAGGCCATGTTCAACTACGTCAAAGTTCCAAAAAATCAGGTGCCTTCACCATTTTGAAAAAAAAGGAAAAAAGGTACGTACGGACATGTGCCTTTTCCTCACACTAAAAAAATGAGCGCACACCCCAGTTTCCAACTATACGGAATCCACGTGCATGTCCGCTTGAAGAAAGAAAAAAAATATACGGAGTCCAGATGCCTCACGTCAAAACCAAAAGCCTATGTCTGATTGATTTTTTTTCAATCCTCACGTACAAAAAGAAGACCTGTTTTTTTCTTTTTGCGGAAACAAATAAGACGGACGTGCATAAGTCTCTCCATATTGACTACATGTCATCATCGCCAAGGTTATTGGTTAAACGTATAAAATCACCTATTTGTGACGCAAGAAATAAAATATGAATAAATTGTCACGCATCAAAAAGTATCAATGAACTTAAACCCGTAAGGAAAATAATTGAACGAATATCGATGACTTTTGTATGGTGGTTGGAATATCACTCTTTTTGTGCTAGGGGTTGAAAAAGAAGATCGTCAAGTATTTCAAACAGGGACATCAACCAGATTCATTAAGCTTTGAATTTTTAGAGGGTCAAATATATTTAAGTATTGTATGAGATACCCTATCGTTTAATTTGATGTTAGATAGATAAATTATAAATTACAGACTGAAATAAATCCTATTTTCTACCACTCTTCATATGTCACATGTTGGAACTTTACCTCAAACAAAGAATGCTCTATGAGTATCCAGTGTGTAGGGAGAAAGAAAAATTTCTTGAATAAGGTTTATACATATATATGTGTGATTATGATTACGCTCACAAACCTAAAGTGCCCAACAAGAACACAAATGGAATATCAGAAATACATTTGTAACCATTGAAGATCACAGCCGCAAATAGTCCTCTCAAGTACCAATTGAAGAAATATGGTCATCTCACCCTACTTATTGTAAAAAATATTGGATTTTCTTAACAATAATCATTCAGTAAAGTTCACATTTACCATTTAGTAAAGAACTCGCATAAAATGCTTTTCAATATATACTATTCAAGTATTCGAAATAGCTAGCCCGTGCAGGTGCACGGGTTGATGACTAGTATGATCTAATTATGTTATCATTGTTGAGAGAACTTGCACTAGTGAAAGTATGAACCCTAGGCCTTGTTTCCAACATTGCAATACCGTTTTTGCTCACTTTTGTTACTAGTTACCTTGCTGTTTTTATATTTTCAGATTACAAAAACCTATATCTACCATCCATATTACACTTGTATCACCATCTCTTCGCCGAACTAGTGCACCTATACAATTTGCCATTGTATTGGGTGTGTTGGGGACACAAGAGACTCTTTGTTATTTGGTTGCAGGGTTGTTTGAGAGAGACCATCTTCATCCTACGCCTCCCACGGATTGATAAAGCTCAGGTCATCCACTTGAGGGAAATTTGCTACTATCCTACAAAACTCTGCGCTTGGAGGCCCAACACGAGTTTACAAGAAGAAGGTTGCGTAGTAGACATCAAGCTCTTTTCTGGCACCGTTGCCGGGGAGGTGAGTGCTTGAAGGTATATCTTTAGATCATGCAATTGAATCTTTTAGTTTCTTGTTTATCACTAGTTAGTCTATAAAAGAAACTACAAAAAAATGGAATTGAGGTTGCCTCATATGCTTCATCTTTTTAATGTCTTTCGTGAAAATGATGGAAAGGAAAATTGTGCTCAAGTGTTAGAAAAAGTAGTCTATAAAATGTTTGGCACTAAATCTTTGAATGATGAGCATGATTGCAATGATGTTAGTATGCTTTCCTAGAATATCCATGATACTAATGGTATGCAAAGCCATAAGCTTGGGGATGCTATGTTTGATGAAGATTATATTTTTTGTCCCCCAAGTTTTGATGAGAAAATTTATTATGATGAAAGCATGCCTCCTATTTATGATGATTATATTGATAAAAGTGGATTTGGAGAGGTCATGACTTTATTTAGTGATGAATCCACTATTTTGGAAGAGGTTCCAATTGATTATGAGAACAAAGTTGCTATCTATGATGATTATTGTGATGACATGTATGCTATAAAGAATAATGATAACCATGAAACTTGTCATCATGATTTTAATTTTCAATTGGATTATGCCTCACATGATAGTTATTTCATTGAATTTGCTCCCACCACTATTCATGAGAAGAAATTTGCTTATGTGGAGAGTAATATAATTTCTGTGCTTGTGGCTCATGAAAAGAATGCTTTATGTGATAGTTATATTGTTGAATTAATTCATGATGCTACTGAAATTTTTTATGAGAGAGGAACTTATGCTTTTACATATTGCAATAATATCACGTTTCCTCTCTATGTGTTGGAAATCTTGAAGTTTTGCTTATTTTGCCTTCCTATGCTAGTTGATTTTTGTTCCCATAAGTTGTTTGCTCATAAAATCCCTATGCATAGGAAGTGGGTTAGACTTAAATGTGCTAGTCATATTCTTCATGATGCTCCCGTTATGATTCAATTCTTATCTTTTATGTGAGCATCATTAAAATCATCATGCCTAGCTAAAAAGGCATTAAGGAAAAGCGCTTGTTGGGAGACAGCCCAACATTTACCCCTACTGTTTTTGCGTGTTCACATGATTAGGCTACTGTATTAATCATATTTTATAGCTTTTGTTTGAATAAAGTGCCAAGTAAAGCCTTTGGGATAGTGTGGTTGATAGTTGACTTGATTCTGTGCAAAAACAGAAACTTTTGCGTCCAGTACAGAAATTCCTATCTTTTACTGGAACGTGGAAAACTTCTGAATTTTTTATAGTTGATTGGTATTCAAATTTTATACATTTTACTAATTTCTCAGAATATTTTTATTTACATAAGTATGACCTTAATTCAGATATTTAGAGACTGTTCTGTTTTTGACAGATTCTGTTTTTGATGCATAATTTGCTTGTTTTCTAGTTTCTATGGCTTATATTGCTTAATATAAATTGTAGAAATGATAGGGTAAAGTAGGCATCATGTGAGAAAAATTATGAATCTTGTCTGGACAGTACCAAAGTGAATGATTTGTTTTATCATACTAACCCATCTCACGAAGTTCCGTTAAGTTTTGTGTGATTGAAGTTTTCAAGTTTTGGGTGAGATATCGATATGAGGAGAATGAGGAGTGACAAGACACTAAGCTTGGGGATTCCCAAGGAACCCGAAGGTAATATTCAAGGAAGATCCAAGCAACTAAGCTTGGGGATGCCCCGGATGGCATCCCCTCATTCGTCCCCAACATTATCGGTAACCATACTTGGACCTATATTTTTATTCACCACATGATATATGTTTTGCTTGGAGCGTCATTTTATTTTATTAGTATTTGCTTGCTGCTATTTAGAGTAATGTTTTGCAACTTTTATTTCAATAAAAGTGTCAAGTTTAGCCTTTACCATGCTTATTTTGCAAGTCTATATGTTGCTGTTTTGAAAACAGAAAGTTTTCTATCATTGTCTGAATTCTTCTGGAAATTCAGAAAGTGGTAAAATCTTGAAATTTTTACACAACGAGTAAAAACAAATTTTCTACAGTTTGGTAATTTTGCAGAATTTTTTTAGTTAGGGAAGTATGAGTAAAATTGCACCCTTTACAGACTGTCCTGTTTAGACAGATTGCTGTTATGTTTGCATATGTTTGCTTGTTTAATGATTCTATTTGAGAATAGGAGTGTTAAATATGTAGAGGTATTTAGTATGCAATGTTAAATAATAATTTTAGTGATTTTCTACAGTAGAGAATGATAAGGTTTTGCATTTGATTTATACTAATTTTTCTCACGAGTTCTTGTTGAGTTTCGTGTGGATGAAATTTATAAGATTTAGGGAAGCCGTGATATAAAATGAATTAAGGAGACACAAAAGCTCAAGCTTGGGGATGCCCAAGGCATCCCTAGTTAATATTTCAAGAAGTCTCAAGCATCTAAGCTTGGGGATGCCCCGGTAGGCATCCCACCTTTCTTCATCAAGAATTATCGGTTAGTTTCGGTTGAGCCTAAGTTTTTGCTTCTTCACATGATGTGTGCTATTTTTAGAATGTAATTCTGTTTTGTTTTGTTTTGCTTGCTGTTTGAATAAAATACATTAGATCTGAAATTTTTAAATGAGAGAGAGTCTTCACATAGCTACATAATTATTTAACTACTCATTGATCTTCACTTATATCTTCATGGAGTAGTTTGTCATTTACTCGCGTGCTTCACTTATATCCTATGACTAAATGGTTGAATGAATTGAATATCATAAATCTGAAATTATATATGCTTCATATGCTTATACAATGGGGAGTAATGACTTCACATATGAGAAGTAGAGGTGGTAAATTTATTGAAAGTTAGCAAACATAGTATTGGTCACTTGAACAATTCATGAAAGAATATTGAAGGAAGAGATATCTCACATATAAATATACTATCTTGGACATCTTCTATGATTGTGAGCCCCATTAATTATTTTCAAACTTGATCAAATTAGTTGAAGTTGGACAAGGAAGACAACATAATGAGTTATGCTTGGGTATATTTGTATAGAAGTTATATTGTTATGGATCCTCCAACATGTGGTGCTTGCTATTTAGAACCTTTTGCTAGCCAAAATTTTAGTACTAAGCGGGATTACTGCTTGTGCATCCAAAATCCTTGAACCAAGTTTCTTCCATGAGTGTCCACCATATCTACCTATATGCGGTATTTACCTGCCGTTCCAAGTAAATTTGCATGTGCCAAACTCTAAACCTTCAAATAATAATCTGTTTTGTATGCCTGAATCGCTCATGTAGCAACTAGGGGCTATCAGTATCTTCCATGCTAGGTGGGTTATTCTCACGATGAGTGTTTATTCACTTATCATTCACGAGAGAGTGGCTGGTAATGGGGATGCCCAGTCCTATGATCAACAGATCAAAAACAAAATTGCAAATAATCTAAACAAAACTCCCCCAGGACTGTTGTTGTTATGGACGGTACCCGTTGTTTCGGACCAGCCGTGGAGTGTGATTGTTGGAGGAGGGGGAGTAAAAACTTTACCTTTCTGTTTGGTAACCGCCTATAATGTATCTAGTATGGAAGATATTGGGAACTCTTGGTTGTTATGTTGACAATGAAAGCATACCTCTCAAAATTATTTTCATCTCTGTTATAAAAGCTTCGAGCTCTGGCACCTCTGCAAATCCCTACTTCACTCTGCGAAGGGCCTATCTTTCACTTTTATGCAAGAGTCAGTAGTATTCCTTCTCATTCCAACCTACTCTTTAGTTGGCAAGCATCATGTGGTGGGGAAAGATCTAAGCATATATGGCCATTCAAATATATTTGATCATGAATTATTATTGTTGACACTTATCTATATGATAAATAAGTTGGGAGGTGAAATATTAAGCCCCTATCTTTCTCTGTGTTCAATGGATGCTATTTGTTCTAAAAATATGCTTTGAATGGTAGCAATCATGGAAGACTATATGATAGTTGAGTATGTGGGATTTGCTAAATCAAACCTCTTACATAGACCCTTCCTGAAAATAAGATGAATTGCAATTGTTTGATGACTGGGAACCTAGTTTGTTAGTTTCCAAGAAAGTTTATGATCTATGCTTTAACATGTGAATAGTTTGCTACTTGATCATGAGAAGTTTTATGAGATGAGCTACTGTTTATGATATATAATGATGCTAGAAAAAGTGATTGAAATTATCATTGACCAAACTTATGCACTTGCTAGCATTCCACATCAAAAATTCTGTTTTTATCATTTACCTACTCGAGGACGAGCAGGAAATAAGCTTGGGAATGCTTGATACGTCTCCAACGTATCTATAATTTTTGATTGTTCCATCAGATTATATTATCTATCTTGGATGTTTTATATGCATTTATATGCTATTTTATATGATTTTTGGGACTAACCTATTAACCTAGAGCCCAGTGCCAGTTTTCTGTTTTCCCCTTGTTTTTGAGTTTTACAGAAAAGGAATATCAAACGAAGTCCAAATGAGCTGAAAATTTACGGTGATTTTTTATGGACCAGAAGAAGCCCCCGAAGCAAAAGAGTTGGGCCAGAAGAGCCACGAGGCCTCCACAAGGTGGAGGGCACGCCATACCCCCCTGGGGGCGCCCTCCGGTCTTGTGGGCTCCTCGTGGACCCCCTGACTTGTTCTCAACGCCAACAATTCCTATAAATACAGAAACCCCCAGAAATAAACCTAGATCGGAAGTTCCGCCACCGCAAGCGTCTGTAGCCACGAAAAACCAATCGAGACGCTATTTCGGCACCCTGCCGGAGGGGGAAATCATCACCGATGGCCATCTTCATCATCCCGGCGGTCTCCATGACGAGGAGGGAGTAGTTCACCCTCGGGGCTGTGGGTATGTACCAGTAGCTATGTGTTTGATCTCTCTCTCTCTCTCTCTCGTGTTCTTGATTTGGCACGATCTTGATGTACCATGAGCTTTGCTAGTATAGTTGGATCATATGGTGTTTCTCCCCCTCTACCTTCTTGTGATGAATTGAGTTTTACCTTTGAGGTTTCACTATTATCGGATTGAATATATTATGGATTTGAGAACACTTGATGTATGTCTTGCATGGGATACCCGTGGTGACAATGGGGTGTTCTATTGATTCACTTGATGTATCTTTTGGCACTCAACTAGTGGATTCCCGAGGTGACATTGGGGTAATCTATGCATAGGGGTTGATGCACATTTTCGTCCTTGTTTCTCCGGTAGGAATCTTGGGGCACTCTTTGAGGTTCTTTGTGTTGGATTGAATATTATGAATCTGAAGTTGTTTGATGCATATTGTATAATTGACCCACGGATACTTGTGGTGACATTGGAGTATCTAGGTGACATTAGGGTTGATTGATGTGTGTCATATGGTGTTATTTTACTACGAACTCTAGGGCTGTTTGTGACACTTATAGGAATAGCTCAATGGATTGATCGGAAAGAATAACTTTGAGGTGGTTTCATACCCTACAAGCAATTTCATCTTATGTTCTCCGCGATAGGAACTTTGGAGTGACTTTTGTCACACGTTGAGGGATAGCCATATGATCTAATTATGTTATCATTGTTGAGAGAACTTGCACTAGTGAAAGTATGAACCCTAGGCCCTGTTTCCAAGTATTGCAATACCGTTTTTGCTCACTTTTGTTACTAGTTACATTGCTGTTTTTATATTTTCAGATTACAAAAACCTATATCTACCATCCATATTACACTTGTATCACCATCTCTTCGCCGAACTAGTGCACCTATACAATTTGCCATTGTATTGGGTGTGTTGGGGACACAAGAGACTCTTTGTTATTTGGTTGTAGGGTTGTTTGAGAGAGACCATCTTCATCCTACGCCTCCCACGGATTGATAAAGCTTAGGTCATCCACTTGAGGGAAATTTGCTACTGTCCTACAAAACTCTGCGCTTGGAGGCCCAACACGAGTTTACAAGAAGAAGGTTGCGTAGTAGACATCAGCTACTAATACCTTTAATATCTCTAGGACATGGCATTTTCTCAATTGCATCAACTTTGGCTTTATCCACCTCCATACCTCATTCATAAATTTTATGCCCCAAGACAATACCTTCATTAACCATAAAGTGGCACTTCTCCCAATGTAAAACAAGATTAGTTTGCTCACATCTCTGCAAAACTCGATCAAGGTTGCTTAAGCAATCATCAAAAGAACTTTCATAAACAGAAAAATCATCCATGAAAACCTCAACAATCTTTTCACAAAAATCATAGAATATAGCAGTCATACATCTTTGAAAGGTAGCAGGTGCATTGCATAAACTAAAAGGAATATGTCTATAAGCATAAGTTCCAAAAGGGCAAGTAAAGGTGGTTTTCTCTTGATCAGGTTGTGAAACAGGTATTTGAGAGAAACCAGAATATCCATCGTGAAAGCAAAAGTGTGTGTGCTTAGATAATCTTTCTAGCATTTGATCTATAAAAGGCAAAGGGTAATGATCTTTTCTAGTTGCTTTATTTAATTTTCTAAAATCAATTACCATTCTGTAGCCAGTAACAATTCTTTGTGGAATAAGTTCATTTTTATCATTAGGAACAACAGTAATACCTCCTTTCTTAGGGACACAATGAACATGACTTACCCATGTACTATCAACTATGGGATAGCTTATACCTGCTTCTAGAAGCTTTAGTATTTCAATTCTTAACACTTCTTTCATCTTAGGATTCAATCATCGTTGATGATCAACAACGGGTTTAGCATCAGGTTCCATATTAATCTTATGCTGACAGAGAGTGGGACTAATGCCCTTAAGATCATCAAGAGTATATCCAATGGTAGTACGGTGCTTCTTCAGAATTTTCAATAATCTTTCTTCTTCATGTTCTGAAAGGTTAGCACTAATAATAATAGGATATCTCTTTTTCTCATCAAGATAAGCATATTTCAAAGTGTCAGGCAATTGTTTTAATTTAAACACAGGATCACCTTTAAGTGGAGGAGGACCTCCAAGAGTTTCAATAGGCAAATTATGTTTGAGCAGAGGTCGTTGTTCGAAGAAAATTTTATCCATTTCATTTCTTTCATGCATATGCATATCATTTTCATGGTCCAGCAAATATTGTTCTAGTGGATCAGTAGGAGGCACGACAATAGAAGCAAGACCAATTATTTCATCCTTACTAGGTAATTCTTTCTTATGAGGTTGTCTATTAAACTTGGAAAAATTAAATTCATGAAACTCATCCCCAAAGCGGACACTGACAGTTTGTTTATGACAATCTATAGTAGCATTGACAGTGTTCAAGAAAGGTCTACCAAAGATAATGGGACATAAGTCATCTTGTGGGGAACCAAGAACTAGAAAATCAATAGGGTATTTTATTTTCCCACACAAGATTTCAACATCTCTAACAATCCCAAGTGGTGTGATGGTGTCTCTATTAGCAAGTTTAATAGTAACATCTATGTCTTCTATTTCAGCGGGTGCTATGTCATTCATAATTTCTTTGTATAAGGTAAAAGGAATAACACTCACGCTAGCACCTAAATCACATAAGCCATGATAGCAATGATCTCCAATTTTAACTGAGACAACGGGCATGCCAACTACGGGTCTATGTTTATCTTTTTCATCAGCTTTAGCAATTCTAGTAGCTTCATCACAGAAGTAAATAACATGTCCATCAATATTTTCTACCAGGAGATCTTTAACCATAGCAACACTAGGTTCTACTTTAATTTGCTCAGAAGGTTTAGGTGCTTGAATATTACTTTTGCGAACCACAGTTGAAACCTTAGCATGTTCCTTCATCCTAATAGGGAAAGGTGGCTTTTCAATATAAGCAGTAGGAACAACTTGGTCAACATTGTAAATAATAGTTTCATCTTTAGCTATGACTGGTTCTTTAATTTATTCTTTAATAGGTGGGTGATATTTAAACCACTTCTCCTTAGGGAGATCAACATGAGTAGCAAATGATTCACAGAAAGAGGCTACTATCTCAGAGTCAAGTCCATATTTAGTGCTAAACTTCTGAAAAGCATCGGTGTTCATGAAAGATTTAACACAATCAAACTTAAGCTTAATACCTGACTCTTTACCTTCATCGAGTTCCCAATCTTCAGAGTTGCGTTTAATTCTTTCTAAAAGATCCCACCTGAATTCAATAGTCTTCTTCATAAAAGAACCAGTACAAGAAGTATCGAGCATGGATCGATCATCATGAGAAAGCCGAGCATAAAAATTATGAATAATAATTTCTCTTGAGATCGCATGATTGGGGCGTGAATATAACATTGACTTAAGCCTCCCCCAAGCTAGAGCGATACTTTCTCCTTCACGAGGCCAAAAATTATATATAATTCCGATCACGATGAACTAGATGCATAGGATAATTTTTTTGGTGAAATTCCAATTTCAATCGATTCCAGTTCCAAGATCCAACACCATCGCATAGCCTATACCATGTCAATGCCTTTCCGTTCAAAGATAAAGGGAAAACCTTCTTCTTAGCTTCATCTCCGGGTAAACTTGCAAGCTTAAATAATCCACAAATTTCATCCACATATATCAAGTGCATATCAGGATGTTCAGTTCCATCTCCTGCATAAGGATTAGCTAGCAGTTGTTCTATCATACCCAAAGGAATTTCTTAACCAATATTTTTAGTAGGTGTAGTAGGTTGAGGGGCAACTAATTGTGGTTCCGGTCGAGGTGAAGATACCCCGAACAAACCCCTGAAAGGATGATTCTCCATAGTAACAAGTAACAATAAATTTCATTACGTAGTAATAATTTTTCCTTACGAATTTCCACTTACCAAGAGCGCTTCCCTCCGCGGCAACGGCCCCAGAAAAGAGCCTTGATGACCCACAAGTATAGGGGATCAATCTTAGTCGTCTTGATAAGTAAGAGTATAGAACCCAACGAGGAGCAGAAGGAAATGACAAGTGGTTTTCAGTAAGGTATTTTCTGCAAGCACTGAAATAGTCGGTAACAAGTAGTTTGACAGCAAGATAATTTGTAACGAGCAAGTAACGGTAACAGTAAATAAAGTGCAGCAAGGTAGCCAAATCCTTTTGTGACAAAGGACAGGCCAAAATGGTCTCTTATAATAAGCAAAGCGTTCTTGAGGGTACACGGGAATTTCACCATGCTACTTCCATCATGTTGGTTTAATTCGTGTTCGCTACTTTGATAATTTGATATGTGGGTGGACCGGTGCTTAGGTGTTGTTCTTACTTTAACGAATCTCCTACTTATGATTAACCCCCTCGCAAGCATCCGCAACTACGAGAAAAGTATTAAGATAAAATCTAACCATAGCATTAAACTTTTCAATCCAAATCGGTCCCTTACGAAGTAGCGCATAAACTAGGGTTTAAGCTTCTGTCACTCTAGAAACCCATCATCTAATAACTAATCCACAATGCATTCCCTTAGGCCCAAATATGGTGAAGTGCCATGTAGTCGACGTTCACATGACACGACTAAGGGAATCACAACATACATATCATCAAAATATCGAACACATATCAATTTCACATGATTACTTGCAACATGACTTCTCCCGTGACCTCAAGAACACAAGTAACTACTCACAAATAATAATAATGCTCAAGATCAGTCGGGTATCAAATAGCATAATGGATCTAAACCTATAATCTTCCACCAAATAAACCATATAGTAATCAACTACAAGATGTAATCAACACTACTAGTCACCCACAAGTACCAATCTGAGGTTCCAGTACAAAGATTGAACACAAGAGATGAACTAGAGTTTTAGAGGAGATGGTGTTGTTGAAGATGTTGATGGAGATTGCCCTCCCAAAGATGAGAGGGTTGTTGGTGATGACGATGACTATGATTTCCCCCTCTGGGATGGAAGTTCCCCCGGCGGAATCGCTCCGCCGGAGGGCAAAAGTGCTCCTACCCAAGTTCCGCCTCGAGACGGCGGTGCTTCATCCCGAAAGTCCCCCCCTGATTTTTTCTAGGTCAAAAAGACCTATATACCAGAAGATGGGCACCGGAGGTGGGCCGAGGAGGGCACAACCCACTAGGGCGTGCCTGGGGGGCCTGGCGCGCGTAGGTGGGTTGTGCCCACCTAGTGGGCCTCCTCTGGTAGTTATTTGCTCTAGCACTTTTTATATATTGCAAAATAATTCTCCGTAAATTTTCAGCTCATTTGGAGATGTGCAGAATAGGTAACTCTGACGTAGCTTTTTCAGGTCAAGAATTCCAGCTGCCGGCATTTTCCCTCTTTGTGTAAACCTTGCATGTTATGAGAGAAAATGAATTAGAATTACTCCAAAAACCATTATTAAGCATAAAAACATTATAAATAACAGTAGGAAAACATGATGCAAAATGGATGTATCAGGGAGTTATTTTAATTATTCAAGAATGGAAATCAGCTTCATGTCAGTTTTTTCTTCTCGATATAAACCAGCAGCATGCTTATTGTTCAATGAATTAATTTTTTCCTGAGCTCCAGGCTAATGAATTTAGAACTAAATTATGGAAAGTCATCTCAATGTAGCTATATCTTAGCACTCTTTTTAGCCAGAGAAGTATATGCATTCTTACCATGTATTGAAACAATTTGACATTAATAGTTCATATTTATTACTTCCCATGTGATTCAGATGCAATAGGGCATCTTGGAGTAATGAAATGTTAGTTCTCCATTCATGTGTTAGCATTTCTGCAACGCATCCTCTATGTATAACCCTCAATGAATGATTGTAAAATAACTTTCAATAAAAAGATAACACTATTTTGGTTTCTAATGCAACTTTTCACATTGACTCCCCAATTATAACTGTTTTTAGATATACCGATATTTGGTTTATTGGAAATATAAAAGGTTTGTGTTACTGGTTTTGATGATATAATGTTTGTGTCACTGTTGTGCATGCCTATTAGGAGTAGAATATTAGGTAGTGACAAATTCAATCATTTTTGCAGTGTATGGTGGCAGCAAGCTGAAGGAAATATGCCCTAGAGACAATAATAAAGTTGTTATTTATATTTCCTTATATCATGATAAATGTTTATTATTCATGCTAGAATTGTATTAACCGGAAACTTGATACATGTGTGAATACATAGACAAAACACCGAGTCCCTAGTAAGCCTCTACTAGACTAGCTCGTTAATCAAAGATGGTTAAGTTTCCTAACCATAGACATGTGTTGTCATTTGATGAACGGGATCACATCATTAGGAGAATGATGTGATGGACAAGACCCATCCGTTAGCTTAGCATAATGATCGTTGACTTTTATTGCTATTGCTTTCTTCATGACTTATACATATTCCTCTGACTATGAGATTATGCAACTCCCGAATACCGGAGGAACACCTTGTGTGCTATCAAACGTCACAACGTAACTGGGTGATTATAAAGATGCTCTACAGGTGTCTCCGAAGGTGTTTGTTGGGTTGGCATAGATCAAGATTAGGATTTGTCACTCCGTTTATCGGAGAGGTATCTCTGGGCCCTCTCGGTAATGCACATCACTATAAGCCTTGCAAGCAATGTAACTAATGAGTTAGTTATAGGATGATGCATTACGAAACGAGTAAAGAGACTTGCCGGTAATGAGATTGAACTAGGTATGAAGATACCGACAATCGAATCTCGGGCAAGTAACATACCGATGACAAAGGGAATGACGTATGTTGTTATGCGGTTTGACCGATAAAGATCTTCGTAGAATATGTAGGAGCCAATATGAGCATCCAGGTTCCGCTATTGGTTATTGATCGGAGATGTGTCTCGGTCATGTCTACATAGTTCTCGAACCTGTAGGGTCCGCACGCTTAACGTTCGATGATGATTTGTATTATGAGTTATGTGTTTTGGTGACCGAAGTTTGTTCGGAGTCCCGGATGAGATCACGGACATGATGAGGAGTCTCGAAATGGTCGAGAGGTAAAGATTGATATATTTGAAGGTAGTATTCGGACACCGGAAGGGTTCCGGAGTGTATCGGGTACATACCGGAGTACCGGAGGGGTTACCGGAACCCCCCGGTGGAAGATATGGGCCATATGGGCCATAGAAGGGAGGCTAACCAGCCCACAAGGGGCTGGTGCGCCCCCCACAAGGGAGGAGGCCGAATTGGATTAGGGAAGGGGGTGGCGCCCCCCTTTCCTTCTCCCTCTCCCTCTCCTTCCCTCTTTCCACCTCCGGAGAAAGGAAAAGTGGGGGGGTGGGGGGGGGGGGGGGGGGGGGGGCGAATCCTACTAGGAGTGGAGTCCTAGTAGGACTCCCCCCCCTGGTGCGCCCCCTTTGGTGGCCGGCCTCCTCCTCCCCTCCTTTATATACGGGGGCAGGGGGGCACCCTAGAGCACATCAGATATTCTCTTAGCCGTGTGCGGTGCCCCCCTCCACAGTTTACTCCTCCGGTCATAGCGTCGTAGTGCTTAGGCGAAGCCCTGCGCGGATCACATCACCAACACCGTCACCACGCCGTCGTGCTGACGGAACTCTCCCTCAACCTTCTGCTGGATCAAGATTTCGAGGGACGTCATCGAGCTGAACGTGTGCTGAACTCGGAGGTGCCGTACGTTCGGTGCTTGATCGGTTGGATCACGAAAACGTTCGACTACATCAACCGCGTTAAGCTAACGCTTCCGCTTTCGGTCTACGAGGGTATGTGGACATACTCTCCCCCTTTCATTGCTATGCATCTCCTAGATAGATCTTGCATGAGCGTAGGATTTTTTTTCTTGAAATTGCACGTTCCCCAGCACAAGCTTGTGCATTCCTTCGAATCTCCAGTAATACAAAAAGCAATAGATTCACATATTCGAGCAATTTCCACTATCCATATGCTGAACCAGTTGTCGTTGGTATATACTACCTCCGTCCGAAAAAGCATGTCCCTCAAATGGATGTATCTAGCACTAACTTAACTTGGTGCTAGATACATCCATTTGAGGGACAAGCTTTTTCGGACAGAGGGAGTAGTACGCCTGCTAGGTTGATCAATGATGTCAAGTTGTAGCCACATGATTTATTCAGGTTGTGGTATTTTTCTGTAAGCGCATTGGTGTATATATTGGAAAGATAAAGTCAGAACTAAAATGCACCTATATCTTTCGTCGTTCATTATAAATAGGCTTCTGCCCGGTATTTCTTGAGGATGCTTGAATTTTGACAGTTGCAATCCTAATTTAGTTCTATGTGGACATTGTTTTGATGCTTGTGTTGTTAGTATTCTAGCATTTTTAACAATACTTTTCAACCCTTCATTTTAGTTCAAATGGACCAAGACTAGACTTGAATAATAAGCTTTTTAAAAAAAAATTGGTAGTCACGAGAAATAAATAGAAAGTGGACGATGCATTGCACAGCACTCAAAAAAATTCAGTTGAGGTTTGTAATACATGTATTCCTTTAGCCAAGCAATTTGTTATACTACATATATTCTGTTTTAAAAATCCTATTTTTGTTTATCCTTTTTTCACTGGAAATTGTTTTTATTCTTTTAGATGTGGCGCAACATATCTAAAGCTATCTGGTCGAGGATAAGAGTTGTTTTCTTGTGATACTTAAGTTTGAGTGTATCGGCATGTTTATTACTCGTTAATAGCTGACTTGGCACATGTTTACACTTGTATCATACTGGTGTGACACAGCTTGATGAAAGCACATCCTTTTTTGCCGTTTATGATGGGCATGGAGGTAAATACTAGCAGTTTTCAGTAAAAAAACAACAGATTGACTTATCTGAGCAATCTCCACTATCCAGATGCCGAACCAGTTGCTGATTGTATTTATAGTACACATGCTATGTTCATCAATGGTGTCAAGTTGTAGCCACCAAATTTATTCAAGATGTGGTATTTTTCAAGAAGCACATTGGTCTACAAAATGGAATGATCAGGTTAGAAATGAAATGCACTTGTATCTTTCCTCGTTCTTTATTAACAGGCTTCGGCCCAGTATTTACTAAAGATGCCTGAATTTTGACAATCACAATATTAATTTAGTTCTATGTGGACATTGTTTTGATCTTTGTGTTGTTTGTACATTAACATTTTTAGCCATACTTTTAAAACATTAATTTTAGTTCAAATAGACCAAGCCTAGACTTAAATAATCAGCTTTGTTGTCTTTTATTTTTGGCAACCATGAGAAATAAATAGAAAGTGGATGATTCACCTATTTTTGCTTGTCCTTTTTTCACTGGAAATTGTTTTTATTTCTTTTAGATGTGGTGCAACATATCTGAAGCTATCTTCCCAGTGATAAGAGTTGTTTTCTTGTGATACTTAAGTTTGAGTGTATCGGCATGTTTATTACTCGTTAAAAGTTGACTCGGCACCTGTTTACACTTGTAGCATACTGATGTGCCACAATTTGATGAATGCACATCCTCTTTTGCCATTTATGATGGGCATGGAGGTAAATACTAGTTGTTTTTAGTTCTCATTTAACTTTATACCATACCACCTCTTCAGCTGTACACTGGCTGCTTGTTTCACAAAAGTATGTACATATTTTGGTTTAAGCTGGTCACATTTTAGTTTTACTGGATTAGTATATTCTAACCTAGGTGTTGTGCATATGCTGTGAAGATTAGCTATGTTGAGTTTGGCTTTACGGAATGGCAGTATTCTAACATGGAAATAGCTAATCAAATGACCCGGTAGTTATATGTTTCCATTTAACCACTAGGTGTAAGAGGTACAAGCACACATTTAGAAAATGTCAGTTGAAAATTTACACATGCTTTTTCTTTTAGTAAATAAAATAGTTGCATTATGTGTCATCTTCTTATGTGCGACATGAAATAATATCTTCTCAGCCCACAGAAAATAAAAATTATAGGAAAAGCGGTCGCTAAATTCTACGCCAAACCTCTAGGCATGCAATTCTTAAGAAAAGAAGTATATTCTTCTGGTGATTGGGCTTCTTCGTGCTTGGAGGAGTGCCACTATGTGTTCAACATGTAATAATGAATTATTGTAACATTGTTCATTATTATTTTTTGAATAGTTTGGATTGCTTACCACTTGTGTCACGTGGTAAAAATGTTGTCATTTCATACATAAGGGCTTTGTTTTCCCCTAAAAACATAGCCTGACTAGTCTTTTTAATATTTAGTGAGTTTTTCCATGCATTTACAGTTGCTCAACTTCTAATTTCTTCACCGTTAATTTGTTTCTTTAGTTCTACTTATCGAAACATAGCAAAATATACCACTAAAGATATCCATAGGATTTTTTTTACAAAATTACAGTCGAAGACTACCCCTGCCAATATCTAAGATTCCCATCATCATCAACTTCACCAGGGGGATTATGCTGGAAGGGAAGGAAAATAATCTGCTAATGCATTGTGGGAAAGGTGGATAAACGGTGTTGCCATTTATGCTTGCACGTCTTCTTCTGTACCAGAAAAATTAGAAATAGTGTACAAACAAGCACCAAAGGAGTTCCTTCAGATGTTTAATATTCGGTATCAACAATGAAAGATTTTTTTGCATCATGGCGCTCTCAATCAAGGAGATCCGGCGGGCAGCGTCGGGCGAACAATGGCCTCATGGAGGTTGCTACCTAGGGAGGACACACTTGAGTGTGTCGAGCAAGGGAGTCCATGCCGGCACCGGTTCCAGCTCAGTCAAGCTCAGGACCAAGGTCAAACTACCGGAAAAGTAGATATTCAGGGTCTGGAGTTATAGTTTCATCTGGTTGGCCAATGAGATGGCCTTCATCTTCTACGATGTCTCCCGCTTCCACCAGAATGTTTTTATGATTTTCATATAACACTAATGCAGAATCAGGCTTTAGTGCCGGTTCGTAAGGGCCTTTAGTGTCGGTTCAGCAACCGGCACAAAAGGGTGGGGACTAAAGCCCCCCCCCTTAGTCCCGGTTCAACACAGTCCGGGACCAAAGGCCCACCACATGGCAGAAGCCGGCGCCAGGGGCTGAGGGACCAACCGGGACTAAAAGGATTAGGGGTTTATGAATTATGATTTATTTTTCCTTTTAATTTTATGTTTTCCATTTAATTCTTTTTCATTTCAAACATATTTTACGCTACTACATACTGTGACGACCCCGGCTTAATCGTGCACTAACCATACACACAAATGCACACGATCAAGCCTAAGGACTCACTTGAAAATATCACAACACAACTCTAAACATAAATAAAGTCATACAAGCTTTATATTACAAGCCAGGGCCTCGAGGGCTCGAATACGTAGCTCGATGGCATACAAGTGTCAGCAGAAGCATAAGATATCTGGGTACAGATATGTTACAGAAATGAAGATAAGCCTTTAGGAAGGCGGGGCAAAATTAAATACTACGATCGAAAGGCGTAGGCCTCTTGCCTAGGACCCTCCGAATCCTACTCCTGGTCGTCAGTCGGCTCCTCGTAGTAGTACTCGCCGGGAGGGTAGTAGTAGTAGCCGTAGTCGTCGACGAGGGCAGCTATCTCAGGGGCTCCGTCATCTGGCGGCGACGTATGGATATGGGGAGAAAAAGAAAATAAAGCAAACGTGAGTACTCATCCGAAGTACTCAGCAAGCAAGGATCTACACTACATATGCAACATTTTCAAAGGAGGGCTGTATATGTGGACAGGGCTGCAGAAATGCCAGAATAGAGGGGAAAGCCTAGTCCTATCGAAGACTAGCATCTTCAATCATCTTCATCGGTCTTGCAGCATTAGAAGAGTGCAGATTAACATAATGTAAAGTAGTAGTTGTATCATCAACCTCGCCCAGAGATCCTTCCTCGACTCCCTGCGAGAAAGCAATCCCAGAGCCATACTATCTAGCTATCATCTCAAGTCACCAGTTCTAGTTGTACCGATCGGGATACAACTACGAGTGTCCGTTACCGTAGGACAGGCTATCGATAGATTATTTCTTCCCTGCAGGGGTGCACCAACTTACCCACCACGCTCGCTTAACTCTGGCCGGACACACTTTTCTGGGTCATGCCCGGCCTCGGCTAAGCAACACGCCACAACCCAACCAAATACTTAACAGAGAGGTCAGCATGCCGGACTAACCTATGCCCCCAGGGGTCTTGGGCCTTCGCCCCGGGAACTCCTGCATGTTACGTTCACGGCAGAGAGCAGACCTAGCAACCTCTTAATACAAGCGCAGTTGTGTAACCAGTCCAACTCGGCGCGCCACTCAATCGCTGACGTCCATTAACCTTTGGCTGAAGTATACGACGCAGAACGCCCATACTATGCCCACGTGATGGTTAGTGCTATCAGGCCAGAGGCCCCTCAGATCAAATATCCAAACTATTAGTGGATTAGAAGCGCGCGGTAACGAGCAGAGACTCATGATCGATGTGACCCCGTCACCCCATCTAGAGGACTTGCGGCAAGGGCTAAGAATGCCCGGCCACGCCTCGTGTTCAACTCTCGGGCACCATCCAGCTCCACCCGGTTCCACATCACTCGCATATAAGCTTGCGCGGGTACCCCTCAGGGCCGACCCGTCTTTAGTAACATGGTTCAGTGCAAGTCATAGTAACAACAGTAACTGTTGGGGATATTACTACCGGGTATAAACCGGCCAGGAGAGGCCGGGTTATCCCCATAATGAGTTATTATACTTGAAGCCCACGAAGACAAAGATGGAGGCGCTTTATGAAGGCCCAGGGCCCAACGGCGGATTAAGGCCTGTAGACATAAACCGACATTGATATGTAAACTTGTGCTATAAGATAGAAAGAGTAGAGACCGAGCCGGACATGTTCATGAGCCGGCCTCGGGATCCTGTAAACCGACGGACGTCAACCCATGTATATAAGGGGACGACCCGGCGGCGGTTTAGAGAGGACGGACGACAACTCGAGAGCCAGGCATAGCGGATTCGCTCCCTGGTCATCGAAACCCTAGCAATTCCACAACAACTGGATTAAGCCTTTACCTTCACCGCAAGGGGCCGAACCAATATAAACTCTCTGCGTCCCTTGTCCGCTTTAACCCCTTTAAGCTAACCCGTCGCGATGGCTCCGCGACTAAGTCCTTTCTCTAGGACATCTGCCGTGACAAGACCACGATAGTTGGCGCCCACCGTGGGGCTATCGCATGATGGTTTCGAGTTCTTAGAGGGCAGCTTCAAAGGACTCAAGGGATACGCTGTGGGCCGGATGACCAAAAGTCATCGCGGCAAGCTCTACATCGACGACGCAGGCTGGGGTCCCGAGGCCAGTTCAATTGAGTACGGGTACCGGGTCCCCTTCGGCGGCATTCACGTGTTCATTGGCAAGATTGGCGAACCGGGCCCTGAGCCGGACATCTGCACCGACATCGTCGAAATGGCTCAGCGTGCGAGATCTGCCCGGGTTAAGCCTGTCATGAAGCGTGCCTTCGTGGGAGTCATCCACGGAGTGGAATCTGAAGATAGATCGGAATATGATGGGGAAACCGTTGTTTATTCCGGTGACGAGTCATCTACTGGAGAGACCGAGTCATTGTACCGGCTGCAGGATGGCCGGTTTGGTGGTTGTTCCGATGGCGACAGTATTCCTGACTCTCTTGACCCGCCAAGCCGGGTTGCGATCTTCATGGCCGGTACACAGTCAGCACCACAATCTTTGACCGCTGCGGCGATGATCTCCGGTTCAGTAGCGGCGACGGCAGCTGGGGCAGGAGGCCCTGCGCCACCGCCGGCTCAGGCTCTGTCCGATTTATTCGACACCTTGGCAGCACTGTTAGCGGCCGAAGTCAGCCCGGCGGATCAGGAGCGGCACAACACGGAAGTGGCGAAGGTGAAGGATCAGATAGCCCAAGCCAAGGTGGATTTGGCAGCTGAAAACACCAGGATGGCTGCAGAGCGGGCCGAGTTAGATGCACAGGCCTATCGGCTTATGTTGGATCAGAACGCGTCAAATGATGTAACGAGGAGAAGGTACCGATCTCACCTGCCTCCGGTTTACGAAGCCAGGAATCTCTTCAATACGCCAGGGGCCGGAACCAGCAACCAGCCAGTGGTAAACCGGGTAGAAGCGCCTGGAACGGGGACGCCGGTTCAGCCACGCGCAATGGATCCGCCTCCTCAGAATATCCCATCCCAGCATGTGCCCACGCCTCCGGGTCATTACTCCAACCCCTTGGATAACATAGTAACGGCCGCTTCACGATTGGCAGCCCTTCCAGTCGATGGTGAGTCCCCTGTAGCGGTGGAGACGTGACAGGCTAGGGAGCTCCTTCAGACAGCTTTGACTCAGCAACAGGCTTATTCGTACAGTCGCGAGAGGATTCATTCCACCCCCCGCCCAAGCCGGAGTTACAGCAGGCATGCTGATGAACCGGCTGTGTCTAGCAGTGCCCGCAAACGTAATCCGCCACGAGGCCATAACCCGTCGGGTGGCGGTGTTGATGCTCAGGATGTGGTGGACCGTGCTAGGGCACGTCGAGAGGCTGAGTTAGCAGCATAGAACGTGGCCCGTCAGCTTACTCCGGTTCGTCCAACAACTTCGGTGGAACCAGGGGTTACCTCCAGTTCTTTGGGGGTGCCGTGTCTCATCCCAGCATTACGCAATGTACGGCTGCCCAAGGACTTCAAGGGCCCACGTAAAGTGCCGACTTACACTGCCGATTTATCCCCCGAGTCGTGGGTGGAGAGTTATGAGATGGCGATGGAGATGCTGGATGTAGATGATGCGGCATGTGCTAAGTACTTCACCATGATGTTGGAAGGGACAGCTCGCACTTGGTTGAAAAACCTACCAGCTAACTCCATTGGGTCATGGGCCGAGCTAAGAGCCCGGTTTATTCAGAATTTCAAAGACACGTGCAAACAGCCCATGTCAATTGTGGATTTAGCTGCCTGTGTCCAGGAGGAAGGAGAATCAACAACCCATTGGGTGCGCGGGGTTCAGAGATTTTGCATTCATCGGACCGCATCAACGCTGATACGGCCGTTTTGACGTTGGAAGGCAATTGCCTGTTTACGCCTCTTAAGTTGAAGCTGGGACGGCTCAAACGCCATTGCAATGACATGGGGACACTTATGGCAGCTCTGGTGAAATATGCCGACTCTGATAGTACCAAGGACCCTGAATCTGATGATGACAAGACAGGAAAGGGAAAGAAGGGTGGCAGCACCAAAGGGCAGCAGCATAACTCGGCGGGGCATGGAAACAGCGGTAAGTGTAAAGCGGATAATGGTTCAGATTTTGTATCTAATACCAATGCGCAGGGTAATGGTCAGCATCGGAAGGGTAAACCGCCCCCGCGTGGAAGAGAACCAAGTCCCAATCCGGAGCGCCTGAATTACCTGTTGAACCAGCCCTGCCCAAAGCACGGATCGCGGGACAAGCCAGCCACGCACCTCTGGAAGGATTGTTATATTATGCGAGAGTTCAAAGATTCAGATTTTTTCCGGAATGATAATGGACCGGCTGGCGGTTCAAGCCCCGGGTCTCATGGGCCGGGTTATGGTGGAGGCAGTTCCGGTTCAGGATTCCATGGTAATCAAAGCGGACATGGCAATCAAGGCAATCAAGGCAACCAAGGTGGTTATAATCATCAGGGGAACCAACAGCAGCAGCAGCAGTCGGGTTACCAGAGCGACCCGAAGCAGTTAAACAGTGGACAGTACCATGTCTTCACCACCAGCCTGTGCAAGCGCGATCAGAAGCTTCATAAAAGGGCAGTGAACTCCGTTGAACCGGCGGTGCCCCGTTACTTACGCTGGTCTGAACAGCCCATTGTGTGGAGTCGAGAGGATCATCCACCTCGGGTTGATAATCCGGGTCATCTGGCGTTGGTGGTGGCACCTCAGGTGGGAGGTTACAAGTTCACTAAAGTACTCATGGATGGGGGGAGTAGTATCAATATCCTTTATTATGAAACCTTCCGTCGCATGGGATTAACAGATAAAAATCTTAAACCGTCTAGCATGGTTTTCCATGGTGTGGTGCCTGGTAAATCGGCAAATCCGGTCGGTAAGATAGCTCTGGAGGTTGCTTTTGGTGATGAGCATGATTCAAGATCAGAAACATTGACCTTTGAAGTGGTGAAAATCAAGAGCCCGTATCATGCCCTGTTTGGGCGGCCGGCTTATGCTAAATTCATGGCGAGGCCCTGTTATGTCTATCTGCAGCTCAAGATGCCGGGTCATAAGGGGACCATCACGGTACATGGGAGCCGTAAGATCGCTTTGGAATGTGAAGAAGGTGATGCGGCTTATGCTAAGTCGGTTTGTGCAACAGAGGAGTTGAAGTTTTACAAAGACAATGTTGATCCGGCAGATATGACTTCCTTGAAGAAGCCAACTACAGAGCATGATCCGGCCTTGAAGTTTAAGTCGGCTGATGAGACTAAGCTGGTTGATTTCGTTCCTGGCGATTCATCCCAGCAGTTCAGCATCAGCGCTACCTTGGATCCGAAATAGGAAAGCGCGCTCATCGAGTTCATCCGTGAGAACTGGGACATCTTTGCGTGGATGCCTTCTGACATGCCAGGTGTACCGAGGGAACTCGCTGAGCACACTCTTAACGTTGATCCCAAGTTTAAACCGGTCAAGCAGTTTCTCCGCCGGTTCAATGAAGAAAGACACAAGGCTATCGGTGAGGAAGTGGCCAGGCTCTTGGCAGCTGGCTTTATTGTTGAGGTATTTCATCCTGAGTGGTTGGCTAATCCGGTGCTAGTACTTAAGAAGAACGGCACTTGGCGTATGTGTGTGGACTACACAGATTTGAACAAGGCTTGTCCAGCGGATCCTTTTGCCCTCCCTCATATTGATCAAATCATTGATGCTACGGCGGGTTGCGAGCGTTTGAGTTTTCTAGATGCTTATTCTGGCTACCATCAGATCAAAATGGCAGTTAAGGACCAGGAGAAGACAGCTTTCATAACTCTCTTTGGAGCCTTCTGCTATGTGTCTATGCCCTTTGGGCTAAAGAGTGCCCAGGCGACTTATCAGCGCTGTGTGCAGAACTGTCTTCATGATCAGATCGGCCGCAATGTTCATGCTTATGTGGATGATATTGTGGTGAAATCCAGAGAGAAGGAGACATTGATAGATGACTTGAAGGAGACCTTTGATAACCTCCGGGTTTATAAGATGATGCTTAATCCGGCCAAATGTGTCTTTGGTGTACTGGTAGGCAAGCTCTTGGGCTTTCTGGTGTCTAACAGGGGCATTGAAGCTAATCCGGAGAAAACCAAGGCCATAACTTCTTTGGCTAAACCGAAGTGCATCAATGATGTTCAACGCTTGGCAGGACGGATTGCAGCCTTGAGCCGGTTTATCAGTCGCCTCGGGGAGAAGGCTATCCCTTTATATCAGATGTTGAAGAAGACGGATAATTTTGTCTGGAGCGATGCCGCCAATGAAGCGTTTGAGGATTTAAAGCGGCAGCTAGCCGAGCCGCCTGTCCTTGCTGCTCCTGTTGATAAAGAGCCTTTGCTGTTATATGTGGCTGCCAATGCCCGGGCAGTTAGCGTGGCTATTGCGGTGGAGCGCTAGGAGACCGGAAAGGAGTATTCGGTTCAACGGCCGGTTTATTACATCAGTGAGGTACTTATTGAGTCTAAGCAAAGGTACCCACATTGGCAGAAGCTGGTGTATGGAGTTTTTATGGCGAGCCAGAAGCTTAAGCAATATTTCCAGGGTCATCCCATCACTGTGGTTAGCTCTGCTCCTTTGGGGGAAATAATCCAGAACAGGGAAGCGACTGGCCGGATTGCCAAGTGGGCCATTGAGCTTGGACCTCACGGGTTAAATTATGTGCCTCGGACGGCAATCAAATCACAAGCATTGGTGGATTTCATCAATGATTGGACAGAGTTACAGGCGCCAGAAGAGAAGCCGGATCATACTTATTGGACTATTCATTTTGATGGGTCCAGGCAATTGGAGGGCTCGGGGGCTGGAGTCGTATTAACTTCCCCACGAGGTGATAAGTTTTGTTATGTTCTCTGTTTAATGTTCCCTTGCACTAACAATGCAGCTGAATATGAGGCCTTACTCCACGGTCTTCGGATGGCTAAGGAGATGAATTTGAGCCGGGTTAAGTGCTTCGGTGACTCGGACCTGGTGGCTCAACAAGTGTCTGGTACTTGGGATTCTAAGGATCCGCTCATGGCTGCATATCGTCGAGAGGTGGATATTGTTGCAGGTCACTTCAAAGGCTATCAGGTTGATCATGTGGACCGGCGGAAGAATGAAGCGGCGGACGCTTTAAGCCGTTTGGGTTCCCAGCGTAAGCCGGTTCCACCCAACGTCTTTTTGGATGTGCTGCATAATCCGTTGGTTAAACTTCCCACAGAGGAGGATCTGGCTGTTCCTGATCCGGAGGCTCAATTGGTGGCAGCACTTCATGTTATTCCGGATTGGACCGTCCCATGTCTGGCGTACATGAACTGGGGCGAGTTACCAGAGGATGAGACTTTGGCCAGACAGATAATCCGGCGATCCAAGTCAATGACTATTGTCAATGGCGAATTACATCACTGCAGTGTAACAGGGACGTTTCAACGTTGTGTATCTCCTGAAGAGGGCCGTGAGATCCTGTGTGAGATCCACGAAGGGGATTGTGGTCACCATGCCGGTTCAAAGTCCCTGGTAGCTAAAGCTTTTCGTCACGGTTTTTATTGGCTGACGGCTCATGCTGATGCGGAAGACTTGGTGAAAAAGTGCGATGGTTGTCAGAAGTTTTCACGCCGAGCTCATGTTCCGGCCCAGGAATTGAGGATGATTCCAATCACTTGGCCGTTTGCAACTTGGGGGCTGGATATGGTTGGGCCCTTTAAGAGATCCAAGGACAAGAAGACCCACCTTTTGGTGGCGGTTGATAAGTTTACTAAGTGGGTGGAGGCAGAGCCAGTCAGTAAGTGTGATGCAGCTACGGCGGTTCAATTCATCAAGAAGGTGATTTTCCGGTTTGGCTTTCCGCACAGCATTATAACTGATAATGGTACTAATCTGTCCAAAGGTGCTATGAAAGAGTTCTGTCAGTGTGAGCACATCCGACTTGACGTATCTTCAGTGGCTCACCCCCAATCTAATGGTCAAGCGGAGAGAGCCAATCAGGAGATCTTGAGAGGCATCAAGCCCCGGCTTATGGTTCCTTTGCAACGGACGCCGGGTTGTGAGTTACCTTCTGTGTTATGGAGCATCAATACCACGCCCAACAGGTCTACGGGTTACACACCTTTCTTCATGGTCTACGGAGCAGAGGTGGTTCTCCCGAGTGACATCCATCATGACTCGCCTCGTGTGGCAGCTTATGTTGAAGCTGATAATGAGAAGGCACAGCAGGAAGCACTTGACCTGTTAGATGAGGAGCGTGACATTGCAGCAGCCCGTTCGGCGATTTATCAGCAAGATCTGCGTCGTTATCACAGCCGCCGGGTTAGAACCAGAACTTTTCAAGAAGGCGATCTGGTGCTCCGACTCATCCAGGATCAGACTGATATGCACAAGTTATCCCCGCCTTGGGAAGGACCCTTTGTGGTCAGCAAGAACCTGCACAACGGGTCATACTACCTAATCGATGTTCGAGAGCATAAAGACTCACGTAAATCGGAGGAGGAGACCCACCGGCCGTGGAATATCACTTATCTACGGCCTTACTATACCTGAGCCCCAGGCTCTGCTTATATACATAGTTATGACAATGTATATATTATGATCAATATAATAAACCGGAGCCTCAGTTAAAGCGGGGTATCTGTTGTTTTTCTTACATCATGTGTGGTTACATGGAGGTTTCTGTTTATAAAGCAGCGTCCGGTTTACCCCTTGATTTGGCCTATCAAGCCATATATATAAATCACTTGGGGGCTTGGTCATATTCGAACCTTAGCTACACCTCTTGATAGGCGCAAGGCCACCAGAAAAATCACTTGGGGGCTTGGTCATATTCGAACCATAGCTACACCTCTTGATTGGCTTAGAGCCAAAAAGAAAAATTACTTAGGGGCCAAAGAGAGTGTTCCAAAAGAACAACTCAAACATAGGCACCCACTGAGCACAGCTCAAAATATTGCTTGGGGATTCTTTGCTATCGCAATGAACAAAGAATCTACACTTGTAATAGGCTATCAAGCCACGGCTTGGAAGCCTGGTGTATACACCTAAAACCCCGGGTTAGCCTGCCTTTTTTAAGTAAGTCACTCCGTCCAGGTAAACCTGTAATGACCCGTCGAACTTCGACAAGTCAATCTCATAAGACCCTGAACTTGTCAAAGTTAAAATGACGATTGGTTAAAGATTGAGGTCCATCTTAAAAGGCTTTGTAAAATGGTTTAACTCAGCGGCCTGGCAGCCCATGAAAAGCCTCGAATTTGGGGCCTGGCAGCCCGTGAAAAGCTTCGACTACAAGTTTTCATATGCTTTTATTTGCCAAGTTTTTTCTCCTTTGATGAGATTTATGATGATTTTGGTAAACCGGCGTTAATCAACCCAGCTCGGCTTTCAACTACAAGTTGTCAGTACATGATTAGTCATAATCCGGTGCTTATTAACCTGGTCTGGTTTTGACTATAAGTCGCCAATGTTATATATGAGTAATCCGGTGTTTTTTCACAACCCGGTACGGGTTTATCATAAACCGGCACAATATGGAAGGAGGTATCAATACTCATGATTAGGGGTATCGCCCTTACTACAAAAGTTGGTCAACCTACGATGTGATTCAATGTCACAGGTATCATTTATTTTCATATCTGATTATTTTTAACAGCCTTGGCTATATGTTTGGGCATCATGACCCGTCCGGTGGTAAACCGCCAGGACAAGTTCAACTTTTTGTATGCAGGAACAGCCTGAATAAATCGCTCTGGATTATGAACATCATATATCTTAAGCATGGTCAATTAACGGTGTCAAGCAAAGTAAATATGCACAATGGCATAGCAGACCAAGTGTTTAAACTAGCCTATTACAAGGCGTTTCAGTGCCCAAAAGAGTAATTGTTTTTTGGCAAGTATTGCAGCACGCGGAAGGTTAAATCGGCCTCCGGATCATGACTCGTCACCAGGCTGCCCTGACGGTTGTGGATCGCCTTGCGCCGGTTCATCCTCTTCCTCTCTACCCAGCGGCTGGAAGTCAATGGTGGCCCAATCGATCCCAGTTAAGGCTTGGAACACAGCTTCATCGCTTATAAGTGTGGACGGTTCAACGTCAGGGGCATAGGTGTGCTTACGGATTGGCGGGATAAGATTTTGAGCCTCAGGGGTTGGTGCAGCAACCCGTTTGTTGTTGACATCATAACTCGCCTGGTAATATGAAAGATCAGTTTCTTCAGCCAGTTGGCAAGCCAGTGGACGTACTTCCCGGTTTATTGCTCGGAGGTCCTCATTGCCAAATTCTGATCCGTCTTCTTTTAAGCTTGGATAGCCTTTAGCCACATCCACCGGATCAAGATCAGGCACCCATGCTTTTGCCCGGGTTAGTGCGGTCAGAGCACCAGCCCTGGCAGCAGATCTCTTTAGCTCTTCTACCCGGACAGGCAGCATTGACAACCTTTCTAAGGTCTCCTTGATTAAAGTTGGGGGCGGCTTGTTGTGAGAAGCAGTGCAGATGATCCGTTGCGCGCCGGTATATAACTGCTCTATAAGAGTATAGGCAGCCTTCAGCTTCTTCTGTATGTCAGAGCCCAGATGACTAATGCGAGTTCCTGCGCCATTACAAACATCAGTAAACCTGCAATGTATGGGATGATATGTTGAAAATTTAAAGCCAGGATATTTACCAAACACAGCAGCAGTCATGGCATGTATTTGCCGCTTTACACCAGTTAGCTCGTCTACCACCGGTTTAAGAGCTGCTTCTGCGTCCTCGGCTCTTTTTTGCAATGCGGATTTTTCTGTGTCCCAATCCGCCCGCTCCTTGTTGAAACTCTCCTTCAGCTTTTCCATAGCAGCTAAGGCACTGGTCAGCTCATCTTTGGTTTTGGAGGTTTCTGCCTGCTGGGACTTGATGTTTTCTTGCAGATCAGCGGTTTGAGTTTCCTTTTTGTTCAGCTCAGCCTATAAGAGACAAACATATCATGAGTTGGCAGTGCATATTTGAAGTACCAAGCACATAACAAGTTATGCACCTGATACATGGGGGCTAATGCATATTTGCTCGTAATCAGAAATTTCTACAAGTCCCAAGTGCAATACAAGTATTACTCTTGGCACTTGGGGGCTAATGTATGCTTGCTCAAAGTGACATTATGAGTATTCTTCTAAAAGTCCCGGTTCATCTTCATCAGTTAAACCGGCCCTTGGGGACTATACCGGCGAAAGTTGTAATATTGCAATTTTAAGGTACCGGTTCATCTTAGAAAGATAACCCGGCCCTTGGAGGCTAAGCATGCAAAGTTGAGATATTACAAAGTCCCAGTTTAGATGACTATCATAAACCGGCACTTGGGGGCTACTGGAGTTAATATTTGGAATTGAACACAAGAGAGAAGCAGTTATGCAGTTACCTCATATCGCTCCTTCATTAGATTCACTAAACCGGCTTCAAAGTCACGGCTTGTGTACAGGCGGTTTAAAAAACCAGAATGGATATCTTGGGCGTTGAGGTGAGCATAGGTTGACAAATCTGTGTTCCATTTGCCTTTGCCCATAGCAGAAACCTCGTCCTTGGCACTATGCTTCGATAAAGCAACAGGATTGCCAAGAGCGGTGTGGCCGACGCCAGTAATCATAATATCATCTTCTTTATCATCAGCAGCCTTCACGGGAGTTGACGGTTTATCAGCAGCCTTAGCTGGGCTGGCCGACTTATCATCCGCGCGAGCCGGGCTAGTCGGTTTATCAGTGTGGCCTGTGGTGTCAACTTCTGTTTGTTCAACTATGAAGTTATAATCTTGAGGCGGTGGATCATCATGTGTAACATCAGTATTTGTTCTTTCCAGATCTGGAGTCTTCTCCGGTTCAATATCCACATTGTCATCAGACGGTTTATTTAACCAGGCCTTCTTACTGGGTCTAGGCTTGGCACTGAGAAGGACAAACATAAAGATCAGTACAGTATGCAAACATAACACATTAAGGATAAGATTAAAGCATAACCTACCCAGGGACCGTCTTGAGGGTTGGAAGTTGTGTGGCCGTTGACTCGCCAGAGGACGAATTAGGTGTTCCCTGATAATTTGAATCAGACGGATTAAGAGGCTGTCGAAAACAACCCGCCTTGGGGCAAGAAATATCAGGAGTATAAGAGACCTCTGATCGACGTTTCCGGACAGGAGTGTTCGGTAAACCGGCAGAGGTAACTACCTGGCCACTGTGCCGGGTTGTGCGGCGGGCTTCATGTTGCTGCTTCTTCAAAAGAAAGTTTGGGTCCAAGTGAGCTAAGGGGTGAGAAAATTTTATTTTTCGGTTTGCTTGACGGATTTTCTGTGTTGGCAGAGGGTCTGAACCGGAAGAAAGGATAATTACCTCTGCATCGTCAGCCTGGCTGCCTTCAGCGTCGTCCTGATAACAGTCATTGTCAATAAGGTGTATGAAAAAAGAACCAAGAGAGTCAAGTTCTACCTCTGAGTCCGGATTAGCCAGATCCGCATCAACATTTGGTTCAGAAGATTCAGTGGTCCTCTTCTTGGCAGGTTTCTTGGTGACCTTGGTCTTCGGGCGAAGTGGTTTGGCCGGTTTATCCTGTGGTTTTTTCTTCCAGAATGGGTCATCGCCCTGTGAAAGATGGACAAAATTTTGAGACTATCTGAAAAGGGGTAAACTAAAACAAGAAAGTTGTGATTCTTACAGTTGGCAGTTTATTGGAGACGCAGAAAGGGCTTAACCCAGTCTGGCTACAGACAGCTTCCGGTTCATTCAGTATTTTCTTGACAGCCTCAGTAACTTCAGCTTCTGTTAGCTGAATGTCGATGTGTCGTTGAGGGTCTTTCAAATCCCCTGTGTACTCACACATTAAACCGGGGCATCGGCTTAAGGGCAGAACGCTCCAAGATATCCAACAGCGAACAAAGTCGACACCTGTCAAACCGTTTGCCATAAAGGCTCTGAGCTTTGACAGTTGTGGTGCATAGTTGGACCGTTCCTTGGCAGTCAGCCTTTGAGGGAAGGGATGAGTGTTGCTAAGCCGGTGGGGACGGTAACCCAGCAGAGGATTTTCATCAGTTGGAGATGTGTCTTTGCAGTAAAACCAAGTCTGATTCCAGTCCTTGGGGTGACTATGAAGCTTGGCATGAGGGAAGCTCACATCCTTCCTCTTTTGAATTGCCATTCCACCAAGCTCAGTGTTGGGTCCGTCTGTGAACTCTGTGCGACGGTTTAAATAAAAGAAATCCCTGAACAGTTCAACTGTGGGCTCCTCTTGAAGATAGGCCTCACAAAGTACTTGGAAATTGCAAATATTGGACACAGAGTTTGGTCCAATATCTTGAGGGTGGAGTTGGAAGCTGGCCAGCACATCCCAGAAAAATTTTGAACCGGGAGGGCTAAAGCCTCGACCCAGATGGTCAGTAAATACAACTACTTCTCCGTCCTTGGGTTCAGGAGGATTTTCCGGACCAGGGGCCCTCCAGTGGATGACTTCTTTCTTGGCTAAAGCTCCAGTTGTGACACATCTGTTTAATTGCTCTTCAGTAACCCGAGAAGGAACCCAGTTGCACTCGTAAACTTGTTTGGCCATTTCAATGGGAAACTGAAACATATTTATTGCCGGTTTAAGATTTTTTACGGGCGAGCATAAAGCAATGCAAGATAAGCAGAAGCAGAGGTATATGCATATTGTTAAACCGGAGTCTGACAATGGAGAAGGTGCAAAGATCAATGAATCGGCGGGTTAAGAGGGGACTAATGATGCCTACCGGATTATTGTTCTTTGACAAAGCTAAACCGCCTATATTGGTATGAAAGATACAGATCTAAAATACCTAAGTGAGGGAAAAACAAGTTTCACAAAGTGATATGATAATTTCAGATCTGCAGCGCGACAGAAAACTAGAATATACTCAGACCTAAACTTCAGGTACTTAAACAGTTCATCAGGTTTAGATGAGTTTTTCTGAATGAAAGGGATGCCCTGATGGGGAAAAAAGGGAGCTTTAACTACAAAGGCACCGGAAAATATCAGATCTAACTTGCCATTTGCGCTACTGAGAAGAACAGGGAAGAACAGTTCTAGAACTTCGAAGAACTCCGATGAGTACAAACCCTAATGATAAGATCTAGGGTGGAAGGAGAGAAGGCTTACCAGTATCAAAGGAACAGCGGAGAGGCGTCGCGGCTTTCTGGTACGATCAGGGTGATGCAGTGGCCTTTGTTGGGGCAGATGCGAAGGTCTACGGCGGCGGCGGAGCTCCAACGTTCGGGCGACGCGAGGAGGAGGACGATGTGAAGGGGCACGAAGGGGAAAAAATGAAAAGGACCCTTCGGCTTTATTTATAAGGTGAGTGGATAAGTGACAGGTGCGAGAATCAAGGAGCCCAAAGCTGGATATGTGGCAGAGCTGTCGCCTCGATTGTCGGAGGCTCATTAATGAAGGTGAGAGATATACCATTTTTAATAACAGGTGACGTCATGGCGGTTTATCAAGATGCTGGAAGGTGACATCGTGGCGGTTTACAAGATTTATGCGAAGATGCTGAAAGAAGAATTTTTCTCAAGTTGAAGATTGACATAAACCAGTTCAAATCAATCTGGGGCCTAATGTTGGGGATATTACTACTGGGTATAAACCGGCAAGGAGAGGCCGGTTTATCCCCATAATGAGTTATTATACTTGAAGCCCACGAAGACAAAGATGGAGGCGCTTTATGAAGGCCCAGGGCCCAACGGCGGATTAAGGCCTGTAGACATAAACCGACATTGATATGTAAACTTGTGCTATAAGATAGAAAGATTAGAGACCGAGCCGGACATGTTCATGAGCCGGCCTCGGGATCCTGTAAACAACTAAGGGCGGGCCCCACCACTTGCCACATCGGAGGGGTCGCCCGAAACACACCGGCGAGCGCCCCGCGGCGGCTGTCTCGCCGGAGAGGCTCGGATTTCGCGTTCAGGGACTCATTTGCGACGCGGTTTGCAGCTACGGGAAGCTGGCGATGCGGCGCATCCGTTGGGACAGGCGGAAGGGGCTGGAGTGGACTGTGGCCGCCGGAATCGAGCTCACGGCGGCTGCCAGAGTTCGGTCCTCGGTGGGTTTCGGTGAAACGCGGTGTTAGCGAACATTAAAGTGACTAGGTGGGTTCAACGCGCGCGCAAAGTCGTTAGGCATGCGCGCATGACCAAATGGTCACCGGAGACTCACTGGCGATGAGTTCCATGGCGGCGGGCTTGGGCTTTCGCGGTTCGACGCCTACGGGCACTTTGGAGCGGAAAGAAGCGAACGGGGAGGTGTTGCTGCTCACCTTGCGGCACGCAAAAAGGGCCCTTGTAAGTTTAGTAGCTGCAGCGAGCCGCCGGAGCCGGAGATGGACGGCGTCGATCGGAGATGCGGTCGAAAAAGGGTTCGCCGTTGCTGAGCCCTCCGACTCCACCTAGGGCCACCAGGAGACGTGGCGAACCGTGGCGGAGCTGGCGGACATGGTCGATGGGCGCGGGGTCGCCGGTTGCCGCGAGGTTGACGGAGCGCAGCGGCGGTTGCGCACGGGCAACCGCGAGCAGAGGGAGAGAGAAAGCGTGCTAGCGAGGGGAGAGACGAGGGAGGAGCGGCGAGTGGTAGAGGAGGACCAGGGGGGCTGGACGGGGCTCCCTTATCCCCTCCACTGTCCCTGTAGCGTCGGTGGACGCCGGTGTGTCGACGCGCGGGCGGCGCGTGCGCGCTCGGCCAGGGAGCGGCCGACACGGTGACGGGGAGAGAGGTAAATGGGCCAGGTGGGCTGTGGTCGGGGCACTGTGCACTTAGGCCCAGTGCACAGTGCCTCGTTTTATTTTTCTATTTTCTGTTTTGCTTTTTCTTTATTTCTTTTCTGTTTTGAAATAGTTAGGCCACTTGTGCTCTTTTATAAAATGTGGTACTTGGCCCAAATATTACAATGCAATATTACCTTTCACCAAAAATTGGTTTGGGCAAATTTGGATTTCTTTTGGATTTGATATGATTATAAATGATTTAAATAATGCTGTTTTGGTGCTGTTTCATGTGGTTTGAGTCATTTAACTAACTCCATCATCATTGTTTATATTTTTATGAGTGCTTCTGGAATAGTTGCTATTTAGTGAACATTTTTCCCATAGTGTTTGAGCAAATTTATTTTGCACTTTTGAATTTGAGTTAACTTTCAGAATAGAATTTGAATTGAATAATTAACCAAAGTGATTAAGCACTGCAAATAGGAGTAACTTGGCATTATTAGCAGTTGATCACAGTGGCTATTACACAGGGGTGTTACAAATTCTCCTCCTCTAAAAGAAATTCTCGTCCCGAGAATGTAGGAGGTAGAAGGAAAGAGGTCGGGATATTCTTCCCGAAGATGATCCTCGCATTCCCAAGTGGCTTCATCTCCAGTTTGATTCGACCACTGCACTTTCAGGAACTTGGTCGTCTTCTGACTAGTTCGACGTTCAGCTTCATAAAGGATGCGGATCGGATGCTCCTTATAAGATAAGTCATCTTGCAATTCAAGCATCTCGTGACCCACTGCGCGGTGCGGAGATTCCTTGAAGCATTTATGGAGCTGCGACACAAGGAAGACGTTGTGGATATGAGATAATTGCAGTGGCAACTCCAATTTATATGCCACATGTCCATGTCTAGCCACGATGCGGAAAGGACCAATATAGCGAGGAGCTAGCTTGCCCTTGATTCCAAAATGACAAGTGCCCTTCATAGGTGTGACATGAAGATAAGCTTGATCACCTGGTTGATAAGTCAGACCCCATCGTTTGCGATCATAATTACTCTTCTGGCGGTCCTGAGCCGCCTTGAGATTTTCTCAGACAATTCTGACTTGTTCTTCAGCGTGTTGAATAATGTCCGGTCCCACGAGAGGTCGTTCCCCAGTTTCTGACCAATTCAGAGGGGTTTGACACTTACGCCATAAAGCACTTCGAAGGGGGCCATTTTCAAGCTGGCTTGATAACTATTGTTGTAAGAGAATTCGGCAAACAGAAGAGATTCTTTCCACTTCTTACCGAATGATATAACACAAGCCCGAAGCATATCTTCAAGTACTTGATTCACTCGCTCGACTTGGCCTTGGGACTGAGGATGATAAGCTGAACTCCAGGTAATGTGAGTCCCCATAGCTTCTTGGAAACTTTCCCAGAACTTGGACGTGAAAAGACCGCCACGGTCCGAACTGATCTCCTTCGGAATACCATGGAGTGAAACGATTCTGGAGATATACAGCTCTGCTAACTGGCTAGCGGTGATAGTCTCCTTGACAGGCAGAAAATGAGCAACCTTGGAAAGTTGGTCGATGACGACAAGAATAGCATCGTGACCTTTTTGAGACTTGGGAAGACCAGTAATGAAATCCATTTGCACTTTATCCCACTTCCACAAAGGAATAGGGAGTGGTTGAAGAATTCCAGCAGGCTTCTGATGTTCTGCTTTCACGCAACGACATATGTCACATTCAGCAACATATCGAGCTATGTCCTGCTTCATTCTAGACCACCAGTACCTTTGTCGATGATCGCGATACATCTTGGTGCTACCCGGATGGATAGACAGCGGTGTATCATGAGCCTCCTTCATGACCTTGTCAGTCATAAGCTCGAAGCGAGGTACTACAATGCGGTCTCGGAAATATAAAGTTCCATCTTCAGCAACCGAGAAATCCCTCTACTTCTCAAGGTGAAGATCTTCCTTCATCAAGTCAATTTCAGCATCTTTGGCTTGCGCTTCCTTAACAGCTTTCTCAAGGTCTGGCTGTACCACAAGGTTATTAAGAGAACCCTGGGGAACAATTCGCAGATTCAGCTGACTCAGTTCTGCATAAAGATGAGGTTGAGCTCGCCTAACCATGAGGTTGTTGCCATAGGACTTGCGGCTTAAGGCATCAGCCATCACGTTAGCCTTGCCAGGGGTATATGAAATACCACAGTCATAGTCCGTAATTGTTTCCAACCATCGCTGTTGACGAAGATTAAGATCCGGTTGAGTGAACAAGTATTTCAGATTCTGATGATCGGTATAAATCTCACACCGATTACCAAGAAGGTAATGTCGCCATAACTTTAATGCATAGATCACTGCAGCCAGTTCAAGATCATGCACTGGATAGTTTTCTTCATGAGGACGCAATTGATGCGAAGCATACACAATTACTCTTCGTTCTTGCATTAGGACACAGCCTAATCCCTGATGAGAGGCGTCACAATATATGACAAAGTCCTTATGAGAATCAGGAGGGGCAAGCACTGGAGCAGAAGTAAGCTTGTCCTTGAGGGTCTGGAAACTCTCCTGACATTTGTCTGTCCACTCAAACTTAACGCCTTTGTGAAGCAGATTAGTCAGGGGCTTGGCAATCTTGGAAAAGTTCTCGACGAAACAGCGGCAATAACTGGCTAGACCGAGAAAACTTCTGACTTGCTTGGCATTCTTCGGAGGAGTCCAGTCAAGAATAGCCTAAACACGCTCCGGGTTAATGGCGATACCGTCCTTGGAAATCACATGTCCAAGGTAGGTCACTTAAGAAAGCTAGAATTCACATTTGGAGTACTTGGCATACAACTTGTGCTCTCGAAGCCTCTCCAGAACAAGGTGAAGATGTTCGGCATGTTCTTCCTTATTCTTCGAATATACTAGGATATCATCCAGATATACCACGACAAACTTGTCGAGGTAATCCATGAATATATAATTCATCAGACGGGAGAAAGTAGCTGGAGCATTCGTTAGGCCAAACGACATGACAATGTACTCATAGGAGCCATAACGGGTAACGAAGGCGGTCTTCGGAATATCCTCTTCACGGACACGGATCTGGTGATAACACAACCTCAAGTCGAGTTTAGAGAACACCGAAGATCCAGCAAGTTGATCATATAAATCATTGATCCGTGGAAGCGGATATTTATTCTGAATGGTTGCCTGGTTGATAGGACGGTAATCTTGGACCAACCTATTCGTACCATCTTTCTTCTTGACAAAGAGAGACGGTGCTCCCCAGGCAGAGGAACTAGGACGGATGAAGCCCTACTTAAGTGATTTATCGATCTCTTCCTTAGGCTCAATAAGGTGGTGCGGTGGCATCTTGTAAGGACGCTTAGCGAGAGGAGTGGTGCCAGGCTTCAAGTCGATGACGAACTCGACAGCTCTAGCAGGGGGTATTCCTGGAAGTTCTTCTGGAAAGACATCCTGGAAGTCGCACACAACTGGAATGTTTTCGATCCCCTCAAGCGGAGAAGCGTTCAACGCATTCAAGGCATAAATCTGAGCCTCGGTGTTCTGAGTGATATGAGCTCGGTAATTCACTAACTCATCTGATGGATGAAGGAGGTGTACCACTTTACTGGCACAATTAATTGAGGCATAGTGAGCCTTCAACCAATCCATTCCCAGAATGAGATCAATCGAGGAAGACTTGAGTATAATGGGAGAAGCACAGAACTTTAACCCTTCAATCTCAATGATGACATCGGGGCTGAATAAGGAGGCTCGTCATTGACCCGCGGGAGTGTTTACCGCTAGTGGATGTTGCAAGTTTTCATATTTAATGCCATGCATGAATGCAAATTCTTCCGACATGAATGAATGCGATGCTCCTGAATCAAATAAAACAGATGCTGGTATTGAATTAACGAGAAGTGTACCCATCACAGTTTCAAGTTGATCCTGAGTTTCAGCCATGTTGACGTGGTAGTTCTGCCCATGACCATAAGAAGGTCTGGCATTGTTGTTGCACTGCTGAGGAATACCACGACCAATACCACGGCCAGCAGAAGGAAGAGCTAGTTGATTCTGATTCTGAGAACAATCTCTGGCACGGTGACTTGGCTGGCCACACTTGAAGCAGAGTCCACTATCAGGACGTGGTGCGGGAGCTCGAGGTGGTGGAGCTCGAAGAGGCTGCCTCGGTGGCGGAGGAGGCAGACAAGGTGCGGCATATGCAGGCCTGTACATTGGAGCTGCTGGACGGTACATGCTCTGTGGAATCCATATGCGGCGCTTCTGGGAAGACGAGCCCGAAGATGAGCCCGCTTCACGAGTGCGTCTGGTCGCTTCCTTGTGTTTCTTCAGACCAGTCTCGACCATGATAGCCTTGTTCACCAAGGTGGCAAAGTTAGGAAAATCTTGGACGAGCAGGGCTAGCTGAATGTCATGGTGCAGCCCTTCATGAAACTTCTCTTGCCTGCGGGCATCAGTGGGAATATCTTCTTCAGCGTAGCGAGACAAGTCAAGGAACTCTCGCTGATAGACTTCTACAGACTTGTTGCCTTGAACGAGGCTACAGAACTCAGCCTTCTTGCGTGCTATAACTGCTTGAGGAATATAGCGAGCGCGAAAAGCAGTCTTGAACTCCACCCAGGTAACGACAGTTCCAGGAGGTAGGGTCTGTCAGTGAGTGGCCCACCATTGTGCTGCGGGTCCTTTCAGGAAGTATGTCGCGAAGGTGACATAGTTGGCAGGGGCGACATCAGCTGATTCCATCTCATAGAAGATGTCACGCAGCCAGTCATCGGCATCCAGCGGATTAACTGTGTTGCGGAAGAACGACGGGTTGAGTCGCACAAACTCTGGCAGTGTGATTGAAGGTGGCTGCTGGTCGGCATTGGGACGAGGGAACTGTTGCATAATCCCCGTCATGAACTGACGATTGAGTTCAAACTGTTGCATCATCGCTGCCATGTAGTCAGGTGGTGGCGGCGGTGGTGGATTGTTATCACCCATCCTGCTAAATTCAACAGGGTAGTTTAGAAGAAACCACTGCGAGTGTTTAGCAACAAGCATGATGTAACACGACGGAATTTAAGTAGTACAACAGATGCTTAATAGTAGTCATTAAGTCATATAGATCCATATAGAGTTGGTTACATTCGGGCAGCATAACAGCGCAATTTCGAAAGCTAGACATGCTAGGCGGCGTGCAGGCACGCGGTAAGGAAGTACACAACGAGACATAGCAAAGGCTACATCAACGTCGGAGAAAACCACTGAAACGGGGTAGCTGCAAGTGCGGACAACGGACGTTCGTCGCAGAAGGATCCTGCGCTCCATGTGCACTCTGATGCAGAACCTGGTCTCGAGCTGAAAGAAGAGGTCCACGTGCAGGCGTGTGACCTCCCATAGCAGGCCAATCGATCCCTGGTGGCATCTCGGTCCTGCGCAGGTAAAGGATATGCTCCGGATGTATCCCTGCATGAACAGCTGGTAGCAACTGCGTCATAGCCTCGTAGAGTCATACTCAAGTGGCGAACAACTCGACAACAAGAGCCCGAACAGTGCGATCCAGAGCCTGAGTACACTGAATCAGAACTCGCGGATCGTAGTGACGAGGCTCGTACGGGGCACTGATAGCCGTGTAGTATCCAATAGCATCTCCAGCAGGGGCATACGGAATGTATCGAAACTCAGATGCATCCAAGCTGGCGTTGTGCTCTCCTCGGAGATGTGCGACAGCAGAGTAGGCGGCATCATGGACTGCCATCTCAATCGTCACGCCGATACCGTGGAAAAGGTACAGCTCAGTGTCTGAGTTATCCTGCTGATCATAGATGCGAACATCAGCATAGTACTGCTCCTGGTTGAACTCGTGGTAAACCTCGTAGACCATGTACTCAGGGTACCAGCAGTAACCAGTCTGGTCAAGAGAGCGATCAGGACAGCTAGAAATTCAGGGACATCTCGAGCCCACGTGCGAAGCACAAGCTGCGTCGTAGGGCGCGGTGGAAATAGACGATCCATCTGAAACAGTGGAAGTTCAGAGTTGCCAGTCGACGACAAGAAGTATCACAGATCTCGAAGAGAAAGGTTAAACAAAACAATGGAAAGGAAAATGATTATCAGACTAATCAGATCAATGTCAGGGAAATCGCACAGAAATCCAGCTCTCCGGATGGATGGGATTTACGAGATCCTAAGTGTCGACGTTAGTAAATTTATTAAACCCGAATAGAAGAGTGATCAGAGTCCCAGAGTATAGGTCGAGGAGTAAAAGGTCCTAATACCACCCAATTGGCGACGTGGGCCCGTAAGCCACACAGCCCAGTTAGTAAAACAGTTTTCGACCACTAGACTCAACTTCAGCCAAGGAATTGGATAGGGGGATTCCTAGAGGCAGTTGGCTCTGATACCAACCTGTGACGACCCCGGCTTAATCATGCACTAACCATACACGCAAATGCACACGATCAAGCCTAAGGACTCACTTGAAGATATCACAACACAACTCTAAACATAAATAAAGTCATACAAGCTTTATATTACAAGCCAGGGCCTCGAGGGCTCGAATACGTAGCTCGATGGCATACAAGTGTCAGCAGAAGCATCAGATATCTGGGTACAGATATATTACAGAAATGAAGATAAGCCTTTAGGAAGGCGGGGCAAAATTAAATACTACGATCGAAAGGCGTAGGCCTCCTGCCTAGGACCCTCCGAATCCTACTCCTGGTCGTCAGTCGGCTCCTCGTAGTAGTACTCACCGGTAGGGTAGTAGTAGTAGCCGTAGTCGTCGACGGGGGCAGCTATCTCAGGGGCTCCATCATCTGGCGGCGACGTATGGATATGGGGAGAAAAAGAAAATAAAGCAAACGTGAGTACTCATCCGAAGTACTCAGCAAGCAAGGATCTACACTACATATGCAACATTTTCAAAGGAGGGCTGTATATGTGAACTGGGCTGAAGAAATGCCAGAATAGAGGGGAAAGCCTAGTCCTATCGAAGACTAGCATCTTCAATCATCTTCATCGGTCTTGCAGCATTAGAAGAGTGCAGTTTAACATAATGTCAAGTAGTAGTTGTATCATCAACCTGGCCCAGAGATCCTTCCTCGACTCCCTGCGAGAAAGCAATCCCAGAGCCATACTATCTAGCTATCATGTCAAGTCACCAGTTCTAGTTGTACCGATCGGGATACAACTCCGAGTGTCCGTTACCGTAGGACAGGCTATCGATAGATTAGTTCTTCCCTGCAGGGGTGCAATACACACTATTGGTTTGGATATTTGGTCCGAGGGGCCTCTGGCCTGATAGCACTAACCATCACGTGGGCATGGTATGGGCGTTCTGCGTCGTATACTTCAGCCGAAGCTTATTAGACGTCAGCAACTGAGCGGCACACGCTGGGTTGGACTGGTAGCGCAATCGCGCTTGTATTAAGGGGTTGCTAGGTCTGCTCACCGGCGGTGTACGCAACGTGCAGGAGCGTCCGGGGCGATGGCCCAAGACCCCTGGGGGCATAGGTTAGTCCGGCGTGCTGACCTCTCTGTTAAGTATTTGGTCAGGTTGCGGCGTATCGTTTGGCCGATGCCGGGCATGACCCAGGAAAGTGTGTCCGGCCGGAGTTAAGCGAGCATGGTGGGTAAGTTGGTGCACCCATGCAGGGAAGAACTAATCTATCGATAGCCTGTCCTACGGTAACGGACACTCGGAGTTTTTTCCCGATCGGTACAACTAGAACTGGTGACTTGAGATGATAACTGGATAGTATGGCTCTGGGATTGCTTTCTCGCAGGGAGTCGAGGAAGAATCTCTGGGAGAGGTTGATAACATTACTATGCTTTACATTATGATTATTCTGCACTCTTCTATTGCTGCAAGACCGATGAAGATACTTGAAGATGCTAGTCTTCGATAGGACTAGGCTTTCCCCTCTATCCTGGCATTTCTACAGCCCAGTCCACATATAGAGCCCTTCTTTGAAAATGTTGCATATGCAGTGTAGATCCTTGCTTGCTGAGTACTTCGGATGAGTACTCACGTTTGCTTTTCTTTCTTTTTCTCCCCTTATCCAATTGTCACAACCAGACGACGGAGCACCGGAGCCAGCTGCCTCCGTCGACGACTACGGCTACTACTACTACCCTCACGGCTAGTACTACTACGAGGAGCCGACCGACGACTAGGAGTAGGTTCGGAGGGTCCTAGGTAGGAGGCCTACACCTTTCGATCATAGTATTTTGTTTTGTCCCGCCTTTCTAAAGGCCTATCTGTAACTCTGTTATATCTGTACCCAGATATCTGATGCTTCCGCTGACACTTGTATGCCATCGAGCTATGTATTCGAGCCCTCCAGGCCCTGGCTTGTAATATAAAGCTTGTACAACTTTATTTATGTTTTAGAGTTGTGTTGTGATATCTTCAAGTGAGTCCTTAGGCTTGATCGTGTGCATTTGCATGTATGGTTAGTGCATGATTAAGCCGGGGTCGTCACAGGTTGGTATCAGGGCCGACTGCCTGTAGGAACCCCACCTTTCCATTTCCTTGGCCGAAGTTGAGTCTAGTCGTCCAAAACTGTTTTACTAACTTGGCTGTGTGGTTTACGGGCCCACGTCACCATTGGGTGGTATTAGGATCTTTTATTCCTTGTCTATACTCTGGGACTCTGGTCTCTCTTCTATTCGGGTTAAAGATTTTGCTAACTCTAACACTAGGTTCTCATAACCGCTTCCTCCTGAAGAGCCCCGCATGCCAGATGATCGCTTGGTTCATCAGAAGATTCTGAAGATACTTCTCGATGATTTCCGAGACCCTGTGCCCACTGCTTTGCAGTTCCTAACCAAAAAAAATTCCGATGGATAACTACTTACACTCGTCATTCATATATTCATTTCAGTTACTCTCGGTTCCCATCTGACATATCGAAATACTATCCGACATTTCGAGAATTCTCTGAACCGACTGCCTTGCAGTTCCTTTCTGCCTGAACACACCTACGAATAAATCCTCATACTTACCCGAGGTCCGTTCGTCCCCAGTTGTTCTTGTGATTCCCACAATACCTTGAAATACTATCTGATTTTCCGAAGATTCCTTTGCAGCCTATTGCTCTTGAAATTCTCGCTTGTCTGACCTATGGCTAATTCCATATGTCTAGTAATCCCCGTCAACATCCTATGCCATTACCATTTTGAATCCCTTGAATCAATATGCTGTGAATGTTCGCAATCATCAGTCGATTCCTAGAACTCGTCCTTCTGGCTCAGACGTCAATTTGGACATGAGTTGGTTCTCGGCTAATCAAGTTGCAATCGATTGTCCATCAAGTTCAATTCAACTTACTCATCCTTCGGTTACAGTGTCTACCACTGATTCCCCGATTTTGAAATCGTAAACCCTTCATATTTAAGTTGCGGCTTAATCAGATGATTCTATAATCCGATGCCTTTGCATTCTTTCTTTTTCTGGTTGAGTACTGTTACTCACATCAGATCCCTTGTGGACCGCCAAATCCCTGTTGAATTATACTCGACACTGTCCCTCGTATTCAATAACCTTGTGAGTTCTTCCCTGATACAAATACCTTCGGTAAATTGTATCATCTGCTTTGACTTTGACACTTTGCTTTCGCACTCGTATCCCTTGCTTTGGTTGATGGTTGTATGGATTCGTAAAATTGTCCCGAAGGGTTGTATCTATGCTTCTGCCATCTGCGAGAACCCAGAAACCTTTCCGGGTCACTCACTACTGGTGTTACGCCAGATAAATTTTTAACATTTCAACTTCATTAAAAGCGAGAAGTGAATGAAAGGTTATGCATTGAAGAAGTGGGAGTCGACCTTGAACCATTGTGTTCATGCCCATGGACCCGATGTAGAACTTGTCATGGAAGCTGCTCGTAAAAATAAATATTTCCTTGGTACAAGTTCATCTTGTATCTATGAATTGATCCTTTGCAATCGTGGTTCCGACCATATTTCCTCCTTGATTTCATTTCCCCGGATAAGTTAAAATACTTGTCCTATGCAGACCATTTCACCCGTCCAACCTCTACTCCGATTTACCTTCCGGTATTACCCCTAGTACTTGTTACTGGGAACTTTAATACCCCGTCACATCATTCCTAGCCTGATCGGCTATAATTTTATCGTGCCAACGTTTAACTGTGCTACCTGGTCCTTCTTCCTGGAGCAACTTCCGACGATGAGCGAAGCTTACGTCGATCTTCCTCATCTTATCATTTCACCTTGGACAACAAGCTTGAATTCGAGCTTGTGTCGCATCCGTGGTTCCAATAGCCTTTCGCTTCATCGTTCCTTTTTGCCTGATGTCGTCACTGCTCGATGCCATCTCCATAGAGCCACTCGACCAAATTTGTCGTGATCACCGTCAACACTTTGACTTCTGTTGAGGTGTCAATTGAAATTCATGGTGAGAAATACCATCCTTGTCCTTCGATAATTTGCGTTATCATCGACAATATCCTCGACTTCCTGCCAACACAGACTTGGTCGTGTTGGGTTATACTTTACGTTCTGTGATATTCTTGGAAATGTTCCTTCGTATCTCTTGTGATCTTCAGATCCAACCCCTACTTGAAACACCATATCAATGCTACCTCGAAGCATGATAGTGGTATTCCGAATATCAACAAGAACTTTGGGAGCATATTGCCAAATGTTTCTTGATCTATTATCCAAACACCGTTGTACGGATAACATCATGAATTCCCTTGCCACTTTATCTAAATGGTGATGTACTTGTTGTTCTGACATGTATATCATGCTCTACTATTCCTTGGGAAAAGATACACCCCTAATTCTTGTGTAAAAACACATTTTCCTTTCCATTGGTTTGTCTAACCTTTCTTGTGATCCATATGTTATAAGCAGAAATAATTCCCTGCTTATAAAACACCCCGGTGTACAACTTTGTCAGTGAGACCCTGTTACTATTGTTGATGACATTCCGGTAACCCCCGACGGACGAGAACTTTGCCTTTTGGTCTGCCTCTTTTAACGAGCAGGAAAATGGTTCTCTTCATCCCTCGCTCTTGGTACCGATGTAGTCACCGACATAACTGACAGACTATTCTCCGACATACCTTGTTGTCGTGACCGGTAAGATGTCACCGTTCTCCCTACTTTTGATCGACACCCCCCCCCCCACAGTTCCACAGGATCGGAACCTGACTCTCATGTACATCCTTGATTCCGAAGTATCATGTGCCCTTGATTTTGTGTGTTATCACAGGTCACCTTCCGAGAAATGATCTATTCCCGATGCTCTGAACCCCCTCCTCACGCTCTGTTCAGGTATCGATAGGATGTCCATTCGTCTGAAACTTCCTATTGTACCTTCATATTTTGCTCTCAATGTTTCTTAATTTTCAACTCGAGAGATACTTCTGCCGCGTTCCCTGAATTGTCCACCAGGTAATCGACCCTACAGGGGTCAGTTCTCCCGAAGTTACCCTTTACTTCCCCACTTAAATCTCGGGACGAGATTTCTTGTAGTGGAGGAGATTTGTAACATCCCCAGCCTCACACCACAGTGATCACCCTCTGATCATGCCAAGTCATCATTATTATGCCAGAAGAAAAACCATTAAGATATATTTCTACCTCAAGTTAAAAATTTAAAATTAAGTCAAATATTTATTTTACCAAAATTAAATAGTTCATAATTCTGCAAGTAATCCATAAGCCCTTATAAAATTGAAACCAACATTTTCTGAACTATAAAAATGCCCCTAGTCTATTTATACAGTACCAATTCAGCCATTTAATCACTTTCCTATTTATGAAAAATTCAAATGATTTCAAATCACTCCCAAACCTTTTGAGACAGTAAGGAATAATGCATAATAATTATAGAGACAAGTGGTACATTTTACAAAGCTATTTATGGAGCCAAGAGAAAATGTAAACCGAATCTATAAATATGAAATAGAAAACAAAACAGAAAATAGAGAAAAAGAAAAAGGGGCAAAGGCCTACTGTGCACTTGGGCCGTAAGTGCACAGTAGCCAGCCCAGCCCATCTCGCAGCTCATCCACTTCCTCTCTCCTCGTGTCGACGCCGGAGCCACCCCGATCGCCGATGCGCCGCGCGTCGCCCATCTGCGGCTCCCTCCGGCGGATAAAGACGGCCCTGAGCCTCCCCTCACCCCCTGGAACACTACCTCCCACCTCTTCCCCCTCGGCGCCGCTCTCTCTCTCTCTCTATTGCCCCCCAATCTCATCGAACGCCGCCGCCGCCGCGCTTCGATCGCCCGCGTAGCCAGAGCCGCTGCCGCGCCTCTCCGTCATGCCGGCGAGCTCCGTCGCGGCCTCCTCTTCCTCTTCATCAAGTCGCGCTGGCCGGAGCGCCCCCAACCCGACGCCATCACCGTTTTCCCCCTCGCCGGAAGCCGCCTCCGCCTCGCCGTCGATTCTGTCGACCCCGAGCTCCACTGCGCTCCCGAATACCCGAGGGCCTTCTTATGCCCGGAAGGTGAGCCACCGCCTCTCTCCATTTCCTCCCCGAGCTCTCTGGTTAGTCGCACGCGTCGCCGCACACCATTGCCGAGCAGAGCTCCGCCGCATCGCCCATTGCCGTCGTTGCCATCGCCGTTAGGGTCATCTGAGCTCGTCGCCGGGCTCAGTGCGCTGCGCAGCCGCGGCCTGCCTCTTTGCTACGCCCTAAAGCATGCTGCTTCGCCCGTTCCGCCGTTGCCGAAGTCCCCCCACCGCACGCGAGCTTGCCGTCGCCTGCACCGATCACCTCCACCCGTGAGATCGCCCGCGCTGGATGCGGCACTCGGTGCTCGTTCGAACGAGGCTGAGATCGGTCGTTTTGGTACACCGTAGAAGAATCCCGGCCTCACCGGAGTCGCGCCGCCGCGGACGGCATCGCCGGAGCGTTTTCGGCCGGCGTCCGACGTGGAAAGGTGTGGGGCCCGCTTTTACTCACTGACCTGTGGGCCACTGGCCGCGTTTGACCGGGTTGACCATGGTCAACGCGCGCGCACTGTTCATCAGCCACCGACGTGTGGGCCCGGATGATTAATTAACCAATAATGAATAATTAGTTAAAACCATTAATTATGTAACCCACTGATGGGCTGGGCCCACTGGCTAATTAACTCAGATTAGCTAAATTAAACTCTGTTAATTTCCTCTGAGGCTGATAGGTGAGTCCCACCTGGGTCTGTTTGACCAGTCAGCTGGTCAGCCGTCTGCTGATGCCAGCATGACCTCAGCCTGACATCATATTCCCTTATAGGCAATTTCTGTTAATTTCAAATAATTCCAGAAAATGTTTAAATCTTTGAAAAATCATATAAAATAAACCGTTGCTCGGATCGAAAAACTTTATACATGAAAGTTGCTCAGAACGACGAGACGAATCTGATCGTGTCGTCTGATTCCTTGTCGGAACCCCCTATATAGGAGAACTCGTAACTTTGAGCCCGATTCCGGTAGATGAATAGTGCATACATACCGGTTAATAAATCCCACATTAATTCTAAAATAGCTAAAATGACCTAGATGCATCTTTAGGCAACCCTGCACTGCATCCTAGGCATGGCATGCTTGTGTTGCATCGTTTGCTGTCTATTTACCTGTTTCTTCCCCCTCTTCTCTCTCGGTAGACCCCAACGTCGACGTAGCTCCCGAGGCCGACGCCGCTCAGGAGCCCGACGACACTGTTGACGACCTTGCCCTTGCCGCCGAGCAACCAGGCAAGCACCCCCTTTTTGAGCATACCGATATTGCCTATTCTCCTCTCTCTTATGCTTGCATTAGAATCTGCTGCTGTTACTGTATCCTATATCTGCTGCATAGCCTATTTATTGTAACCTGCTATTGTTACCTACCTGCTTACCCTAAACTGTTTAGTATAGGTTGGGTATAGACCAGCAGAGACCCCCTTGTCTCGACTGCCCCGCTGGATTATCAGAAGACCTGATCAACGGGATCGAAGACCAGGCCCCGGCACCGCACATCTCTTCCCCTTAGTTGCTCGACACTACTGGGTTACTATCGAGTGCCGAGGGTGATACCTCATCAGCACTTCTGATGATAACCTTGTAGCTTAGTTAATCGGTCGTGGTCAGCGAGGGTGATTCCTCCTACACCACCCCCGATAACGACACCGTCGTGCAACACCTCAAGTGTGGACCTCGAGGGTGATTCCTCCTTCGTTCACCTTGACAGATACATCGAGCGGGAACTCGTCGAGGGTGATTCCTCAAGGTTCCCCTTGGTGTTAGACACACGGTTACTTGGTTACTATGACTTTACACAGAAATATGTATTAAAGACGGGTCGGCCCTGAGGGGTACCCGCGCGAGCTTAATTATGAGTGATGTGGAATCGGGTGGACCTGGACGGTGCCCGAGAGCTGAACACGAGGCGTGCCCGGGCATTCCTATCCCTTGCCGCAAGTCCTCGAGACGGGGCGACGGAGTCACATCTTTCGTGAGTCTCTGCTCGTTACCACACTACCAACACACTAACGGTTTGGATATTTGATCCGAGGGGCCTCTGGCCTGATAGCACTAACCATCACGTAGCATGGTATGGGCATTCTGCGTCGTATACTTCAGCCGAAGCTTATTAGACGTCAGCAACTGAGCGGCACACGCTGGGTTGGACTGGTAACGCAACCGCGCTTGTATTAAGGGGTTGCTAGGTCTGCTCACCGGCGGTGTACGGAACATGCAGGAGCGTCCGGGGCGATGGCCCAAGACCCCTGGGGGCATAGGTTAGTCCGGCGTGCTGACCTCTCTGTTAAGTATTTGGTCGGGTTGCGGCGTATCGTTTGGCCGAGGCCGGGCATGACCGAGGATAGTGTGTTCGGCCGGAGTTAAGCGAGAGTGGTGGGTAAGTTGGTGCACCCCTGCAGGGAAGAACTAATCTATTGATAGCCTGTCCTACGGTAGCGGACACTCGGAGTTGTATCCCGATCGGTACAAATAGAACTGGTGACTTGAGATGATAACTGGATAGTATGGCTCTGGGATTGCTTTCTTGCAGGGAGTCGAGGAAGAATCTCTGGGTGAGGTTGATAACATTACTATACTTTACATTATGATTATTCTGCACTCTTCTATTGCTGCAAGACCGATGAAGATACTTGAAGATGCTAGTCTTCGATAGGACTAGGCTTTCCCCTCTATCCTGGCATTTCTGCAGCCCAGTCCACATATACAGCTCTCCTTTGAAAATGTTGCATATGTAGTGTAGATCCTTGCTTGCTGAGTACTTCGGATGAGTACTCACGTTTGCTTTTCTTTCTTTTTCTCCTCTTATCCAATTGTCGCAACTAGACGACGGAGCACCGGAGCCAGCTGCCCCCGTCTAGGACTACGGCTACTACTACTACCCTCACGGCGAGTACTACTACGAGGAGCCGACCGACGACCAGGAGTAGGTTCGGAGGGTCCTAGGCAGGATGCCTATGCCTTTCGATCATAGTATTTTGTTTTGCCCCGCCTTTCTAAAGGCCTATCTGTAACTATGTTATATCTGTACCCAGATATCTGATGCTTCCGCTGACACTTGTATGCCATCGAGCTATGTACTCGAGCCCTCGAGGCCCTGGCTTGTAATATAAAGCTTGTACGACTTTATTTATGTTTTAGAGTTGTGTTGTGATATCTTCAAGTGAGTCCTTAGGCTTGAGCGTGTGCATTTGCGTGTATGGTTAGTGCACGATTAAGCCGGGGTCGTCACAGAGGGCAGCAGGAGGAGGGAGGAGAGAGAGAGGAGGGAGGACGACAGCGATAGGAGAGAGGAGGAGGAGGAGGAGGAGGAGGAGGGAGGAGGGTGTCGGGAGGAGGGATGGAGGGAGGGAGAGGGAGGATATATATACCTCGGTGGAGGAGGAGCGGGGGCGGCGACGACAATGACGTACTGCGAGGAGAGTGTGGAGAGTGATTGAGGTAGTAAACGAACGGCTGGGTAGGAGAGGATAGGAGGGGCTTAGTAGCAGCACGGGGCAAGAGGCCCACACTACAGCTAAGCCCAATACCTGTAACGCGGGTGGACGACCATACGTTGCTGTTATGTTGGGCCCAATAGCCGGCCTCGTGTATCCATAATAGCAGCATGAGTCATATAACCCACACTACTGCTATCTGCTTAGTTGTGGCGTGGGTCATAAACCCAACGCTGTTATTGTGGCCTGCCTCGGGAGGTACCATGTGGCCCACTTAGTAGTAAGCTGCGCTGCTACTATGTGTTAAACATATTAGGGTTTGGAACAATGCTCAATACCCTTGGTGGGTACGGCTGTCATATATTTATAAGAGGGAACCGTACAAATACAGGTTATGTTACAACACGTATATATGCTATATACTTAGTCTAACACCCTCCCTCAATCTTAACTATGTCCTGAAACACTCAGAAGATTAAGATTGCGTCGACATACCTCAAAAGAAGGCAAGGGCAAGGGTTTAGTGAAAATATCAGCAAGTTGATCCTTAGAAGAAACAAACTTGATCTGAAGAAGCTTCTGAGCAACACGTTCCCTCACAAAGTGATAGTCAACTTCGATGTGCTTCGTTCGGGCATGAAATACTGGATTGGATGAAAGATATGTGGCACCAATGTTATCACACCAAAGGACAGGCGGCTGAGTCTGAGAGACCTTCAACTCCCGAAGCAATGATTGCACCCACTTGATCTCAGCTGTGGCATTAGCAACTGCTTTGTACTCAGCTTCAGTACTACTCCGAGACACTGTAGCTTGCTTGCGAGCTTGCCAGGCGATCAAGTTAGGTCCAAAGAACACAGCATGTCCCCCCATGGATCGCCGATCATCAGGACTACCAGCCCAATCGGCATCAGAAAATGCTGAGATCAAGCCAGAAGATGCAGGCTGAAGATGAAGGCCATATGAACCAGTGTGACGAACATAGCGCAAGATGCGCTTAACGGCCGACCAGTGAGAGTCACGCGGTGCATGAAGGTACTGGCACACACGGTTAACAGCAAATGATATGTCTGGTCGAGTAATGAGCAAGTACTGCATCCCACCAACAATGCTGCGGTACTCAGTGGCATCCGCAGAAGAGAGCAAGTCACCATCAAAAGCTGTCAGTTTGTCTGTGGCAGACATGGGAGTCATAGCAGCCTTACACTGCAACATACCGGCACGGCGTAAGAGATCCTGAGAGTACTTCTTCTGAGTAAGAGTCAAGCCACCATCAGAACGAAGTACCTCCAGACCCAAAAAATAATGCAGTCTCCCAAGATCCTTAACAGCAAACTCAGCACCAAGAGAGGACACAAGCCGATCCGTAGCAGCAGCGGACGAACTGACAAGTATGATATCATCAACATAGACCAGAATGTACATAGTCACCTCAGGTCGCTGAAGAATAAACAGTGACGTGTCTGCTGTAGAAGGCACAAACCCATGCGCACGAAGAGCAGCGCCAAGATGTGCATGCCACGCACGAGGGGCCTGCTTCAGACCATAGAGAGCCTTGACAAGGTGACATAAGTGATGTGGCTGAGCAGGATCAACAAAACCTGGTGCCTGACACATGTAAACCTCTTCTTCCAGAACTCCGTGAAGAAAGGCATTCTGAACGTCAAGTTGTCGAAGCGACCATCCTCGAGTAACAGCCAAGGAAAGAAGAACACGAATCGTAGTTGGTTTAATAACAGGACTGAATGTGTCTTCATAATCAATGCCATACCATTGTTTGAATCCCTTGGCAACCAGGCGTGCCTTGTACCTCTCAATGGAGCCATCAGCATGTTTCTTCACCTTGAAAACCCATTTAGAATCAATGACATTGACACTAGATGGAGGTGGAACCAGACGCCAAGTGTTGTTTCTTTGAAGAGCATGGATCTCCTGCTCCATAGCAGCACGCCAATGAGGAATGCCAAGCGCTGCCTGGAAATGTCGTGGTTCAGTCGTAGGATCGGCTTCAGCATGAGCCACACAGGCCGCAAGCCATGCGACAGTGCCGTCAGTGCGCTTCTTCGGTTGGAAGATGCCACTCTTGCTGTGAGTATGAGGACGCAGGACGGCCGACGGAGGTGGCGGTGGAGCAGCCACCACACGGGAGCCACTGTCCATCAGCGACGAGGAAGACACGCCTTCAGGCGAGTCAGTGATCGCAGCCGGTGAGGCAGTCACTGTCGTATCCGAGCCTGGAGTAGTTGGCGAAGACAGGCCAGGCATGGTTGGTGACGACGGGCCAGGCAACGAGGACGGACCCGAGGCACCAGCCGGTGAGGCCGCCGGCCCAAGTGACAGGGCCGCGGGGTCAGCCGACCCGGACGACCGCGCAGACGCCAGCCCAGGCGATGTGGGCGTCGCGGGGTCTGTCGCTACGGGGGTCGTCAGCTCAGGCGACCGCAAGGCCGCTAGACCAGGCGACGTGGGCGCTCCATCGAGGCCACGTGCATGGGGCATGCACGTACGATCAGTGTCGGGGTAGGCAGCCGACGTAGCAACGGGGTCAGCCGGCGCGGCGACAGCTGGCACAGTCGAGGCCACATCAGCATCATCATCAAGAAGCTCAAGTCGAGCACCTCGTCCAGTCCCTGCACCATGGTTAGGCAACAACAGAGGAGAGTATGCAGCATCTACAAATTGATCAGGCAAAACTGGAAAAGAGTGAAACTCGGTGACGGGAGTATCGGTGGTTGATGTGAGCGTGGAAAAAGGGAAGACAGTCTCATCGAACACAACATCACGAGAAATGTAAACACGATTTGTTGGAAGGTGGAGACACTTGTAACCTTTGTGGAGTGGACTGTACCCAAGGAACACACATTTTTTGGATCGATACTCAAGTTTATGCTTATTGTACGGACGAAGATGCGGCCAACACGCACAACCGAACACTTTAAGGAAGGAGTAGTCTGGAGTTTCATGAAGCAACACTTCTAGAGGAGACTTCATGTGAAGAAGTCGTGTGGGAATCCTGTTTATCAAAAAACAAGCAATAACAAAGGCATCACTCCAGAACCGAAACGGGACAGAGGCATGTGCAAGAAGTGTTAGACCAGTTTCAACTATATGACGGTGCTTGCGCTCAGCTGCACCGTTCTGCTGATGTGTATGCGGACAGGACACATGGTGAGAGATGCCAAGCTTCTGAAAGAAGGTGTTAAGATTACGGTATTCACCCCCCCCCCCAGTCGGACTGAACATGAATGATCTTGTGCTTAAGCAACCGCTCAACATGTGCTTGAAATTGCATAAAAACATGAAACACATCAGATTTGCGCTTAATGAGATAAATCCAAGTAAAGCGACTGAAAGCATCGATGAAACTGACATAATAGTTGTGACCACTGACAGAAGTTTGGGCATAGCCCCACACATCCGAAAACACAAGTTCGAGAGGAGCTTTAACAACACGACTCGATACAGAAAAAGGCAACTGATGACTCTTGCCTTGTTGACAGGCATCACACACTAGAAACTCCTTATTACTAGACTCAACGGGAAGACGATGACGATGCAGCACATGGCGCACAATGGGAGTGGCAGGATGGCCAAGGCGAGAATGCCACTGTGACGACGACACCCGAACACCACTGAAAACTTGAGATACTCGTGGCACATCAAGCGCTCGTGGTACATCAAGCGCATATAAGCCGTCGCGAGCTCGACCACTAAGTAGAACGGCCCTCGTGTCCCGGTCCTTAACAATAAAATGGAAAGGGTGAAACTCAACAAACACATTGTTGTCATAAGTCAATTTAGGAACCGAGAGTAAATTACGTGTGACTGAAGGAACACGAAGGACATCAAGGAGACGCAAAGTTTTAGTGGTACGCGAAAGAAGAGATGCCTGACCAACATGTGAGATGGGCATACCTGATCCATTGGCAGTGCGGACCTGATCATGACCGGTGTAGGGCTGGCGAGTAGCCAACTTGTCAAGCTGGCTCGTCAGGTGATCCGTTGCGCCTGTGTCCATGTACCAGGCAGGATCCACAGAATATGAAGGAGTGAACCCAGGCTCCTATGTGGCGAGAGTAGCTTGCTTCTCGTTACCCTTCCCATTGTTCCCAATGCCAAGGAAGTCACGTTTAAACCGACGATGTCACCGAGACGCCAAGTGTCCCTCAATGCCGCAAAGCTGACACTCCACCCCACCGCCACACGCCTCGCAGTGGAGCCGCTTGCGCCCGGCCGTTGGAGGAGCTGAAGCGGGCGGACGAGGCTAGTTGCCCGAGGACGGAGGCGGTTTCTGCTTAGCACCACGGGCACCCCCGCGGAGAGCAGCGTTCGCAGACGGGCCCTCCGTGTAGACTCCAACGGAACGGCGAGCTGTTGGAAATATGCCCTAGAGGCAATAATAAATTGGTTATTATTATATTTCCTTGTTCATGATAATTGTTTATTATCCATGCTAGAATTGTATTGATAGGAAACTCAGATACATGTGTGGATACATAGACAACACCATGTCCCTAGTGAGCCTCTAGTTGACTGGCTCGTTGATCAATAGATGGTTACGGTTTCCTGACCATGGACATTGGATGTCATTGATAACGGGATCACATCATTAGGAGAATGATGTGATGGACAAGACCCAATCCTAAGCCTAGCACAAGATCGTGTAGTTCGTATGCTAAAGCTTTTCTAATGTCAAGTATCTTTTCCTTAGACCATGAGATTGTGCAACTCCCGGATACCGTAGGAATGCTTTGGGTGTACCAAACGTCACAACGTAACTGGGTGGCTATAAAGGTGCACTACGGGTATCTCCGAAAGTGTCTGTTGGGTTGGCACGAATCGAGACTGGGATTTGTCACTCCGTGTGATGGAGAGGTATCTCTGGGCCCACTCGGTAGGACATCATCATAATGTGCACAATGTGATCAAGGAGTTGATCACGGGATGATGTGTTACGGAACGAGTAAAGAGACTTGCCAGTAACGAGATTGAACAAGGTATCGGGATACCGACGATCGAATCTCGGGCAAGTACTATACCGGTAGACAAAGGGAATTGTATACGGGATTGATTGAATCCTTGACATCGTGGTTCATCCGACGAGATCATCGTGGAACATGTGGGAGCCAACATGGGTATCCAGATCCCGCTGTTGGTTATTGGCCAGAGAGATGTCTCGGTCATGTCTACATGTTTCCCGAGCCCGTAGGGTCTACACACTTAAGGTTCGATGACGCTAGGGTTATAGGGAAAGTATGTACGCGGTTACCGAATGTTGTTCGGAGCCCCGGATGAGATCCCGGACGTCACGAGGAGTTCCGGAATGGTCCGGAGGTAAAGATTGATATATAGGAAGTGAGGATTTGGCCACCGGAAGTGTTCCGGGCATCACCGGTAGTGTACCGGGACCACCGGAAGGGTCCGGGGGTCCACCGGGAGGGGCCACCAGCCCCGGAGGCTTGCGTGGGCCAATAGTGGGAAGGGACCAGCCCCTAGGTGGGCTGGGGCGCCTCCCACCAAGGGCCAAGGCGCCTCTAAGAGGAGGAGGGGGCAAACCCTAGGGCAGATGGGCCCTAAGGCCCACCCTGGTGCGCCTCCCCTCTCTCCCCCCTTTTGGCCACCACCCAGATGGGATCTGGGGGCTGCCGCCACCCCTAGGGAGGGAACCCTAGGTGGGGGCGCAGCCCCTCCCCTCCCCCTATATATACTTGAGGACTAGGGGCTGCCCAATACATGAATTGTTCTCTCCCTCGGTGCAGCCCTACCTCTCTCCCTCCTCGTCTCTCGTAGTGCTTGGCGAAGCCCTGCTGGAGTTCCGCGCTCCTCCACCACCACCACGCCGTCATACTGCTGCTGGACGGAGTCTTCCCCAACCTCTCCTTCTCCCCTTGCTGGATCAAGGCGTGGGAGACGTCACCGGGCTGCACGTGTGTTGAACGCGGAGACGCCGTTGTTCGGCGCTTAGATCGGAATCAACCGCGATCTGAATCGCTACGAGTACGACTCCTTCATCTGCGTTCTTGCAACGCTTCCGCTTAGCGATCTACAAGGGTATGTAGATGCACTCCCCTCTCCCTCGTTGCTAGATTACTCCATAGATTGATCTTGGTGATGCGTAGAAATTTTTTGATTTCTGCTACGATCCCCAACACGAGCAGCGAGCCGCTGTTCCGTGCTGAGGAGGCGAGCGTAGAGGTCACGAGGCGGCATCGGCGTGTCTCGTCCGTTGATGTTTTCAACAAGAGAGTCATAGTCCTCATCAAGGCCATTGAGAATAAATGAAGTGAACTCCTCGTCACGGAGAGGCTTCCCAATTGAGGACAGTGTGTCAGCCAAGCTTTTGACTTTGTTGAAGAAGGCTGTAACGGAGAGATCATTCTTCTTGACCTCACCGAGCTGATTACGAATGGCAGACGAACGTGCCAGCGACTGCGAGGAGAAGCTGGAGTCGAGGGTAGCCCATGCATCTCGCGACGTCGCGGCAAAAACCACCATGCCGGCCACGGACGGCGTGAGCGAAGACTGAATAGCCCCGAGGATGGCTTGATCCTGCGCTACCCACCGACGGTGAGCAGGGTTGGGGACCATAACAGAGCCACCAAGGGACGAAGGGACCGGAACCACGGCCGGAGGACACGGCAGTGTGCCATCAACATATCCCTCAAGGTAGTGGCTACGCATCAGCGGCAACACTTGAGCACGCCATAGGAGATAGTTATCAGCAGAGAGCTTCACAGTCACCAGGTGAGCGAAGTGAAACGGCCCTGGTTCGGCTGCTGGCGTTGAGAGCTGCGGATCAGGTGTCGGGACGGCGCTGTACGAGACCAGGGTATCGGCCGGCGGCGGCATACGGGATTGTTGGTGATGATCGTACGAGGCCAGGGCATCGGCCGACGGGGGCACACCATACGGGAGTGCGAGGGGCGCGGTATATGATGCAGGAGCGGCGGCGTAGTTCCCACCATATGGCACGTAGGAAGCCGTCGACGGGGCGACGTATGGTGCGGGGTACGGGCCGCCATAAGGCACCTGCACGGGAGCGCCATAGGGCCCCGAGGCAGGCGGCACGTCAGGGAACCGGGACGGGGCAGGGTGATTGGCGTAGAGCGCCTGCGCGGGGGCGCCGTAGGAGGGCGGCGGCGGAGGCGCGCCATGCAACGGGATCGGGGCACCGGGCGAGATCGAGGCGCCGTCCGTGATCGGTTGCGGGACGGGCGATCGAGGCGGCCCTGGAGGGCGCGACCCAGATGCAGCAGATCGGGCCCAGGCGAGCGGAGGTGACGCCAGGAACGGCGACTCCATCGCCAGGGTAGCGGGAGGCGGCGCGGCGGCGGGGACCGACGCGGCGGCAGCAGAGGAGGCGGAAGCGCGGCGCGGATCGAACGCGTCGTCTGATACCATGTTAAACATATTAGGGTTTGGAACAATGCTCAATACCCTTGGTGGGTACGGCTGTCATATATTTATAAGAGGGAACCGTACAAATACAGGTTATGTTACAACACGTATATATGCTATATACTTAGTCTAACACTATGATGTACCTATAGCGCGGTGTCTGGACCTGCGCTACTACTAATTAACAGCAGCGAGGTGACCCTAAGTATTAAGCAGCTGTCTATATGGTTTTTCCTAGTAGTTTATTGTGTACTGAGCTTGGCTGCTAGAAAAAAATGGAAATTGTTTTTGCAACATGTGTATAATGTAATTTTTTATGATCCTCACAATTGAGAAAACATAAGTTCTTTAGTAACCACAGAAGGACATAAATAAAGAATTCAAATCAAGAACCAACTGAAGAATTGTATATGTTCTGGCCCTATAAATTATATTGCAAACTATTGTATGTTTGGAAGTTTAATCTTTCATTCTTGAAAAAGGATGCTCACACACGAAATCGAATTTTAAAACATCCATATGTTTGTGAAAATAGCTAACCTATGCAACAGCCCGGGTTGACGACAAATGAACAAAGGACAGCTATTGACCCACATTTGTGCTTCCCATTGCAGCGAGTCGTAGCAATTTTCTTTACGTATGTTAAGTATTTTTCCAATGAAAAACAACCACAATAGAAATCTTAAAATTTTCAAGATGTACTAAAATTATAAAAATGCTCATGTAAATTTAGAATATACACCAATTGTAATAAATATTCTCAAATTTCAATCTATTTTTGAATTTTTAAAAATCTCCTTGTTTTCAGAAAATGTTCTTGATTTAAAAAAAATATTTGTGTATTTTTGAAAGAAATAGACTTTCAAAAAATACTCATAAATATATTCTCAAATTAAAAAGTTATAATTTTTTGAAAATTTTCCTAAATTCCAAAAAGAAACCAAAAGAATAAACATGGAAAATAAAAACTTCAAAAAGGAAAACCGAAAAATGAAAAACTGAAGAAGAGAAGAATGGTTCACCCGAACAGAAAGGAAACCCGCATCGAACCCGTAGCCCCTTTGTGAAAAATGGTTCACCCGGTTGAAATTTTATGGGGGGACATAAATCATTAGATTAATCCTAAGAGCAAAATTGAATGGAGGCGTCTTGTGTTTACTAGTAATTAATTAAGTAGTAATAGATCAAAGAAAGTGATACTTCTGCTTTTTTCTGTTTGCTAAACGTATGGAGACATTGTACGGCATTGGTTTACGTTACACAGCAGTGAGTAGTCATTTCCAGGTGGGTCTGATTCGTCAGCGTACCTATGTGTTAGCTAACCGTGTCGGAAAATCCTTAGGCCTTAGCCGAGTTGTTGCACCGATGGACGGACGCGGTTAAGCAAAAGAACACAGTCCGGTCGTCTTTGAATGTTAGTACAAGCTAGCTAGGTGTGTCACTTTCGATCAGAAAACATTGGACAATGTACGAAAGCGAAATATTGCACGTCGAGGGCTATTTGAAAACGCGTACATAGGTGTTGCACTGTTGCCTACTAGCTAAGGAAGGTGGCGCGTTTGCTTCCGTGCACCAACGCTATTGCACTATATAAGGACACGCACGGCCCTAAGGCCAAAAGCACGTCACAACTCATAAAAACAACACAGATCATATATACAGCCGGCCCGTCGATCTGTTCACTACATCGCCTTCATCCACTACTGCTATCTTTGAAAGCGAATTCGTTGGTAATGGGGCGCCACAATAGCAACGGCGGCAAAGCCGAGACGGCCGCTGACAGCGATCACAAGGAGGAGAAGCACCACAAGCACATGGAGCAGCTCGCCCAGCTCGGCGCCGTCGCTGCCGGAGCATACGCGCTGGTATGTCTATATCCCTGGCATTACTATTCCCTTGCTATCACAATCTTTCAGTCTTAATTTGTAGCTCTACTTGGTTACTTAACGTCTGGAACATGTGTTGATACTCCAGCACGAGAAGCACAAGGCGAAGAAGGACCTCCAGAATGCCCGGTCACACAGGATCAAGGAGGAGATCGCAGCCACCGTCGCCGTGGGCAGCGCCGGCTTCGCCTTCCACGAGCACCACAAGAAGAAAGACGCCAAGAAGCACGGCCATCACTACTGAGATAGGAACTGATCGATCATATGCTATCTATAGGCTGCATTACTCTAGCTACTTATGCGGCCGTTCCATTCATTTTTTGTTATCTTGTTCGACGGTGTGTTATGTTGTTCTTAATTATGTATTACGCCAGTTTTGTTATATATATACATTCAGTTTTAACTACTTGGAAAAAGAAAAAGAAAACTACTACATAGAAACTGCTGTCATACCCCGTTTTTTCGGGCACCACATTTACATAATCTGTTGGGGCAACATCGGCCGTGGTGCCTAAAAACCTTCTCTCTCCTACCCTTTATTTTTGAGGGATTTCTCCCTCCAACCCTAAAACATTTCCCTTTTTTTTTGCGAGAAAACTTTTGATCTATTCATCTTCAATCATGACAGTACAACGAACATCAGAAATTTAAAAATTTACATCCAGATTCGTAGACCACCCAGCGACGACTACAAGCATTTCATCATCGGTTGGAGAAACTCTAAGGAATTGGTGGAGCAAGATTTAAAAGGCGGAAATGAGGGAGACGACCATAATGGTAGAGGACCCCTATGATGGCATATTTCGTCTTTGGTGAGTCAGTTGGACTTCATGGTAGAGGCATGAGTTAGTGGTGCACAGATGTAACAAGGAAAAGTGATTTTCCATTCTTTCCTTGAGTTTTTTTCTTTCCAAATTTCATTGTAACGCAACACAAAACTTTTATCACCAATGTACATAGCAGCTCTCGACTCCTTTCCTTCTCCTACTCCCTCTTTTTTGAACAACACACAATTGAACCCCTCTTGGGTGCCCCCATCCCTGCCAATCATCGTGCCAAAATGCTAGCGGTGGTGTGCCAAAAACCACCTTGGTAGCATGAAGGTCCCACACCACTAGTATGATGTCACTGATAAAAATATATTGGTGTCGTGTGGGTCACCACGCCACCAATAACACATATAGTGGTGTGTGAGCCTCACATCGGCGATCCATGCCCAGATCACGGTGAGGGCCTGTGGTGCAGAGGCCCTGCGCCAACCCCTCGTTGATGTGTGCCAACCTCCAAGCTCTCCGGAGCGCTCGAAGGATGAAATGTATAAGGCAAGCTCTTCGGGCCTCTTGTGTGCACGTTTAGACGACTGCTGACGGAGTAGCACTACAACTCCGACTCGTAGAGGAGCACCGTCAGGCGGATGACTAATTGCAGGCGGAGCGCATCTGATGCTGCCATCACGATGATGGTGGAGATGGACCAATCGATAGTCGATGTCAACCATGCCGTGTATAAATCCCTGTGTACCCGCAGCGCCATCCTCACCACCTTTGCCGACGATGGCGACGCAGGACTTCACCGGGGGGTGGGGGCACTGACGAATCACAAAGGACTGTCTTGTACTCCGCGCCAGAGCTTCACGCAGAGAAGTTAGGCAGTCTTGTGTGCATGTGTCTGCCAATGGGCGCCGTCGGCGCCGTATGATAGCTGGTGATTACCTCGCCTTTTTCCAGACGACAGTTGCGACTGACAAGGGTGGGCCACAGCGTCGCCGTGGTGTTAAACTCCTCCATTTGATGGCATGCACGGCGAGGAGGGTGACGATGACATGTATCTGGGGTAGGGTAATAGCCCTGACCTAAACACCCTTCCCAAGGACATTACCTTAAAGTCAGGGATATTCAAAGGACAATACCATTCACTCGACCAGAAGCATTTCACTCGGAAAACCCAATTCCATTCGACCGGAGTGTACTCACTCGACCACATCAGAAATCACTCGGAAGACAGAAGATCTAAAGTCACTCAGAACGGCAACCGTCAGGCGCTCACTCCGTAGTCTTAATGCATTTATATGCCTTTATTGCTGGCGTTACCAGTAACGTCCTGTCTTTATGTACATTGAATCCTGTGTAACTGAGGGCTGGAGGGGTCTGGCAAACTCTATATAAGCCACCCCACTCCTCAGGCACAAGGGTTCGCACCCCCTGTAACTTCACGCACAATCCAACCGACCGAGCCCCCGGGCACCGAGACGTAGGGCTGTTACTTCCTCCGAGAAGGGCCTGAACTCGTAAATCTTGCGTGCACAACCTCACCGTAGCTAGAATCTTGCCTCCTCATACCTACCCTCTATTCTACTGTCAGACTTAGAACCACGACAGTTGGCGCCCACCGTGGGGCAGGTGTCTTAGCGACTTTCCGGTGAGGTTGCGATTTTTTCCGATTCCCATCATCATGGTTTCTGGTGGAGGTTCGGCTGAGGGCCGCGAGATCCGTCTCGGTGCACTTGTCTTCATCGCCGACGACTCCGCCTGGCTCCAGGAGGCCCCCCTCGACGTCGAGACACTCCCTGTCTGCGGGGCGACACACTTTCGCGCGTGTGTCCGCGGCGTCCTTCTGCGGCAGCCGTCGACCCAGTATCGGTCGGCTCCTGCAGTGTCTTCGTTCCCCACTGTTCGCCGTCGCAAGCGATCCGGTCGATCGCGAATTCAGCGGTGGGTGAAGCATGCGGTGGCACGTCAGCCAGCCACCCCTCAAGTCGCAGCAATCGAGCCCGATGAATCTCTCTACGGCCTGTTCGATCTGTCGACTGACTCCGTCGAGACCCTGTCCGAGTGCGACAGCAGCGACCCTGCAGTAGAGGTCCTGATGGTCGACACACCGCGTAGCCCACCTGGCATGCGTCGCAACGGTGGCGGCGACGGCGCTGGCGATCCGTCGCATGTTCACGAGGAATGCCACCCCGAAACCCTCTCTTCGCAGCGGAGGGAGGAACTCCACCGCCGTAACGAGGAGGCACTCCACACGCCCATCGTCGGAGAGACCTCTGAGGCTCGGGCCTTAGAGGCAGCGCGCTTGGCCACTTTGGCTGAACGCACTCGACTGGAGAACCTTCAGCATGCACTCGACGAACGTGCTCGGCAGCAGATTCCTGAGTCCAGTCGACGGCGGCAATTGTTCCCGCCTCAACCTCAGGTATACCGCACTCCTATTCAGAATCTTACGGCTGCAGCTCGTATAGCAGAGTCCATCCAGCCATCCCAGTCGGAGGCGGGACGAGGTTTGATGCAGATCCGGGCTTTGCTCCGGGCAGTAGGAGAGCAAAACACTGCAGTATCTCAGTCGCGTAACAGAATCCATAGAAGATCTGTGGTGGCTGACACAGTCCAATCGGCTCACAGCCCAAGATCGCCTCCGCGGCGTGAGGGACGTGGGCATCGCCAAGAGCAGTACTTGGGTCGGAACCGCGAGCAGTACGATCATCGGCTCGGCCGTGATGACCGCCGTCGAGTGCCTACGCCCCCTCCGAGAGGCGCATCATATGTGCCCCGGCATTATGATGACAGGCGCCCGTACAGTGAAGAGCGGAGGGTGCCAGTCGACCCAAGAGAGCCAGGGTTTGATGCGAGGTCAATTTTGGTGCAGGGTTTGGTCGACAGGAACCGAGCACACAGAGAAGGGCAAGACAGAGATCGCCCGAGTGGAAGCAGAGTACATGTTTCAGGGCCCGAGTGTTTTAGCAGAGCCATCAGAGCTGCTGAGATCCCTCCCAACTTCAGGTTGGCGACTGGGGTTAGTAAGTTCACCGGTGAGTCGAAGCCTGACACTTGGCTGGAAGATTACCGAGTAGCTATTCAGATCGGTGGTGGAAATGATGAGGTAGCTATGAAACATCTTCCTCTCACGTTGGAAGGATTGGCCAGAGCATGGCTGAATTAGTTGGCTCCAGGCAGTATATTCAGCTGGGAAGAGTTAGCCCGAGTGTTTGTCAGGACATTCGAGGGCACATGCAAACGACCTGCAGGATTGACAGAATTGCAACATTGTGTACAGAAGCCGAATGAAATTCTGAGGGATTACATCCAAAGATGGACCACTTTACATCACACAGTAGAAAATGTATCCCAACACCAAGCAGTTTGCGCCTTCAAGGAGGGCGTTCGGTATCGAGAGCTTAACCTGAAATTCGGTCGGACAGGAGATATGTCTCTGACCCGAATAATGGAAATAGCCACTCGGTACGCTAATGGTGAAGAAGAGGATCGACTCCGCAGTGGAAAGGGCAAGCCAGTCGCCCAAGACACCGGAGGAGGTCGGAAGCAGAAACGCAAAGCCGAGCCAGCAGGTCCTGGTGAAGCTGCAGTTGTAACTCAAGGAAAATTCAAGGGGAAGCCCAAAGGGCCCTGGATCCCCAAGAAGATGAAAGATCAAGCAGGGAATGATGTGTTGGATTTGCCATGTCACATTCACACCAAGAAGGATGAAAAGGGTAATCTGATTTATCCCAAACATACCACTCGACAATGTCGGCTCCTAATCCAGCAGTTCCGAGAGAAATAGCCCAATGAGAAGGAAAAAGAGTCTGACAAGGATGAGGACAAGGAAGAAGATGATGACGGTTTTCCTAACGTCAATTCCACTTTGGTGATTTTTGCTGACATTGAAAGCAAAAGTCGACTGAAAGTCATCAACAGAGAAGTAAACATGGTTGCTCCGGCAACGACGACATATTTGAAATGGTCAAAGACTCCCATTACATTCGACCAATCTGACCACCCACCGCACGTTGCCACCCCCGGGAGGCAAGCGTTGGTGGTCGACCCAGTCATTGGGGGCACCCGACTGACCAAAGTCCTGATCGATGGTGGCAGCGGCTTGAACATTTTGTATGCTGAGACCCTCCGTGGGATGGGCATTCCGATGTCCAAGCTCAGTGAGAGCAACATGCGATTCCACGGTGTCATTCCAGGAAAGAAAGCTGATTCACTCGGCCAGATCACTCTTGATGTGGTTTTCGGTGATTCAAAGAATTACCGTAAGGAGAAGTTGACATTTGAAGTTGTGGATTTTCACAGTGCCTATCATGCAATTCTGGGCAGAACTGCATATGCCCGTTTCATGGCTGGACCGTGTTACGTGTACCTTAAGCTGAAGATGCCTGGCCCCAGGGGCGTGATCACAGTCACTGTTAATCGGCAACGAGAAAAAGAGTGCCTCCATAAGGGCTCTAAGATAGCCGATGAACAGATGGCAGCAGTAGAAATGGAAGAATATAAGAAGACTACAGATCCGAGTGATTTGTTGCGTACTAAGAAGCCTGCTTCAGAGTCTGCATTTCAGTCATCCGGTGAAACAAAGCCTGTTCATATTCACCCGACTGATCCCAATGCTGCTCCGACTCATATCTCAACAACACTGGACAGCAAATAGGAAGAAGCGCTCATCCAGTCCCTCCGTGAGAACTGGGACATCTTCGCAAGGAAGCCGTCTGACATGCCGGGTGTACCCAGGGGACTGGCTGAGCACCGTTTGCGAGTCGATCCAAAGGCAAAACCCGTTAAAGAGCATCTCCGTCGGTCCGCAATGGAGAAGAGAAAGGCAATCGGCGAAGAGGTGGCTCGGCTTCTGGCGGCTGAGTTCATCCGCGAAATTTACCACTCCGAGTGGCTCACCAATGTTGTCATGGTTGCCAAGAAGGACGATTCACTTCGTATGTGCATTGATTTCAAGCATATTAATCGGGCCTGCCCGAAAGATCATTTTCCTCTCCCCCGCATCGATCAGATAGTCGACTCGACTGCGGGACGTGAGCGATTGTCCTTCCTGGATGCATATTCCGGGTACCATCAAATCCGACTGTATGGACCTGATGAAATAAAAACAGCTTTTATCACCCCATTCGGGTGCTTTTGCTATGTCACCATGCCCTTTAGTCTCAAGAATGCTGGTGCCACATTCATGCGCATGATACAGAAGTGCCTGCTAAATCAAATCAGTCGCAATGTGGAACCATACATGGATGACATCGTGGTTACGTCGCGTAAAGGTTCCGACCTGCTGACTGACCTTGCTGAAACCTTTGCCAATTTGAGAAGATATGATATCAAGCTTAATCCATCGAAGTGTACATTTGGAGTTCCAGGTGGAAAGTTACTCGGTTTCCTCGTTTCCGAACGTGGGATCGATGCAAACCCAGAGAAAGTTGGTGCAATCCTCCGAATGAAACGCCCAGTGCGTGTACACGACGTTCAGAAGCTTACTAGTTGTTTGGCCGCTTTGAGTCGATTCATCTCTCGTCTTGGTGAAAAGGCATTGCCTCTTTACCGACTGATGAAGAAATCTGATAAGTTCGAGTGGACTCCTGAAGCTGATGCAGCGTATGCAGAGCTCAAAGCCCTGCTTTCCACCCAGCCGGTGCTTGCTGCTCCAATCAGCAAAGAGCTTTTACTGCTTTATATAGCAGCCACTGGACAGGTTGTCAGTACAGTACTCACGGTCGAGCGGAAAGAAGAAGGTAAAACCTACAAGGTTCAACGCCCAGTGTACTATATTTCTGAAGTCTTAACCCCATCCAAGCAGAGATATCCACATTATCAGAAGCTTGTCTATGGAATTTACTTGACCACAAAGAAGGTTGCACATTACTTCTCAGATCATTCGATTACAGTCATCAGCGACGCTCCGTTGTCAGAAATTTTGAACAACAGAGATGCAACTGGTCGAGTGGCAAAGTGGGCGATTGAACTCCTTCCGCTGGATATCAAATTTGAAGCAAAGAAAGCGATCAAATCTCAAGCAATAGCAAATTTCCTCGTCGAGTGGATTGAACAGTAGCTACCGACACAGATACAGTCGGAACATTGGACTATGTTCTTCGACGGGTCCAAGATGTTGAATGGTTCAGGCGCTGGGGTAGTCCTGGTATCTCCATGAGGCGACAACCTCAGATATGTTCTCCAGATTCACTTTGATTCCTCCAACAATGAAGCTGAATATGAGGCACTTTTGTACGGGTTGCGTATGGCCATTTCACTCGGCGTCCGTCGCCTAATGGTTTACGGCGACTCAGATTTAGTGGTTAATCAAGTGATGAAGGAGTGGGACATCAGGAGCCCAGCTATGACTGGCTATTGCAATGCAGTGAGAAAGTTAGAAAAGAAGTTTGAAGGGCTAGAGCTCCACCATATACCCCGACTGAAGAATCAAGCAGCTGATGACTTGGCGAAAATAGGTTCCAAGCGGGAGCCTATTCCCAGCAATGTGTTTCTGGAGCATATTTACGCACCATCAGTTCAAGAAGATCCCTTCACTGAAGAGCCCCCACAGCCTAAGAGCTCCACTGATCCAACTGAAGTTGAAATCCCAGCTGTGGTCGACTTGATCATGGAGGTTTTGGCCGTCATTCCCGATTGGACAGTGCCATATATTGCATATATTCTCAGGAAAGAGCTTCCAGAGGATGAAGAAGAGGCTCGTCAGATTGTCCGTCGATCCAAAGCCTTCACGGTAATGGGTGGACAGCTCTACAGAGAGAGTGTTACTGGGGTCGTTCAGAAATGCATCACTCCAGAAGAAGGCCGAATGATCCTCAATGATATCCACTCAGGGACCTGTGGTCACCATGCGTCCTCTCGGACCATCGTGGCCAAAGCATATCGAGCAGGGTTTTACTGGCCACGGGCAAATGAGATGGCAAAGGACATAGTTGACAAGTGCGAGGGCTGTCAGTTCTACTCCAACATGTCCCACAAACCTGCTTCAGCCTTGAAGACTATTCCACTCGCCTGGCCATTTGCTGTTTGGGGATTAGATATGGTCGGACCTCTGAAGACTGGCAGGAGTGGTTTCACCCATGTGCTTTTAGCAGTCGACAAGTTCACTAAATGGATTGAAGCTAAACCTATCAAAAACCTGGAAGCAAGTATTGCTGTCAGCTTCATCAGAGGGTTAACATTTAGATATGGAGTTCCGCACAGCATCATCACGGATAATGGGTCAAACTTTGATTCAGATGAGTTCCGAGCTTTCTACGCTTCCCAAGGTACTCGGGTCGACTATGCTTCAGTCACCCACCCTCAGTTGAATGGACAAGCAGAAAGAGCGAACGGTTTGATTCTCAAAGGGCTGAAACCTCGATTTATGCGCGACCTCAAGCATGCGGCCGGCGCTTGGGTAGATGTGCTGCCGTCAGTCCTTTGGGGATTAAGAACAACACCAAATCGGTCGACCGGTCGAACCCCCTTCTTCATGGTCTATGGGGCTGAGGCTGTGCTGCCGAGTGACTTGCTTCATAATGCACCCCGAGTAGAACTTTTTTCAGAAGCCGAAGCAGAACGGGCTCGAGAAGACGCTGTTGATCTTCTGGAAGAAGAAAGAGAGATGGCATTGATCCGATCGACCATTTATCAGCAAGACCTTCGTCGATTATATGCCAGAAATGTGAAGGGTCGAGCATTTCAGGAAGGGGACCTTGTGCTCCGTGTGGGCCAGCAACGGCCTCACAAACTTGCCCCCGCTTGGGAAGGTCCCTTCATCGTCACCAAGGTGCTCCACAACGGAGCGTATCACCTCTACAATGTGGAGCAGAATAAAGACGAGCCACGCACTTGGAATTCGGAGCTACTCCGCCGTTTTTATACTTAAGTATTCAGACTGATGAGATGTAATAAGGAGTACCTTTCAGTTCGTTTATCAAAGACATGGTTTTACAGTCTCCTAAATGTTTGTTGTTACTAATACATGTGTCCAAAATCCCCCAGTGGGTGGCTTAGCCGCGAATCCGATTCGCCTAAGTTCAAAAAATCCTACCGAGTGATGAGCAACCCTCTCACTCGGGGGCTTAGCTGCAGTCCTGTACTCGCCTAAGTTTAAAAAAAATCCTACCGAGTGATGAGCAACCCTCTCACTCGGGGGCTTAGCTGCAGTCCTGTACTCGCCTAAGTTTAAAAAATCCCACCGAGTGAAGAGCTTTTTACAAACTTAGCCGAGTACAGGATGCAGCTAAGCCCCGAGTGAGAGGGTTGCTCATCACTGGTAGGATTTTACAAACTTAGGCGAGTACAGGACTGCAGCTAAGGCTCCGAGTGAGAGGGTTGCTCATCACTCGGTAGGATTTTTTAAAACTTAGGCGAGTACAGGACTGCGCTAAGCCCGAGTGAGAGGGTTGCTCATCACTCGGTAGGATTTTTTAAACTTAGGCGAGTACAGGACTGCACTAAGCCCCGAGTGAGAGGGTTGCTCTATCACTCGGTAGGATTTTTTAACTTAGGCGAGTACAGGAATGCAGCTCAAGCCCCCGAGTGAGAGGGTTGCTCATCACTCGGTAGGATTTTTTTTAAACTTTGGCGAGTACAGGACTGCAGCTAAGCCCCGAGTGAGAGGGTTGCTCTTCACTCGGTGGGATTTTTTAAACTTAGGCGAGTACAGGACTGCAGCTAAGCCCCGAGTGAGAGGGTTCTCTCACTCGGTAGGATTTTTTTTAAACTAGGCGAGTACAGGAATGCAGCTAAGCCCCCGAGTGAGAGGGTT